>CM060352.1:0-1200000 GCA_030545235.1 Helianthus tuberosus | reverse complement strand
ACGACGGTTTGACTTTTAGCTAATTAAACAAGCTAAACTCAAATAAATAAGAACTAGCAGACTTACAAGAGTCCTATGCACGAGATAAGATCAGATGGACCTGCTTGAGAGCTCCAGGAATGATCAAATTATGCAGATGAAGGTGTGAGAATGTTTGTTGCATAACATGTCCTTATATAGTGAATTAACCCACCACAACATGTTGACAACCAGCTCTATGATCAACCACAACCATCCAACACATGTCCCTAGTGCTCTAGCACAGTTAGGGGTCGCCCACCATGTTACAAATGCGTTTAAAAGTCGTTTCTCCACGTATACAGGGGCCTGTCCCCGTATTCTGTATCTGGGCCTGGGACGCGGCCCGCGTCCCGTTTAACCAAAACCAAAGCGGGCCGCCTGGGCCTGCAAAATCTGATTTTTGATTTTCTTTGTTTTCCAACTTGACCTTTGGTTAAATTGAAAGGGTAATTAGGCTTTAACTTGCAATTTGACCCCTTGTAATATACCCACAAGGACTTTAGGACTTATACCCACTTTGCCAAGTCCCTGAACACTTCCGGTTAACCCGAAAAGCCTTAACTTTCAACGTTAACACTTTAACCCCTCGCACACGAATTTGATCATAACTTTCTCATACGATAACGAAACTTTATGAAATTTTAATCGTGCATTCTAGTGAGCATAATTTATATTTACAAAGCTTCGGGCTTGTCAAAAGGTCACTCAGAGGTATATCTTTAACATGTTGACACATTTAACCCCTGTAGTTTGTAATCTCTCACTTTTAGCTTCGTATGATCCATGATTTATTCGTTTGATGTTATGAACATCATGTAGGGTTATTATGAAGTATATTTATTCACTGTTGACACTTAGAATCCGTATAATCACATACTTTCCATGTTTGTCAACTTTAGTCCTTTTATAACATTCTTTCACACGTTCAAACTTTATGACACGTGTCAACACATTATAGGACGTGAATTTTCGAGGTGTTACATCCTCACCCCCTTAAAATAAATCTCGACCCGAGATTTACTGAAACAAGTAAGGGTACTTTTCTTTCATCGTGGATTCAACTTCCCACGTGAATTCGGGACCTCTACGGGCATCCCATTTGACCTTTACAAAAGGTATATGCTTCCTTCGAAGCTTCCTTACCTGTCGATCTTCGATCGACAAAGGTTTTTCAACAAATTTTAAGCTCGCGTCTATATGCACAACTGTATGTGGTATAACCAGTGATTCGTCAGCGAAACACTTCTTTAGATTGCAGATGTGGAACACATTGTGAATTCCACTGAGCTCTTCTGGTAAGTTCAACTTATAGGCAACTGACCCGACCCGTTCGATAACCTCGAAAGGTCCTATGTATCTCGGGCTTAGCTTGCCTTTCTTACCAAATCGCATCACCCCTTTCCAGGGTGACACTTTAAGTAGGACTTTGTCACCTACTTCGAAATGAAAGTCCTTACGATTTGGATCGGCGTAACTCTTCTGCCTATCCCGGGCAGCTTTGAGATTGTCACGAATCTGGACAATCTTGTCCGTCGTTTCGAACACGATTTCTGGTCCTGATAACTGGACTTCTCCGACTTCCGCCCAACAAACTGGCGATCTACACTTTCTACCGTATAATGCCTCAAAAGGCGCAGCCTTAATGCTGGTATGGTAGCTATTGTTGTAGGAGAATTCGATTAATGGTAGGTTCTTATCCCAGCTACCACCCAAATCGATCGCACATGCACGTAGCATGTCTTCCAACGTTTGAATAGTACACTCGCTCTGACCGTCAGTCTGAGGATGATAAGCCGTACTAAAATTCAAACGTGTGCCCAAAGATTGTTGGAAACTTTTCCAAAAATGTGACGTGTACCTAGTATCTCTATCAGAGATAATAGCTACAGGTATGCCATGTAAGGCTACAATCTTATCAACATATAACTGGGCTAACATATCGGAGCTATAAGTCTCCTTGATGGGTAAGAAATGAGCTGACTTAGTCAGTCGGTCGACTATAACCCATATCGTATCATTTCCTTTCTTTGTCTTGGGTAACTTGGTAATAAAGTCCATAGTTACCATTTCCCACTTCCATGTAGGAAGTTCAGGCTGTTGTAGCAAACCTGACGGTTTCTGATGCTCGGCTTTGACTTGCGCACATGTCAAGCATTTTGCTACATGGGTGGCTACAGACTTTTTCAAGCCTATCCACCAATAATTTGCCTTTAAATCCTGGTACATCTTATCAGCTCCAGGATGAACGGAGTATTTGGAACTATGGGCTTCCTGGAGGATGACATCTCGAAGTCCTCCATAAATTGGAACCCATATTCACCCGTTTAACCGTAAAATTCCGTCCTTGCTGAGAGTTAACTGCTCCTCAGTTACTCCTAACTTTTCATTAGGATAGTTAGCTTCCAACACAGCTTCTTTCTGTGCAGCTAACAACCTTTCCATCAAATTATTCTTTATCTCCATATGCTTGGCGTTAATTCGGATGGGCTTAACCCTTTCCTTCCGACTCAAGGCATCGGCAACTACATTCGCCTTGCCGGGATGGTATTTGATTTCACAATCATAATCATTTAAAGTTTCCATCCAACGGCGTTGCCTCATGTTTAATTCCTTCTGATTAAACAGATGTTGGAGGCTCTTGTGATCAGAATAAATCACACATTTGACACCATAAAGATAGTGCCTCCAAAGCTTTAGTGCGAATACAACGGCACCCAACTCCAAGTCATGGGTGGTGTAATTCTTTTCATGCACTTTCAGTTGTCTTGGAGCGAGGCTTCCACCGTGACCGTAGGGAGAGGCAGACATTCTTCCAGGGATTAGTAGGCTTGATCAAAGGGAAGAACAAGAAGGATCATTGAATCCTTCCATTTTCTGTATAAGACCCTGCGTGGGTGTATTGGGTTGTTAAACCCCTATGTGGGTATGTATGTGTGATGATTTGACCCCTGCGTGGGTCTATTTTCCGTTAACCCCTGCGTGGTATGATGTTCTTGTTAAGGTCCCTGCGAGGACTCGTGTGTTTGTTTAAAGCCCCTGCGTGGGCAAGTACTTGTTTAGAACCCCTACGTGGGTAATGGTTTGTTTGAAAAGACCCGTTTAGGGCAACTTGTAACCTATGTATAATTAATGGAATGTTGTTTTTATAAATTTCATGTTTGCCATTTTGTGCATAAATAATATATAAATGAAATAAGTAAATTAAAATCATTCCTTTTAAATTAATCTGCCTATGTAATTATTTAATTAAGAATCTTAAAGTGTGAAACCTAGCCTCGTGTCAAATATAAGACCGGGCCAAGATGGTAAGACCTATTTAAAAGATTCAAATCCCTGTTAACATCTTAAAACATGTTAACACTCCTGGCAGAAGTGATTCGTTAAAATCACATGTCATTCTTATATGTATAAGGATCCTTTAGAAGATTCCAAACCCAATCATATGATCTCTGAATCATGGGTTAAGAACATCAATTAAGATGATCATATTTTACCATACGTGGTAATATGATGCCTACGGGCCCAACTCACTCCCATATGAGCCAAAAGATAGTGGTAGCTATGACTCCCTGTCTGATAAAGGTAATGAACTAGGTTCAAACCTTAAAAGTCTTGATTCTCTGAAATCATAGCTTATAATCTAAATTGTCCATGTGACTAAGCCTTATGTGCTAATATATATATATTGTTATTGTTTATGTTTAGGATAAATTTTAATTGAAATCCTAAATTAATATGATTAATAAGTTAACCAAATATGGTCTCTGTTTACCATGGTTAACGAATTACCCTAAGGGGTAATTCCATAATAAACTCCCAAGTAAAATATTGTTCTTGTTTCCTGCAACAGTTCAATTCAAATGGCTGAATCAAATGAAATCAATAGCCATCCAGCGGAGCCAAATGTGAACGCCCAGATTACGTTAACGGGTGCCGAATTAAAAGCGATAATAGACGACACTGTTACACAGGCTTTGGATAGGCAGTATGAGGAATACAGTGGTACTCGAAGTAGGACCCACTCTGCATCACATTCAAAGCCCAAGACACATTCTGATGCTCATAGCAAGCCTCCTCCCAAAAAGAATGGACCCAAGAAAGATGGTGATGACCGTCAGTCCACCAATCATCAAAGTATCCCATCTCAGCATATAGTATTGCATCAAGAACCCCGTAACAAGGGTTGCTCCTATAAGTACTTCGTGTCTTGTAAGCCCAGGGATTTTACTGGGGAAAAAGGAGCCGTCGACTGTATGACTTGGCTGGACGAGATGGACACGGTGGTAGATATCAGCGGGTGCGCTGAAAGGGATATAGTTAAGTTTGTGTCACAGTCCTTCAAGGGTGAAGCGTTAGCATGGTGGAGATCTCTGATGGAGGCCTCCGGAAAGATCCCATTGTATAATATGTCGTGGGATCAATTCATTGCCATAATCAAGGAAAATTTCTGCCCTCAACATGAGGTAGAGAAGATAGAATCTGACTTTCTATCGTTGGTGATGACGAACCTCGACTGCCAAGCTTACCTGACAAGCTTTAATACGCTGTCCCGGTTGGTTCCTTACCTGGTAACCCCGGAGCCAAAAAGAATCGCTCGCTTTATTGGTGGTTTAGCTTCGGAAATCAAGGCCAGTGTAAAAGCTTCTCGGCCAGTTACCTTCAGGTCTGTAACTGACCTTTCCTTATCCCTCACTCTGGATGCGGTCAGACAGAGATCGCTGAGGAATAAGGAGGCCGAGAAGAGGAAGCGTGAAGATGATGGTTCACGAAAGTCGAACAAGAAACACCGTGGGAACGGTGATAACAAGAAGGGATCTGAGTCGAGGAAGGATGGGCATAAGTCTGATGAGAAGCCCAAGTGTAAAATTTGCAAGAAGCAGCACTATGGAAAGTGCAGACTGGAGTCGAGCTCTCAGAACCAGTCAAAACCCTTTTCTTGTGGAATTTGCAAGTCCACGGATCACAAAACCCTGGATTGCAAAAAGATAAAAGACGCAACGTGCTACCGTTGCAATGAGAAGGGTCACATCAAGACCAACTGCCCGAAGTACAACAAGAAGCCTGAAGAGGCTAAGAAGACTAATGCCAGAGTCTTCAGAATGGACGCGAAAGAAGCTGTGCAAGATGATAATGTCATAACAGGTACATTCCTTGTAAATGATGTCTTTGCAAGAGTACTTTTTGATTCAGGCGCAGATAAGTCTTTCGTAGATCATAAGTTTTGTAAATTGTTGAATTTACCTGTCAAAACCTTAAACGCAAACTATGAGGTAGAGTTAGCAGATGGTACCATAGAAACCGTCTCTACTGTGTTAGATGGATGTGTTATATCCATTAAGAACCATTCTTTTCCTCTGTCTCTACTTCCATTTAAGTTGGCTGGTTTTGACATAGTTCTGGGTATGGACTGGTTATCTCATAACCAGGCCCAAATTGTCTGTAACCAGAAACAAGTGGTAATAAAGACTCCGTCTGGTGAATCACTTACCATTCGGGGAGATACCCAGTATGGGCTGCCTAAGCAGGTGACTATGCTCAAGGCTTCCAAGTGTTTGAAGAAGGGGTGTGTCATTTACATGGCGCAAGTGATTATTGATGAGCCTAAACCGAAGATAGAAGACATCCCTGTCATTTCCTAAGCAACAATAAAAAGTCTCGCAAGCTTAGGATGCCAGAAGTCTGTTGAACCATTAATATTATTTTGTTTCGATCCGTTCTGTGGATAAACTTCCGGATATTGTTACATTGACAAACAATATTAAATTCGGTTGTATCATATTTTTAAATTTGCTTCCGCTGTGCATGATAATATTGTGTTGTTTGACTATTACGTTGCCAACCACGTCACGATACTCCCCCACCGGGCCCACCAGTGACACGTGGAAATCGGGGTGTGACAGGTCCGGTGACACGTGGAAATCGGGGTGTGACAGGTTGGTATCAGAGCTTTAATTGGATTAGGTTACTTGTTAGAACAACCCTCTGTGATTATACACCTTGGTTCACTAGTTATCCAATTAATATGCATATTTCCGTTAATTGCTCATATGTTGACCGTTATGCCCTTATTACCTTAAAACGTGATTTATCAAAATGTAAAAGTGTAGAAACTTTAGTTACTGATATATAGACTTGTATGCAAAGTTTGACATCAGTTTGACTTGTAGATTAAGAGTTATGCTCATTATCGCAAAATTAATGCTTTATGTTAATAAGTTGGCGTAATTAGCGTATAGCCTAGTTAAACATACTTTTTGGTATCAAATCTTTTACCCAATGATGTAATATATTATTTTGGGATTTTTAAATATTTTTAGTTAATTTTAGGCTGAGCATAACTCATAGTCGTAGGCTTAATTCGGTAAATGTCGGTTTTGCCCTTACGGGCCATAAAATGAGTTTTACATATCTAAACGACTCCAAACCTTTTGCCACTGATCACATATGATAAATAAATTATTTTAAGCCTTCTGGAATTATAAAAATATCAGATTTAAGTATCGAACCCGGAAATGGCCTTTAATCGCCTTAATTAGCGTTTTTAACGCATAGTATGTTTTAAAATCATAATGGACATACCCGGGTTGATACCTACTGATATAAGAGGCAAATTATAATATTTAAACAGTAAGCAAAGGTTGATAAACTCAGACTTCAGTTTTGAGCTTTTCGGCTTATGTGAAGTTACCAAAATACCCCTACGGGGCCTAGTTTGGCTGAAAATGATAAGTTTCACATACATGCTTTAACCTACTGATGTAACTTAGCAAATTGAGTATATTTGCTGATTACATCAGACCTGTAACTCAGGTTGTCACTTAAACTCTTTTATAAACTTTTAAATGACCAAACTACCCCTACGGGGCCTAGTTTGTGTTTAAACACGTTTCGGGCATAACGAAAGACACCTTACTGATGTCACAACATATTTGAGACATAATTAACTTAGGAAACCTGTATATAGCTCTCTGGACTACCCGTCACGCTTATTACGCGTACGGTTCGGTTTATGTAACAAGTTTACATAAATTAGCCGAAACGGGTAAAACCTTAACAGTTTTATCTCAAAATCCAGAATGTGAATAATAAACCCATATTAAACAAGTCTTCAAACTTGCGGGTCTGAATCACATTCTATCCGGTCTTCGCTTAATCGTGCGTACGAACCGTATCTTGAAACTAGCCGGTCTAAACTTAAGCTTAATAAAAGACCCGTTAGCATTCTAATAGGTTATTATAAACCTTCGTTCCAGATTAGGAGAATCAGTAAAAGCTACGTGCATTTTGCTTGTTGTGATTAATACTTACTCAGGTAAATACTTTTAACTTATTTTCCCTATACGGGCTTGGGTTACGGTATATAGCATACCGCTTGATCGGGCATCAAATCTCCACCGTTAAAGTGGGTAGTTGAATAATTTGATCGGCTCGTTTAAACAGTCTTGTTTACTTTACAGCCTTTGGGGGGTTAATGACCATGTCCCGGATATCCTTGGCATCATCTTACGAGATGGCCACGACCTGAGCACGGGGTGTAGGCGTACACCGTCCGTGTATAACTCTATGATGTGGTGTGTCTATTGATCTTTAACCCGGACTAGGTCCGGGCTACTGAACGCATAAGTAACTTGTAATTCGTTCACAAGATTATATTATTAAATAATTCTCCCAAGTTAAATAAAAATGTTTATGCCATGTGCATCCAAACCAATTTTCAAACATTTTCCAAAATGAGTCAGTTGAATGTATTTACCAGTGTAAACTGACGTATTTTCCCAAAAAGACTGAATGCAGGTACTAAACGAAATTGGCTGGATTGTCTCCTAAGCATCAATAAAAAGTCTCGCAAGCTTAGGATGCCAGAAGTCTGTTGAACCATTAATATTATTTTGTTTCGATCCGTTCTGTGGATAAACTTCCGGATATTGTTACATTGACAAACAATATTAAATTCGGTTGTATCATATTTTTAAATTTGCTTCCGCTGTGCATGATAATATTGTGTTGTTTGACTATTACATTGCCAACCACGTCACGATACTCCCCCACCGGGCCCACCGGTGACACGTGGAAATCGGGGTGTGACAGTTCCGGTGACACGTAGAAATCGGGGTGTGATCACAATGTTCGGATGTTTATCCACAGAACGGATCGAAACAAAATAATATTAATGGTTCAACAGACTTCAGGCATCCTAAGCTTGCGAGACTTTTTATTGATGCTTAGGAGACAATCCAGCCAATTTCGTTTAGTACCTGCATTCAGTCTTTTTGAGAAAATACGTCAGTTTACACTGGTAAATACATTCAACTGACTCATTTTGGAAAATGATTGAAAATTGGTTTGGATGCACATGGCATAAACATTTTTATAACTTGGGATAATTATTTAATATTATAATCTTGTGAACGAATTACATGTTACTTATGCGTTCAGTAGCCCGGATCTTGTCCGGGTTTTGTCCGGGTTAAAGATCAATAGACACACCACATAATTGAGTTATACACTGACAGGTGTACGCCTACACCCCGTGCTCAGGTCGTGGCCATCTCGTAAGATGATGCCAAGGATATCCGGGACATGGTCATTAACCCCCCAAAGGCTGTAAAGTAAACAAGACTGTTTAAACGAGCCGATCAAATTATTCAACTACCCACTAAGCGTGGAGATTTGATGCCCGATCAAGCGGTATGCTATATACCGTAACCCAAGCCCGTATAGGGAAAATAAGTTAAAAGTATTTACCTGAGTAAGTATTAATCACAATAAGCCAAAAATGCACGTAGCTTTTACTGACTCTCCTAATCTGGAACGAAGGTTTATAATAACCTATTAGAATCCTAACGGGTCTTTAATTAAGCTTAAGCTTAGACCGGCTAGTTTCAAAGATACGGTTCGTACGCACGATTAAGCGAAGACCGGATAGAATGTGATTTAGACCCGACAAGTTTGGAGACTTGTTTAATATGGGTTTATTATTCACATTCTGGATTTTGAGATAAAACCGATAAGGTTTGACCCGTTTCGGCTAATTTATGTAAACTTGTTACATAAACCGAACCGAACGCGAAATAAGCGTAACGGGTATCCGCAAGAGCCATATACAGGTTTCCTAAGTTAATATGCTTCAAATATGTTGGGACATCAGTAGGATGTCTTTCGTTATGCCCGAAATGAGTTTAAACACAAACTATGCCCCGTAGGGGTAGTTTGGTCATTTTAAAGATTGTAAAAGAGTTTAAATGTTTAACTGAGTTACAGGTCTGATGTAAACAGAAAACATACTCAATTTGCTGAGTTATAACAGTAGGCTAAAACCTATATGTGAAATTTATCATCTTTAACCAAACTATGCCCCGTAGGGGTATTTTGGTAATTTCACATAAGCCGGAAAGCTCAAAAACGAAGTCTGAGTTAATCAACCTTTGCTTACTGTTAAAATATCATAATTTGCCTCATATATCAGTAGGTATCAACCCGGGTATGTCCAATATGATTTTAAGACATACTATGCGTTAAAAACGCTAATTATGGCGATTAAAGGCCATTTCCGGGTTCGATACTTAAATCTGATATTTTTATATTTCCAGAGGGCTTAAAATAATTTATTTAACATATGTGATTAGTAGCAAAAGGTTTGGAGTCGTTTAGATAAGTAAAACTCATTTTATGGCCCGTAAGGGCAAAACCGACAATTACCGGATTAAGCCTACGACTACTAGTTATGCTCAGCCTAAAATTAATTAAAAATCTTTAAAAATCCCAAAATAATATATTACATCAGTGGGTAAAAGATTTGATACCAAAAAGTATGTTTAACTAGGCTATACGCTAATTACGCCAACTTATTAACATAAAGCATAATTTTTGCGATAATGAGCATAACTCTTAATCTACAAGTCAAACTGATGTCAAACTTTGCATACAAGTCTATATATCAGTAACTAAAGTTTCTACACTTTTACATTTTCATAATTCACGTTTTAAGGTAATAAGGGCATAACGGTCAACATATGAGCAATTAACGGAAATATGCATATTAATTGGATAACTAGTGAACCAAGGTGTATAATCACAGAGGGTTGTTCTAACATGTATCCTAATCCAATTAAAGCTCTGAGGCATTTCTAAAACATGCCTAAACGGGTCAGAACTGAAAGTCAAAGTGAAAGTCAAACTATGTGACTTTCGGTTCCGAACCGGGTCTAAACAGGAAATAGTCGGGTTGAACATGTTTGGACATGTTCTTACACTTATTACTAAGTTATAGCAATGATAAAACATGTTATATATGTTCTAGATAGCTAATTATGCATAAATGACATTTTAAGCATTATGTTGACTTTTTAATTAAAAGTTTGACCTGACATTTGACCTGGTTAGGGTGGTGATCAGGGGAAACCCTTTTGGAGTTTTATTACCCACATAATTACCAACCTATAACTACTTTTAATTCGAGATATGACTGAGCCATTATTGACTAATCTCGAAGTCAAACCGTAATTACGACGGTTTGACTTTTAGCTAATTAAACAAGCTAAACTCAAATAAATAAGAACTAGCAGACTTACAAGAGTCCTATGCACGAGATAAGATCAGATGGACCTGCTTGAGAGCTCCAGGAATGATCAAATTATGCAGATGAAGGTGTGAGAATGTTTGTTGCATAACATGTCCTTATATAGTGAATTAACCTACCACAACATGTTGACAACCAGCTCTATGATCAACCACAACCATCCAACACATGTCCCTAGTGCTCTAGCACAGTTAGGGGTCGCCCACCATGTTACAAATGCGTTTAAAAGTCGTTTCTCCGCGTATACAGGGGCCTGTCCCCGTATTCTGTATCTGGGCCTGGGACGCGGCCCGCGTCCCGTTTAACCAAAACCAAAGCGGGCCGCATGGGCCTGCAAAATCTGATTTTTGATTTTCTTTGTTTTCCAACTTGACCTTTGGTTAAATTGAAAGGGTAATTAGGCTTTAACTTGCAATTTGACCCCTTGTAATATACCCACAAGGACTTTAGGACTTATACCCACTTTGCCAAGTCCCTGAACACTTCCGGTTAACCCGAAAAGCCTTAACTTTCAACGTTAACACTTTAACCCCTCGCACACGAATTTGATCATAACTTTCTCATACGATAACGAATCTTTATGAAATTTTAATCGTGCATTCTAGTGAGCATAATTTATATTTACAAAGCTTCGGGCTTGTCAAAAGGTCACTCAGAGATATATCTTTAACATGTTGACACATTTAACCCCTGTAGTTTGTAATCTCTCACTTTTAGCTTCGTATGATCCATGATTTATTCGTTTGATGTTATGAACATCATGTAGGGTTATTATGAAGTATATTTATTCACTGTTGACACTTAGAATCCGTATAATCACATACTTTCCATGTTTGTCAACTTTAGTCCTTTTATAACATTCTTTCACACGTTCAAACTTTATGACACGTGTCAACACATTATAGGACGTGAATTTTCGAGGTGTTACAGCTTGACTGTCACAAGTGATGAAATTCACATGGACAAGTCAAACGAATTGAATAAAGAATAAAGGACTTGATTGAATAAAAGCGATGGATCTCGCTAAGACGACCAAATAAATTAAAATAACGTCTAAAACCATATAAAAATGGTTACTTGAAAATGATTACGGTAAAGATACCCGATGAATGGGTAGGATTTGGAAAGAATGCGTAAACCAAGAGACGGGAACGCGAAACAGAAAGTCAAAAGACTCGGAATATGAGTCATGACTAAAAGACAATGATAATTTGCAAACAGAAATGTTAATAACTATGCTCAACTATTTTAAAGTTGAACGGGTTGAATAAAGAACAGAGTTTGATGTTCACAAGTGATGAAATTTCACACGAACAAGTCAAACGAGATAAATAAAGTATAAAAACTTGGTAGTGCAAGTAAGCGCAAACCGAATAATGGAAGCGCGAATCATTAATGAACCTACGTGATGGCTCATAAAGGAATATATATAGGAAAAACGCAAACTAGCGAAACAAAAATGTTAAAAACATTAAAATAAAAGAACCCGGGTAATGGGACGTAAAGAAGTACAGGTAAGAACCGGGTAACGGTAAGTGTAGGGCAAACTGACGTGTAATTGACGTTAGAAGTCAAGAAGTCAGAAAGATAATTCAAAAGAAAACAATGTAGCCTTAGACTACGGACAAGGTCAAAAGAAATCCAAAAAGTCAAGGTGAATAATTCTAAAACATAAGAAGGGGTGCCTTAACGCCATATGCGTATATAAATGTATACACATTTGAATAAAGACTCGAATAAAAGATGATCTACGGGATCATCATAACCTACGGGATATTAATTAGAGCAAAGGTCTACGGGGCCAAAATGACCCACGGGTCATGAATTGAAGCAAAAGGATCATAAGGGCCTCGCCTCAAAGAGGTGAAAGCCTAAGGAAATAGCCTACGAGGTTAAGTGAAGGAACCTACGGGCCGATAGTGTGAGGTAAGGGAACTTGTTACGATTCCCCGTATAAAACTAAGATTTTAAAAGAATAAATTATGGACTGTCAATATCATGTTATGGATAATTGACAAAAGTTAAAGAAAAGATCCTAAAACTAAAACTTCGATTTTAGTAAGAAATAACGTTGTTACAAATATAAATTTTGATAGGAATTTGAATAGTAAGCATGAAAGGTTCAAGTCTTGACACTGATAGGCGCAAGACGATATATTCGAAAAGTGATATT
This sequence comes from Helianthus tuberosus, assembly GCA_030545235.1. NCBI lineage: Eukaryota > Viridiplantae > Streptophyta > Magnoliopsida > Asterales > Asteraceae > Helianthus > Helianthus tuberosus. The sequence continues at coordinate 1,187,227 of CM060352.1, read as the reverse complement.
TTCGAAAATGAAAGGTTGATACAAACTAAACACGATCTGACACGATCACGGTTAGGAAATGTAATGTGAAGTAAAATCACATTATAACCAAGCGAGCGGTGAAAAGTAACGGGACTAATAAGTCTAGTTAGTAAGACCGGTTAAGGCCAGTAATTCAAATCAATAAAATTGGTTTGCTTGTAAGCGGTGGATTCGGTATAACTGAACCGAATAAATAAATCTGAAAACAAAAGAAATTATTGCTAAAAGTGAAATATTTCACTAAAGACCTTTAAACGGGTCAAGGTAACGGATTCACCAAGAGTTCGATAATATATAAAAGCGATGGAAATCGCTAAGTTAACTAAACTAGTAGAAATAACGGAATTACGTTATTTCAAGTTACATTATGTCGTATGAGGTACGTAGAGGTTCTGTAACAAAAAAGATATTACCATAATTTTTCTGGTAATACTAACAATTGGTTAAAGTATGAATAATGCTTAAGAGATTACTCAGGTCAAACGCATTGAGTTTAGAACTCAATGAGCTATGTAAGCAAGGTTTCGAGGACGAAACCTCTTTAAGGGGGGTAGACTTGTAACACCCCGAAAACGGGCTTGGTAATTAAACTCTGTTAATACTAAAAGACGGGTAACGTACCGTTATTAGTAAAAATAACCCGGCAAATATTTGGATTTAAATAAGAAATCCTAATATTAAATAAAAATGAATCAAAGTTTTAAGGAATTAAGTTTATAAGAGCCTGAGTTAACGGGACTTAAAATAAAACGGGTTATGACTTCCCGAACCCAGTAAGCTAACTAGGAATAATTAACCTAGTTAATAAGAGGGAATGTTACTAGAAATAAGTAGGTTATGGCCTACTTAATAACTAACCAAACTAGAGGGACTTAAGTTGCAAACAAAGGGACTTGATTTATAAAAACTAAAAATCAAACACAACACACACTTAGTGTGTGTGTGTGTGCGTACGACCAGGGACAAGAGCAAGGAGCTCAAAACCCTAGATCAACAAATTGGTCAAATTGAAGCTCGAATCAAGATCCAAATCAATGCATGAACGCGTAGAAACGATCACCAAATCAAGGGGATCGTGAGGTATGTTGAATTTCTAACATTCGTGAAATTGTAAAAATTTGATAATCATCTTAATCGCGAATTAGGCATGAATTAGAGAAGCTATGGCTAGATTAGTGATGTATACTTGCTTAGGAACGAAACCCTAAGTGAAAATCATGCATATGATGCTATGACTTGAATGATTTGGTGATTACCTATATGTGTGTTAAATGGGTTTATTGACAATATGATGAACACTCGGATTAGAGTGTTAATTTGATGAATATTGATTGTTATGATATAAGTTCTTGATGTAGTTCATGAACACTAGACATAGAGGTTTGATTTTGATGTAAATCTTGGTGAAAATAATTAGTTATGAACTAGTTAGTAAATATGTGAAATTATGCACATTAGGTGTTTGTTAAAATGCCTAAATGAGAACTAAAGTATTGAATTTAGAGTGAAAACGCGTATTTGAATGATATGGCAATTACGCGTGATATGAAGTGATAAGAGTTCTAAATACTATGCTGATTTAGACTTAATGTAGTAAACATGTGATTGAAAGTAGTTAACTTTAGATAAGTTAAGTTAACTAATCATGAAGCCGAATAGTAGCTTCGGCATAGAAAATAAGTGAGGTGGAATAGTCGTGATTGTTAAAGACTAATTTAACCGCCTTGTAAATGTTTGACAATAGTTCGATGCGTAACAAGCTAGGTGAAAGCTTGGAAGAGGGAGCAGGTCAAACGGAGCAAGTACGGAAAGAAAAGCGTGGTGTGGATGCGAGGTAAGTGTAATTTACACACTTATGTAGAATACCCGTTTATTCGATACATTGTAAACGTAATAACAATAATATTGGAAATATGGAAATTTGTCAAATATCGACTAATGTAAATCAAGGTTAAAAGGATACCCATGGCGTAAGCCGAAATGGGTTGAATTTGTAAGAAAAGAGTGTAAAAGAAAAAGGGGTATTGTAATAAAATCCGGGATGGGATGGATGTATGAATTGGAGATCAAAAACGATGTTTTTGATTAAATAGATAATGTTGGGCATATACTCCAAACGGGTCGAATGGTGGTGATAACACCATTTGACAATATCGCCTAATGTGGTTGTCAAGTCTTATGTTAACAGGACTAATTAGCAAATCGGATAATTACGTCACCATTGATGGTGTGATAATGAAAACGAGGTATAAATCGGGTCTACTTATTGATCCGGGTCAGGTACGCATAATTATGTTGTAGTTAAGAATGCTATTTTGGTCGAATAATTTGAGAGAGAGTCCTTCGTCGTAAAAGGACCAAAATCGACCAAAACGCCCTTGTAGGCTAAGTTGAACAAACAACCCTTAAAGGTTGTTTGGAAGCGAATTTCATGATTAGATAAATACTTAGAATAAGTATAGAAGTTGAAAGATGTAATATGTTAGTCAAAAGGCACTATTTTAGTTTTTGCCGTAAATTAATGAACCAAGAGGTAAAAAAATTGGTTTATATTGATCACCACATTAAACCCACCTTAAACACAGTTGTGGTGGGAGATTTTAGGATAAGAAATGTGGTGATGGAATGTTAGAAGCCATCGAAAGCGATTTTAGGTTCGAAAGTGCTTAAATACCCTTAACGGGTCAAAATAAGCATACGAGCGAAAATGGGTTTAAATGGTGTAATAAACCTATGATTAGAACCTAATATAGTAGGTAACATTAATTTGAAGAAGTGTATCAGATATAGGAATCAAATAAATACGTTTGTTTGATAAAATGCATAAACGGGTTAAAATTCGGTAAAAAGGTAACGAGTCGAAGGCTTAGAAGTCTCGAAATTTCTTATGTTGGATGTAGGATTTTAACTCCATAAGATGGAGAATTAAATTACGGATGCGTAGGAAAAAGAATCGGGTAAAACGGATCAATAACGAAGAAGTTATGGTCGTTTCCGTGAAATCAGATCGTGCTGGGAATCTGCAGCACCAGCAAACAACAGGCTGTGAAAAACATGGCTAGGCGTGACACCTAGGCCCTTGGCGTCACGTCTAGCCCCCTAACTCCGAAAATTGTTAAATTTTGTCATTTTTAACCCCTGTACTTGTTTGAACTTAATATTTGACTATCAAAACTAACTTTTAAGTTGGTTTTGATCATAGGTGAATGCCAAGAGTGCACGGATGAAGATCAAGCGACGAGCAAGAACCGAACATGATCACGAAATAAACTTCCGCACTATGTATCGTTATTATGTTAAACGACGAACGTACACATGATATGTTTTATACTTTTTAAATTGTAAAAAGTTTTAATAAACCCGTAATTTCCAATGTATATGTAATCTTAATTACATGACTGTTTTTCGTAAATGATACGTTAAACCTTAATTTATAAGAACGGGTGTTACATATGGGTCTATCAGATGTGATTCTTGGAGTAAAGATCATTAGAACCCAAACTGGTTTGGTACTGAGTCAATCTCATTATGTTGATAAGATCCTTCAGAAGTTCATTCCAGAGGACACGAGTATAGCTCAAACTCCAATTGATACCTCTCAACATTTGTCAAAAAATAGAGGCGAGAGTGTTGCTCAATTGGAATACTCAAGGATCATTGGCAGTCTTATGTTTCTCATGTCATGTACTCGGCCAGACTTAGCATTTGCTGTGAGTAGGCTAAGTAGATATACTAGTAATCCTAGTATAGAGCACTGGAAGAGTATGACAAGATTATTAAGGTATTTGAGATACATGAGAAACTATGGACTGCATTATGGCCAAAATCCAGCTGTTGTGGAAGGATTCAGTGATGCCAACTGGATATCCGATATGAAAGCTTCTAGATCTACAAGTGGTTATGTGTTTACCCTTGGAGGAGCAGCTATATCTTGGAAGTCGTCCAAACAAACTCTTATAGCTAGATCCACAATGGAATATGAGTTTATCGCGTTAGATAAAGCTGGAGAAGAGGCAGAATGGTTACGTCAATTCTTGGAATATGTTCCAAGATGGCCTAAACCTGTGACAGCCATTTGCATACATTGTGATTGCCAATCAGCTATTGGTAGAGCTCAAAATGCAATGTATAATGGCAGATCAAGGCACATACGACGTCGACATAACACGATACGACAACTACTCTCAACTGGAGTTATCACGATTGGCTATGTAAAGTCAGAAGATAACATTGCGGATCCGCTTACGAAAGGCTCAAGCAGAGAAGTAGTACATAAGTCGTCAATGAGAATGGGACTAAAGCCCTGTGAGTAAGTTTGTACAACGGTAAACCTATCCTAGAAGATTGGAGATCCCATGATCTAGGCTCAATAGGACCACCTAACTGTACGAACTGAGGTCACTGTGGGGGAGTACCTCAACATACAAAGGGAGTTACAAACTTCCTAGTCCATTCCTGATTAAAATCAGTGATATCAAGAGAGGTTAAGCATATGGCTTTTAATGATTTGTAAATCACCTATGTTAGAGAGAAGTGGGGTCGCTTCGAATGGAATTGGGGGGCATAATTCCTAGAGCTCTCGCAGAACCAGGATGGTGTTCCATGACCATAACGGACACATCTATGAGGGGTTAGCCAGACCAAGAAGAGTAATGTGTGATGTGTAATAACGTCTACGTAAAAAGGGGTTGGTTCAAGGACATCGCGTCTACTAATCGCTAGGAGACTAAGTACACATCACAACGGAAAGTTCAAAGGAAACACCTACTTATCCGGTAATACTCAACTGTTGAAGTTGTATCGAGAAATCTAGAAGTGGATTAATTTCCATTCATGTGGGGGATTGTTGGAAATTTATTAAATGGAAATTTTGTATTTTCATTAAATAAAAAATAATTTAATGAGAACATTGGACTATTTGGAAAAACTTGTGTTTTAGTATACAAGTTGTCCCACATCGGTGGGATGAAGAATAGGAGAGTGGTATATAATAAGGAGTGTAAGGAAGATGATATCTTTTATACAAGTGGACACACCCAGTAGCAAGCCTGAGGGCCCGTAAGGGCCCAAACGCGCCCGCGCCCGGGCACGGGCTCGGGACCGAGAGCGGGGCGATGGGCGTAATGTGGCGTTTTGATGGCGCACTTTGCACTTCGCACACTCGCATCGCCGCGAGCCGCCTTATGATTTTTGACTGTTTTAGCTGGTACATAATTACTAAACTGATTGCTGAAGTTGACTGCTACATAATTGATGATAGTGACTGCTGAACTGCTACACTATCCAAGTGCTGAATTATCTGATAATGACTGCCATTATCTCATAAAGTGGCTGAATTATCAAACTTAGTGCTGCACTATGTCTTTGCATGATTGTTAAAGATCATTGCTGTTGTGCCTATGTAAACGAGATCAACTCATCAGTTAAGATATACCAACATACCAATACACAGCAACAGAAACCAGCAGACCCAGCTCTCTGTTCTCTGATACAAGTTGCATGAGTTGCAGCACCAACGATCAATCATTCCCGTCACTGAAGGAACTCTACGACCTTGTTTCAGGTACATCTTCAGGTGCTAGGCTAGTCCCGGCAGTACTAACTGCTTCGGCTGTTGTACCCTGGGAGACAGGCGGTTCAACTGGGTGACCCGAAATCTGTTTTAAGGGAAGCGTGTTCTTCGCGTGCCTCAGTCACCTTTCTTTCTATTTTTTTTCTTGTTTATATTCCCAGTTTTTTAAGTTAAGCTAACTGTGATAACTTTAAAATCAGTTCTTGTTTTTTTTTTGTTTTCATAATTTTGTGAACGGTGTTCCTACAGATATAAAGTTAACATCTTAAACAAAAAATTACAATACAATTTATAAACCATAAACTATGGTCCCACTTGTTTAAATAAGGTGAAAACTCGAAATTTTAGAACACATAAGTGTTATGTGTTATCACGAATGGAGCCCAATAAACATGAAAAGATCAAAGAATGCAATCCCGTATTTGAGTTTTTACGTTTAAGGTTCCATTCACAACACAATGACGGTAGTGACTCTTGTGAATTTCGGGGTTTAAGGTTTTTTCCTCCATTTTTAATAAACAAACGGGAAGCTGATGGAATTGGTACCCTATGAAAACCATGGAATCAGAACACATCTCTTATATTCATCAATTGGTACACTTAGGTTTACAAATAAATCATTGTATTTATATGGTGAGGATCAAATATGAAGTTTATTTTGGCTAGGAAGTATAGGAAGCAATAGGATTAGGACATGTGTCAAAATTTAAAATAAAGACGAAGAGTATTTTAGTCAATCGAATCCTTTTCTTCTTCTTTCTTCTTCTTCCCAGTAACATCAAAACCCACCATTTTCAAAACCCACAATCTTCAACAATTTCTTCACTTTCTATCTCAATAATCACTACATTATAGTGCGATTTTCGTCACCAATCAATGATTCAAACATCCGATCAACGTGTTCTTCAGCTTTTTTTTTTTGAAGAAAACCCAGTTTAATTTCATACAAAATCTCGTTTTTTCCGGTGATTTTGAAGATAATCACTCGATCCGTTCGATTCGATCTCTGATAAGTGTTTCAATCATTCAAATTTCGTCAATCGTTGAAGAAACCGACTTCGATCCATGTAAAAAATTCTTTAATTTCATTTTTATTATCTGGGTTTTTGATTTAGTCATTGCGTTTTACGATCTTGGCAGGGGTCCGGGGGCAGCGCCCCTGGTAGCAGGGTCCCAGAGGCGGCAGCCCATGGCGGGGTCCAAGGGGCAGAGCCCCTGGCTGGGGTTGATCTCCTACTTCCTGGTTCAGACAATTCACAGACAACTATTGTCCTGTTTCAATGCGTTTTAGAGAGAAAACACTTTCTTTGGTGTTTTTAGGCCATTGCGTTTTAGAACTAAGACATTTTTATGTGTTTTCTGGCCATTGCGTTTTAGAAAAACACATTTTTGAAGTGTTTTTAGTCATTGAGTTTTAGGTAAAACACATTTTTAGATGTTTTCAGTCCATTGCGTTTTAGAGAGAACACTTTATTTTGTTTTTTTTTAAACCATTGCGTTTTAGAAATGAGACATTTTTAAGTGTTTTCTGGCTATTGCGTTTTATAAATAAGACATTTCTTTGTGTTTTTGGTGCATTGCGTTTTAGGTAAACACATTTTTAGATGTTTTCAGTCCATTGCGTTTTAGAGAGAACACTTTCTTTTGTTTTTTAGACATTGCGTTTTAGAAAGGAGACATTTTAAGTGTTTTCTGGCCATTGCATTTTATAAATAAGACATTTCTTTGTGTTTTTGGTGCATTGCGTTTTAGGTAAAACACATTTTTATGTGTTTTCAGTCAATTGCGTTTTAGAAAACAGACATTTTAAGTGTTTGCTGGCCATTGCGTTTTAGAAATAAGACATTTCTTTGTGTTTTTGGTGCATTGCGTTTTAAGTAAAACACATTTTTGTGTGTTTTCAGTCCATTGTGTTTTAGAAAGTACACTTTCTTTTGTGTTTTTAGGCTATTGCGTTTTAGAAATAAAACATTTCTTTGTGTTTTCTGGCCATTGCGTTTTACAAATAAGACATTTTTTTGTGTTTTTTTGTGCATTGCGTTTTAGAAAAATGTCATTTTTTAGGTTTTTTTTTCATTGCGTTTTACGCAACTGGGTTTTTTCCATTGCGTTTTACGCTACTGGGTTTTAAATTTTTTTTTTGAAAATATAGCAATAGTATACTCGTTTTAAAGATAAAAAAACGCTCGTTTTTTGGTGCAATTTTTATAAAAAAATAATGTCGTATGAAAGAGTTATTAACGTTTAAAAAATGGGGGGAATTGGAGGAGAGATAAACTATTGCCTTGGATTGACTAGAATGCCCCTAAACAAACCCACACGCCTCTTTTCTTCACTTCAAGTTCCCTCATTTAATCTTAGCCCTTGATTAACTAAATGGATGGTCAAGATTACTTCCTAGCCTTCTTAGCCAAATAAACTTGCTATTATATCCTAACCCTTATATTTATAAGCCTAATAACTTAATTACCAAGAAAACCTATTTGACTCAAACTAGGACTAAAAAACTATCTCAAAAAACCTCATAGTTTATAACCCGGTCACTTGTTACCCAAGCTTTCTAAGTCTATGCAAGACTAGTCTAACAGAAGCTAATATCTAACGGTACCCTATCCTCCAATTAGCTCATTCTTCCGATCACCGTTTAAGGTTTTTTTTTTCAAATTTTATCGACATTATATTTTCCGATTCAAATAAAACACAAACACGAGCTATTCTCAACAAGGTCGTCGAATGTTTATGAGATCACATCTTCCAACTTTATATTGTCTTTGCAATGGTATAAAATATGGAGGTTTAGACACTGGACAATGGAAACTAATAGATATCTAACTTTAAAAGTTGAGATGGTTTGATTTTGTGTCGAGAGTAGTGAAGGGGTATGGTCCCAAATCTCGCGTCAACACGACCGCGAATGACCATTACCCTCATCAAAAACCTCCAACAGCAATAAACTCTCCAGTGTCCGCGTGGGCACATGCGAACACTGCGGTCCAATCTGTCCATTGATGAGAAGAATTACCTTAAGGACGGAAACTAATGTAACACATAGCGATGCGGCCCCGCACCACATCCTATGAACATTTTCTTCACGACAAGGGATCCGGACAACAGGAACAGTCACTCAGCAGGCGATGCGGCATAACACCGCATCCCGCGTGAATCATGGATGGAACAACCAACGCGGGGACTACATCAAGGACCGCAAGCAGCGATGCGGCTTGGCACCGCATCCTGCCTACAAGGCAAGTGGGTCTGACACCACAGTGCAAGTGGCACTGGGAACAGTCGCCTACCGGCCCACGTGTATACAACAGTCTGACACCACAGCAGGACGTGGCATCACCACAGTATCCGACAGGTCTGACACACCTGCAAATAGCTGTGCGATGTCAGGCTAGCTACTCAACTACCCTCCTCCACTCCTCGGCTATAAATACTGACCCCAAACCAGGTTTGAGGTATCACTTCTGAACTCTCTCAATACTACTACTATCACACTTTGCTTCCCAAGCAAACTACTGATTCTCACGCCGGAGAGTGGTAACAAGGAGCACCCCCCACCACATCCTCCTTGTTGCGAGTCACGGTTTGTTTCCTTGTGCAGGAAAGCCACCACCAGACGATCCAGCCAGCGATCCTCGGAAAGAAGGGATTAACCCTCTTGACGAGACCAGTGAGTTGACCCGCCTGGTTAACCATTGTTTCATCATTGGCGCCCACCGTGGGGCCCGAACCCACGACCTTCTAGACTGAAGGTTAACCATACTTAACCTTCTAGACAACATAGTCCAGTATCCCTCCCACATGCAATTCGCATACGGAAGGAACACTAGACTGGGGGGACTTGAAGGGGTATGGTCCCAAATCTCGCGTCAACACGACCGCGAATGACCATTACCCTCATCAAAAACCTCCAACAGCAATAAACTCTCCAGTGTCCGCGTGGGCACATGCGAACACTGCGGTCCAATCTGTCCATTGATGAGAAGAATTACCTTAAGGACGGAAACTAATGTAACACATAGCGATGCGGCCCCGCACCACATCCTATGAACATTTTCTTCACGACAAGGGATCCGGACAACAGGAACAGTCACTCAGCAGGCGATGCGGCATAACACCGCATCCCGCGTGAATCATGGATGGAACAACCAACGCGGGGACTACATCAAGGACCGCAAGCAGCGATGCGGCTTGGCACCGCATCCTGCCTACAAGGCAAGTGGGTCTGACACCACAGTGCAAGTGGCACTGGGAACAGTCGCCTACCGGCCCACGTGTATACAACAGTCTGACACCACAGCAGGACGTGGCATCACCACAGTATCCGACAGGTCTGACACACCTGCAAATAGCTGTGCGATGTCAGGCTAGCTACTCAACTACCCTCCTCCACTCCTCGGCTATAAATACTGACCCCAAACCAGGTTTGAGGTATCACTTCTGAACTCTCTCAATACTACTACTATCACACTTTGCTTCCCAAGCAAACTACTGATTCTCACGCCGGAGAGTGGTAACAAGGAGCACCCCCCACCACATCCTCCTTGTTGCGAGTCACGGTTTGTTTCCTTGTGCAGGAAAGCCACCACCAGACGATCCAGCCAGCGATCCTCGGAAAGAAGGGATTAACCCTCTTGACGAGACCAGTGAGTTGACCCGCCTGGTTAACCATTGTTTCATCATTGGCGCCCACCGTGGGGCCCGAACCCACGACCTTCTAGACTGAAGGTTAACCATACTTAACCTTCTAGACAACATAGTCCAGTATCCCTCCCACATGCAATTCGCATACGGAAGGAACACTAGACTGGGGGGACTTGAAGGGGTATGGTCCCAAATCTCGCGTCAACACGACCGCGAATGACCATTACCCTCATCAAAAACCTCCAACAGCAATAAACTCTCCAGTGTCCGCGTGGGCACATGCGAACACTGCGGTCCAATCTGTCCATTGATGAGAAGAATTACCTTAAGGACGGAAACTAATGTAACACATAGCGATGCGGCCCCGCACCACATCCTATGAACATTTTCTTCACGACAAGGGATCCGGACAACAGGAACAGTCACTCAGCAGGCGATGCGGCATAACACCGCATCCCGCGTGAATCATGGATGGAACAACCAACGCGGGGACTACATCAAGGACCGCAAGCAGCGATGCGGCTTGGCACCGCATCCTGCCTACAAGGCAAGTGGGTCTGACACCACAGTGCAAGTGGCACTGGGAACAGTCGCCTACCGGCCCACGTGTATACAACAGTCTGACACCACAGCAGGACGTGGCATCTCCACAGTATCCGACAGGTCTGACACACCTGCAAATAGCTGTGCGATGTCAGGCTAGCTACTCAACTACCCTCCTCCACTCCTCGGCTATAAATACTGACCCCAAACCAGGTTTGAGGTATCACTTCTGAACTCTCTCAATACTACTACTATCACACTTTGCTTCCCAAGCAAACTACTGATTCTCACGCCGGAGAGTGGTAACAAGGAGCACCCCCCACCACATCCTCCTTGTTGCGAGTCACGGTTTGTTTCCTTGTGCAGGAAAGCCACCACCAGACGATCCAGCCAGCGATCCTCGGAAAGAAGGGATTAACCCTCTTGACGAGACCAGTGAGTTGACCCGCCTGGTTAACCATTGTTTCATCATTGGCGCCCACCGTGGGGCCCGAACCCACGACCTTCTAGACTGAAGGTTAACCATACTTAACCTTCTAGACAACATAGTCCAGTATCCCTCCCACATGCAATTCGCATACGGAAGGAACACTAGACTGGGGGGACTTGAAGGGGTATGGTCCCAAATCTCGCGTCAACACGACCGCGAATGACCATTACCCTCATCAAAAACCTCCAACAGCAATAAACTCTCCAGTGTCCGCGTGGGCACATGCGAACACTGTGGTCCAATCTGTCCATTGATGAGAAGAATTACCTTAAGGACGGAAACTAATGTAACACATAGCGATGCGGCCCCGCACCACATCCTATGAACATTTTCTTCACGACAAGGGATCCGGACAACAGGAACAGTCACTCAGCAGGCGATGCGGCATAACACCGCATCCCGCGTGAATCATGGATGGAACAACCAACGCGGGGACTACATCAAGGACCGCAAGCAGCGATGCGGCTTGGCACCGCATCCTGCCTACAAGGCAAGTGGGTCTGACACCACAGTGCAAGTGGCACTGGGAACAGTCGCCTACCGGCCCACGTGTATACAACAGTCTGACACCACAGCAGGACGTGGCATCACCACAGTATCCGACAGGTCTGACACACCTGCAAATAGCTGTGCGATGTCAGGCTAGCTACTCAACTACCCTCCTCCACTCCTCGGCTATAAATACTGACCCCAAACCAGGTTTGAGGTATCACTTCTGAACTCTCTCAATACTACTACTATCACACTTTGCTTCCCAAGCAAACTACTGATTCTCACGCCGGAGAGTGGTAACAAGGAGCACCCCCCACCACATCCTCCTTGTTGCGAGTCACGGTTTGTTTCCTTGTGCAGGAAAGCCACCACCAGACGATCCAGCCAGCGATCCTCGGAAAGAAGGGATTAACCCTCTTGACGAGACCAGTGAGTTGACCCGCCTGGTTAACCATTGTTTCATCAAGTAGAGTGATTGATAATTTGAGAAGAGAAGATCGGTGGTATGTCTTTATATGGTTTTTTATTCTAAATTAATAAATAATACATAAACGTGTATAATTAAAGTTTGAAATGTGTAAACTTTCAAAAATATAACTTTTAAGTATTGTATACGTACAAACTTTTAAAAATATAACTTTTTAAGTATTGTATACATATAAGGGGACTGAGGGTGGTGGGGATTTTTCACCGTGATGGAAAGTTCAACGAGTGATGGAGGAAAGGAACCACCGCCATCATGAAGGTCAACGAGTGATGGGACTGTTTCCGTGAAGTTTTTTCACGCGTGATGGGGGTGTGAGTGATAAATGGATGTGAGGGGGTGTGAGTGATAAATGGATGTGAGGGGGTGTGAGGGTTTATTGTTGGGTGTTGTGAGTGATGACTATTGCCACTAAAAAAAGTTGTGAGTGATGGAATAATGGTTGATGACATGGCGGAACTTGATTGGATGTTGTGAGTGATGTAATTTTTGCAAGTGATGACCATCCCCTCCCCTATATAGTAAACTTTGTTTTGCTTCATTTTATTTTTATCTTATTAATAGACATAAACCTTGTTTTCTCACTTGTACGTTTCTTCCTAATGTCATTTATCATTGTTGTTGTGTATTATAAACAAAATCACTGTCGGTATAACCAACCATGGCCTGCAAAACACATCACCATCATGATGACTTGTTCTAACTTGTCCACTTATGAAAATCCTAGATTCCTCAGGCTCAAGTTCGCAATATAAGAGTCAGTCCATCCCCATGATTCATCACAAACTATACTTGAACCGCCCCCGATCATGATGCAGCCAGCGAGAGGCGGGGTAAAGGGAAGAAGAAAGTTGCCAAACTCTAGAGGACATCCAAAGTATGTTGGGGTGCGACAACGGCCGTCAGGGCGATGGGTGGCGGAGATAAAGGACTCCTTGCAGAAGGTCCGCTTATGGCTAGGGACTTTCGACACGGCTGAGGATGCTGCCCAGGCATATGACCAAGCTGCCCGAACACTGCGTGGGGCTAATGCGCGTACCAACTTTGAACTGCCCAATAGTGTGAATGCTCTTACGTTTTTGCCTGAGAACACCGAACCATTTTCGTTTGAAGAAACATGTGGTTTGGAGGGTGGTAAGGGCGGGATTCTTGGTGCACTTAAATCTAAGCTGTATAAAAAGGACGGTCCAAACCATGCTAAAATGACGTTACAACCCATTTGTTTAAACAATACAAGAAAGAGAAAAGCCCCACAGATGGTGGCACCCTCACCTCCTAAACAACTGGCGAGCAACGAACCCATAAGTATTGACCGCTTGCCACCTCCTCAGAATCAAAAGCATGACCACCAAGCTCGTGATGCCATTGAACTTGCAAGTCCAAACCGCTATGATGGTTTGCAATGTTGCTATGAGCCTCTGCTGCCAGCAACTGTGCCATGGTCTACTGAAATCCCATGGCTAGAAACTCCCAACACTAGCAACCAAGTTTCAAGCAGCTTGTTTGACACAAATCTCATGGAGTGGCCAGTTTCAGCCGAAGCTAACCAAGTAACAACAAGCCAGTTAACTGGAATTGGGGGTTGGCCATTGGGTGAACAGGTGGTGCAAAGTGACCATGGTTGGGATGGTTGCGGTTCAGCTCAATCTGCTAACAATGTTGCTTCCAATTGGGATCCCTTAGTTTATATAAATTCAGTTTTAGGTTGACATAATACAGTTTTTAGGATTAAAAATTCTTTATGTATTAACCACCTAATTTATAAAAGGATTTTCATGTTCAAATGGAAGATCATATGATACGCATGCTTCCCTTTAACTAAACCTAAAAATAATGTGCTACATACTCAAAGTTCAATGAATCAATGTCTATAAAAAGCTTACTGTGCAGAACCCACAATTTTCCTAGCTTGGGATCGTCTTTTCGCCTTTTCCCTTAATCTGCTTAATGTATGATATATGCTTCAAATTCCATTGTCACCGGTACTATCGGGCTAACTCTATTCTTACAAATCTTTGGTTAAGAGATTCTTGAGTAGTCATCTATATGCATTGATCATACTATTCTAGGCTAGTGAATCACCATTCTGAGGGTCAACCTGAAACAGTTATGTAGTTGCATCAATTGTTGTTGTACCTGATGTTGACTAGTTTATGTTTGCTATGGTTTCAGATAGAGGTAGCAAGTTTGACCCATTCAATGATGAATGGATCAATTCAGATTATGTTTAATCTTTTGTACCAAACAGATAAAATAAAAAGATTTAGCTAAAATGAACTGGTCAAAAGTTAGATTATCATTAAAAGTACTTTTTTTTTTTTGCATAAAATACCAACGCACCTTCAGATTTGTACCGTTTGAGCTGTATTTTTTGTATATATGATTAACAGAAAGATGGCTTCTTGTTCCCCTTTGAGTCACTATGGGCCATGACGTAAACGTTTTTATCCTGTTTTGATCATATTTAAAATACCCTATAGTGACCAACACCGGACAAAAAACATCTTTTAGCGACTAGAGTCTACAAGAAAAGAGTACAATGACTAAAACGAAACAAAGTGAAAGTGCGTTGGTATTTTATGCATACAAAAAATCCTTACCGAAATAGTATAACGTTATTAACTGTTGCTGACACCCTAATTATTTGTGACGAAACTAAAAACATTGACCAAAAATTGTATTTCAGGTCAACCCAACCCGACCCACACCAAAAACTACCCATTTTGCACCTCTTGTATGAGAAGTAAAAACAAATACGAACATGATTCTGTCTATCTTTGAAGCTTGATCTTAGCTTCAACTCTCCTCTGTGGGTGAACATTTCATCCAATATCTCTGGGGAAGTCACATCAAAGAAGTCATCCATGTCACTCGCTTCCGATCCATCGCCATGGTGTTCAAACACCTTCAAACCAATACTTGCAATGTCATGAACTTATATGAAATGTAATTATGTACGACCATAAATCATAAAGATAATTGCCTACCCTTCGTGAAAGACTCATGTAACCGGAGTGGCCAGTAAATTCTTCATAAGCAGATGCATCTAGTTCCTGAAGATGTTGACGAGGGAACATTTTGGGAAGAACGTGCTCTCTTATGGGTATTAGCAAGAAGAATGGTAACGGAAATAGTATACCACCTATTGGTATCCATGTGATCCCATAGCAAAGCAAGAAATACACAAGCTGGAACAGTGTAAACATCATTATGTATTTGAACGGTACGGATTCCACATATGAAGCATGAGGCCCTTCATAGAGTCTATCCAAAATTTACCACAATAAGGTTGATATGAACTAGTACTTGACTCAAATGTGAATTTGATTTATGTTGTTTGACTTACTTGAAACGCCTGCGAGAAGGAACAAAAAGGAGCAACAATCTTTCCCAAAACTGATTACCAGGAAGGCTATCTAACGACATGTAGGCAAAATATCCCCAGAAAACAGATGTGGGTATCATTTTAATAGCGGGCATAGCAAAGACTGCAGAGCCCACTAAAAAGGACTGTAGTAGATTTGTTACTCTCTGCTCATTCACCCGAACCGGTATGTGATCTTCAATATGTATATCTGGGTCGAATTTAACCTTGGCTTCTCCATCTCCATGGTCCATAACAACTTCCTTCAAGTCATCTAACTCCTTGTCTACAGGACTCTAAAAAGAAATTAACTTTGTTTAGCTGTATTATGTAACGGAGGAGGGTTCACTTGCAGTGGGATTGAAACATCACATACTGTTGTATGAGGATCCATGTCGACAAAAGCAGCGTGCATCTTTTCGTAAATTTCTGATTTGCTTGCTTCCATCTTCATGCCTTCCTTTGCACACTTAGCCATCTTCTTCCGCATTAACTAAAAAACAATGAATCGTAAAAACATTTTACGAACAAGAAAACATCAAGACTTTTTGACAAAGTTATTTCCAATTGCATGCTAACCTGTCTCTCAAGAATTGCAAGACTTCTGGTATGCATGGGTGATTGTGGTAGGACACCGTTTGACGGGGGGACTCCAACCAAACCGCAAATCAAAGTCTACAGGATGTCCAATCACAAGATCGATGAAAATAATGATATACAAGACATAGGTTGATAGATAAAAAAGGGAACAAAGAATGCTACAAGGGAGTAAGTACCATGAATCCAAGCAACAGTAAATCATAATGGTAAGCCGAGGGTTTTTTTAAATTAAATTCTTTCGGTTGTGCCATTTGTGCAGCCACGCTATGGTCGAAAAAGTACAAGGCTGCTATCATCAGGGCTGGTATTATGGCCGTGGCAATGTGAATCGCTGGAACCTTCACCATTACCTGCAATATTAAAAATCTTAGTTTTGGAAACTAACTACTTCATTAATCCAGAATAGCGTACTTTGATGACTGTCCAATGGGATAAAGATCCAGCTTCCCAAGGAAGAGGACAAAATAGTCGCCTCGGAACATCACGTGGAACTTCTGTGGGCTTGGCGTAAGATATAGCAGTCCACACCACGACCATAAGAGGAACCCCATAGTCTGCTATAAGACCCCGTAGCCACCCTGTTCTTGCCAACACCATACAAGAATATATCAAACATCGAAAAGTAAATGCAAGTAAAAGTTAAATAATTAGGCCACCCATGTTTTATACATATATGCTTCATTTGGGCAGTTTCTAGCCAAGTAGTGTTGAGATTTAGGTTAAATTTACCATTTTACCCTCCAAACAGTTAAGCTGCATATGTCATTATGCTTCGTTTGGTCAGTTTCTAGCCAAGAAGTAACGTAGAATTGTCCTTATAGATGGGTGGCCAATTTGCGAAATATGAGTGGCTATTATATTATCCATTAGGATATTTTTATTTACCTACGCCATATGGCCAGGACCTGGCACCTCTACTCTTCATGGAAGTCATGAGGGTACCAAAAGCCAAAATAACAGCAAGCAACCCATTTGTATATAACCAATGAAACTGGTACTCTTCTTTTGTATCATTTTCTCCTTTTGGCACATGGAACTCGCTTATTACTCCCTTAACAGCCTCTTGCATAAAAAGCACGGAAATCAGCATGCCAAAAAGCTCCCCAGCAATCCTTGTGAATCTTGTGATGAGTGTGCAAGCATTGAGTATTGCAAGAACACACAACATCACAGAGGTCCAGACACATACCCTAATTACATGAAAAAAATATATCATTAAACATCAAACACTAAAAAAATAAAGGGTTAATAGAGTATTATACTACCATCCAGCCCAAGCTAGAAACAATTCTTTCCCCAACTCTGGTCTGTCTTTGGCAAAAGTATACAAGTAATTGTACATTATAACAGTAGGTTCGGCAACACCTAAGATCAAAAGAGGCTGTCCTCCAAAAATTGAATGGATAACTCCGCATATAGCAGTAGAGGTAAGAGTTTCTACTCCACTCAATATATCATCTGTCCTCCAAAAACAAAATCATCTTTCTTTAGAGACAGACAAACAAGCATAATAATAAAAGATTGCAGCACCTGTATCCTTATTTAGCTGCTCGCCGAATGCAATGACTGGAAGGGCAGATGCGAAGAAGATGTATGCTGTGGGAGCTAATATCCTGGAAAAAAAAAGATGATCGTTAGTATACTTGAACAAAAAAAAAAAGAAGAAGAAGAAGAAGAAACATGCGTAAAATGTAAAGGGGACGGATAGATAAGATACCTGGCGCCGGAATGTAGGGCCCCAAGCCAGTCTTGCTTGTAACACTTGACTCTTCCTTGAATGTCTTTCCTAATCCCACTAAAGGGGGTTTTAGGGGTATCCATTAGGAAGCAGCAACTCTACAACTAAAAATAGCATAAGAAGAATGGGAATATGCATATTTTATATCAACAACAAGGTTAAACAACATAATAACTTTTAATTGATAGAAGAAACTCAGGTAGGTAGGTATAAATTGAGGCAATAACATATATAAATAAATTCAGCCCTAGCTAGCTAATAACATTAGAATCCTAAATTAAAAGTTGATCTATATATGGTTTAATAATCAATGCATATACGTAAAATGCAGAATTCAAATATATATAGAATGTATATAAATAAATAGGAACAGGCTGGTTTTAATCATCTGATGAAATGGTAATATAGCGGAATATATACGAGGGAGGCATTGTGCTTATATGAATAGTAAAGCATTACCGAAGAGGGCAATGGCCGGCGACTAATTAGAGATGATTGTATGGCTTTTTCATATAAATAAATTGTTCAATCTTGTTTCCATTTTCACCCGAGAAAGAAAGATGATATGAAAAGCCTGCCGTTGGACGGACGTTAATGGGGGTATTTGATTCTTTTAATTGATCAAGGAAGGAAGCAGCAACTCTACAACTAAAAAAAAACATAAGAAGAATGAGAATGCATCTAAATCAGCAAAGTTAAAAAACATAATTGATAGAAGAAACTCAGGTAGGTAGGTAGGTATATATTGATTGAGGCTATAATAACATATATAAATTCGATCTGCTTCAGGTGCCCTAGCTAGCTAATAACATTAGAATCCTTCCTTCCTTGATCTATGGTTGAACATGCATATACGTAAAATGCAGAATGTGTATAAATAGGAGGAATATGCCTGATGAAACGGTAAAATATAATAGATAGATATGAGGCGGCATTGTGCGTATATCTATCTATGAATAGTAAAGAATTACCGAAGATCCAGTCAGGGCAATGGCCGACGACATGACTAATTAGAGATGATTGTGTTCATATAAGATGATGATGATGATATGCATTGATTGTTCAATCGTTTCCCTTTTGGCTTGGCTGGAGAAAGAAAGATGATATGAAAAACCCGCCCGTTTATGGGGGTGCTTGCTGTATGTATGTATTTTAATAAGCATATCCGTAATCCAACCCAAATCTAATTCGGTTGTCCGGTCGGATTCAATTGGGTCGGGTTTGAGTTATTAGCTTAGGCTACTCGGTATGGTGATGGACCATCCTTGGAGGATGATCCGCCACGTAGGCGCCACGTCATATTCCTCCCAAGGATGGTCCATCCTCCAAAACTAGAGGGCATGGTAAGATGGTCCTAGTCATCATCCTCCACCACTTTTAGGTTTTTTTGTTTTTTTTAATCTTCAACTTTTTTTTAACATTTAACAAATAAAGTAACAAAATATTTTCATTAATATTAAAAAACATTACATAAACTTAAAAAAAATAAACTTAAAAAAAATAAATTTAAAAAAAACATAAACTTAAAAAAAAATAAACTTAAAAATATCCTAATATATTAAAATAAGCTACTAGTCTTCGTCTTCCATGTCGTGGCCGGGTTCGTTTTGAGCGTTGTTCCAAATGTACTCCACCAAGTCCGCTTGTAGGTTATGATGTGTGTACTCGTTACGTAGAGCGAACATGTTCAAATCTTGTTGTTCCGCACTAACTGGAACAGAATTTCCAGTTGACGCGTCTTCGTCGTACTCGCATATCGCTCTACCTTCGTCTTCAATGACCATGTTATGAAGGATGATACAAGCGTACATAATGTGTCGTAACCTCTTTTGTGTTTGCGAACGTGCTGGATGTTTAATGATGTGCCATTTTTTTTGTAGAACACCAAAAGCCCGTTCAATATCTTTTCTCGCACCCTCTTGAAACTTCGCAAACTTTTTTCTTTTGTCGTCTGTCGGGTGCGGAATAGTTTTAACGATTGTCGAGTATTTGGGTATATCCCATCGGCTAGGTAGTAATCTCGCCTGTATTCCACCCCCGAAACTGTAAAGCTTGTGTCTGGACCTGTACCCGCCACTACATCCTCAAATATCTGTGACTGGTATATGATGTTAAGGTCATTGAGCGAACCAGGTAGACCAAAAAAAAACATGCCAAATCCAGAGATCCTGTGACGCAACCGCCTTTAGAATAATAGTCGGATGTCCATGATCTCCCCTAGTATACTGAGCTTGCCGGGAAACTGGGCAGTTCTGCCACGGCCAATGCATGCAATCAATGCTCCCGAGCATTCCTGGGAAACCATGTCTCTGTTCGTGTGCTTGATATAATTTTTGAACGTCGTTTGCGTTCGGTTTCCGCAGGTGTCGCTTGCTATACAATTTGACAACCCATTCGCAAAACTTGTGCAAACATCGACGTGCGGTTCTTTCAGACATCCTAATATACTCGTCTAATGCATCGGGTGCGTAACCGTACGCAAGTTGGCGAATGGCCGACGTGCATTTTTGTAAATTACTGAAACCCCTTTGCCCCCTAGCGTCGTTTCGCAATGTAAAAAACGGATCCGACTGGGCCATGTCGCCTGCAATACGTAAAAACAGTGGACGACTCATGCGGAACCGACGTCGAAAAATCTCGGCTGGGTACACGGGTTCGTCGGCAAAATAATCGGCTAGTAGTTTATCGTGGCCGGCTATAAATTTAAAACGAAACATAAATGAAATTAATTATAAATTACATTTTCAAATCTATATAAAACATAAGAAAAAAAAAGTAAAATACCTTCTTGGTTTCGGTTATATTTTGCTCGTCTAGTTAGCCGTTGGGACGACCCTTCAGCACCTGCCATGAAGACCTGAGCCGCGTTCATAATCATGTTGTGCATAATATCATCCTCTTCCGAAGATGATGAATACCACGCAGACGAAGACGATGAAGACATAGAAGAAATTGAAGAAATGGGAGAAGGTGAAGACATGATAATTTTTAAGCGAGAGATGGGGTGGTAGCGGGTAAAAAATGGTATAAAATATGATGAGTTTTTATAAAAAAGGAAGAGTGGTTATAAAATGTGAGAGAGATGGGGTGGTAGTGGGTGAAAAGTTGTGAAAAAAATGGTTAAAGAGGTGAGTATTTATAAAAATGGAAGTGAATTGGGTTATTTTTTGAATTATTACCGTTTGAAAATTTAATTTTAATTAGAAATTAATTTTTTTTTCAACGGTTACTTTTGGTTGGGCCCCACCTTTTTTGGATCGTCCCAAACGGCAAGAAGTGGACGGGGACGACGGGACGCGGAGGGGGGGGGGGGGGCGGCACGGTGTTCAGCCTGTCGCCGAAGCAAGACGGTCCGGGGATGAACCCCATACCGAGTAGCCTTAGTTATTAGTTTGTATGTATGTATGTAACAAGTAATGTTTCAATAACCAGATTGGACGTCGAACCGGTCGTCTTACCAGTTCACTTGGGTTTAAAAACCGGAGAGCTATAGTATAATTTCATTTCCCACATTTGTTAGAATCGACCACATTCCTTTTTACCAACAATCAAAATTATTAAAAATATATAATAAATATGTAGATAAATCAGTGAAGAGTTACAAATGTAATAACGTGGTTTGGTATTATTTTCCCATCAACATACAATGCAATATATATATATATATATATAGGGTTGAGCTTTATAGGAAACTCTATCTTTTTTAGAAAACTATGCAAACCCATTGTGATCCATTGATTATCTTTCATCCAACTTGATCAATGGCTTTCATCATTTTGGAAAGAATTATAATTAAAAGAAATAGTATAATACACATGACAACCTCTGGAAGGGTATTTTCGGTAGTGCAAATAGAACATTGGAAAACCAAATCCCTGCCATGCAGTAGCTGTCTAATCAAAACTGCAAAGACTTTCAAAGATATTTTCATCTTTATCTTTCCCACTAGATACTGAGACTGTTCATATTTCCCCATCGCCAAGACAACATCGATCGGTGCCTTCTAACCGTAAGACAGAAGCCGATAGTGTGGATCCGGGATAATGAGGAAATCGTTCGTAATTTTGTCGTCCTCGCTCAAAATGAAACGATTACGGAAGATCAAGAGTTCAAGCAAAAGGTTAGTTCTTGTAATCGGTCCTGTAAAAGGGGGTTTTGTTCAATCGATTTCCCCTTCAAAAATGGCAACTGATTTTGTTTTGTTTTCTATCTATTGCACTAGGAGACCTATGTTAGGGCGGGAAAGGTCTGCCAGCCGTAGTGTTGTTATTATATCCGATGATTCCAAGCAAAGTCCTCCCAAGAAAAAATCTCGCTTCGGTCCGACCCAGAGGGCTTTAGGTTAGTATTGATGTGCGTATAAACCGTGAACGTAGTTTTAGGTGATGTATAGTGTGTTGTGTGTTGAATTAGGCTCTGTTCATAACATACTTTTGTTTGGCTGCATTTGTAGTGTATGAAGATACAGACACTACGTCAACAGCCACTGGGAAACGATGGTTAAATGGTAAGTGCCTTTGGTTACAATAGTTGGTAATTGCGTATCAATGTGAACTTGTATAACATGTGTTAAATGGTAGGGGGAAAAAACGTTGCCTTGTATAGTTCTGGCTGTGGAAGTACATTAATTATTGGGTAGTTAAGTTTAGAAGTTTGCATAACATGTGTTAAATAATTAATGGACGGACCAAAGATCATTGGCTTTGATTTGTTTGTCTGCCAAATAATTAATGGTCAGAGTTTGAATTTTGCGTAACATGTAACTGTGTTAAAGGATGATACACAGTTTGAAAATTATGTTAAGGTTATTGGATTAATGGTACAATCTGTTAAGATTATTAGATTAGGTGTTTGAAAATGTTAAACATTTTGTAAGTGTATCAATGTGAACTTGTATAACATGTGTTAAATGGTAGGGAAAAAAAATGTTACCTTGTATAGTTCTGGCTGTGGAAGTAAAAGAAAACGTGGTTAGTTAATTTTCGAAGTTTGCCTAACATGTGTTAAACAATTAATGGACAGACCAAAGATCATTGGCTTTGATTTGTTTGTCTGTCAAATAATTAATGGTCTGAGTTTGAAGTTTGCCTAACATGTGTTAATTGGCAGAGAAAAATAACATCGCGGAGGATAATTCTGGCAAAGGAAGGTAAAGAAACCATGGTTAGTTATTTTTTATTGACTTTCATTTGTTTGATGTTCAAATGATTAATTGTTGGATGTTTGATCTTATAACTTTAATGTTACCGTTTGTCTTAGAAAGATTTGACATAAAGGGTTGTAAAGTAGACTAATTATTTTATGGTTGTTTTGGTTGCGTATAAAACGTTATACCAGTACGTAGGGCAGATGTAACAGCTACATCAAGCGGGAGAACCTTACGGTCAGGGAAGAAGAAAGTTTCAGATGAGAGTGTGAAAGTTCAAAAACGGAAGCAAAAGGAAGTTGGTAACGAACAAGCAAAAGTTCCCAAAGCCCGTAAGTGAGTGAAGAAGGATGAATTTCCGGAAATAAGGACGCGATCCGCACCACTACAATTTTATAAGTGTGTACGAGCATTGACAGACCAACAACGTGAGGCAGTCAGGGGAATGGGCTTTGGTCGTTTACTTACTTTCAGCATTGATGGGTTACCAACTAAGTTAGGTTATTTTGTTGTCGACAATTTTAATCCCGATAAGATGGTGATATGTACACCTGCTGGTAATATTAAGGTCAACAGGAAAGTGGTACATCAGTTACTAGGGATCCCGACCAGTGCGAAAAAGTTTAGTTCGATTGATAAGCTGCCCATCTTGGTTGATGCCATTGCGGATTGGAGGGCGAGATACCCCGGTGTACATGTACCTCCAACAAAGATGGTGAAAATGATAGATGAGTCCGACGGCGAAGACAGTTTTGATTTCCGCATGGATTTTGTAATGTGTTTTGTGGCAGTGCTCGTTGACTGTCATAAACAAAGTTGTTTACGGGAAGAAATCTTAGAGTATCTAGATGACGAAATGGATTTTTCAAAGTTAGACTGGTGTGACCTGGTGGTAGAGAAGTTGAAAACTTGCAAAGATACCTGGGATCGGCTTGACCCACAAAGAATCTTCGTTGGGCCTCTTTCGATTTTGATAGTAAGTGAAATTTATTTATCTGGGAGAATTAACATGTGTTAAATATACTTGCTTGTTTTTCGGACTGAACTGATCGCTGTTACTTATAGCTGTTGTACGTTGATAGCATTGAGTGCACAGGGATGAAGGTTGACAAGGAGGTGTGTCCTTTGGCTTTCTGGAACTTGAAGAGATTGCAGGAGAGAGAAAGGCTGGAAATACTTGCTGGTGGGTTTGGTATGGGAGGGTTTAAAGGGTTAACACTTCCAAGTAACGATAACGTGGAACATTGGGCAAGTAAGGAGGTATAGTTATATGCACTAACATGTGTTTTTTACAATTAGTATATAATTTTTGTATGAAACTATTGCTTTAAACTTTTGAAACAGGAGAGGCTGTTGATGGTACGACAACTAATTAATGTGACAAACAAGAACAAAATCAAAATAGAGGGTATGTTGGAATCTATGTGTGTGGAGAGCCCTGATGACGAGGAAGTACAAACGTTGAAGGCAATGTATGAAAGTTTGTTTGAACAGAAAGCGTATGCAAGTACATATCACGATAAAGCGGTAGATTTATCGTCGCACCGTATCAATGAGGTGTTGGAAGATTTGAAAAATGATGAAAGTATTCACGTTGACGAGGGACAGAACGCTGGTTAGTCACTGTTATTCTTTGTAAATATTGACTTGATTAATGTGGCATGCATTTACTGATGTGCAACGTTTTCGTAGGGGATGGCGTGGTTGACGAATTCTCGGATGGTTCGCCAATAGCTAGTTTGTACAGGAAGTCACTTAATCGGCATAACAAAAGGATCAGTAAGAGGAGATTGAAAGAAGTAGGATCTTCAGCCATAGACTTTGATGGCCTAGAAGGTGTGATTATTATCTTTCTGACATGTACACTGTAACACATGTTAATGTGTTACCGATCTTATTGATTAACATCTGTTGTGGTTGCAGCTGATGTTGCGGGGCAATCAAGCGTAGCTTTTGATGGAAAAGAGTATGCTGAAACGATGGAAGATGGTGGGAAGTCGTTACAGGAGAGGCGATCTGCTCGACTGGAGAAGTTAAAGGATGTTCCTGAGAAAGAAGAAAGCTGTGTGACCCCCAAAAGGCGTAAGACAAATATAAAGTTTGATGGGCCAAACACGGATGGTGGTAACGAAACAGGTAAAGTGTTACATGTGTTACCATTTTTAGTGTACGTTTATAGTTAAGTGTATATATGGCAGCCTAGGAAGAAAACATAAGTACAAATTGATGGCGACGTGTTGATTAGTGCTCGAGAGAGTTTATGTCCCTGTAATGTGTATACGAGACTGAAATGTATGGTGTAACACATGTTAATGTATTGTTTAACATCTGTTGTGGTTGAAATGTATTGTTTAACACATGTTATGTCCCTGTAATATGCGTAGGGGACTGAAATGTATTGTTTAACATCTGTTGTCGTTGCAGCTGATGTTGCGGGCCAAGCAAGCGTACGTAATGATGGCAAAGAGTGTGCTGAGACGCTGCAAGATGTTGGGAAGTCGTTGCGGGTGAGGAGATCTCCTCGACTGAAAAACTTAAAGGATGCTCCTGAAAAAGAAGTAGGCTGTGTGACCCCAAAAAGGCGTAAGACAAGTAGGATGTTTGATGGGCCAAGCACGGATGGGGGTAAAGAAACAGGTAAAGTGTTACATGTGTTACCAGTTACATTTTACTTTTATCGCTAAGTGTGTAGATGGCAACCTAGGAAGAAAACATAAGTACACATTGATGGTGACGCGTTGTTTGTACAGGGACAAAGTTTATGTCCCTGTAATATGCGTACGTGTCTGAACCCATTTAATATTAATGTGATGTTATAGGGTGCAACGAGACTGAGAAGCAACACAGTGATAAGAGTGTTCATGAGGCTGGTATTTCAACTGGAGGTGACTGTAGTATGGGTGGGGCGGAACTTATTGAAAGACAATGGAGCGGGGATAAAAGTGATGTTGAACAAGTCCATAAGTCGTTCGGTTTAATGCGTGCGATACTGCGTTTTAAAACAGCTTTCGCCGAGGGTGTACCTGGTAGTGCTTCGTACAATTTCAGATTGTTAGTTTTTTAAAGTGTGCTTTATTGGTTAATTCTGTTTTAACATGTGTCATGTTGCTTTGACAGTTGACGGTGGCTCTGGCATGCGGTTGGTTGGTCAAGATGCATATAGTGTGGAGGCAGCAGGACATGAACCTCCACCTGTAAAAAATGTGGATGAGAAGGACGATGATCAGCAGATCCCCGATTTAGAAGCGACTCCTGACAAACAGGATAAGATTCCTGAGCAGGTTGCCAAAAGTGATGAGATGGGTGTTAAGCTTACTGATCAGGATGAAGGGAATGACAATGAAGGTAATCTTCAGAAAGCATCTTATTTGTAGGGTCGACAAATTTAGCCATTTCTAATTTATTCGAGAATGTTTATGCAGCTTCAAATAGTAAGACTGAGCATGAAGTTGTGGATTCAACTGATGCAAGTAAGGAAGAGTGTGGTGGAGTCGTATTTGGCTCCTTGGAAGGTGATGTTATCGACAAGGATGAACAGGTGGTTTCGAATGGCAAAGGCAGGGCGGCTGTAGAGAAGAGTCACCGTGATTGTAAGGGTTAAATTTTTACGCATTTTCAAAATAGTAACCTATGCATGAGATGTGATAAGAATGTTTTATGCAGGTTCATATAGTAAGACTGAGCATGACGTAGTAGATTCAACTGCCGTACCTAATGAAGAGTTTGTAGGCGTAGTGGTTGGCTCTCTGAAAGGAGATGCTTTCGATAAAGCTGAGGAGGTGGTTATGGATGGTAAAGGCAAAGCGGCGGTAGAGGAGGGGCAGCCGGATTTTAACGGTAAAGCTTTTTATTCTATAACATGTGTTAGCTATTAGGTACATTTAGTGGGGTTAACATGTGTTAATCGTAAGAATAGTGGACGGGGGCGATACGTCGATTGATGAAGGTGGTTTCGATGGGCCTAATTGGAGTTTTGGAATGACACAAATTGGTGGTGAATTTGACGAGTCACAGCAAATCTGTACGTAAGAGCATTAAAATGATTAGGATTGCTGGTTTAGTGGAGTCATTTCAATATACTTATTTGCATCGAACATGCAGGTTGCAAAAGTTCAAAGGTGGATGACATGGCTGGGACAGAAACAGCGCCGGAACGTTCCGGTAAGCTTGACTATTTTTGTTTACTGTGAAAGTGTAAAATTGGTTACAGAGTAACCTGAATTGTTTTTTTTATACGTGTTTAGGCGATGTGGAGACTACCCCAAACTTGAGTATGGTTATAATGATAGAACAGGTGAGCTCATATGACCCCGCAATTGCAATCCACAAGGGGCAAGCTGGGGTGGAAGTATTGGGTGGTGATGCGAATGAGGTGGAGGACAATTTGCCGCTAGCAAACCGTGTACGTATGTTGGCTGAATTGGGGGCCAAAAAAAGGAAGCTCCCTTTTAGAGAGAAAGTGGTTGCGGAACCAAATAGATCACCTTACTATATAAGGTCTGTTGACATGGGACAACCAATCACTAAGAAGGAGGTGAATCTATGGGATTACATATACGCTGATGAATCCCCGACGCACTTTCTAAATGGGCATTCTCGTAGGAAGCAGGCAATGGAGGCAAACAAGTAAGTAGAACTACTACGGGGTTTTTAGTTGTATAATAGCTTGTAAACAATGAACCCAATGGATCTAGTTAATTGGTTTTTTTTTTTATTTTTGCCGCAGGAATGAACAGGGTACGTCGTCAGTTGATGATGTAGATAGCCCGATACACTTGGCTGTGTAAGTAGTGGGGATATTGTTAAAAAGATAGTTAAATTACAGTAACGTGTGTTAAGTTATGGAAGTTAATTTTTTATCTGTCCATATGAAACCAGTGAGTTGCTGTTTCGAAGCCCCGCTCATGTAGAAGCGTCTCGGGCTATGTTCAAGAGTTTAAACTTTGGCAAGGAGGTGTCGGATGGTATTATCGACTGTTGGGCGGAGGTGCTAAACTTCCAAGAGAAACGCAAATCAAGGGAGGCTTACAGTAGGCTATTCTTTGGTACTAAAGTTGTGGTGAGTGTTTTGTATATATACATGATTCGGGTGGATTGATGTTTTTTATGGAAAAGTAGTTAGGGTGTGGTGAGTGGTTATACTTATAAATTTCTCTTTTGTGAAAGTTTCCGTGGATGTTAACAACTGAGGAAGGGGGAGTCGAGGCGCGAATGCACAAGCTTCGGGCTAGTTTAAAAGGTGCGGTTAACAGTGCTGAAAAGGTTCCTGATTTTAGAAAGCACGACATTGTTTTGTTCCCGATCTTGGAGCAAAAGCATTTTTACTTGCTAGTGTTTGAGTTACGGGACCTCGGAATTTATGTTGTTGATAATGACAAAGCCAGACAAGCCCGACCGATAGAAGATAGTGTATACTACCTCCACAAAGACACACCGTATAAGTTTGTAAGTTATCGAAACCACCATGTTGTACCGAAAGTGTGATTGTGTTCAAGATGTGTTTTTTAATTGAGCATGGCTTGTATCTGTATATGCAGAAAGATATGTTTGTGCAATACCTTCGGGAGGTTGGGAATCCGCGAGCCGATGACATTGACGACTGCAACATCCAGCGTATGTCGGTTAGTTGGGCGACGACAACAAACACAACTGATTGTGGGGTCTTCTTAATGTGGCACATGGAGTGCTACATGGGGAAAAACAAAAGTTTTAATTGTGGGTTCATCATGAGTGGGGCGAAGAAGATGGCCGAGGTGCGGAAGCTGAGAAAGAGGTATGCTGCGCACATCTTATGTTCGGATGTGAGTGTGCTGCTTCCTAAAATCCAGCTGGGTTGCCGGTTAGAGTAACGTGTGTTAGGGGGTGAATGGTATTTACTGTGGGGATAGTTGTGGCGTTAAGTGTGGCTGCTCTTTTGGGGACACCTATTATATGTATATGTAGACTTTGTTTTGGGTGTGGCATGTATTTTGTTTTGTTTTGTTTTGGGGATGATGCTTTAAACTTATTGTAGGATAGGTGTTGCTTAAAGTGTACCAGCTATTTTTGGGGATAGACTGTCAATGTGAAATCTGTCTGTTTAAAACTGATGTTTATTAACTTGGTAATTTAAGGCTTTTGAAGAATATTGACAACATACAAATCTTACATGTGTTTGAATGTTATTGATGTAGTTGATAATGTTTTAAATTATATATTGGCAGGTGTATCAATTTAAGAAATGAAAATGCTCCTTCCTGTTGCCAAGGGGCCCACTATTTCAAATGTAGTAGGATTCTTGGAAGTTGGGGAAAGTAGGTGGCAGAAGCCTAGTAACATATGGGTTGGTGGGTAGAAAACAACTTTATTGGAAAGGAACCATTGCTTTTAGGGTCACATCAAAGTCAAGTCACAACAACCATATTAAATGTATCCATGACATACCACTATAAGTAGTGTAATGAAGAACCAAGTCATATTCTATAATACTTCACTAGGGAACCCTACTTCAGTAAACCAAAAAGTTTTAGTGGTTCCAAAGTGTGTTAATGTGATGGACGCTTATGAAAATAAGGTCACGGATACACCACCAGGCATGGAGAAGCAGAAGCGAAAGGGGAAAGAAGCAGTAGAGGGTCGATACGGGGTGTGCTACGAAAGAAAAGTGTTTCACAAGAAGCTCCAGGACGTGAAAAGTGGAGGCCTAGGTGCTAACGACGCTTTAGAAAGCGGAAGAAACAATGTAGTTGATCTTAGCAGACGCCGTACGGAACACGTTTTACCAGAAGTTGAAATTTTGAAGGGGCTACCAGAGGAGGTGGTTAGGTTGCTGATGGATCCAAACCATGAATTATGTGGTTGCACGTTGTGTCCATACTCACCCGAAACAATCAGGTCATGGTGTTACCATGACCCATGGGAGAGTGAGCGTAGCCCGTCTCCTCTGTACTTTCATGATGAAGATGTTGAAACACCATGATGAAAAGCTTCGTAGGGATGGAGGATAAGAAGGGGTAGTTAGGATGTCGTAAGTGGTTATAGTTGTGTTAACCTGTTGACCCTATGTTTGTAGACGACATACTCACGTCGTTTTTTTGTTCTTTTATTAGTATTTTTTTTGTGGGGATGTGTTGATGTGACGACTCGGTAGCCGATCCATTGTTTTATCTGCAGGTGTAGCCTAGCAGTAGTATGTGGGGTTAAGTCGGCTAGTTGTGAAGTTTGTTTCTATAACCTGATGTGTCTTTATGGTGTGGTTAACACCTTTTGTATTTTACTGATGGCTAACGTGTGTTAAGCATCTGTTGCAATGCTGTTGTAATATATATACCAAAACCGCAATTATCCATGCATAAGATAATAAGAAAAGCAAGTTAATAGCAAATAGAGGTCCACAAAAAGGTGGCCTACAAAACACAAAGTGCCGAAGGCCATCAAGTTTTTACCAAGACCAGAAATGATAAATGGGATAAAAAGAGTTCCACCTTCTTACATACGTAACAGAATAAAAGCAGGAAGATGTTAAAAGACTGTTACGTGTGTGTAAGAAGGCCAAAATGAAGTGAGTCTCCCATTACATAGTACTAGTAAATGAAAGGAAAGATTTTAATCAGATGGGGAGGCACCGGTGGCGGTCTGCCTTTGTTGTTCAGCAGCTGCCTTTGCTGCTTTCATTGCCGCCACCTTAACACAGTTGCGTGAGTCGTGGTCGTCGACATACAGGCCACAACGCTTGCATAGATGAAGCTGCTTTGGAGTCGTCGACATACAGGCCACAACGCTTGCATAGATGAAGCTGCTTTGGAGGTTTTGGAAGTTTTATCTTTGCCTTCTCACCAGGTCCGGAAATGCGAGTATGTGTACCACATCCCTTATTGCGTACAACATCTGGATTAGTAACTTCGACTGGAATGTTGATTGGTTGCCCAACTATTTCTTCCATTTCACACTCGTTTGTTTGATTTTCAGTTATACCCAATGGCTGCTTGGAAAGCACATTGATCTTGAAATCCCGGAGTTGGGCCACCAATTTTGACAATGAATCGTCATCGGTTCTGGCCACATCAACGCATTCAGTAACGAGGTCGAGGATTTCATTCCGCATAACGGACGATGCGTGTGCGTTGACCCCGTATCGGCTGGAAAGTGAAAAAACCTCTTTTGGGAGGGCATCTCGGCGCCACCTATCATTTATGTATTGGGGTGGTATCTTTACAACATTTTTCAATCGATATACGCAAAAGACATGGCGACACAGATATCCGATACGTGTGAAATTCCTGCATGAGCAACTGGCGGAGTGGTCTACAGTGTTATATGTAACCTGTTGGGGACAAAAGGAGCAAAAAAACTGTTTAAATCTAACTTATGTTAGTGGAGTGGTAATAAAGAAGTTGCCTAACATTTGTTACCTGATAAACGTTTGTGATGTTGTTCCTTTTGTCCAAATGAGTGACGTCTAGCAAAAGAGTGGTTTTGCTGGACTCGGTTTGGTTTGTGATGTAGCATAAAACTTCCCTTTAATTATCTCCTTTTGAACTTGCATGAAATGATGAAAACAACGTTTGTGTAAATGGCGAACGCGTGTTGTTCTATCGCTAAATCAGTATTGCCCTTGAACACCGTGGATGAGGTTTTGTACTCCGATACGCGTTGCCGATAGCGTTGGCTGTCTACCCTATTTTCAAAGCACATCATAAATTGTACAAGGGTGTTTGCGCTTGTTGAGTTGACCTTGAAGGCAGCGTTCGAGCTTTCGCAATATGAAGTGGTCTTCATCAAGCAACACATTGGCAGTTCCCTGAAGTAGGCTGGAACCCAAAGATGTTTGATGTTGTACATGTCCTTCAACCAAGTGTGGTCTTGGAGGCCAAATGTTTATAGGAGGTCATGCCAGCGGGACTCAAACGTTTCTGGTTTGATATAAACATTCCAAACCAACCGGTGAATACAGGACCGAACATCAGTGTTTTCAAGAAGGTCCGCAGAGATCTGGTAAATTTTAAGAGTTACTAACACATGTTACATTAAACAGTTTAAAAAGACATGTAAGTCTGTCATGTTGAATAACACATGTTAAAAGGCTAACGATTTAACCTAACCTTTGAGGGTAGTTTTTTCATTATATGCCACATGCATAGTCGGTGGCGTGATTCGGTAAAGACCATAGGAACAGCTTGAAGCATAGATGGGTCTTGATCACTCAACACGAGAGTTGGTTGAGTACCGTGTGCCTTCAAGAAAGCCTTAAGCAACCACACATAAGATTCAATGGACTCGGTTGATATAAAACCCGCACCAAATGTAACACATTGGAAATGATGATCCACACCCGTGAATGGCACAAAAACCATCTTGTACCTATTAATAAAAATGGATTTGAAGTTAACAAAATGTAACACTTTTTTTGTTAGGTTTGTATAGTTTGATATTTTCCCTAACACATGTTAAGGGGAAACTCACCTGTTAGTGCTGTAAGCCGCGTCGAAGGCGAGGATATCTCCAAAAGCTTTGTAGTTTAGCTTTGAAATCCCATCAGCCCAGAATACAGAAGACAACTTTCCATTTGAAACCGTGTAATCAAAATAGAAGTTGGGTAGGTTGTCAAAGCGCTCACGCAAGCGTTCAAGGAAAACTTGTGCGTCGCGTTCACCAATAAAAATTCGCAACTGGTGGCTAAAATTTTTAAAATCCACCGGAGTCCCGTTGACATTGTGATGCCCCCCTTTTAAAGCTACAAGACATCTATAAGCTCTCATGAGTCCGATACGGTTTAGACTCATATTGTGAATGAATTGTTTGGTGGAGAATGACAGCTTCCGTGATATCTTGCTAAGATCACGGTTGTAATTCTCAACAAGTTCATGATTATGAATATCATTGAAACTCAGAGCTGTGTATGTATCATTATAGATTGAGACTAGAATGCCTGCCTTACAGTCACACCATGTGAAGCTGGTTCTCCTTGGCCTTACAGAAGATTCATCTAGTGTGTCAAAAGTCCTCTTTCGTTGTGGTTTCCCGTATTTTGAGCAGCGAAGATACTTGTGTGTCGGAATTCCATTCCAGACTTTAGTTTGGCCTTTTTTAACAGAAAAACCAGCTTCAAACGCATAAAGTTCATACATGGAAAGAACAGCCTCAAATGTCGGATAAGATTTCCCACACACTGGTAAGAACTTATCAGCGACGGTAGGAATCTAGTAACGGGTTCCCTGAGGCGTTTCAAAAACGAAGTATGGATGCCCTGGCCCTGCATCAGAAAATGGAAAGGTTAGAAATCTGGTATATGAGAATAAAGTGTGCTCCCATGGAAAATAAACAACCATCTAACAGCCCGCGAGATGATTCAGCAAACACAGAAGGGCCCTGAGATGATCCAGAACCAGCACCCGGCATGTTAGCGAAACTAGAATCTTCGGATGCTACATGGGAACATTATGCCATATGTTTGAATTATGCCATATATGGGGAAAAAATAAATAAAACGAATGTAACATGTATATAGAAAAACAAACCTTGATCATTATCCAAAACCTCGTTAGTCAACTCAATGCTGCCTCTGAACTTGTTGGAGATCAGAAAATCCGGTGATCTAACAGGGACTTCAGATGATCCAGCACCATCAACAGCCATGTTAGTGTATCCATAAGCTTCGAATGGTACAGGTGAACATTGCCATGCAGTATATTTGGATTATTCCATTAAAAAAATGTCAAATACAAAAAAAAACATATATTCGAGGGAGTTAAGTTAGATAGAGATACAAACCTTGAGCATTTAATTCCTCATTAGTATGGAAGTCACTGGTAATGAACCTGTTGGGGAACAGATGAACCGGCGACATTAACTCGGAGGTTGGTGGATTTGTCTCCATGGACATTAATGGAGAAAAGGATGATATGCAGGTGAAGATGATAAAGGAGATATGAGGGACGAGATCTATAAATTTTGTCTTTTAAAAATGAAATAATCTATAAATGGGGGGTATGGTGATTTGTGAGGTGATGGGCATTAATGATAATGTCAAATCAAATGGGGGAAGAGTTCTTGGGTTGGGTGGATAGATGTATAGTTACTAATATACCCTTAGAGCCAAAAAGCATAATCAGTTGACTTGGATGACGTGGATAAATGTAGGCCACATGTTGAGTTTGCAAAGTTTTCTAAAAATTAAGGGTTTCTTGTAGAGCATTGCCCTATATATATATATATATATAGGATAAGGATCAGTTAGAAACCACACTTTAACCGCGAGAACCAATGTGAACACAACCAAAAATATCTAAAAAACACACAATTTTTTTATTATTTTTTATATAAAAATCGCTATTTTTCGTTACCAATTTTTTTTTCGAGTAACAATTATGGATGCACATGTGCATATGTATCATTTCTTTGATAAATTTCGTAATACATTACCAGTATTAGACAATTGCACTTTCATTTACACTACCATCCATAATACAATACTTTTTACATTACTAATATTAAAAATGCACATGTGCATCTATATGTATGAACATGATATAACGTGTTTTTGGTACACTACTTTGAATACATTTTCCTTTTATCTATCATACCATCCATAATACACTACCATTACCTACTAGTATCCATAATACACTACCATTATCTCCTACTATTCATAATACACTACCATTACCAATATGTATAGTATTTTTCACTTTATGCACATGTGCATCAACACCCTTCATACCATACCAAACAACATATTACATCATAAAGTGACAAATATAACCAAACCATCAACCACTAGATATAACTAACCAAAAACATGTATATTGGCCTACTTCATCATTCAAAATCACGAACCTTTTGTACCAAAACATGTTATATCATGTTCATACATATAGATGCACATGTGCATTTTATATATTTCTAATGTAAAAAGTAGTGTATTACGGATGGTAGTGTAAATGAAAGTGCAATTGTCTAACATCGGTAATGTATTGCGGAATTTGTCAAATAAATGATACTTATGCACATGTGCATTGATAATTGTTACTCGAATTTTTTTTTGGTAACGAAAATAAGCGATTTTTATGTAAAAAATAATAAAAAGAATTTTTTTTTTGTGTGTTTTTTTAGGTATTTTTTTTTTTGTGTTCACATTGGTTCTCATGATTCTCGCAATAAGAGTGATTCTCAAATGAACACTACCCTATATATATATATAGGGTAAGGTTCATGCGAGAACCACCTTTATTGCGATAACCGCGAGAACCAATGTGAACACAAAATAAATTCTAAAAAAAATCAAAAAAACACTCAATTTTTTTAATATATTTTTTAAAAAAAATCACCATATTTCGTTTCCAAAAAAGAAATTTTTTTTTTCGAGTAACAGTTATCCATGCACATGTGCATATGTATCATTACTTCGACAAATTCCGTAATACATTATCAGTAATATACAATTGCACTTTAATTTACAATCCCATCCGTAATACACTACTTTTTACATTATCAATATTCAAAATCTTGCAATGGCACGTGATGTTGCATATATCTTTTGTTGGCATTCTTTTATCATATGATTAATCGAAGGATGTATCTTAATTTTTTTAACGACAAAGAATCTCTCGTGTAAATTCATCCTGTTCGGGGTTATTTCCAAGATTGATCCATCAACCTCTAAGGATGCTTTTATTTTAATATAAAGCAATACGTCTACGTTTTATATTACAAATTTCTCCCCATTTTTTCAGAGTTATCATAAACATTGCAACAACATCCATTCCATTTCTTTAGTTGTGATAATAGTCCATCACGATGCTTCTGGTTTGGCAACTTGATGTACTAATAGTTGCTTAGGAGCTTCATATGTGAAATAAGACAACAATATAGGCCTCATGTACACCTAAGATTAACCTCAAATGTAAAAAGAAAATATGTACTCTTTTATGTTGGGAATTTTAATACCATCAA
Source organism: Helianthus tuberosus (assembly GCA_030545235.1). Classification (NCBI taxonomy): domain Eukaryota; kingdom Viridiplantae; phylum Streptophyta; class Magnoliopsida; order Asterales; family Asteraceae; genus Helianthus; species Helianthus tuberosus. The sequence goes on along the minus strand of CM060352.1, from coordinate 1,151,197 downwards.
CTTTGACGATGGTTTTGCTTTGGAGGCTACTTTTATACGGATATAAAAGAAAGTGGGTGAAACGCCATGTATTATAAACTTAGGGGTTTGATACGTGAAATTGAGTAATTGAAACGCGTTGAGAGGTTAAAACGAGTTGTATAGATCAAAGAGTGGAACTGAGAGAGCTAGCAAAGAAAAAAAGTAGAAAAAATTACTTCTGCGTGGACTAATTAGAGAGTGACACGTGGACCAATGGGAGTATACTACTCTAGACCCGACCAATTTCAACCTATACTGGTTATTACCTTAATTCAAATGAATGAATACTCATCAATCATCATTGGTTGAGACTATTATGCCATGCCTGCACAAAAAGTGAGACATAAGATCACGTCAATAGTTGTTGATCGAAATATAGGTGTGTGCGCGCATGCATGGGGTGTGGATGCATGGGTGTGCTTTTTTTTAAACCAAGATTGTTAATAATTTAATAAATTATGTGTGTGTGTGTGTATTAAGGCCCTTTAGCTATCTTTTAATGATCTCGTGAAGTCCCCCTAGGTATTAGCATGTGATTCTTTCAACTCAACAATCTTCTTCATTTCTACAATTTCATCTGCACATAATAAACATATAGTATGTGTATATTTTGGAATCAATTACTACCGAAACAAATTGATAGGAACTTCATTATTTTGGCAATACCTCCTGTTAATATTACGATTTTCTAATTACTCCACTTTCATTTTATCAATAACTGGCACTTCTTTAATTACGCTGAGCTTGTTCAGTAGCGACTAGCTGCTTCTTTCTCATGAATAATTTGATTGTGCGTCTTTTCCAATTTTCCTTGCATTTATCGGATAGCATTCCACAACTTTATGATTTCTTGTCCCTTTCCTTCTTCAAGATCGACATGTAAGTAACATAAAACATTTAGAAAATAAATTTTTTTATTACTATTAACATGTTAATCTCTGTTGGACATATAAAAGACGTACCATCAAATGCTTTTTAAAAGTCTAATCTCCATGTTAGCTCTTCACCATGCTTCTCCAGCTTGTCTTTAGCTTCTCTAAGGGCCCATGCTTCAAAAAATTTAAAACTTTTGTAGATAAATTATGAGTAGGTTACGCTCCAGTAATAAAAAGAAAATACAACGCTTTACAGAAATAAGAACCTCCTCTGAAGAAGGAAGTGGCTTACGGAAGCCATGTTTTGCAAAAAGCACAAGGAGTTGGGCAGGCGGTGGGTTTTTTATGATAAAGTGACATTCTGGAACTAATGAGAAAGATGATAGAAAAATGTGTTTGATCTAGAAAAAGAAGAAGACACGTGGCATGAAAACCATGTTAACAGCAAACAAGAGAGTATGTAAAAAAAACTTAAAATAATTTAACTATGTTGGGTAAAAAATGAAAATCATGTTAACAACAAAGAGAGAGTAAATAAAAAAAGCTCAAAATAATTTAACTAAGCTAGGTAAAAAAACAAATTAATTTTTTTTACCCTAACACTATTCATCAGTCATGTGTCACGCCCCGCCAAAATTTAGCACAAAATTTCAGCTTTCTAGAACTTTATGGGGAGATCTAGTCGCGTCTAGAGCTGCCCGGAAGGATCCGAAACAGCCTGGATTGTTCCAGCAACATAAGGGCACTATAAGGACAACAATGCAGTCAAGAAGACTCTAGAAATCACTGGAAAAGGCTGGTCAAAACAACCAAAAATATCAGCCATGGAAGGATCTAGAATTCAGCAAAGATACTTATATACAACAGACAATTATCACACTAATATATTAAAATTATCACACACATACATAGAAATATACTTATATACAACAGACAATTCACTCTCTCTCTATCTTCTCTCTCCATTAAAAAATCACCAACAGAACCACCATCAAAAGGACAAGCTTCCTCCTCCTGTAAGTCAAGTGGAGAAGAAACTAAAATCTTGCGATCAACAAACATTGAAGATTGAAGAATGGAAGGTACAGAAGGCACACAGCAACCACACCTAGTGCTCGATAACAAGCTGTTTCTCCTCACTCAATCTGACGTTGACGACATCGAGAAAGTCCGCCTCCGTGATGACGTTATGTCCACCGTCGTCGCCGATGGTAACCACCTCCACTCTATCCTTTTAGATCTCGTAGATTTGTTTCTGATTAGGTTAAATTCCTAAATATGTGTTAAAATTTTTGATTTGGAAGATATGGATCCGTTGTACGAAACCCTACGATGTGGGCAAAGATTGAAGAACAACTTAAGAAGCTTGACAATCATTACAATCCCAAGGGGTGGGTGGGGTTGGGGTTGGGGTGGGGTTGTTTTGTTTTTTTAGAGTGGAGAAGATGAAGAGTAATTTTGTCATTTCACATCCACTTAACGGAGAAAACTAACGGACATCCACTCCAGGGACTATCCGAGTAACAAACTGTCAAACCACAGGGAGCACCGGTGTAATTTCCAAAAGTTGGGGACTATAGGTGTTATTTTGCAAAACCACAGGGACTATCTATGCATTTTACTCCTAATAATATATAGTAAAAATAAGAGTTAAATGCTTGGTTGGTCCCTGTGGTTTGCAAAAATTTCATACTTGGTACTAGTGGTTTACTAATTACACGCGTGGTCCCAAAGGTTGTCAAAAATGAACTCGGTTGGTCCCCTGACCTAACCTCTGTTAAATTTCTTAGTTAACTATGTGTGAAATGACTATATTACCACTGGACAATTAAAAGAAATAAAAAAGAGTTAAATGCTTGGTCAACAACCCATCTTTTTCAGCCCACCCTCATCATCTTCTTCAACAACCCCCCTCTGTCTCTGTCGACCACCATCAGCCATCATCAGCACCACCGCAATCCACCTCTGTACACATCATCGGTTCAATCCACACGTCATCACTTCAATCCGTTGCGGCATCACTTCAATCCGTTACGTGATTTCACGAGTTCTATAATTCTATGTGTTCGTTGTGAAAGTTTGAAACCCTAGGTACTGTGAGTTGTGAGGTTTAATAATAATTTTGATGGCGAATTCGTACGCTTCTTCTCCGGTTACTGCATCGCAGGTATGGATTAGGTTTTGCAGAGTGTTAACTGATGAAGTTATGGTGTGTTTGTTGTTTGATAGTGATTGTTTGTGATTCATTGATTGTTTGTTTGTTTGTTGATTTGTGTTTAGATCGGTTCGTACTTTGTTCAGCAGTATTATCAGGTGCTTTAGCAACAGCTGGAGTTTGTGCATCAGTTTTATGCTGATTCCAGTACTGTCGTGAGAGTTGATGGAGAATCTTCTGAGACTGCATCTGCTATATTCGTAAATCCTTTTTTTTTCAGCTCGTTATTCTTTGATATGAAGCTTGAATTGAATTAGATTTTTTTTACTCTATAATCAACAGTCATATATCAGGTTTAAGTTCTAGTGTTTGAGAAAGATGATGGCTGATGGTGGTCGACAGAGAGAGAGGGGGGGGGGGGGGTGTTGAAGAAGATGATGAGGGTGGGCTGAAAAAGATGGGTTGTTGACCAAGCATTTAACTCTTTTTTTTATTTCTTTTAATTGTCCAGGGGTAATATAGTCATTTCACATATAGTTAACTGAGAAATTTAACAGAGGTTAGGTCAGGCGACCAACCGAGTTCATTTTTGACAACTTTTGGGACCACACATGTAATTAGTAAACCACTAGAACCAAATATGAAATTTTTACAAACCACAAAGACCAACCAAACATTTAACTCTAAAAATAAAATAACCCTAAACTAAGCAGCCGTCCGTCCTCCTCTTGTCTATTATCTCCCCTGTTCTCCTCCATCTTCTAAACCTAAAAAAAACAAACAGCCGACAGATCTTCACGATTCAGCAGGGAGGGAGGGAAGGTAAGGTTCAATCAGCAGCAGGTAAGCTTCAATTAGCCACCATTTCTTCTCTATTACATTTGAATTGTTTTTTCTTATGGATCGTGTTCGTACCGCGAATTGGATCGGACGAACCAAAACGAAAATCACCAGCGAATTATGTGACTATGGTTTAGCATGATGTATAACACTATTCAGCATTTCAGCCTCCCACACAAGCCACCGTTTCCTAGATTTAGCATTTTTACCATCTAATATGTGTTAAAAATCACTAAGATATCTAAAGTTCGGATTTTTTTTCAAAAATCATGTTAACCTACTGTTGTAAAAATAGAGTAGTACATTTTTGGGTCGAGTTTGCTATTTTTACCATGATAAGAACAATTGCTTGCACTAAATATCAATACTTTCATCTCTTTAAGAACCTTACCAGTTTTGTTCATGTTCTCTGAGCAGCAAGGATGGTGAATCCCCACTTTGATGATACCATTAAAGTCATCGGGGTGGATGCTGACGGTAAAAAGTATGACAAAGGTAAAAAAAATATTGCTGAATGTTTAGTTAACCGTTTACTAGATTCTTTATTTTACTTTCTTTCTTTTATTGTAAACGACAATGATACATGTACGCATAATGGTTGTATGCGTTCAGTTTCGCGTGTTCAAGCAAAAGGGGAGGAATCGGGTATGCACATTGTGCTGGATGTGAACTCACAGTTGTATCCTATGCATGCGGGAGAGAAATTTAGGATGGTTTTATCTCAAACTTTGAATGAGGATGGCTCGGCTGCTGTAGCTGGTTCTGAGGTAACTTATTATTAATATAATCCAACGGTTTTCACTTAGGGGGCGTTTGGTTCGTTGAAGTTTAAGGGAACTGGAATCTAAATTCTATTTCTAATCTGACTAGAGAAAATGAGAATATCTTATATTTTAGTGTTTAAAAGTTAACAAGTTAAAGTAGTTTTTATAAATATTTTTTTTAGTTTTTTTATTAGAGTAAAGTACACGGATGGTCCTTGTGGTTTACCAAAATTTTGGATTTGGTCCCTAGCTTTTCAAAAGTACACGGATGGTCCTGTGCTTTGCACTTTGTAACACATTTAGTCCTCTGCCAACAAATCTAAAGGTTCTAGCATGTCTAAGGGACTAAATGCATTACAAAGTCCAAACCACAGGGACCATCCATGTACTTTTGGGGAAAAGCTGGGAACTAAACGCGTTACAAAGTGCAAACTACAGGGGCCATTTGTGTACTTTTGAAAAGCTAGGGACGAAATCTAAAATTTTAGTAAACCACAGGGACCGGGACCATCCGTGTACTTTACTCCTTTTGTTATTAACGAACACCTTGCATAAGTGATGCCGCTTCGTGCATCACACATCGGGCTTTTGAGATCAAAACGCATCGGATCGCCTCACGCTTTTTAAAACCAAGCCCCACAGGCTTTAGTAGTAATAGACATTAGTAAACTTGGTGTACTCTAATCTAAATACAGGGAAGCAAGAAATCACTTGCGGATAGATTCGAGTACGTTATGCACGGGCTATTATACAAGATCTCAGATGATAAGAACCAAAGTGGTGATGTTGAAGTGTATGTATCTCATCACCTCTGTTTACTTTCATTTATCTGAGAGCATGAATCGATTATCATATTTTGTTTTAAGATTAACGTTTGCGAGTCGGCTATACTGATCTAGGAGTGTTTGGATACAGGGCTGTATACATATCATTTGGAGGACTTCAACTGCTGATGAAAGGTGCTCCTGCGAAGATGGGTAAGTTTAAGGTGGATCAAAGGTTGTTTCTTCTTCTGCTTAAGGAATAAATGTCGAACTCTCTTCAGTTGCTCTCGTGTGTTCTTGGATGGAATGTTTTACCATGGTACTTTGACCAGTTGGTTTTTAGTTAATTAACTTTATTTTATTGTTGGCTCTTCGTGTCACCTTAAGTTTGTGACGGTTGTTGGGCTCGTGTATTTTGTGCTTTTGTAGATGTGGCAATGTTGACCTTTTTGTGTAAACGTATCGAAGGGGATACGGGTCAAACCGGTTTTTCCTCAGCAGTTTGGTCAAAGTCGATTCATTTGACTTTAGGTCGAGAAAAGAGGCTACTTTTTAGCATTCGACTTGCATGCATTGCCATTAAACTGCTGACCATCTTCTTCACCATCAGTCAGGTTGGTATTAGTAATGAATTTTAAAACAAATTGTACCCGTTTTGGAGACAATTGACCTCAAAAGTCAAAGGTTGTCAAAACTCAAAACCTCAAACATGAAATTTAAGTATTTGCAAAGGTGTAATTACCATGTATATGTTTAAATGGTAAGTCAGAATAGAAAGTCAACTGTGGGGACTTCTGTACTAGAATACGTTCAAAATACTAATGACATGATGAACTAGGGGTGGTTAAAAAAACGATCAACCTAAGTAAGCGAAGGGGGAAAACCTAAACAAACTAATGATTAACGATCTGGCTTTGGTTTTTAATAAACCAAAATTTTCAGTTCGGTTTATACCTTGTTTTAAAACTGAACTGCACTAAATCGAAATGCGCCACACATGGGAACTGTCTTTGTTTGAATGTTTGTTATCGGATTTATGGTCTAAGTTTATTATTTTCGTCTAAGAGTTTCATTCTTGAATATTAATAAGTGGAAAACAATTAGTTTGGGCTAAAAGTTTCATTCTTAAATATTCTTTATTTTGGTCAACTTTTACTTAGAACTCAAACATTTGAAGTAAAACATAACCTGACTTGTGTGATTACATATGTAGTTAATTTGTGGATATTATTTGGTTAAGAGGGAAAGAGGGGAAGTAAAGCCTACATATAATTAAACACTCCACAATAAGTTCAAGCTATCATCGCAGAATCCTAGAACTATAATTCTTCCTGATTGTGAAACTTCATTTAAGGGGGTGTTTGGTGTTGCATTTTCAAAATAGATTATACGTTTTCAAAATAGATTTTGCGTTTTCAAAACTGCGTTTTGAAAAAGCATGTAGGTACATGCTTCTCCAAAACTGCGTTTTGGAGGCAGATAATCACTTTTTCATCCAAACATTTTTTTAGATTATTTATGTTTTACAAACGCAATAATCAAATAATCACTTCAAAACGTAATCCCAAACACCCTCTAAATCGTCTGGTTCTTCAAGTCTCAAGAATAATCTCTAAAACTAGTAATTTTACATGTCACGTGTTGCGTCGGTGTCGAAAAGTTAAGTAATTTGAATTTATATTGTCTAATGAAAACATATTATATTTGACCCGACTCGTTTCTGAACAAAATTTAAATCAAAACATAAGTGAAAATGTACATAAAAATAAGCATGGAAACGTATCATATTTGACCAGACTCATTTCCCGAAAAACCATGTCGAAACGTAAACTAACTTGAATTTATATCGACGCATACGTAAAAATAAGCATGTAAAGAATAGTATTACTTTAAGTTAAAGAATGGTAAACTTTAGAAACTCGAGGGGGTCAATATGACATTTTACAAAGTTCTAAAAAGTTGAAGGATGTAAGTGTCAATGTTGAAAGTTAAGGAGGTGAGATAAACAAAAAAGAAAAAAAAATCACTAAAGACAAAATAGTTACTATTGAAGCTAACCATTAAAGAATTTTATATATAATTTATCATTTCTCTTATCGACTTTCCATTGATTTCTTCCACATGTTTCCATTTTTCGTTTTTCAAGTTTTATGTGATTCTTGATTTTGTTTTAGCAATAGATTGTGATTCTTGACTTTGTATTTTTCTCTAGCTATAAAAGCTATTCAAGTTTTAATATTGACTGCTTATTTTAATCTTTTTTATTATTGTGTAAATTGAATAAACTTGGTTAAAGTTGAAAAGAAAATTAATATTTCTTTTAAAATAACTAAATGGAACAATATTAAAACTTGATTGGTTTTTGGGTCAGAAAAAAGTAAGTTTGACCGAATTTAAGGAAACACTTGCAAAACTTGGTTAGTCTAAATATTACGAAAATTAAAACCGTTATCATCATCTTCTACCTTGCATCAAGTTTCATCATCTTCTTCTTCTTCACATGACAATTAGTGTTTTGCGCCCCATGCTCACACGCCTCGGGTGACATCTTGTTGCAATCCAAAACCGCGCAGATTTCTTCACGTTCGGATTCCGTCAAGTGTTTGTGCTTGTTTAGGTAGACGTCTATCGCTTCATACACCCCATCCAACGTTCTTCGTGCTCCTGCAGATGCAGCAACCGACATTTTAGCGAGTGATATAAACGAGTCTTTTCTCAACTCGTTGTCGTTCGCCACCTCATGTAACAAATCCTCAACAAGCGCAGCCACAATGTCTAGCCCGGTTTGATCATGACCGTCAAAACCGTTGTAAAAATGCTTCAAAATTCTTCTAACACACTCGGTGTCATACGTTACGTTGTTAACATAGTCACTAACCGTTGCCGAATCTAACTGTCTCCCGATTCTCGCTTCAAACCCTTCTCTACAACTAACATTAGCTTCTAAAACTGTTGCGTATCGAAGCATTTTCGATTGTAGTGCACAAGGAAGGATCCCTCGGTCATTGGGTAAAAGTCTTTCGATTTCTTCGATTGCAAGTCGTTTTGAGTTTGAAGAATTGGTTTCTTGTGGCTCAAGGAACACCCATCTTTTAGCATATTGATAAAGATTCGATGCAATGTAGTTCGAACCCAAGTTACATTTAATCATTTTATGAATGATCGGTTTGTAAAACTGAAGATCAAGTGTGGTCAAACTCAAATCCTTTGACTTCCATTCAAGAACAAAGAGTTGACTTTTCGCATTCGGCTTGTGAAAATGACCATTATACCCTTGATCACCGTCATCGTCATCAACAACATGATTCTTGATTGGCTTTCCAAGAAGAAGTGGATTATTTCTTGATTGGCTTTCCAAGAAGAAGTGGATTATCAAGAGCTTTCTTGATGATTGAATCCACACAAGCATCAACTATAAACCAAGTTTTATCGCTTGTTGAAAGATGACCGGATTCTTGGTAGCCGTTAAGGATCTTAAAGACTCGTTCCAGCCGGTGATGACTTTGTGTTGAAAGAAATATAAAGATTGATTTAAGAGATTGTGGAGGCTGTGGCTATCTGTCATACCCAAATAGCAAGCTAGACAAGCAATAGGGATGACGTTTTCGGGTGTGAAATTGACTTTGAAACCGTAGCAGAATTTTACCATGATCTCGAATATCGGAGGGGTAGTAGGGATATCGCAAAGAAGATGAGCAAGATTTTTATCGGGAATTTCTTTAAACAGCTTACAAAGTTTTGATGATCTTGCAGAAAGAAGGTCCTGCAGTTGAACAAGCAATACTTCAGTATAAAACACAGTTTGACTTTATTAAAGTCAAAGGAAGTAGTTTATTGCTAGGCATGTAAACGAACCGAACGTTCATGAACTTGTTTGACGAGAAGTTCGTTTAATAAATAAACGAACAAACATGAACAAATTTTTTGTTCATTTAATTAAGCGAATGAACATGACCACACGTTTTGTTCGTTCATTTATCTTCGTTTATTTACGTTATGTTTGTTGGTTTATGTTCGTTTAAATTTTAATAAGTACATAATTAAATAGTTATATCTATAACAGTATAAACGTAAAAGGAGCTTTCTAACTACTTATATAAATATAATTAATTAGTAATTGGGCTTTCTAATAAAAAGGAATGTAAACGAACACGAGCATGCCCGTTTTTCTTAATGAATGAAAATAAACAAAAACATTTGTCCGATTATGTGTTTGTGTTCGTGTTCATGTTCGGTTAAAGTTAAATGAACGAACATAAACATGTAAGATTAAATATATTACGTATTAATATTTAATCTGTAGCCATTATAATCATTTACATTATATAGATCAAAATATATAACAATCCTATTAAATAATTAGTTGGTAATTGTTGATGGACCATATTACCCTTATTAACTAATTAGGGTTTCCTCCTGGGTGCTTATATAAGGAGAGTTATGTGGAGGTTAAGGGGTTAGACATTTTAAACATTAGAAACACCCCATTAGTCATAACATCAATTCGACCTCCATCTCCATACCGATTCCCTTATCGGTTTTTCTAAGCCACCATCATCAGTCAGCACCCTAAGGAGGAACCAGACCAAGATGACAATCATGTCAACCCTTAATGGATTCTCTGCTAACCTGTGCTGATGCAACCAAAGGTATGTTTTCATGTTTTCCTTTATGTTCAAAACAGAACTGAACCAACATGTGGTATCAGAGCATATGTTGATTAGTCAGTTCTGTTTTCGTATCCATAATTCTGGGATTGAAACTTGGAAAACGGAATTTTTTCTTTGAAAATCTTATGAACAAACAGTTTCGAGATCACTGTTTTCGAAATCTGAATAAGTTATATGCTTTATGTTTTAACCGAAATCTGTTTAGAAAAACCCTTAAAAATTCAGGTTTCGGGTTCCAGAATTTATGTTTTATGTTTTTAGGGTTCATAATGTTCTTAGTTAAAATTCGAAATTTCCCTTACGTTTTGGAATGTGTTTTGAATTGTATAATGTTTTTCCTAATTTGATCTTATTTTATCTAATAAGTTATTTTCGAAATCTGTTAATGAGATAAACATATATGATTTCGAAATTTAGTGATAAAAATAGATCAATGTTATAATAGGAAACTATATCACAATTCATAATTTTCGAATTTTAGTTAAGTTATCACAACAAACAGCTATTAAACAGAGGATTCGAAATCATGATTGTACAAATCGCACAAGATTGGATCACATAAGTGATAATCTGATCGCATAAGAAAATCGCACAAGATCAAATTACATAAGAGATGATCTAATCGCACAAGATTTGTACAACTCATTAAGCACATAGTACAAGTTAAGACTGCATAATCGCACAAGACTAGTGGATCGCACAAGACTTGTGGATCGCACAAGACCTTACTAATCGCACAAGGCATTACTGATCCACAAGTTTTGGGCCTTATTGATCGCACAAGTGTTTGGGCCTTATCAATCGCACAAGGCATTACTGATCCACAAGTTTTGGGCCTTATGGATCGCACAAGACTTGGGCCTTATTGATCGCATAAGACTTGGGCATTACCGATCGCACAAGTCATTACTGATCGCACAAGATTCGAAATCTCATTACTTAAGCTGTTTAAGTAGAATTTTTTAGCTAAGTCTATTATTTTGATGTTAGTAATAGACATATCACAATCTCTTCACATAATGATCCTTAGATTAATGATCCTTAATTAAGTTTTTATGATCATTTCGTCTGCCTTATTCTTAGTACCACTCTAATTTTTTAAACCTAAAATGTTTGCTTTATTTACAGTTTCTATTAGAATTAGCTCTTAAATTAAATCCTTGATTATTTCCTAAGACACGATAATCCTATTGCTCTCTTCTGATAAAGATTATAACAGAAGAAAGTTAGAGCATGATGAATAGGATAAATCGAACATGATGTCTCTTATGGTAATCAAGAACTCTCTAATGTAAATGCTATCACTAAAGTTATTCCAGATTAAGTCTTTCCTAAGACTAATCTATAATTATGGAATAATCACTAGAACTCCTAAGATGCATGCCTTAATTTGAAACTCTAAACTATAAAGTTAAGTGGTATATGTGAATACATTATAATGTACAAAACCATGACCCATAACGTTAAGGGCTTACGCATGGAAATAAGTACATTCTTTCCAGTACATTACATACTAAGATTTTCACTTGTACAATTTGATGCATTATAAAATCAACTACAACACTCAAAATACCAAAGTATAACGAGTGTGTTGATAAGCAACATATGTACAAAGAAGTAAATGTTTAAAGCTGGAAAATAAGTTGTTATTCACCTTACAACCACTAATAGTTTAAAAGAGGATTGTTCTAAGGTCCATAGACAAATTACAAGTGCTAATTCCAACATTAAGGTTCTTCAAGGGAAAATCTCACTGCATAATTATGTCATTAGACTAGACATAAGCAACGAGACTATCCATTATTCTAAAGAACAGTTGGGTAAATTAATTAGATAGTCACTTATTAATGATATTTAAGTCTGGTAATTTTAATATTCCAATTAACACATGATTAGTTGACTCTAGTTCCATACGTTTCCTTACCAGAACTCGACAAATAACTAACATGAGAGTTAGTGACAAAATTAAATGTTAACGCTATAAGAACCATAATGAAGCAGTCTTCTAACAAAGCTTTTCGATACATTATATTCTGATTATTAATCAGAGTACAGTATCATTAATTAAGCAATGTTATGAAGGTTGTGAGGTTTGCATAGTCAACATAAAGTCACACTTACCTTAAACTCTCATCTTATTTGTTCTAAATATCTGGATTGAAACATTACTAAGATGGAACTAGATGATACCTTACATTTTCACAACTTTTGTCATCATGAAAATGAGAATTTGACAAAAGGAAAATGAGACTTATAAATTTCATCCATTATAACCGAAATTCATGAGAAATTATGACTTGGTTAATGAGGATGATTATTCATCTAATCTCATTCTAAGTGATTTCAAATCATGACGTTATAGCCCTAAATTAAGGAATAAGTATGGGTCCATCATAAGTCATTCATTGACATTCGTGGAACTTATTCAAAATGGAATATTCAGACATAATTCATTTATCATTTAAAAGACTATCAACTTGTAGCTAAATTTTGTCGCATATGGCCCACGTTCTTAGAAGAAATCTATTCATGTATGTACTTATTAAGATTTCTATTAAATATGTCCCTGAGTTTTCTTATGATATCTGGACATTAAAGAAATCAAATAAAGTCTAACGTATATATGATAGGTTCCCACGTCACGTACCTCATTGAAACTTCTCTTGTAGCATTTCTAGAGATATCAAAGATCAGTGGGAGCATTAAGTGTCTTCATAACAACTTGCAATAGTTGCAAGAGGTGGGGGAGTGAAAATTTTACATTACCTAAATTTGCACCTCTTGTACAAGACACCGCTCCATCACGACACTGTTCTATCAAAACTTGTCTCCTTAAAATCTAATGCTACTCTTACAAAAAGTTTCATTGTTGTTTAATTGTGGGCACACTTAGATTTCTTACATAAACTAACATAATCCTCAACACGAGAAATCACAACGACTAACGTCATTAATTTGTTTTCTCTATTACAATTTTTTCGGTCGTTAAGTATTGACCCTAAGCATGCTGAGTTCCTAAAGATTTCTAAGGTTAGTGGGAGCAGTCAAAGTCCTTATTATGACTTGCAAGGAATACAAGAGGCGGGGGGAAGAATGTCATTAAATTTCTTTCACTCAAAATTTAACTCCGATTACACCTCTTGTACACCATACTGCTCCAACTCTTACAAACTTAGAATCATGAAAATGATAGCAACCTAATCAACAGCTAATCCATAAAACTGAAACTTCTAATGATGAACCCAATAATTAACTCAGGAGGTCATCTAGGTTTAAAAGCCTACTAACTTTGATGATTACATAACCTCCCTAACTGAACTTGAAATGGATTTTGGAAATGTTTACTGATCCTATCTCTTCAAATTAAGCCATTAGTGTCAATCAATATTCTTAATGGAATAAAACAGTTTTCTAGTAAAACTGATTTTATGTGTTCGTATAACGTTTGGGATTTGATTGAACATTACCTAAGAGTGTTCATAAGAAAACCAAATCCTAATATAAACGTTAAGACACAAAGGAGCATGATTGATTGTCTAAGGTTATACTCAGGAAGAGATAAATTATCAAAGAGTCTTTCTTACCTATCTTACACAAGATTTCTTTGAGGATCATCACTGTTCTAGTAGCTTATAATAGTTTAAAGCTACATTAGATGAACATTAAAAACAATTTCCATAACAAATGGCTGACACATTTACATGTTCATTAGATAACAACCTAAAGTTTAAAACTGAAGGTTAAAGAACACTTTATTTGTAAGCCAATAAAATCCATGTATGGGTTAATGCAAACATCATAATGTGATGAAATCTTAACGTAATTATTTTCATCAAGAACCAAGTGGATTAATGTACCTACCTCAAAATGAGTGGGAGCAACTAAGATAAACTTGTTTATATAGATGATATTCTTTTGACAAGTATATGTTACATAAGTCAAAGCATTGTTAACACAAACTTTGATGTAATAGATCTCAGAGATATCTCTTACGTGATTGATATCATAACATACTGAGATAGACCCAATGGGATATTAGTTCCATTCCATAAGTTTAACATTAAATGGGTCCTTACATATGTAACTAAACACTGCTCTCCTTTAAAGGATAATAGGATAAATGAGATTAATTTTTACGCTTCATTAATTGGAAGCCTTATGTAAGTTCAAGTCTATACTCGTTTAGATATTACTCACATTGCAACACACTAGATATGTCTAGATTATTGTGAAGCATCTAATGGAGTATTACAATATCTTTAAAAGAGACGAGAGGCTATAATTTGAAGAAGAAGTGAGAATTAAAACCGGTTTATTATTATAACTTTGTGATATTCAAAGATGATAAAATGTAATTTCGGGTATATCCTTATGTCAGCAGACAAAACATATCTCATGGAGGAGTCATAATACACTGATATTAACAACCTAAGTTATAATGACATAATATAGTCACTAAATGTTGTTGGAAATATATCAGTAGACTCATAAGTTTACTAACTCCATATAATTGATGTTTTTGAAGACTTAGTGTGATAAAGTCAGTTACCATAACTCCTTGAACAGTAACAGTTTAAGAGGTGCTGCATTAAGTTTCGATACACAATTAATTATTCGTTTATGAATGAATTGAGGAAACTAAGTTTGTATCGAATACATTCATGATATGCTTAAGGATCCTATAACTGAAGGGCTATTACCCATAAGTCTTATTAAGAGAGCTCATAGACGGGTATTAGTTAATGGCCATGCGCAATTGCATATCGTACTATGAATGACTAAGTATTAGTTAATTTTCCTCATCAGTTTGATTTTGTACGTCTCTAAGAATATGTCAAGTCGACATAATGGCATATAAGACAAATAAAGTTACAAATCAAACAAAGGGCTTACGCGTATTTTGATCATGACGATTAGGTTTTAAATTAAGGCTATAGTATGATTAATGGGGGTCCTGAGTCGCATAATGATTCAACGGCTGTATTTCTCTGCTATAGTACTTGTTTAAGGCTAAAATGAGTGTTAACTCCTGATCAGGCTTATCTAATACTCATAGTAAATGATTACTCGGCTAAGTGGGAGAATGTAAGATTAAATATATTACGTATTAATATTTAATCTGTAGCCATTATAATCATTTACATTATATAGATCAAAATATATAACAATCCTATTAAATAATTAGTTGGTAATTGTTGATGGACCATATTACCCTTATTAACTAATTAGGGTTTCCTCCTGGGTGCTTATATAAGGAGAGTTATGTGGAGGTTAAGGGGTTAGACATTTTAAACATTAGAAACACCCCATTAGTCATAACATCAATTCGACCTCCATCTCCATACCGATTCCCTTATCGGTTTTTCTAAGCCACCATCATCAGTCAGCACCCTAAGGAGGAACCAGACCAAGATGACAATCATGTCAACCCTTAATGGATTCTCTGCTAACCTGTGCTGATGCAACCAAAGGTATGTTTTCATGTTTTCCTTTATGTTCAAAACAGAACTGAACCAACAAAACATGCCTCTGTTCGTGTTCGTTCGATTCGTTTACAAGCCTATTTATTGCTCTGAGATTTATGTTGATTCATTGAAGTTTTTGTAAAAGTTATGTGATTGGAGTGAACGACACTATGACGGGTTGGTGTTGGTTGTCGTTGAATACTAAAATTCAACGGCTTATTTGAAGAATGAAGAAAGATTGACCTCAAAAGTCAAAATGTATAGAACAAGCAAAATATGGTTTTTTAGTTTTTACCCTGTTCAAGTTGAATGATACTCCGCATACTATGACGTGAACGTCCTTTGAAAACGAATGCCTCGACATCTTCTGAGAATCATACAGAAAAGATTAGAAATAAGAGAAAAAGCACTAAATTTAGAACGGAATTAGAGAAAATGCATTTAGCTATGCATCTAATGTAAAAAGAAAAACATTCAATATAGTGCATCGCCTTGTATTTAGTGTAAGTTTGACCATCTAAAAGTCAAACTAGAAGGTAAAATTAAAATCGACTCTTGAGAATCAAAAGATCTCACCCCTATAAAGAACAAGAATATGAAGATTATAATACATGACGGTACCAAAAGTCAATGCTACCACTAAACTTATATCACTGGTTTTGGGAGCAAATTTGACCATCTAGAAGTCAAAATCAATATCAAAAGCCAGCCGTTTCTGGTCAAGAACACATATATACTGAAAAATATAAAGAATAAGAACATTAAGAACAAAGTTTATATTATAGAAACAACTAAAATTAAAGGGTTTCATTTTTACCATGAAAAGATGCAACCTTTAACATAAAATGAAGCCAAAAGTCAACATACAAATTTAAAACTAAATTCGTCAATCTTTGGAGCTAATTTGACTGTCCAAAAGTCAAAACAAAAGTTAAAATGCAGCCCAGAACACATTAACACCAACACGCGTTAAAAAAAAAATCTTGATTTTTGGAGCTACTTTTACCATAAAAAGAACCTAATTGTAATGCTAAAAGTCAATATTACATCTTTACAACTAAATTCATCAATCTTTGGAGCTAGTTTGACCATCCGAAAGTCAAAACAGAAGTAAAAATGCAGCCAAGAACCCATTAACACGACACACATCTAAAAATAGTTAGATTTAGTATCATACAAACCTAAATTTTGGAGCTAATTTGAACATGAAAAGATGTAATCTTTAACCAAAAATGATGCCAAAAGTCAACATCACAAATTCAAAACTAAAGTCATACAACTTTGGAGATAGTTTGACCGTACAGAAGTTAAAATGCAGCCAAAAAAACATTAAGAGAAAATTACCAAAATAGCCAAGAAAAAGTTTGACTTACCAAAATAGCCACCTCATGAGTCTTTGGAGAGGGGCATTACGGATTCAAATGCGCGGGATGCCTCTTTCAAGACCCCTCATGCGTCTTTAAATATGGAAGTGACATGTGTCTCAATGATTAGGCAGACTCCTCCAATGCCTTCATCCAATGCCTCAGCAGACTCTTCCAATGCCTCAGGCAGACTCTTCCAAATATTTTAAGAAAATACTTTAAAATATTTAAAAAAAAATACTTTAAAATATTTTTAAAAAATACTAAAAATATTCTTTTAAATATATATATATTTTTTAATTTAAAAACAATATTTTTTAAATTTATATACGTAAAGTATTTTAAATTTATATACGTATAGTATTTTTTTAAGTATTTTAAAGATATCTTTACGTATATAAATTTAAAATATTTTTTTTAATTTTAAAAAAATAATTGAAAAAATTAATTTAAATATTTTATTAATGTATTTTTTTTTTTAAATTTTTTATGTATTTTCTTAAAATTAGCCAAGGTATCTTTACGTATATAAATTTAAAAAGGTAATTTTTTTTAAATTTAAAAAAAAATATTTTTAGTATTTTTTTAAATATTTAAAGTATTTTCTTAAAGTATTGGAGGAGTCTGCCTGAGGCATTGGATGAGTCTGCTGAGGCATTGGATGAGTCTGATGAGGCATTGGATGAGTCTACCTGAGGCATTGGATGAGTCTGCCTGAGGCATTGGAGGAGTCTACCTAATTATTGAGACACGTGTCACTTCCATATTTAAAGATGCATGAGGGGTCTTGAAAGAGGCATCCCGCGCATTTGAATCCGTGATGCCCCTCTCCAAAGACTCATGAGATGGCTATTTTGGTAAGTTAAAGTTTTTCTTGGCTATTTTGGTAAATAGCTCAAACATTAAAGCATCTATAAAAAAAAGATTTAACATCATAAATAGTTATTTTTTGTACCTAATTATACCATGAAAAGATTCAATCTTTAACCAAAGTATAATGCCAAAACTCAACATCACAAATTTACAACTAAATTATTCAATCTTTGGAGCTAATATGACCATCAAAAAGTCAAAAACAGAAGTTAAAATGCAGCCAGCCACATCTAAAGAAATAAGATTTTATTATGGTAAAACCTTAAATTTGTATCACATATTACTTTTTATAATTGTGGGAAGAAGGGGATGATTCAAGTGAAGTTGTTAGAAATGAAACAAAAGATATTAGAAGGGACTTTTGATTTGTGTTGTGGCTTGAAATGGTCATCCAGGAGGGTTTTGTGTTGTAAGATTTTGTGAGGGAAGAAGTTATTGAACTGGATTCATATGACCTTTTCTTTTGCCACGTGGATGTATATGTATACAACTTTTTTAACATGAATGTGATGAAAATATATCAGGTTTTTCAATTTGTTAATATCTTATTATATATATATATATATATATATATATATTAATTTTTGGATTTTTATTAAATATCCTGTATTCACATTAAGAAATATAAATTCTGGGTTTTTCTAATATGATTTTAACTGTTTATTTGGATCACCATCACATCGAAGTTTAGTGTATTATAAACATACATGTCATAATCATGTAACTAGATTACCAAGGTGGTGTTTGTTTTTTTGGAAGAAGAGCTTCCTGGCCTCTTCTGTCTGCACTGTGCAGACGCGGGAAGAGGTTTAGCCTCAGAAGAGTGTTTTTTTTTTTTTTTTCGAGAAGTGCTTTTTACCTCTCCCCAACCTCTTCTTGGGGAAGTGATGAGAGGTAAGCATCTCCAAGCAGAGGTTTACCTCTTCTTGGCGCCACCTCCACCCCTGCTCCACCACCACCACCCCTGCTCCGCCACCACCACCTCCACTCCGCCACCACCTCCGCTGCTCCAGCCCCAAATCGACGTCACAAACAAAACCCCCAAACCTTCTCCACCTCCACCTCCACTCCGCCACCACCTCTGCTCCACCTCCGACATCTGCTCCACCTCCACTCCGCCACCACCTCCGACATCATCATCAACAAACAAAACCCCCAAATCGAAAACCCTAAAATCGAAAACCCCCAAATCGAAAACCCTAAAAACGAAGAGAGAGAGAGAGAGATCGTAGAGAGAGAAGGGGCGGCGGTGGCGGTGGGTTTTGATGGCGGTGATGATGATGGCGGTGGTGAAGTGGTGGTGATGATGGCGGTGGTGATGATGACGGTGGTGAAGTGGTGGCGGTGGTGAAGATGGCGGTGGTAGAGAGAGAGTAGAGAGAGATCTGTGTGTGTGTTTGTGTGTGAAGAGGTTTTATATAAAAAAAAAAACAAACCCTCTTCTCCTTGCAGACTGAAGACATTTGGTCCACCTCTTCTCCTGCAGATGCCTGCAGATGTGGCCTGCAGCAGAAGAGGTTTTCGTGCAGAAAAAACAAACAGCACCCAAGTGTGTATGGCAAAGTTTTATACACTGATAAGTAATTAACAAATGTATAATATTTTTAGTTTTTAGGGGACATATATACCTCGAAACTTGTGACATGTTCTGGTTGCTTCTCACACATCAACATGAACCTAATAGGGCTGTTCACGAGCCGAGCCGAACCGAGCGAGTCTCTGCTCGAACTCGGCTCGAATTGAAACCGAGCGGCTCGGCTCGGTTCGAATTTAAGGAAACGAGCAATAATCGTTGCTCAAACTCGTTTGGTTTGCAACCGAGCGGCTCAGTTTTGCTCAGTTTCGCTTGGTTTCAATATTCATATTATAATTTAATACAAAATTTTCAAATTTAAAGGCCACCATTGTCAATTATCATTCAAGATCAACATACATAATAAGCCAAACATATATTAAACCTTCGGTTAAAAAACAAAACATCTTAAAGTTCAAGTAGAAGTCAGCGTCAGCGTCTTCATTCGCATACATAATAAGTTCAACAAACATAAATATCGGCGTCTTCATCAACAAAATCCCTTTTTAGATCGACACACATAACCTGTTAAACCAACCAATTAAACACAACTAGTCACAATATGTTAAAGTGTCAAATAATGAAAAATAGACAAAGATAGAATTCTATAAATGATTCAAGATATTATGATCAGCCTCTCTTATATACCTTTCTTTTCAATTGCTTGTACCTCACCCGTCCGGAATCAACACATCAATATCCAGATTTTCTTCTTCTTTTGCCGATTGCTATGCATTAAAAGTAATAAAAAATGTTAGTGCATAAAGTATAAGCACATAAATAGACAAATAATGTAATAAAATCTTACTTCCAATGTTTTTATGGTTGCTTTTGAGCCGGCCTTTAACCAATCACTTCCACAAACAAGAAGTTCCACCATATCCTTTGAAAGAGAACTCCGATAATCATCCAATATGCGTCCCCCGGCGCTGAAGTAATAGAAATAATAAAATTGTGGATATTAACCTTAGAATTAGCATGATTAGAAGTCCTCGCACTCTAAAATGTACTGGGCTTAGTGGAAAATAATTACGAAGGAAAATCCCTTGCTAATCCCGTTAGAGATTCAAGTAGCAACAACTAAAAGACACAATTATGAAGCTAAATTAACATGGCAGTGACTTACCTAGAATCCAGAGACTCAGCTCGATGAGAATTCGTGATGGTTGCTGGCGTCCTCAGGGCCTCAGTTAAGTTACGGTTGTGAACTTGTGAAGGGAAAAACTCAAACAGATGAAACTAGGGTTTAGCTTTAGTGTTTACTCTATATATTTGGACTTTAATTGGGCTAAGTGCTATTTGGGCTTATTGGTACTTAGCCGAATTAATATTTATATTTACAAGTAGAATCATGCTTACAAAATAAATTATATATATATATATATATATATATATATATAGGACAAAGATCCGTTAGGAACCACCCCTTATTGCGAGAACCGCGAGAACCAATGTGAACACAACAAAAAATGCCTAAAAATAGCTAAAAAACACACAATTTTTTTAATATTTTTTATGCTAAAAGCGCTACTTTTAGTAGCAAAAAAAAAAAAATGTTTTTTTAAATTTTTTTGGCTACTAAAAGTAGCGATTTTAACATAAAAAATATTAAAAAAAAATTGTAGATTTTTTTTTTTGATTTTTTTAGGTTTTTTGGGGGTTTAGTTTTTAGCATTTTAGCTTGGGGGTTTGGGGGGGGGGGGGTTTAGGTTTTTTTAGGTTTTTTGGGGGTTTTAGTTTTTAGCATTTAGCTTGGGGGGGGGGGGGGTGGGGTTAGGTTCTTTTAGCTATTTTAGGTTGTGTTCACATTGGTTCTTGCGGTTCTCGCAATAAAGGTGGTTCTCGCATGAACCTTACCCTATATATATATATATATATATATATATATATATATATATATATTCAAGCCGAGCCGAACCGAGCAGAGCTTTGCTCATGCTTGGCTTGTTTACAAACCGAACCGAGCGGAGCGGCTCATTTATAATCGAGCAACAGAACGGGCAAACATTTTTCGAGCAATTTCCGAGCGAGCGACGAGCAATTTGCCCAGCCCTAATACACAATGTGTGTACCTCATGAATGCGTGTGCGCACCCAAGTCAACACGTGCGCTAAGAAGACTTACATCGTGTGTGTGTATGTCTCTCTCTATACGTATGTACTCTTCGATATAAAAATAAATTATGCGTTTAAAGCTTTTGTTGTATACTCAATTTGTTCTGTATATCTATAATATATTAAAAAGGAAAAGTGATGTACACAATTGTAATTTTATCACAATCATAAATTTTAAAGCATGATGTACAATAGTATACAAGCCATTTTAGATGGGGTTTCATCAAAATTTTAAGACGCTGGTGGGGCAAATTAGGGTTTTCACCCATTGAGTGAATGCGTTCGTCTCTTCACCTTCATCACCCTTGCCCGAACTTTGATATTCCAGCCATCAGATCTCATGAATTTCCACAGCTTACCAGAAGAGAGCTTCAATATCTCTGGAAACAGAACAAGATCCCTGCTAATATCACCAATGTCGCCATGGCCGATGCCCTCCAATCTCTTCATACCGTAAGCTGTTATGTTTTTGTTTTCATTTGATTTGTTATCGTAGCGTCTTTCAGATGAGGTAAATGCTTTTAATTGAATTAATGGTTTATCGAATGGTTCAGTTGTATGATTGAGGGTTTCAAAACCCTAATTATTTCATGTTTTATTGTTTAGGTTAACTTCAGATGTATGATTGTTAAGGGGCCGCCGGTGATGGTATCCGATGCGATTTCACCGGCGATTGAAGGGCAAACTGGTAATTTTGACTCCGATTGGTGTCCGGATTCATCGGTGTCGGAGATTGTAAGTTCGCCGGATGATTCCGACGGCGGCGTTACGGTGGTGAAGAAACCGGCACCGATATAAATTCTTAATGAGCAAAGATTCCAATTGAATGATCGCTAATTTCAGTGCCATATTTGATGGAAAATCATCAAAATTCACCGTTTGACTGGCCATCTCAAGTATTCAATGGCATCCGATTTGTTATCCTCTAAAAAACTCACAGGTTTTAAAAGTTTTTGTTTTTGTTTATTAATTTCTGTACATGTATCTGATTGTTTCATATGATGGATGGATTCATGTGTTAAGAGTTTATAATTGGATTATTTGTTTGTTTTTGTTTGATTTTTTTTTTTCTTTTTAGTTGACTGCTGTTTGTTAGTTAGGGTTTGAGTTGATTTATTAGAATTATAGGAAGAAATTGTAATTTAGAATTAATTTTTTTTAATTTAAGTTGTGTTTACAGGTTTCACTGAAGTTTGTTAATGGCGGAGCTGTTAATGGCGGAACTGTCAGTTACTTCTTATTTCTTCACCTTACAAGTTCATTTTGTACATCTAATATTCTAGACTATATGATTTAATAGGCCTCTTCATTTTGAACTGTAGGGAAGAGTTGGTGTGTCAGATATGATAGGATCAGAACTGATCACATCAAAACCGATGGTAAGTTCAATTTTGCATCATTCTTCAATTTGAACAGCTTGCTTGATTTTGCAGCCACATGGTACCTAATGGTCGTTGGATTTCGGAACTGAACAGTTGTTATATACATATCAACATACATGTGTCTATGACATCATAAACCTTATTAGAACTGACATTGATCTTGCTTAATTTCGATCTATTATTTATCCAAAAGTACGAGTCTTCCTTTATGCCATCCACCACTTTTTATACCAGGATCCACCTTTCGTTGAAGACCTTATCATTTCTGCTAAGCCAAATACTCCACATACTTTTAAGGTAAACCATGTTGACCATCTACATCCAAGTTTTGAACCCGACTGTTTTTTACAGAAGTCATGTCTCTCGGCATATCAATTCTCAGCCACGAACAGATATTCCACCAGACGCCTTGGGCTACAAGACACGACACAAATTTGTTGTGAAGAACTTGGAAACCATCTAAACATTCAAGTCATGGTAACCACCGGTGGGACCAGCTTAAAAGATGATATCGTGCGTTTATATCATGATATCTTTGTTATTTCTTCCTGTTGCATCTTTTTACACGTATCGCAGTTTTCTTCTTCTTGCAGGAAAAAATAAAGTCAGCTACCGACGATGGGCCTGCCTCGGTTTCATCGAAAGATCATGATGGATCCAATTGAAATGCAGGGTAATTCATAGTAATTCCACTTTCCTTATTTTTCTTCTATTTTTTCTTTATTTAATCATGTTTTGGATTCTTAGAATGAAACTGAGCTTCTAGAAGACAGCTTTGCGCTACCTAGGTGGCCATCTTTTCTGTGTAAGCTGGCTTCCAGTGAGGATGAATTTATAGAATCAGACGATTTCCGACACAACCGTCCAACTGCAGAAAATAATGCTTTGGTGGACTTGAGAGGTGTAATGAAACGAGAGTTTAGACGCCCACCTGTCCCATCTAGCTGGCTCCTTTAATCGGTATTTTTTGTAACCTCTCTTATTCAACATTCTCATAGCCTTTGCTTTTAAAGTATAGGGTAATTCAAAAGAATAATTCCGACCTGTACTGTAAATTGGATGTATCTAACCAAATTTTTTTCTACTTTCCCAATTATCTCAGATATATTGTGAAAGATATGCTTGGGCAGGGGACATTTGGTTTCCGTTCGTGAGCTCAAGCTTGAAACACTATTCAGGAGTGACCTTGGACTTGCTCGGTTTGTTAACACCCCTAAGAGTCTAGCAGAATAAGGCTAGCTCAACATGAACAAAATCTACAGTGTGCTTGATCACAGGTTTTTATAGTTAAATTCCACTTCTAGAAACCGAACACTGTTGGTGTATCTTCGCCAGTTTATGATTTTATTGGTTTTATCATCCTTTGTTTACGCATTCATAACAATTTTTCCGATCGTTTGTTTCAGCCATTTGATCCATTTAAGGTGTTCGTATAGTGGATCTCTCACCCTTTTCATTCGTTTTCCATCCGTAAGTTTATTTTTAATCTCTTCGTATTATGATTTATGGTAGACGATTGTGTGGATGGTTTAATGGCCATAATTGGTGTCAACTGTAAGTTTATCTTGAATGATCAAAATATTCTTATTAAAAGGGAACATTCTTTACAAATTTCGACTTTCAGTGTTTTGTAAACCTTACCTGTTATAGGATTGTTTCGGTTGGGTAGTTCGGGTTGGAATTTTAAACCGAACGGAAAACAAGTGTTGTATCTTGCATTATGTATGGAATAATATTATTATGTCTATTTGTATGTGTCTATTTGTAGTAAGGCATGCTGAGATCAATTGACATGACTCTGGTTTGTGACTTGACTTATCTTATCGGCTTCATTTTTGTTGCTTTACTTTTTGATGATTCTACCCATTTTTTTTTTTGGCCGTGCATGTGGATTTGTTGTCGACATCTTCTTAAGCTATGTTTCTTTAAATTCTGTTTGTGCTTGAATGTTTCTTGCAACCTTTGATTACTTGGTGAAACTGATTAAATTGACCAAGTAAAAATCCAATAGCAATTTTGCTTTATTGACTACTAAAATGAGTCCTTGTCATGCATGTAGTTGTGCCATTTAATGTAAGTTGAAAAAGGTTTGGATATTTCAATTACATTACTCAATGCATAACACTTTTTTTGGTTGGGTTCTCATGAGATTAGAAGCAGGTATCTGACTGACCATCACACGCTGTATCGCAAACAGGTTTGGATGGTTCAACCGGTACTACCAGCCGGTTTACTGGGTACCGGTTCCGAGTTTTCTGTATTGAATTACTTTCATTCGGTACCCACTTTTTGGCGTTTTCGACACCGGTTTTTCGGTTCGGTACCGGTACGTTCCCAGTTTTTACCTTCAAATACTGGGTCTTACCCCGTGTCGTGTTGTTACCAGTACTCAGTTTTAGCCATTTTCGGTACTGGTATTAGTGAGTGGTCTAAAGTCATTTGAGTTTTGAATGTATCAGTGAGTTAATTTAAAGCATGTCAAGTTAATATAATTTTGTGTAATATGTCTCTCATCACTTGATTATGTATGTGGAGTTGTTTTACTAGGTTGATGACTTTTGTCTTCTTATGTAATAAAATTAAAATAAAAAAATGTTTTACAATCTAAATTTGGTTCTTCAATGATCAGAATTCATAATATCAAATAAGACCCTCAAATTGAAACACAATGCCCAGACATACACAATGATTTAATCTTAGCTTGATACTACCTGCACTGTTATTAAATTTCAAATCTGCAACAGGTATTGCATTGCCTCAGCTGTCAACGCTGTTCTTTTCGATGAAGCAATGAATGATTTGCTAATAATCTACATTATGGAATCGAGCATACAAGGACACGCATCAATATCAGCCTTGGCACTGCAAAAAAGCTGCTTCAAAACCTATTTCATTCAAATGTATGCCGCCAAAGCTGGGCCATTTCATTAAACATTAACCCACCGCAACGTGCGGATTGGCACAACTCGCATATAAACAATTAGCAAATTAAGGTATGAGCCATTCATCGACACCGAACATACCTTCTTAATATCCTCTTAAATAAATTAACTTCATTCGGAAGTACCACATTTTAAACCGTTTTAGGCGCTTATTTGTTGTATGATTGATGGTATTTCAGGTAACTTGATCATCATATCCAACAACTGCCCACCTTTAAGGAAATCTAAGATCGAGTATTACGCTATGCTTACAAAGGTTGGTGTTCACTACTACAATGGAAGTAAGTTCTTCGTCATTATTATCATTAATTTATTTTGCTTATGTGTTTTTCTATCCTGGCCTAATTCTATTTTCATGAACTTATGATGTTCAGATAATGTTGATCTTGGAACCGCTTGTGGAAAGTATTTGGATATGGGTTCAAGTATGCCACCACCAGAGGTGGAGTTCGGGTGGGATTTTTTTGACCCATTTGTGACAATGAGGCCAGAGGTTATGAGAGGGTATAGAAAGTGTTTGGTTTGACTGTGAAAGTTAAATCTTTTTAAAATAACAAAAATTTTCTTATTTGGACATGATCTAAGTCATATAAATAGCAAAATCTACAACTAAAGAAAAACTTTTAGGACTAGAAAAGTATTGAATTCTGGTTGTAGAAAGTGTTTGGTTTGACTGTGAAAGTTAAATGTTTAAAGGCAGGGGCTTTTTGGTGACCAAGTGTGAACGTGATTGGAGTGTTTTTTTTTTTTTGCAAACTATATTCTAATTATATATTTACCACAAGCTTATTATATCTTTATAGGCTTGTTTTCGAATTTTATGAGGGGCATAATGGGTATTACATACTGGATTTTTTAATGGACCACTTCATTTTTTGTCTCTGTGTTAGGTTTTTAAGGGCATGAATGATTTAGAAGGTATAGCGGAATATACCTCATTGTTAGGCCAAAACTGGTTACTTTTAGATTTCATTTTTTTTTTTGTCTTTTGCAACTTTTTTTAGAAATAGACCAATATGATAATCTATGTTAAGGGTACTGTAGATGGTAAGTGTTGATGGAAAGTTAGTGGTATGTTCACGCCCCATATTGACGACTCCGCGGCAACGCGCGGGTTTCCCACTAGTATTGTATAAAGAAACACTATACAAGACTGTCAAAAGTTGGAATGGTATTATTAAAACGGTTAACAATTACAAAAGAAGTAGGCCTTAAAGGCTTTGAGTAACACACATTCAGTGAGAAATTAAGCCAGACGACTGTGAACAAAGAGCATATTATAATGAATATCAAGAAGGGATTGTTACTCAACCAAACAATAGCAAGGCTCCATTTATACTCCCATGAATCAGCTCTAATAGGAAAGGAGCGGGGAGCCATAAAGCACCGCAATCAACGGAAAATAGCCGTTACAGGCGGCAACCCAAAAGGGGAAAGAAACAGCTAGCACCAGCCTCGTATACGAAGCGAACAAAAGATAAACGGCCCAGAAACAAGGAGCCCAAGAGAGAAAATAGATCCAAAAGCTCAAGCCAATAATATCTAGCAAAAAAGGAGAAAGCAAAAGCAATAAATATAAAATAGAAAATAAGAAAGAAGTATGTTTGGATATGAATTGGATATTTTTAACATCCCCTCCCCTCAATTCAATGTCCAAACATATCATACATTTGTAGCATACGACACATCTGCTAATTGTTTGTTAGACTCAGTAGCGATAGTTTTAATTATGCCAGCAGAAATCTTTTCACGAAGAAAAAATAAATCAATTTCAAAGTGTTTCGTTCTATCGTGGAACACAGGATTAGCTGCTATAGAAATAGCAACAGTATTGTCACAAAAAAGTTTTATGGGTAAATTAATAGGGACTTTCAATACTTTGAGAATGTTTAGTATCCACATGATTTCACATGTAGCCGTACACATAGCCTTGTACTCAGCCTCTACAGAGGATCTTGAGACAGTCCCTTGTTTCTTGCTTTTCCAGGAGACTAAGGAGTTACCTAGAAAGATACAAAATCCAGTAACGGACCTTCTAGATTCTAAACACTTACCCCAATCAGAGTCAGCGAACGCAGTAAGATCAAACGACGTACCTTTGCTCAATAGAATTCCCTTACCTGGGCATTTTTTAAGATACCGAAGCACTCGCAGAGCTAATTGCATGTGAGAGTTAGTAGGTTTATGCATGAATTGATTTAAGAATTGCACAGAATATGATATATCAAGACGAGTGTGAGACAAATAAATGAGTTTACCAACCAATTTTTGATAACCGGTTATATTTGTTAATAGAGTTTCATCCTTTTTGCAGAGGTTCGTGACCGCAAAGTTTTGATCAATAGGCGTGTTAACAGGCTTGCAACCACTATGTAACACCCCGAAATCGGGAATTTGGTAATTAAACCATGTTAATAATAATGAACGGGTAAAATACCGTTAGTGGCAAAAGTAAACCCGGTGAATATTAGGAATTTAATAAATAAACCTAATATTAAATAAAAAGTGAATAAAGGCTTTTGAGGAAATAAAGATTATAAGAGGCCCGATTTAACGGGACTTAAAACAAAACAAAGTAGTATCTCCCCCGAACCCGCTAAGTAAACTAGGAATGTTTAACCTAGTTAAAAAGGGGTAAATATTATTGAAAATAAATAAGTTGTGGCCTACTTAATAACTAACTAAACATAAGGGACCAAAATGGAAAACTTGGAAGTTTAGTTATTATAAAAAAAGAGACAAAACAAAACACACACTAAGTGTGTGTTCTGGAATGAACGACCAGGAGAAGCAAAGGGTGCCAAACCCTAGTTCATCGAATAACATCAAATTGAAGGGCTAATCGGGGCTCAAATTCATGAATGAACGCGGATTAACGATCACTCAAGCTAGGGGATCATAAGGTATGTCGAATTCTTGACATTCGTGAAGTTGGAAAAATTTGAAGAAACATCATAATCTGCGAATTTTGTGTTAATCATAGAAGTTATGGCTGAACTATGATGTAAATTTTCTTAGGAACAAAACCCTAAGTGTAAATTATACATGTGTGTAAAGATTTGAATGTCTAGATGATTTACCACACTTAGATAAGTGGGGTTCGAAATTATGATGATGATGATGATATATGTATGCTTAGAATCATCATATTGAATAGTAGAAGCAAGATACTTGATCAAATTATTAGTTGAGTGTATGTTCATACAAGAATTGAAATGGGTTTTGTATGTTATGATGAAATCGGTAATTTCAAATCATGTAAATGGATGAATGAAATCGTGTTATGCACTAGTTTATATGAAGAATTTGAATATATTAGGTGTTCGGATGAATGCAAGTGATATGATGAAACGGGTCTCACTTATAGATGAGAACCCTTAGTTCTTGCAAAATGAGTGAATAAATTAGTTTTGATAATCGTTTGAACTAGTTGAAGTGTTGAAAATGCAATGGACTTGGTTAGAACTTTAGTTAAAACGTTGGCCTAAAAATAATGCCTACCGGATAATTAATGAAATGCCTAAACTAGTTGTCGAGCTTGAATGTGCATTTATAAGCTAATGGGCGTTTGACTTTTAAAAGTCAAACTGACCTCCAATATGATGAATGATAATGTGATATGAAATGTGTAAGGTGGAATAATCGTATTAAATTATGGTTAATCTAACCACCTTGTGAATATTGAAAAATAGTTTGGCGCTTAACAAGCTAGGTGGAAGCAAGGGGAGAAAGCGGGTCAAATTAATCAAGTATGAGAAGGAAAAGAGCATAACCGGATGCAAGGTAAGTAAAGCTTACACCTTCTAGAATAGAATACTTACTTGTATAGTGGATAGCATTGTGAATAATAAAATGGACAAGGTTTTCGTGGACGTTTTGTCAACAAAATAGTTGTTGACAGCAAGCAGGTCCGTATTTGCAGAAATTGTTTTGAGGTCTTAAACATTTAGTTTTGACTCAATATTTGGTCAGAATTGGTATAACAATATAAATGATGATTGGTAATTTTTGTAAACTTTTCAGAAGTTGTTTAACGTGGTTTTCGCGGACGTTTTGTCAACAAAATAGTTGTTGACAGCAAGCAGGTCCGTATTTGCAGAAATTGTTTCGAGATCTTAAACACTTAGTTTTGACTCAATATTTGGTCAGAATTGGTATAACAATATAAATGATGATTGGTAATTTTTGTAAACTTTTCAGAAGTTGTTTAACATGGTTTTCGCGGACGTTTTGTCAACAAAATAGTTGTTGACAGCAAGCAGGTCCGTATTTGCAGAAATTGTTTCGAGGTCTTAAACACTTAGTTTTGACTCAATATTTCGTCAGAATTGGTATAGCAATATAAATGATGATTGGTAATTTTTGTAAACTTTTCGGAAGTTGTTTAACGTGGTTTTCGCGGACGTTTTGTCAACAAAATAGTTGTTGACAGCAAGCAGGTCCGTATTTGCAGAAATTGTTTCGAGGCCTTAAACACTTAGTTTTGACTCAATATTTGGTCAAAATTGGTATAACAATATAAATGATGATTGGTAATTTTTGTAAACTTTTCGGAAGTTGTTTAACGTGGTTTTCGTGGACGTTTTGTCAACAAAATAGTTGTTGACAGCAAGCAGGTCCGTATTTGCAGAAATTGTTTCGAGGCCTTAAACACTTAGTTTTGACTCAATATTTGGTCAGAAGTGGCATAACAATATAAATGATGATTGGTAATTTTTATAAACTTTTCGGAAGTTGTTTAACGTGGTTTTTGCGGACGTTTTTTCAACAAAATAGTTGTTGACAGCAAGCAGGTCCGTACTTGTAGAAATTGTTTCGGGGTCTTACACACTTAGTTTTGACTCAATACTTGGTCAAAAGTTGTATAGTAATATAAATGATGATAGGTAATATTATGTATTGTTAAGTGTTACAAATGCAGGCAAGCGGAATGTATGAGCATGTTTTGCCAAGGTTGGCGAAAGGTAATACAATGTATTAAAAACGTGTCAATGTTGACCCGTGCTAGGTACGCACAAGGAATGATACTCTCGTGAAGGGTACATGTACCAACCATAATATGGATTATGGTTGGAGGATATAAGAGTTTTTTTTAGAGTTGATAAAATTATAGTTTTGACATAAATACCCATAACGGGTCAAATAATTCGGTTTAAGAACCGGAAATTTGAATTCGAAGGAAACAAGAATTTTGAATTGGATGGAAATATGTTTATAACTTGTTGTGAAACTGTCAAAACTAACTTTTATGTTGGTTTTGATTTTAGGAATGTCTTATGGAACTCCGGATGAGGATCAAGCAAGAAAGGAGAACCGAACACATGTCTTGAAGCTTCCGCAACGATCTTATTTTGTTCTAGTTTAAAAAGTGTATATTGTAAACACTTGAAATTATATTTTGGAATGTTTTTAAATTATGTAAGAAGTTAACTTGGAAAAGTTTTTGTAAGCTTGCATTTTCGTATAAAATGCGTGTTTAATATTATAATATTGACTAATAGGGACGGGTCTTACAAGTTGGTAATCAGAGCTCAAGGTTAAAAGAATAAAGTGTTCGGTTCGAGGCTTGATCGCAAATCCGGTAAGTACATGTATGTTAATGGTTTAGCGTGTTAAAGTGTTGTAAACAACACATAGGGTTATCGTGTAATACACGTTACCCCAATTAAAATGATTGATATAGTTGACGAAATTACGCGCGTTGACGCATATAGTAGAAAAAGCCTTGTATTATAATACGGGCGATTATTGAAGTTGATAATATTGACTCTTGTAAATGTTTTGTTGAAGGACACTTGCATCTAAAGATAGCGGGAGTCTAACAAATTGCGAATTTGACGGAGGAACGGTCCAAAGTACGACAAGTAGAACATGCTCACAAAGGACCTAAATCGCGTAGCGATCGCGAACAAGGCTAATGGCAAGAGAAGCCCGTTAGGGCAAGCATTACCAGGTGCAAATTTTAAATTTAATTGCACAAATAGTAATATGCAACAAATACATAGAGATTGAAAGTTGCATATGTAGATAGAAAACTTGGAAAAACCCGAATAGAAAACCTATCCGGGATATTATTTCCAAGAAAAACAAATAGAGGTGTTACTTACATGGGGTGTAATGTGAAAATTATAAAAAGGTCATGTATACCAGGTATTGATCGCTTACTCTGGCCAAGTAAGTGGTGAGCACGTGGTGCCATAAACTTTTTATGATGGACATGCTTACACCCGATGTAGTAAGGACGGGGTGAGTGGGACAAATTAAAAAGTACCCAAATAAATCAAATGAGTAAAATATTTGATAATAATGTAAATGCACAACCGGGTGACGGAAGCGTATTACATTAGGATAATGAGCCCGAGTGAAGGGACAAAGATTAATGTAAAATGATTAAGATATGCATTGGGAGGGAGTGTACTTACACTCGAACCCGGAGAATGCAAATATGTAAAACGATTAAGATATGCATTGGGAGGGGGTGTACTTACACTCGAACCCGGAGATTCCAAACATGTAAAATGATTAAGATATGCATTGGGAGGGAGTGTACTTACACTCGAACCCGGAGAATGCAAATATGTAAAACGATTAAGATATGCATTGGGAGGGGGTGTACTTACAGTCAAACCCGGAGAATCCAAACATGTAAAATGATTAAGATATGCATTGGGAGGGGGTGTACTTACACTCGAACCCGGAGAATGCAAATATGTCTCTTAACGGGCCGTTTTTGCAAAACGTCAAACTTGAGGACAAAGTCGGAATATAAAAATGAAGCGAAGTCTTAATGTATACCGGAAGAGTTGCAATAACAACAACTTCGGTAAAACACCCGGTTGATGGGAAAGGATTTAAATACATGCGTAGACCGAGAAACAAGAACTCGGATGGAAAGTTAAAAGACTCGGTTTTGGAGTCAAGACTAAAAGACGATAAGATTTTGCAAACAAATTTTTTTGATAATTACGTTCAACTATTTTAAAGTGAACGGGTCGAAAAAAGAATGAAGTTTTACATTCATAAGTGATGAAGTTTCACACAAACAAGTCAAACGAGATTAATAAGGAATAACTATAACAACTCTCATTAAAAAGTCCTAATTATTATTTTAATTGTCCAATAGGAAACCCTAATTGAGAAACCCAAGTGATTCTGAACAAACCCTAAAATTTTCAGAATAAACGGAATCAGGATCAGGGCCCCTAAAACTCAAGGGGGGTAAAACCCTATTAATGATTATCTTTATAAAACGCTGTCAAAATTGAAAATTCATGCAACGTCGACTCATCAGGGCTAGATAGGTGACGAAGCAGGCTTACCCTACTTTGACACCCCAGGCGACACGCGACAGGGACCATGATGTCCTTCGCGACACGCGGGCGGCTCAAATTTTGGGTATAAATGCAGGGGCTTGGGGCCTGAACTATTTGCTCAGTTCGACGGTCTAAAACGTCGTCCTACTCTTTGTATCTCCGTTTCTTTCTATCAACGCCCTAAAACCTCGAAACTCTGCTCGTTATTAGGGTAATAACTCTAATCGCTGCTACGATTCAATCTCCGATCGACTGAAACTATCCGACGGGATGTTTAAGTGCTATCCTTTGTCATTAGTCGTGATTCCGACAGAATGTTTAAGTACCACCCGAACTCGGGGAATACTCTGTCATTCGTTGTGAATCCGATGGATGTTTAAGTGATTACACTTTGTCATTCGTTGTGAGGGTTTTATCTCGTGATTATCGTTAAAGTTGAATTGAGTTAATACACTAATACGAGTTCCATTGTATCTAGAAATTAGAACTCGTAAGCAAGGAGCTGGTAGAGTACTTAATAGCTAAGTAAACTTAATAATTAAATAAACTTAGCCGCTAAGTTAGCTGAGTAGATTAATTAATCTATTAATTAAGTTAAGTATGATTAATTAATCAGGATTAATTAAGTTAATCAAGATTAATTAAGATTAATTAAGCTAAGCAAGATTAATTAAGCTAAGTAAGTTATTTATTTAAATGGATAAGCAAACTTAATAATTAAGGAAACTTAATAGTTAAGGAAACTTAATAGTTAAGGAAACTTAATAGTTAAGGAAACTTAAAGGTTAAGGAAACTTCCTAGCTAAGGAATAAATCTACCTATAAATAGGAAGCTTAGGATTCATTTTCCTTTGTTCATTTATTCTATTCTTCTCTCTATACGTTGGTGTTCTAACCAATAATCACCAAAGCGATGTCCTGTCCGATCGATTCAGGAACCATCTAACGAATGTCGAAGTGTTGTGCTTTGTGAATTTCATTAAACGGAATCCAAAGTACTATACTTTGTGAGTTCATTAAATGGATACCAAAGTACTGTCTGAATAAGACTATACTTTGTGAAATTCGTTAAGGTTCGAATCTCGTGACTACCGTTAAGGTTTGATTTGGGTTTTACACAAATACGTATTCCATTCTGTTAAACTATCTGTTTAACTACCAAGAATACTCCCAACTACACACTTACAATCAAACAAACTATTAAATCATCAGAAGATCCAGAATAATAAAGTGCATGCTTAATTATCGGAAGAAGTAGAATCAAGAAGCTTGTTAACTCAATCCTGCATGCTTATAAAGTGAGTCATTCTCTTTTATCAAATTGCTTTATAAGTTCTTAAAATATTTTCAAAGTTATAATTACAGTGATTAAGTTTATGTAATCACCAAATTACAGCCGGTATGTGGGGTATTGTGCACAGTATTGCAGTTTTATCACTTTAGGTGGGCGAACCTAAAATTAGTGATAACCGTCATTCATTGGGGCAGCCAATGGTGATATGACCACAGTCACCGAAATGAGTCGAGTGACAAATACTGTGGGTAGTTGGTTTGATATCAGAAACATTGTAATCTCTCTTAATACTGTAAATTATAACAAATCTGTTTTTGTATAAAACCTGAATGAACTCACTTAGTATTTCCCCGCTGACAAAACCTTTTTAAAACGCGTTTCAGGTAATTGCAATAGATTGGAGTAAGGATTGGATCCGGCACTGAAGGACTTCAAGAAGTGGCTTATTTTAGTAATTAAATCAAATTAAGAAATATTGTTTTTATTAAAAGCTACCTTTGTAAAAATGGAATTTATTCCATCTATTCAAATAAAATCCGGTGTTTCTAAACTCTGATATTTTTTTCCTAACTCACGGTCCTGATGAAATTTCCGCTGCAACGTTTTCAAAATAATCACCGGTACCACTGGGCTGTTCGCGGCTTCCGATTCCGTCCAGGGTGGGTCGGGGGCCGTGACAGAAGGTGGTATCAGAGCCACTGCTTAAAGCCAATAGGTGTTGTGACAATAATACCTAAGTTTGTATAAAAGAGTTAGGAGATTGCTATTAATTGGTAGCACACATGATAGCATTTAGACTTGAACTTAAGAAAAAAAAATGCCTTAGTATCAGCTTTGAGATAAGCTAAGTACTTGTGTAAATTAAGTATGATGGGTTTTGATATACCCTAATAATGGTAATTAGAATATTGCAAGATATGATAAATAAGCAAGAATTAATAATAATTATTGCTTATTGATATTACTTGGTCTAGAATAATATATGTTACGGGAATACAAATTTCCATAATTCTGGATAAAAGCCCTAATGAAAGAGACACTATTGAAAAGATACTATTTATGGGAAATAGAAAATTTTCTCTGGCAAGACTGGGTATGGTGTAGTAGACTCTCCAGTTTGTCCAGATATATTGAGGTTACCGCTCCGGCGTGAATCGGATAAGACGGGATAGATAATATGTCAAACAAGTGACAAGATTTCCCTAAATAGTATCATGACCAGATATTTGATTGATTTTTTGGAAATATGAATCTGTTAAATACATTGACCTGATAGATGGTATGTTTATTTCAGCATGTGAAATATATGATTATATAGATATATATATCTATAAGAAATTCCAAAAGTCAATTTGGAATAAAGCACAAGCATCTGTGTCTAGACTTCTTTATTAGGAATTTCTTTTCCGATATCAAACATTATTTCGTTTGATTATCTGCCTAGTAACTCGAGCGACAATAATAACAATAGAAACCCATTAAGTTGGGACACTATCAAAAGTATAAGAATTTCCAATGAATTACCATAAACTATTAACGCAAGTAAGAAGCATGTAAAGTTGTGATAATATATAAGAAAACACATGAAAATTTAATTATAAGTCCACAGAAGTTGAAGTATATCACACACGACTTCCAAGGCAAGACCTTTGGAAAATATAAATTGGGCACGATGACACCAATACTAATTCCGTCAGTGGAAAAACTACTAATAAAAAAGAAGCACTTTGCCACGATCTTACAAACGATCTAAATCTCGCTGAGGTACGTTGGAACAATATTTCACAACCATAGGTGCACAGTCTAATCAGAATCATAATTATTAGCACCACAAAACAAATCATATACTTTTGCAAATTCCCTATTTCATTTCATTTCATTCAACATTCCTTGGTAATGTCATTTAACAACGGTTATCACCCAAAATTTCCAGATAAAGCTCTTAAATTTCTTTCATTGAAATTCTGAATTCTGCATATAAAGAGTTGACTTTCGTATTTCTACGTTCCCCTAATAATTATCATACCATGAGAATTTCTTTCATAGTAGCAAATATTGATCTATTTCATTTCTTGGTAAATTCATACATTACACATGCACTGTTTGTTGTGCATGTGATTCGTTTGAATTCATAAAGACCACTGGTGGGCTTCATTCCGATTTGTTATTTTATCCAAATTCAAATATTATTCCGCTTTTTGTACTGTGAACCGCATTATTGCAAAACAATAACTCCTTGATATCGAGTCAATAAATTTCTTGAAAAAGTTAATTTTCTTTGGTATACATAGTTTCTATAGTGATCATGTCCGAACTTTCTTATTAAAACTTGTTTTGTTTAAATCAAAGTATTTAACTCGCTCACATTACATATTCATTTCAAGATTCCATATGATGGATGAAAGCTATCATATTCAAAATAGTCCCAACAAGTACTTCATTTGTTTTGAACCATAATCAGCTTGTTTAGTCTTTGACTTCATTGAATCATTTCTTTGATCACGATCACCTTGTACTGACATTTTCACAAAATTTAAAGCTTGCACTAATCTCATTTATATATATCATATACGGATTTAATTAATTATATATTTATAAAAGTCATCTTTACACAAATTGTGTGTTAAGATAATAATACACAAATTCTTGTCATATTTCAGTATATCTTTTAAACATCAATCTAGTCTTTCGTGATAATTATTGCTTTAACATCTTCAATTATATAAAATTTATTTTATATACTTACATAAGTGATTACCTAATTTACAAAATAATATTACTATATTTTATTAAACCATTGAGGTGAAGAATTTATATTTTTATTTGAGGTATACTCTCATTTAAATTATGTTTAAGTTATTGATAATTACTATTATTAGTAATAATATATTAATAATAGTAGTGTTAGTATTATTTTTAATACTAGGGTTATTGTCAAGGGCAGGTATTGAATAGCCTAGCCTTAGTTAGGCATGGATTGGCCACCTATGCTTAAACAAGACAGCACTAATCAATATCCAACCATGATAATGACTAGTTAAATTAAGTTATCATACTTAATTAATAAAATTTAATTATATGTAGAAATATTTTACATATACTTTACACTGTAAAGAGAAGTCATATTTTCATAAAACAATACAAGAATTAGAGAAACGAATAAAATTATCTAAATAACTGTCTAAGTATTCATGAACAAGACATTTATATTTATATTTAATTATTCATCTTGTTTAAATATTCTACAATACTTTTATAAAATATGCATTTTAATATATATTTTACTCAAGCCAATATTTAAGTATGCTTGATATTAAAATAAACATTTACTATTTTTCTTTTATGATTTAAAATATATTATTGTAAAATCTTATAGTTAAACATATTTGATTTTAAAATAATGATCATGAATTCTAGGATATTTGGATCAACATAAAACATATATCATTATTTTGTCAAAATTACTACGAATTTTGATTTTACTTTATGATAACATAAAAGGAAAAGATATTTAATAAATTAAGGTATCACATATTTTTTTTTGTAAACTATGTAACGCTTTGGCAAGAAAATGACCATATAAGAATAATATGGTAGTCATCAACTAAATTGGTTAAGGAAACATTATAAGAATAGTCTCCGTTTTCAATATTTGTAAATACACTCACAACGTTATATGATTTCAAAATGAAAATAAGTAATCACATAGAATCGGACCATTAAGTGTTATATATATTTACAAAATATTTTACAAATACTTTTGTACAATAAATATTTTTACATCTCTATTTACAACTTTTATTTAACAATAGTAAATTCTTTTACAAAATAATAATACTAAAATATTTTGTAATGTAATAACTTCCTTGCAATATATATTACATAGTAAATATAAGTTATTCTTAGTATAGTAAAATACTAAAATTTATTTTTGGTAACCATTTACATATAGTAAAAATATGTAACAAATAAAAATATATT
This sequence comes from Helianthus tuberosus, assembly GCA_030545235.1. Classification (NCBI taxonomy): domain Eukaryota; kingdom Viridiplantae; phylum Streptophyta; class Magnoliopsida; order Asterales; family Asteraceae; genus Helianthus; species Helianthus tuberosus. The sequence goes on along the minus strand of CM060352.1, from coordinate 1,112,807 downwards.
ACATATATTTGATATATAAGATACGATTCAGATATGGACACAAATAATATATTACATTTGCTTTACAAAATATAATATAATAGTTGGTCATGACAAAACAACTTGTTCTTATTTCAATCTCTAGGATATAAAATGAAAAATACGGTTACTACTAGTAGTATACTATCACATTGTTTCACAATTAAAACAACTTGGAACGTTAAACGATAATACACTAACTCTATTGTCTTTTTGTGTATCTTTATAATTTACTCCTCTCAACACTTTGATTTTCTAATATCATAAATATTTGACAAATCATTTTTCATGCTTTTATTTCATTTAGAACCTGTCAATTCTAAGTCTTCCTCAGTTGCCAATCAAAGTAAGCTTCCTTTTGACAAAGAATTTTATTGATTTTAAAAGTCCTTCACATTCATTTTAAATATCTATCTTTTGGCTTGAACCTAGTCACTTTGGAAAATATATCATTTCATTTCATTCATTTGTCATCGATTTCTTGAACTAATTCAGTTAAACCATTGAATCCTACTTAAGATACAACTTGTATTCACAAAATTCGATATTTTAAATTGTCATCTACCTTAATATTATTTTTATTTAACTAAAAGGTGACATAAATTTAAAAGAAATATCATAACCTAAATACACTTGGAAGCTGGAATCTGAGATGAAGAAAAAGTATTCTTACTTATTCCAGTAAATCTCGAGGACGAGATTTTTATTAAGGTGGGGATAATGTAACAACTCTCATTAAAAAGTCCTAATTATTATTTTAATTGTCCAATAGGAAACCCTAATTGAGAAACCCAAGTGATTCTGAACAAACCCTAAAATTTTCAGAATAAACGGAATCAGGATCAGGGCCCCTAAAACTCAAGGGGGTAAAACCCTATTAATGATTATCTTTATAAAACGCTGTCAAAATTGAAAATTCATGCAACGTCGACTCATCAGGGCTAGATAGGTGACGAAGCAGGCCTACCCTACTTTGACACCCCAGGCGACATGCGACAGGGACCATGATGTCCTTCGCGACACGCGGGCGGCTCAAATTTTGGGTATAAATGCAGGGTAGGTGACGAAGCAGGCCTACCCTACTTTGACACCCCAGGCGACATGCGACAGGGACCATGATGTCCTTCGCGACACGCGGGCGGCTCAAATTTTGGGTATAAATGCAGGGGCTTGGGGCCTGAACTATTTGCTCAGTTCGACGGTCTAAAACGTCGTCCTACTCTTTGTATCTCCGTTTCTTTCTATCAACGCCCTAAAACCTCGAAACTCTGCTCGTTATTAGGGTAATAACTCTAATCGCTGCTACGATTCAATCTCCGATCGACTGAAACTATCCGACGGGATGTTTAAGTGCTATCCTTTGTCATTAGTCGTGATTCCGACAGAATGTTTAAGTACCACCCGAACTCGGGGAATACTCTGTCATTCGTTGTGAATCCGATGGATGTTTAAGTGATTACACTTTGTCATTCGTTGTGAGGGTTTTATCTCGTGATTATCGTTAAAGTTGAATTGAGTTAATACACTAATACGAGTTCCATTGTATCTAGAAATTAGAACTCGTAAGCAAGGAGCTGGTAGAGTACTTAATAGCTAAGTAAACTTAATAATTAAATAAACTTAGCCGCTAAGTTAGCTGAGTAGATTAATTAATCTATTAATTAAGTTAAGTATGATTAATTAATCAGGATTAATTAAGTTAATCAAGATTAATTAAGATTAATTAAGCTAAGCAAGATTAATTAAGCTAAGTAAGTTATTTATTTAAATGGATAAGCAAACTTAATAATTAAGGAAACTTAATAGTTAAGGAAACTTAATAGTTAAGGAAACTTAATAGTTAAGGAAACTTAAAGGTTAAGGAAACTTCCTAGCTAAGGAATAAATCTACCTATAAATAGGAAGCTTAGGATTCATTTTCCTTTGTTCATTTATTCTATTCTTCTCTCTATACGTTGGTGTTCTAACCAATAATCACCAAAGCGATGTCCTGTCCGATCGATTCAGGAACCATCTAACGAATGTCGAAGTGTTGTGCTTTGTGAATTTCGTTAAACGGAATCCAAAGTACTATACTTTGTGAGTTCATTAAATGGATACCAAAGTACTGTCTGAATAAGACTATACTTTGTGAAATTCGTTAAGGTTCGAATCTCGTGACTACCGTTAAGGTTTGATTTGGGTTTTACACAAATACGTATTCCATTCTGTTAAACTATCTGTTTAACTACCAAGAATACTCCCAACTACACACTTACAATCAAACAAACTATTAAATCATCAGAAGATCCAGAATAATAAAGTGCATGCTTAATTATCGGAAGAAGTAGAATCAAGAAGCTTGTTAACTCAATCCTGCATGCTTATAAAGTGAGTCATTCTCTTTTATCAAATTGCTTTATAAGTTCTTAAAATATTTTCAAAGTTATAATTACAGTGATTAAGTTTATGTAATCACCAAATTACAGCCGGTATGTGGGGTATTGTGCACAGTATTGCAGATTTATCACTTTAGGTGGGCGAACTTAAAATTAGTGATAACCGTCATTCATTGGGGCAGCCAATGGTGATATGACCACAGTTACCGAAATGAGTCGAGTGACAAATACTGTGGGTAGTTGGTTTGATATCAGAAACATTGTAATCTCTCTTAATACTGTAAATTATAACAAATCTGTTTTTGTATAAAACCTGAATGCACTCACTCAGTATTTCCCCGCTGACAAAACCTTTTTAAAACGCGTTTCAGGTAATTGCAATAGATTGGAGTAAGGATTGGATCCGGCACTGAAGGACTTCAAGAAGTGGCTTATTTTAGTAATTAAATCAAATTAAGAAATATTGTTTTTATTAAAAGCTACCTTTGTAAAAATGGAATTTATTCCATCTATTCAAATAAAATCCGGTGTTTCTAAACTCTGATATTTTTTTCCTAACTCACGGTCCTGATGAAATTTTCGTTGCAACGTTTTCAAAATAATCACCGGTACCACTGGGCTGTTCGCGGCTTCCGATTCCGTCCAGGGTGGGTCGGGGGCCGTGACAATAACTCTTGAAAATGAAAGTAAGCGCAAGCTGAATAATGAAAGCGCGAAATATTAATGAACCTATGTGATAGGTCGTAAAAGAGTATAGAAAGGAAAAATGCAAACCAGTGAAACTGGAGTGTTAAAAACACTAAGATAAAGAACCCGGGTAGCGGTTTGAAAGGAAATAGAGGCGTAAACTGAATGAGGATAAGAGTGAGACAAACCGACGTGTAAATGACATGAGAAGTCATAGAGCCAGAAAGATAATCCGAAAGAAAATGGATGTGGCCTTAGACTACGGTCAAGGTCAAATGAATTTTAAAGCCAAAAATAAATGGTCCCAAACATAACGAGGGGTGCCTTGATGCTATATAAATATATATACATTTCAAGAATGACACTGGTAAAAAGAATGATCTACGGGATCATTATAACCTATGAGTTATAAACATTTTAAAGGTCTACGGGACCAAAATGACCCTCGGGTCATGAATGAAAAGAAAAGAACTATAGATGTAACACCCCGAAAATATAAAACTTCATATTAGAATTATAAAGTATAAATAAACAAGAATTTACTAACTAGGAGTTTTAACCTAGTTAGCTACAAGTCTAGAAATAACTTATAATAGGGTTAAAAACAACCAAACTTTAAGTTAAACAAAAGTGGAGGGGCTTATCTTGTAAAATCTGAAACTTAACTAGATTAAAAAAAAATATTAAGGACCAAACGCACAAAAGTGTGTCTGGTCGTACATGGGACGCAGGGGGCGACCAGGAGACATCACCAAGCCCTAGTTCATCACATAATTCACAAAATTGAAGGTCCAAATCTGATCAAAAACAAAAATTGAGCATAGATTACTGATCCTCATCACAAGAGGATTACAAGGTATGTAAAATTTGATGAAAACTCTCAACTCGAAATTCTCATGAAATTGGGAAAATCTGAAAATTATGGTTGCATGTTTGTTTTATGATGAACTAGGAACAATATAGAGTCTAGGGACAAACCCTAGACAAATACAAGTTGAAATCATGTGAAATTTTAGTAAAATCCATGAACACCATTGTAGGTGATTAGTGGGTTTTGTAGAACTTGATAAACACTAGGAAATTGGGTGTTGTTCTAGTGTAATTTGACAATGGTAAAGTGACTTCAGAATTTTAGAAGCTAACAATTGTGTAAAATGGGTTGATTGATGTGAAATTTGGGCTAGATGATAAGCTAGGGATTTGCTATATAATCATGTAAAATTCTGCCCTTAAAGTGTTTGTTGAAATGCCTCAAAGAAGGCTCGAAACTGGAATTTTGAAGTTAAAACACCTAATTGTGATGTTTTGGCTATTATGCGATATGTGATCAAAAAGAGTTCTAAACGCAATATAATTGAACTCTATAGGAAAGGATACCGGAACATCGAGTGGACAAGCCGGTGGTGAATTGCGGTTGAAGGGCGTGCACTAAAGGTATGTAACTTGACCCGTTACGTTAAGTGAAACTTGTTAAGTTATGTATAGTCGTATTGTAGAATAGATGTGTGTAAATTTTAAAAGCGATGGTGTTCGCTAAACTGAATAATAGGTCAAGGATTTATAAAATCTTGTTGGTAGTCATCATATTAGAGGATTCCGTAGATGAGCCAAACGGGTCGAATAATCAAATAAAGCATGGGTATTGCTTCGTAATATGATTGATTGGTCTTTTGTTATCGATTGATAATTGACATATCAAATTACAAGAATTTAGTATTTTGGTTTGTTAGAATGAAAGATCCGAGAAATTTGTTTGGGCAAAACAAACAAATCAGTCAAAACATACATTTGCAGAGGCTACCGTAAGTTACGGTACCACCGTAACTTACGGTAGAGGTCAAAGCCTTACGGTGGATTTCTCCTGAATTACGGTGGACCAGAATTGTAAAGTGACTACCGTAACTTACGGTAGGAACCGTAAGTTACGGTAGAGCCTGAAATTCTTTTGTAAGTTTTGTAAAATTATAGCTAATCGAATCCGCTTTGATCGTAGTTTCGATTAAGTATCATTTCTAAGTATTCTAATACTAATGTTTAATGTAAACATTTCAGTTTTTAGGTATTCAAGAAAGACGGACGACGGTCAAGCAAGTTTTCGAAGAACCGAACACGAACTTTTGAAGCTTCCGCGTAAATTAACTTTGCTTAGACAATGTTTATGATGTAACAAATTTTCTAAACAACTCATGAATGTTTGAATTAGTTGCTAGTTGACTAATGTTTGCTACCTTAGAACCTTACTTTTGGAACTTGTGTTTTAAATGGGTCATCTTTTATATAAAATCTTATGAATTATTGTTAAATTCGAGTAGAAATTAATACGGGTGTTACAATAGAGGCCTCGCCTTAAAAGGTGAAAGCCTAAAGAACTAGCCTACGAGGTTAAGTAAAAGAACCTATGGGTTACTTAGACAAATCGAGGGACCCAGTTGAGAATCCCCGCGTGAAACAAGAACTGTAAAAGAATGAATGCCAAGTTGTCAAAATTGTTTGACATAAATTAAAAATAAAACGTTAAACAATTTTTTTTTTGATATAAACTTAGATATGACGTGATGTAGTCACAGTCAAGGAAAGTAATGTGGAATATAATTACACTGTAGTCCGATTGTTGGGTAGAAGGCAAGTGGACTAATAAGTCTAGCCAGTAAGACCGGTTGTAACAACCCTAAAAATTTTATTTATATATAAAAACTTATGTTATTAAAAGGATGCATCATGGGTAAGTTGACCAATAAAAATATAAGGTGTTTTGGCAAACGTAGGAACCGTTTAATAACTAATTTATAAAAATACATTATATTTGAACCTACTCTGTTTTTTAATGAAACTTGGTTCAAAATGTAGATAAAATTATTCTCGTTCTAATAACATATTTATCATTTTATAAAACGTTGTACTTTAAAAGTTATAAGCACTAAATAAGTGAAGTAGTTAAATTAATTATAATATATAATTCATAAAATAATTAATTATGAAAATTCAATATTTTGAAAGTGAATACACAATGCACGTGTATGTGCATGTGTAGAGATATAATAATAACAACTAAAATATTGAAAGTTAAATATTCATGCATGAAAGTTAAATGTTAGCATACGTGGAAGTCCATGAAGCCACAGAAATCAAAACATGAAATTAATGCTGAAGAAGATTTCGTGAGCTCCAAGTGAAGTCCAAATTATAAATAGAGAAGCAGGGCAGCTTTACATCTACTCCATTTCTAATTCTTTCTATCGCCAACCTTCTCCCTCTCTTTAAATATTCTTTTTCTTTTAAGCCTATAATAATAATAATAGCCTTGCCTCGTTTTAAGTAGTGTAGCCCCTGATCATTGATACCCTGTCCAAGTGACGTAGGGCCCCGTAACGTATGTCAAGGCAATGCCTAAATTCGTTGGGGTTCTGTCTCGTGACGTAGGGATAAAGTGGAATTGGGTCACTATACTTAATGTGAGTGCACTATATATTTTATTAAATAACCCAGAAATGATACCCAAAATATACCAACTCTCCTAACACACCCTTGACACCCTACACTTTCTAAAATACACCCCGTATGTAAAAACCGAGCCCGTGATACAATATAGTATTTAAATAAAATATAAAAGTTTAAATCTAGGGCTGAGGCGGGCCGCGTGAGCCCACCCCAAACCCTTACGCGGGCCGTATGAAAGATAGAACCAGACTCCTTTGATTTCTTAAGTCAAGGCGGGCCGCGTAAACCATATATTAAGTTGACGCGGGCCGTGAGTGCCCTGAATTGTGGCGCAGCCCGGTGCCGCCACGTGTCCCAACACCCGTCAAGCCTACTCAATGACTCAGCAAAGCTACGCGTTGACCCAGCATCGACGCGGGCCGCGTAAGCCTTGCCTGTTCTTTACGCGGGCCGCGTGGGAACCAGTTTCAGCACCTATATATAGAACGCATCGGATTTCATTTGGAATTCGCTCACAACGATTTCTTTCTCTCAAATTCTGATAGTAGGCTTATAATACGCGGGTATTATACCCCTAATTAGCGAGGTTCTGCTCCGTTGTAAGTATTATAACCCCGGTTTCATAATAGTTACGCTGCCCGATTGATTTAGGGTTCCGTAACAACTGTCGTGGTTCTGCCCGATGTAGTTGTTGGAATGCCGTCTCGGGGAGGGTATCATTAATATTTTCAAAGGGTTATGATACTAACCTATGTACACTTGTGTAAATTATAGATTATTCCCAGGAAACCCTTACGCGAAGTCTAAGATAGCAATGTGAGTTTATCCTCTTTTTGTTAATGTTTTTGGTAATGTTTTACCAAACCTTAAACGTTTTACTATGAAAATTAGCAGTAATTGAGTCTTTGTAGTTATTCAGTTACTGCCGGTATGTTGGGGTTTTGTATACAAAATTTTGTACTACTTGCGAGTAGTAAGTCGGGATGACAATACGTTACCATTGGACAATGAGTTAGCCAATGGGTAATATGACCCACAAGTCAGGATTGATAATACCAAATGGAGTAATTGTGTAGACATAAACAAAGTGATCACTCTCAATACTGTTCACTGTGACTTTAAACTTGATTAAACTGGGATTCACTCACCAGTATTTCCTGCTGATAAAATGTTTTAAACACGTGTTTCAGGTAACTTAGTATGAAGCCAATAAAAGCCATCTGGAGAGCACTGAAGGCTTGGAAAAGTGGCAATAAAGTTACCTAAAATAAAATAGATGTTTTTATCAAATAACATAGGATTTATTCCTATGAAAATGTGTATACTGCAAACTTGGGTGTTCCCCATGTATTTAATTTTATAAAATATGGTGGTTTACTCTGATAAAATATTTCCTAACTACGGTCCTGATGTAAATTCCGCTGCAAGATTAATAAACACCGATACCACCGAAACTGGCTCGCGGCCGCCCGTTCCCGGGAACTAGGGATCGGGGGTTGTGACATCGGTTAAGGTTAATATTTAAATTAAGAGCTTGTCTAATACACTATTCATTATAAGATTAGCGTGGAATAAATATAATTGATAAACTTATATGACCAAGTGGTCAAATTGGCGACTCGGTCAAATAAAACAATAAGGGTAAATGCATACAAAACAAAAATGACGGCTCACGAGGTCTTACTAACGAAGAGCATTGATCGCCTACACTAAGCGATCATATGGCAACACAAGTGAAGTGTTGGGTAGTCAAAGTACGAGCAATGCTCAAAAGATTACCGAGATCAAGTACATTGAGTTCAAGCTCAATAAACTAAGTAAGAAAGGTTTCGGGGACGAAACCTCTCTAAGGGGGGTAGTGTAATAACCCTAAATTTAAAAATCATTATTCTAGAAATAAAAGAATAAATAATTTATAATAAATTAAACATTTATCTTATGATCCATCTTTCTATCAACCAAAACTATTATTATTATTATAAATTATCCAATAGGAAACCCTAATTAAGACACCCAAGTGATTCTACACAAACCCTAAAATTTTCAGAATTTTCAGAATCAGGATCAGGGCCCCTAAAACTCAGGGGGGGGGGGGTAAAACCCTAGTCACAATTATCTTAAAATCGTGCTGTCAAAAACGAATTTAGAGAAACTGTCAAGTCATCAGGCCTAGTCCCAACCGTGGCTACTCTATAAAATATAGGTAACCCTTACGGACCGTAAGGGTTAATTGTTACGGTCCGTAAGGGGGGGCAAAATTCGACTATAAATAGAGGACATTGGCACTTGCTTCTGGGCGCTGAAACGACGAAAGAATTCGTAAAATTCTTCGAGTTATCGTCTGTTTACCATAATTAACACACACGAAAACACTAATTAGTATAGCGGGGTGCTGCAGAACAGGGTAATAACTCGATCGCTATTACGATTCAATGTCCGATCGATTAAAACTATCCGATAGATGTTTAAGTGCTGCTCAAATTGGGTTTATACTTTGTCATTCATCGTGATTTCGACTTGAATGTTTGAGTGCTGTTCGAAATCGGACTATACTCTGTCATTCGTTGTGAATCCGCTGGATGTTTAAGTATCGCACTTTGTCATTTGTTGTTAGGGTTTGATCTCGTGAGTTATCGTAAAAGCTGTATTAAGTTACTAATCTAGTCTGTGTGCATGTTATTTAAATTAGGTTAAAAGACTAATCAGTAGTCTAAACTCTGCCCGTATAAATCTGAAATATTATCACAAGGTAGCATCACTTGGAAATTATTAAGGTACGGATCCTTACCCCACTCCTTATTGCTTCAAATTCAAATTGTTATAAACCCATTAAATTCGTACTCTCCTTACGTCTTTGATTATCGATTCATTTGACAGTCCGTTGAATTCCTATTCTAATCACAACTTTGGATTTAGCTTTCATGTCATGCGATAGTATTCTGTTAGTTGTACTCATTATCGCATGTTCCAATATATGTTACGTCTTGTTTTGAAAATAAGTTTTATAAGTTATGTGAATAAGTCCATTTGTACTCTGTTACCCTGAGTATCGCTTCTCGTGGAGTGTCCCACAAGCATGTTGTTGCGGCATCGACATCATGTGCTCCACCCGTGACGGAGAGATCAGTTCACGGCGTCTCTTAAGTACAAGTGTGGTACATAAGGCTATTAGGAGGCGTATGGATCAATCCTAGGATTTAAGTATAAGGAGGTGGATAACGGGTATGCCAACTCGCCATCTCATGTGATAATTATGCAGGAGTAGCTACCTGTGTATTGTCACGTTTTAAGTTTGCTCATGGGTACATCCGTAAGATATGATTGTGAAATTACGTTATTTGCATCAAGTTTCATCCGAATAACAATTCTATAAAGCGTTATTTGTTATTTGAGCCTAATATTCCGTACTGAGCATTCGGCTCATTCCGTAAATTTTTGTATATACAGGTTCACAGGTTACTTTGGGCGGGGAAAAGAGAGAAGAATAAAGCTTAGGAATAAATCTGAAGATGTTAGTTAATCAAGTCGAATGTGTCCGCTTGTATATTAACCTTAAGTTTAGTTGTTGTCGTTGTATCCTGGTCAAATAAATAAATGGAATTATGACTTTTGTTTATGATACTACTGTTATTGTGACACGTCAGCCCTTCCGGGTTGGGGTGTTACAGATATGGTATCAGAGCAAAGGCTCTTTCCTGTAGAAAACTTGAAGATAGTAATTAAAACCTGTGAGGAATGGGTAGATATCTATGATAGGATTCAACTTGGTCTCTTATTTGTTTAACTCCTATGTCTATTATTATAGATGCCTCCTCGTCGTCCGCTACGTAGGAGTACTCGTACTAACCATGTGCGTAACAACACTTCTTCGAATGAGACTCCAGTTGATCCAAACGTAATTAATGCTATCAACCAGGCTGTTGCCGGGTTGCTTCCAAACCTTGTTGCTCAAACAGCTGAGGCCGTTATTCAACAAACTCGTCATCCAGAACGTAATAACACGAATCCAATCTCTGGTGAAGAAACTCGTGAGAATACCACGAACCATACTACCTATAGTATAGACATATGGATCGCTAAATTCCAAAAACAAAAGCCGAAATCCTTTAGTCACGCTACTAATCCAGTCGAAGCAAGAAACTGGATAGCTCATGTTGAAAAGATCTTCGGAGTTCTTGGAGTTCCGGAGCAATACAAAGTTAGATTGGCTACCTACAAACTTGAACACTTAGTTTTGACTCAATATTTGGTCAGAATTGGTATAACAATATAAATGATGATTGGTAATTTTTGTAAACTTTTCAGAAGTTGTTTAACATAGTTTTCGCGAACGTTTTGTCAACAAAATAGTTGTTGACAGCAAGCAGGTCCGTATTTGCAGAAATTGTTTCGAGGTCTTAAACACTTAGTTTTGACTCAATATTTGGTCAGAATTGGTATAGCAATATAAATGATGATTGGTAATTTTTGTAAACTTTTTGGAAGTTGTTTAACGTGGTTTTCGCGGACGTTTTGTAAACAAAATAGTTGTTGACAGCAAGCAGGTCCGTATTTGCAGAAATTGTTTCGAGGCCTTAAACACTTAGTTTTGACTCAATATTTGGTCAAAATTGGTATAACAATATAAATGATGATTGGTAATTTTTGTAAACTTTTCGGAAGTTGTTTAACGTGGTTTTTGTGGACGTTTTGTCAACAAAATAGTTGTTGACAGCAAGCAGGTCCGTATTTGCAGAAATTGTTTCGAGGCCTTAAACACTTAGTTTTGACTCAATATTTGGTCAGAAGTGGTATAACAATATAATGATGATTGGTAATTTTTATAAACTTTTCGGAAGTTGTTTAACGTGGTTTTTGCGGACGTTTTGTCAACAAAATAGTTATTGACAGCAAGCAGGTCCGTACTTGTAGAAATTGTTTCGGGGTCTTACACACTTAGTTTTGACTCAATACTTGGTCAGAAGTTGTATAATAATATAAATGATGATTGGTAATATTATGTATTGTTAAGTGTTACAAATGCAGGCAAGCGGAATGTATGAGCATGTTTTGCCAAGGTTGGCGAAAGGTAATGCAATGTATTAAAACGAGTCAATGTTGACCCGTGCCAGGTACGCACAAGGAATGATACTCTCGTGAAGGGTACATGTACCAACCATAATATGGATTATGGTTGGAGGAAATAAGAGTTTTTTTTAGAGTTGATAAATTATAGTTTTGACATAAATACCCATAACGGGTCAAATAATTCGGTTTAAGAACCAGAAATTCGAATTCGAAGGAAACAAGAATTTTGAATTGGATGGAAATATGTTTATAACTTGTTGTGAAACTGTCAAAACTAACTTTTATGTTGGTTTTGATTTTAGGAATGTCTTATGGAACTCCGGATGAGGATCAAGCAAGAAAGGAGAACCGAAAACACATGTCTTGAAGCTTCCGCAACGATCTTATTTTGTTCTAGTTTAAAAAGTGTATATTGTAAACACTTGAAATTATATTTTGGAATGTTTTTAAATTATGTAAGAAGTTAACTTGAAAAAGTTTTTGTAAGCTTGCATTTTCGTATACAATGCGTGTTTAATATTATAATATTGACTCATAGAGACGGGTCTTACACACTAAGACCAAACTCGGTTAATAACTCCATACAGTACTTTCTTTGAGATAAACATATACCAAGTTGTGATCTAATAACTTCAATACCAAGAAAGTATTTTAGCAAACCAAGATCCTTAATCATAAAGTTTGATTTTAACAATTGTTTTACTTTGTTGATTTCATTTACATCATTACCAGTTATGATAATGTCATCGACATATACTAACAATATAATAAGTGCAGAGTTTGTGGATTTAACAAACAAATAATAGTCACTCTTTCTTTGTTTAAAGCCTAGATCAAGCCGAACCCCAACCAATTTTTCATTCCACATTCTAGGTGCTTGTTTCAGGCCGTATAAGGATTTAGTTAATTTACACACTTTAGATTCATTTTGCGAAAAATATCCTTCTGGCAAACTCATATAAACTTCTTCATTCAGATCACCATATAAAAAAGCATTATTAATATCTAATTGATAAAGAGGCCAATCTTTTTCAACAGCTAAGCTAATCACACACCGAATAGTAACCATTTTTACTACAGGGGAAAAGGTCTCATCAAAATCTACCCCTTCCCTTTGATTATAGCCTTTGGCAACAAGCCTAGCTTTATACCTCTCAATTCACCTGTAGACTTATATTTTATTTTATACACCCATTTACAACCTATTGGTTTTCTTCCTATATGTAGATTAACTAGTTCCCATGTATTATTTCTATTTAGGGCCTCCATTTCCTCGTTCATAGCATTTACCCAATTAACATCGGACACAAACTCTTTAAAACTTTGGGGTTTAACAGTTTTATTTAATATAGTGGCAAAACATTGATTTTCAATTGACAAATTTGAATAATTAACTACTTTTTCCAACCCATACTTGACTTTGCCTTCAATGACAAAGTCTTCCAAATTTTTTTAGCAAAGAAACATTTCTAGTCTATTTTCTAATAGGTATTGTAGGATCCTTATTTCCCTCGGGAGAGCTTGTCTCTTCATTAGTTCTATCAGTGTTACTTATGTCACTAGAAGCTTCTCCTAAGTTGGGTGGATGATCACAACTGATAGTATCGTTTAGAACCCTCTCCTCATCCCTAGGGTTATTTTCAATAGGACCTTCACCTAAGTGAGGTGGAAGATCACAACTAATAGAGTCATTTAGAACCCTCTCCTCACTAGGACCTTCATCCATGTTATTTCCACTTGAGACAATTTGGGGCTCAAACAAATCAAAAAAGTTCAAATTGTTAACAATATTACCAATATTTGAATCAATTGATTTAACAAGTTATCATTTTTAAATGGAAAAATATTTTCATAAAATTTAACATCTCTTGAGAAGAAAGCAATTTTTTGATCTAAGCTCCACAATTTATATCCTTTTTTACTATTTGAATATCCAAGAAAAACACATTTTTCAGCACGATAAGCAAATTTATCAGGTTCATTTAAAACAGTACTAAAACATAAACACCCAAAATTTCTCAAGTGGTTAAGATATGGTTCAAAACCAAATAACAATTCTCAGATTTGCAAATCTGGGTTCGTACAGCAAGTACAGAAGACACGGGGTCGTGCCGTTGACACACGGGGCCGTGTGTACAAAAGAGCTGACACCAGCATTAAATGAAACAAAAGAAGGGAAGGACACGGGGCCGTGCCAACCAGGCATGGGGCCGTGTGAAGCTACTGTTTTCAAGAATAAAAGGAGGTGCTTGGCTCATTTGCAAACCATCCCTTGGCAAACCACTTCTCTCACACCTGCCACCACTCCACTACCACAATACCACCATCATCCACCACTTTCATCTATCATCCATCCTTAGAGTGTGTGTGTAGTCTCGGGATCCAAGATCGATAGTAAGAGTTTTTGTCAAACAAAGGCCATTCTTGGCTAATCTCTTACATCACTTGGTGAAAACAAAATCATTTATGTATTACTTTTGATTTCCTAGCTTTGGTAAATTTTTATTTGGGTTTGTATTAATGACTTTAATAACTAGTTTTTTATATTGAAGGTGAACTTTACTTAATCATTTCTTCATGTTTTGTTGATTTACTCATTCTTGTCTTTACGGTCTATATAAAGCGCGTTAACTGCCTGGAAGGGGGTTAGAAGGGTGGTTGGGCAAAGTTCTTGCCTCGTTCAGTGTATAGATCCTGCGAGGACCTGATTCAAGCTTATTAGGACTTCCCTTGAGGCATATAGCATCAAATCGGGGGAAGTAAGAACGGCTTGAAATTCCTTATAAAAAACTACTGTCAAAACTTTAAACCGGCCTTGCAGGACTGTATCCTTGCTGACTCAGACCAATATGGCCGAGGGTAGCGTTGCCTCCAAAAGAGGGACATGCCACTTTTTGCATTAATAACTTTCTTAATTATCTGTCAATAATCCGGCCTTGTGGGACTGTATCTCTGCTGACTCAGACTAATATGGCTGAGGGTAGCGTTGCCTCCAAAAGAGGGAGATGCCACAATAGCTAAAACAATCTCTTAAGAAATCCAAAGCGAGGAAATCATCAAAGGATACATAAATGACAAGTCGGATCCAAGTAATTATATCTTGTCTATCTGTTTTATTTATTTATTTTGTTTCTTTATTACTATTTATAAAAAAACAAAAACAAAAATTTTCTCTCTATATTTGGTTAGATTTGACGTCGACGATATTCCGGTATTAAAAGCTCTTGTATCATTAGACTACCTCGGTATCTTACTGTCACTATACTACGCCAACGATGGGTGCACTTTCCCTGGCGTGTTGTAGAGAGTGATAGTTTTATATCATACTTTATAAATTTAAAGCTTGATTAAGGGGTAAAAAGATACTAAAAATATATTAAAAAATCCGTATGCTCGCGACACGTTAAATTTTTGGCGCCGCTGCCGTGGACATAAGGATTTTAAGAAAGTTTAAAATCGGTGGCCAAATCTTTTTTATGCTTTTCTAATTTTTCTTTTTAAGTTTTTCATCTTTTTCTCCTATTTTTCTACCTTCTGCAGGGATAACACGTGGCCGTGTTTGATCAACACGGGGCCATGTCAAACCTACAGTATCTGGGAAGAGCTGTTTTCTTAATACTGGAACAGAGACACGGGGCCGTGTTACAAACGCACGGGGCCGAGTCGAACTTCTATTATCTGGGAACTTGGAAACAGAAACTTTTTCTGGACAGCACAGGGTCGTGCCTACACAAGCACGGGGCCGTGCTACTCTTCTGATCAGGCATTTTTTTTTGTTTTTGTTCACAGAAAGTCATGCAACACTATATAATTCGCAGGAAATACAACCTGGTGCATGCCACCCGATGAACCTGAGCGCTTTTTGAGAAAAAGACTTCAAGCTAAAAATTGACAAAAAGCCTCAACCCAAAACCTCCCCATGGCAGATCAACGCACTCTCATGGATTACCTACGGCCTACGGTCGTTAATCTTGGAGCCGCTATTAACCCTCCTAATGTCGATGCTAATAACATTGAGCTTCGACCACACCTAATCCAAATGCTCCACAATTTCGCCACCTTTCATGGCCTACCCGATGAAGATCACCATTTGCATATCACCAATTTTTTGGAAATACGTGACACCTTTCGGATCAACGGAGCCTCCAACGATGCTATTCGGCTCCGTATGTTCCCTTTTTCCCTCAAAGACCGAGCAAAAGCTTGGCTAAACACCCTCCCAAGTAGGTCCGTGCACACTTAGAATGAACTTGCCCAAAAATTTCTCTACAAATATTTCCCTCCCGCTAAAGTCGCCAAACTCATGACCTAGATCAACTCCTACTCTCAAGACGACGAGGAATCATTGTACGAGATGTGGGAAAATTTTAAGGAGCTATTAAGGAAATGCCCACATCACGGTCTTGAACGTTGGCAATAGGTGTCCATTTTCTACAATGGACTCTTACCACACATAAGTCAAATCCTTGATTCCGGCTCAGGGGGACTCATTGGGAATCGGCGCCCCGAGGAAAATTATAATCAAATTGAAGAAATTGCTCAAATAGTTTTCAATGGCACACTCCTAGGGGTTCAAAATCCATAGCCCCGGGCGCCCACAAAGTGGATAAAACCACTTCTTTGCAAGCCCAAATCAAAGGCTTAACTTCAAAAAATAAAGAAACTTGAATTAAATAAAACGGTTTCGGTTTTGGCTTGCGAAGGATGCGGCGGCCCCCATGAAAACTAGAGATGTATAAAATATTTAGAAAATCAAACGGAAATGGTAAATTACCTAAATAACCGGCCACGACCACTAGGAGCTCCAAGTAACTCTTTCACTCCCAAGTGGCAAAATCTTCCCAACTTTAGTTGGAGGGAATCGGGGGATAATAACCAACAAAATCAAAATCAACGATCTAACTTTCAACAACAACCCCGAAATGAGCAACAAGGCTTCCAACCACAATAAGGAGGAAGAGAAAGACTTGAGGATCTAATCACTAGTCTTTTCTCCGAATTCGAAAAAAGGTATGCGGAAATGTTCCTACAAACCGATGCCGAACTTAGTAACCAACGGGCTAGCATGCAAACTATTGAAAAACAAGTAAGCCAACTAGCTCAAAATTTCTCCGAAAGACCACAAGGAGCCTTGCCTAGTAATAATGAACCAAACCCAAAAGACCAAGTAAATGTTATCAACTTAAGAAACCAGAAGTTAGGAACTGATAATTAACCATCACCACCCCAAAATACCACAAACACACCCATTGCTAAAAGCCAAGAAAATACTCAACCCCAAAACAATGAACCAACCAAACCACCACCGGTCCCTTACCCCGGTCGTTTACTACGTCAAAAGACCGACGAGCAATTCACCAAGTTCCTGAGCTTACTTAAACAACTTCACATCAATCTCCCTTTTATAAAAGTCCTCACTCAAATGCCAAAATACTCCAAGTTTATGAGGGACTTTCTCACCCACAAAAGGAAGATTGAATCCATCCAACAAGTCAACTTAAGTGAAGAATGCTCGGCGACACTCCTCAACAAACTCCCACAAAAGAAGATTGATCCCGGAAGCTTCACCATTCCTTCACCATTGGAGGATCAGCGGTAAGTAACGCGCTTGCCGACCTAGGGGCTAGCATTAACTTAATGCCCGCTTCTATGTTCAACTGAATCGGATTAGGAAAACCGCATCCCACAAAGATGAGCATCCAACTTGCGGATTGGTCGACAAAATACTCTCAAGGTGTCATAGAAAATCTCTTGGTCAAGGTCGGGGAATTTGTTTTCCCGGCCGACTTTGTAATCCTAGAAATGGAGGAAGACACCAAAATCCCTGTCATACTAGGAAGACCATTCCTTGCCACCGCACGGGCCATGGTGGATATGACTGACAGAAGTTTAACATTGAGGGTAGGAGACAAGGAGATGAAGTTGTAAGACAACATGTGGAGGAGGACCCGGTCAAATACCTTAAAGCAATAGACTCAAGACTCGACTACGCCTTTAGCCGGTGCATCTCGGGATGCGAGTCATCCCGCTCGTGTAACATTTGGCCAACTTTGGGTATAGCCAATGACACTTATAAACATGGCGCACCATGGAGGCATTCCATGGACCATCCCTCAATAAAGTAGTTTAATTTTAGTGTAACTTTTAGTTAATACTTTTATTTTTTAAGTTTTTCTCTTTATAGAAGTACAATACACTCAAAAGGATGGTGAGAAGGCCAAAGGACGTTGACCTAGCACCCCATGCATGAAAACAGACGACTCCCGACTGAAAATCTTCAATTATGTAAGTGCAGCACAGGGCCATGTCAGGTAAGCACGCCCCCGTGCCCCATGTCTGCTGTAACAATTTTGATTCTGGAACTTTTGACACGGGGCCGTGTCAAGTGCCTGTTTTCTGAAAATTTTGTTATTTTTAACACACATCTTACACATTTAATCAATTTAACCAATTTTGGACATATTGAGGACAATGTGTAATTTAAGTGTGGGAGGAAACTTAATAACTTGAATATTGTTTGTCCTAAAAACGAGCCTTACATTAAACTCTACTTGGAACCGCTAAAACATCCCAAATCTTTTTCAAAACTTTCTTTTATTTTGTTTTGTTTTGTTTATAGTTTAAGTTAGGAAATCAAGTTCTAAAAAAATTCAAGTTTTTGTAAATATTTACAACCGATAGCGTCGTAATAAAAAAAAGGAATCATACAAGAAAAATTTATAAAAGGGGCATGACAAATTTTTAAAATTTGATTGTATATATATTTTCACATTTTTACCCTTTCCCACAAACTTGTGAGTTTTGAGCCTTTAACGAGCATCCACTATCACATCTACACTAAATTCTCATTCTTCATTTCTTGTGTTAATAGCCCGTACAGTTCCTACAAATCTAGAACTTGACAAGACAATACATTCCCGGTCCTTACCGACTAATCCAAGTAAGTATATGATTGAGGCATTAAGATTTTAAACCCTTTTCTATTTCAACTTTATTTTTATCTTTATCTCCCCACAAAAACACAAAAAATCCCCCTAGTTAACCATTTTGAGCCTAAACCCTTTCATTTCAAAACCCACAACACACCATCACCCCAAAACCATACTTTTATCTTTACACCTTTCATTTTAGTAAAAAAAATCGGTTCTTTTGAAAAAAGGCAAAAATATGTGACTAAGGCTTATTAAAAAAACCATTATTTAAAGTGTTTGAAATTAGTAAGCAAATCTATTGCTTAAAAGCACTTACTTAGGTCATAAAGTCACAAATAAAAACTTAAAAAGAAAACTGACTTTTTACGCTTTTAGCCACTTTAAATAAAACTACCATACCCTTAACCAAATACCTACCATTTCAAAAGTCCTCTTGATATTTGCAAAAATTAAGTAAAAAGGAGGAGGTTTGGTTGATTGTTAAGCTTATGGTAGGAGTAAGTTCCGTACCGGGACCGAGCGTTTTACTTATACATTTTGGCCGTGTGTTGAGTGACCACTTGTGAGGTATGTGAATATATACATAGCTTAATGAGATTTTAAAATATAAGTTATGATTATAAATATTTGTTTTTCTTAAAAAGTTCCAAATAAATCATGACGAATAGAATTGTAAATAAAATAAAAACGAGAATAAATAATGAACTTTGATTCCCGACACTCTATACACAAGACCCAAAACTTCTCTTCTACCCATTCTAATTGGGAGTCTAAGCATTAATATAAGAGTTTTGCTTGAGGACAAACAAAGATTCAAGTGTGTGTGTATTTGATATGCACAAAATACAACATAAAAATCATATCAAATGGGGTATAAAAACAACCATTTTAAGTACTAATATTAGAAAAAGTGCGTTTCTTTGTTCACTTTTGATTTTCAGGATTAAAAGAGCATAAACGGACAAAAGGAACAAATTAACGGCGAAAGCCAACATAAAAACGAAGAAAAGAAGTTGGCACACTATACCGACCTTCCAAACTTTACCTCAAAGACAAAAATAACAAGACTAGAACCCAAGCACGGGACCGTGCCAGCCGGGCATGGGCCGTGACCCAACTTAAGATTCCCAGAGAATAAAGAGAAACAGAAAACGACAAGGGACACGGGGTCGTATCCCCTAAGCACGGGCCATGGTCAACTCTCAGATTTGCAAATCTGGATTCGTACAGCAAGTACAGAAGACACAGGGCCGTGCCGTTGACACGCGAGGCCGTGTGTGTAGAAGAGCTGACACTAGTATTAAATGAAAACAGAGTAGGGAAGAACACGGGGCCGTGCCAACCAGGCATGGAGCCGTGTGAAGCTACTGTTTTCAAATATAAAAGGAGGTTCTTGGCTCATTTGCAAACCATCCCTTTGCAAACCACTTCTCCCATACCTGCCACCACTCCACCATCACAATACCACCATCATCCACCACTCTCATCCATCATCCATCCTTAGAGTGTGTGTGTAGTCTCGGGATCCAAGATCGATAGTAAGAGTTTTTGTTAAACAAGGGCCTATGCTTGGCTAATCTCTTACATCACTTGGTGAAGACAAAATCATTTCTGTATTACTTTTGATTCCTAGCTTTGGTAACCGTTTATTTGGGTTTGTACTAATGACTTTAATAACTAGCTTTTTATATTGAAGGTGAACTTTACTTAATCATTTCTTCTTGTTTTGTTGATTCACTCATTTGTGTCTTTATGATCTATATAAAGCGCGTTAACTGTCTGGAAGGGGGTTAAAATGGTGGTTGGGTAAAGTTCTTGGCTCGTTCAGTGTGTGGATCCTGCGAAGACCTGATTCAAGCTTATTAGGACTTCCCTTGAGGCAGATAGCATCAAATCGGGGGAAGTTAGAACAACTTGTAATTCCTTATAAACAAACTACTGTTAAAACTTTAAACTGGTCTTGCGGGACTGTATCCTTGCTGACTCAGACCAATATGGCCGAGGGTAGCGTTGCCTCCAAAAGAGGGACATACCACTTTTTGCATTAATAACTTTCTTAATTATCTGTCAATAATCCGACCTTGCGGGACTGTATCCCTGCTGACTCAGACCAATATGGCTGAGGGTAGCGTTGCCTCCAAAAGTGGGACATGCCACAATAGCTAAGACAATTTCTTAAAAACCCAAAGCGAGGAAATCATCAAAGGATACATAAATGACAAGTTGGATCCAAGTGATACTATCTTGTCTATCTGTTTTATTTATTTATTTATTTTGTTTCTTTATTACTATTTATTAAAAACAAAAGCAAAAATTTTCTCTCTATATTTGGTTAGATTAGACGTCGACGATATTCCGGTATTAAAAGCTCTTGTGTCATTGGACGACATTGGTTTCTTACCATCACTGTACTACGCCAACGATGGGTGCACTTGACCTAACGTGTTGTAGAGAGTGATAGTTTTATATCGTGTTTTATAAATTTAAAGCTTGATTAAAGGGTAAAAGGTACTAAAAAATATATTAAAAAAGTCGTACGCTCGCGACACGTCAAAATGAACTTCGACTTACTTAATTATCGTCGCAATTAGCAAGTTATGAAGTCTCGAAAAATCTTGTTTTCGTCTTACTCCGGTGTTTCCGCCATCGGTTGAGGTGTGACCAGTTGGTATCATAGCCATAACTATAGGGAATTAGAAAAAAAAATTCCATTCTTTTTTACCTAGTCTATAGTTTAAGAAACCATACTTCACCATTCTTGTTATCATGCTTAAATACTTAAATACTTGAAATCTCTCTACTTTGCTTCTCACCTTATCTTTTATCTTAACTATACTTGAGCCATAACTAACACGTTTGCCTATAATTCTTTAAAAAGTATCTTATTTTCAAAACTCATCTAAATACATCTTATTCGATGTAATATAGTATATAAATGTTATAAATGTATACATTGAAAACTATATACAATATATTTCAATATAGTACATAAATGTATACATTGAAAACTATATACATGTTGAAAAATGAGTGGGGCTATAGGTTGAGTGTACAAGTTTAAAACTTAAAAGTTTTGAATGAATTGTGAAATTATTACCAGTGGCGAAGCTTGCCGGAGAAAACGGAGGGGGCTAAAACATATATACCCAAAAATTTCTATAGAATCGGGGGGGTAAAAACGTATATATCCAAAAATTTCTATACGAAAACTACATATATAACACTACTGAGCGAAAAATCCCGGGGGTCGGGCGACCCCCCCGGCCCCCAAGAAGCTTCGCCCCTGATTATTACCAGTTCATGTTAAACGTTGGAGAAGGCGAAACTTGCTATATGGACATGATAGCCTTGAATAATTGGTGTTGTAGACCCATTTGCTATGTGGTGATAATTTAGTCTTGGTACGTGGGGTTACATAAACCATACATGAAATCAAAAAAAAAATGCTAAATTAACTAAACATATATTTTATGACACAAATGGATGTTACATGTATGAAACCTACTCAAATTCATCTAGAAAAAGTCCCAACTAAGTTTTAAGCAATATATTTGAAAAGAGTAAACGTTTCCCTATTCAATCCTAACTTTTTTCTATCACATATATTATCATACTTTGTATGTATGTATCATCCAGTTATTTAAAAATTGTCTGTTTGTACATGTGTCTTTTATTCTACACGTGTAATGAGGAGTTGGTATCTGCAAGACCGACCAGTAGGGCCTTGATCAATTCAGATTTTCATTATAAAACCAAAGGTGGTCATGGTTCAACCATCAGCGCTACCTTTAATTAATATTTCTAAATAGGGGTGTGTAAAAAACCGAATTAACCGAACCATAACCGAATTAACCGACAAAACCGAACCGAAAAAACCGAACCAAATAAAAAACCGGTGGGTCGGTTAATGGTTTTTTTGAAAACCGAAAGTAGCGGGTCGGTTATGGTTATCATTTTTTCCATACCCACCATAACCGAACCGAACCGACATGTAATAAATTTTTGTAGGATTTATGATGTTTCATCATATTTTTAATATTTGATGTTGTTGACTGAAATTTTTTAGTATTTATCGGTTTTTCATATCATTTTGTGATTTTGATTGAATATTTATTTGAATTTATGGAATGTATCATATCACTTTATTTGAATATTTGATAATAATTGGTATTAATATTATGGATTATATGTATTTTTTAATACTATGTAATATACTAATATATACAAATATGCAATGACAATTTATTCCATGATAAAAAAATTAAGCTATTTTTAGCTAAGCTAAATACACGGTTAACCACCCATAACCGACCCGCTATAACTATCAAAACCGAGTAACCATAACCACCATAACCGATCGGTTATGGTTATGATTATCCAATAACCGACATCGCGGTTATGGTTATGGTTTTTTATCAAAACTGACCCAAACCGACCCATACACACCCCTATTTCTAAACATATTACCGTCGGCCTCCTAATGCTCAGGCATCTGCTTTGGGGCCATGTCTCGGAGCTAGCACCATAGTTAACGTGTTTGTCGATTTTTATGAAAACCTGATTTACATTTAAGTATGTATAATATATATATATATATATATATATATATAGGGGCTGGTTAACGTACAATATCACTTATCATACGTTATGTACGCGATATCCACAGCCGTAGGATCTTCAATCCATCAAACTAACTTATATCATTAAATTAATCATATTAATATATTCAAATCTTATCGAAAAGGTTAAAATCGTCATTACGATATCGTAATCTTTGTAACTGACGGAAGATAATTCAAAATCGAACCCCGAATCAATCGACCATCGATCGAAGAGGCTAAAATCGTCATTATTCACAGCCTCCCTTTGTTCTTCTTGCTGCGATTTCATAACTGCTGATTTGGAGTTCTGAACTACAATAACATCGATCGACCATCGATCGAAGAAGATGATCCAAATTAATCACTATAATATGCGAATTCAGTGTTTTCAAAGAAAAGGTTTGGTAGGCCATGAGAAATGTATTCTGAACATGCGAAAACAATTGAAAAACAAAGAAAGGTTATTGATTTTTATAAACATGCGAAAAAGAATTCAAACATGCGAAAATAGATCATGATTTGATTATTTTAACATGCGAACTATATGAAAATATGATTTGAAACATGCGAAAATAAAAAGGTGATATTGTTTGAGATTGTTATAGTGTGAAAAACCTATTTCGACCCATATGCGATTTTAAAAACATTGATTCTGATGATTTCAACGTTGATTAAAGTGCACAATAAGAAATTATGAATTGATAATTAAAATAGATATAAATTTACTATTTTATATAAGAAAAAAAATGAATTTAATACCGATGTGACTGTAATGTGACTTGTAATGATCACTTCCACACATAAAAACCATGAACTTACCACCCTACCTACATAATTAATTTACTATTTTAATGTATAAGACCCAGTTATAACAACCTTTCATATTAAGACACCAAACACAGAACACACACAAGGAGAAAGTACGAGGTAACAACGAAAAAAAATGTCTTATGAAGATTCTGAACAATTGAAGAACATTGCAATAAAGGAACCATTGTCAACTCGAACGTTGACAGATATTAGCACCGATGTCAACTCTTCTCACTTGATTCTTGATGTGCAGGGGAAGATTCTTGCAGAAATAAAGAAAAATCAAAGCATGTGGGAGAGACTCCTTGAAGAACCACCATCGAGCTTCAGAGACGCAGCATTGGAGCAAATCAAGGAACAGTCTCGAGCTGATAACTTAGTCTTCTCTTTCCTGAATGATGCTCTATCTACAGTGAAAGAGAAGATGGAGTTCAGCTCGGCAGAACGTGCCAAAATATTTGCTTCAAGTAACTGGGTTTCTCTTAATCATTTTATAGTCTTTTGTTGTGTTAAACAATAACAATAATTCTTTATATTTATTATATTGTATTCTGCTTATTTTGTATACATGTTTGAAAACATCTGATGGTTAATTACTTATATATATCGCATGAATGAATTACATATATATCTTATGTTGGTAACAAATACAATATAACATAAATCGCATGTCATAAAATGGAAAGACAATAAAATCGCATGTTACACTACTTATAAACTCATGTATATGAAATCGCATGTTTAGATACTAAAATCGCATGTTACTATACTAAACCTCATGTATATTAAATCGCACGTTTCTCTTGTAAAATCGCTTGTACAATTAAAAAATTTAATCTTCATCATCTAAAACCTCTTCCCAAACATCTTCTTCACTGCCATCATCACTCCCTCCACTATAATCTTCGAACTCATCTTCCTATTCATTAACTTCGTCTTCGACCTCATTGACTTTGTGGCTGGGATTTTTTTCAATCTGGACTCCCTTCATCTTCTTTTGTTTGGTACCTTTCAGTATCTCGCAAGTCCGAATATCATGACCTTTTTCATTGCATACACTACATGTCCTTGTCCTCTTCCCTTTTGCGGCTGATCATTTGTTCCTTCTTTGATTTAATCCTTTTATGTGAGCCACGATCTTTGTTTCTTATACCAGTTGGGACACAGACAGTAGGAGGTGCATTAGTTACTGGTTGTTGATAACCAATCAACTTTGAAAACCAGTCAAACTTTGGATCAAGCGGCTTGGTTATACGACTCTGCTCAATTTTTCTTTAATCTCCTTCATTTGATCCCTGACTAAAACGAGTTTATCAAGGTCAGTAATCAAATTGCTAACCAAATACTCCCATATATACATAATTTCACGAGCAATCTATTTAGCCTTGTATTGCTCATCCTTAGCATCGACCTTTAAATCAAACGTGGAGTTTAATTCATTCGGAACCACATCTTTTGTCCATCTCTTCATAACATATTTGTTTGGTATTTCTTTAACACCAAACATCTTGAAAATAAAATAGATGTGTTTACATAGAAGACCATACTGTTCGAAACGCAGACAGCTACATTGTGCAGTTACATCTTCTTCAAGTTTCTTGAAACACACCTACAGAAACAAAAAAAAAAAAAAAAAAAAAAACTTAAAATCGCATGTGTATGTGAACAAAATCGCATGTATAAAAAAATCATTTTCTTGAAAATAATTTAAATTCACATGTGTTCCTCAAAATCGCATGTTGTAAAACATGTTCTGTATTAAATTTGCATGGGGTTTTTCAGAAATCCCATGTTTTAAAAAATATATTCTGTATTACCTCTAAAAGCCCTTCTCCATGAGCTTTAAAGTCTTTCAGCGGTATCCTTATTTGGTCACCCTCGATTTTGGTGTCCATTGGCAGACATTCGGTAATAGTTTCATATATCTCTGTCTGCTGATCGAAGAATATAGACCTGGTGTATATCTTAGCAGCATCTACTTCCAAAGTAGTTTTGCTCCAATCATCAGGATAAGTATATCTTGAAATATGATCATTCTTTCTATGATTGAACCTTTGGACATCCATTGAACCGTTAAAATGATTCATAAACTCTACAAGAGTTAGTTGTGAATTAGCCACCTGGCGAAAAAAATGGTTCTCACTCTCTGATCTTGAAGTTGTTCTCATAAGTCCAGACATTGGCTCATGCCGGTAAAAGGCCGAAATCCACATGGATCTCATAACAAACATATCATCAATCCATTTATTTTGTGTAAGACCGAACTCAATCATTACCAACCTCCACTGTCTCTCAAATACTTCTGGCTCAATGGAATCAGTCCATACAATATCGCACATCTTCCTTTTAAACTCCTCATTGTTGCACAACTCGTGTCCAACCTACACCAATAAATGATTTTCTTATAAGCATGTAACAGATATATAGTGTAAAAAAATGGTAATGACACACAGTATAGCATACCTTATCTGCCACTTTTTTCATTATATGCCACATGCACAATCTATGTCTGCTGTTTGTAAATACACACTCGATAGCCTGTTTCATCGCAGGGTCCTGGTCTGTCACTACAACCTTTGGCTGACGCCCAAATTATTTCACAAAGGAATTGAGAAGCCATTTATAAGACTCAATGCTCTCCGATGCCAACAACCCAGCTCCAAGGGTTATATTTCAACAGTGGTTGTCTATCCTAGTGAACGGTACAAACACCATATTATACCTAAAATTCAATATAATTCATGATTTAGTAATGTGCGAAATAGACATTATAAACATGCGAAATAGACATTATAACATGCGATATATTCAACCACCTAACTTTCAATGTATATTAACATGCGATATTCCCATTTTACATAATCATATAACATGCGAAAATATTAAAAAACATTAATGTAACACTTACTTGTTTGTTTTGAAAGTAGCATCAAACGATATCACATCCCTAAACTCCATAAAGTTACGCTTGCATAACCCATCGGCCCAGAACAAACCAGTTAACCGTTTGTCCTCATCAACAGAATATTCAAACTAAAAATCAACAAAATATTCTTTTTTGTCTGTCAGCCTATTGATCACCATGTCAGCGTCATATTCTCCTATATAGCTATTAATTCGAGTTCTAAAGTTTTGCAATCATCGACAGTGGCACCAACATTCTCGAAACCACCGTATCCTTTCCTCATTATATGAAAAGCTTTGACAGGGCCAAGGTTTAGAGTACCTAGTTCCCATATCATTTCCTCTTGGACTTCTGACAATTGCCTATAAGCTGGCAGCATATGAATATCGTGTGGACATACAAACTTATGATTATGGCCATCAACAAATTTTTTGATTGTATATGATCTACCATCCATCGAACAAATTATAAGTTGAGATTTGCACCCAGTTCTAATGGTCCCTCTGTTCCTTGATTTGAATGGCTTTTTTGACTTTGATAAGCATCATCAATAAACAATGGCTTATGTCCCTATTTAGAACAAACAAAATACTTAGTTTTGATTATACCACCACTGTGTACTTCACCACCTTTGCTAGTAGAAAAACCAGCTAACTTAGCATATGTTTGGTAAAACACGTATGCTTGTTCGAGAGAACTAAATTGCATTCCAACCACAGGTGTAGCTGATGCTTCAACCTCTGGAATATAAAGCCTTTCATCTACATAATCAAATAATAAAGAGACAACACATGCGATTTAACGGACTCATAACATACGATATATTGAAGACTCCAAAATTTCATCATAAGAACGTGCGAATTGTTTGACCCATAACATGCGAAATTGACATTTTGATAATATGTTTTACACATACGATTTATGATATCATAACATGCGAAATCAGCATTTAGAATTAACATCACATGCGAATTGTTAGACTCATAACATGCGAACTTAAACACTTTGCTTTCATATCAATTATCCTCTAATAACATTCAAAACCTTCCAATCGGTTATAATCATACAAAAACATTAAAACGGTTACACAAAAACATCTGCGAACAATTTAAACATCTAAATTAACAAAACTTACCTTTCGAACACTCATTTACACCACTTGTATTTGCATTTGCAGAATTAGGATTTATAACTTCATCAATCGTAACTCTCTGATAAGCAGATAATTGAACCTGATCACCGACAGATCGAGCATCTTCAAACTCAACATCTATGTTTTGTCCGGTACTGCTCTGTGGATCCATTGAAAACAACAATCGATTCAAACCCTAACGCAGAAAAA
Source organism: Helianthus tuberosus (assembly GCA_030545235.1). Taxonomy (NCBI): domain Eukaryota; kingdom Viridiplantae; phylum Streptophyta; class Magnoliopsida; order Asterales; family Asteraceae; genus Helianthus; species Helianthus tuberosus. Next base: position 1,084,629 of record CM060352.1, on the reverse strand, counting down.
TGAAACTGCAATGTATTGTTTGAGAATTATGAAAATTTGAAACTGATACGAATCATAATTACCGGGATAGTGGTGTAACGAACTTCTCGCTGATTGAATGAGTTGACTAATTAGCCATCAGCTGATTGAATGAATTGTCTGATTTAACCTTATGAAAGAAAAATGAATCAGGGACATGTGACCGCCATGGATATAACGTACGTAATGTAGGATAAGGGTATTTTTATATATAGGGGCAGGATTTAGGGAAAATGCCTATAAGTGTGAAAACGGTGAGAGCGCCCCTCATCCATTTGATCAAAACAATGTATGGATTAGATTGGCGCGGTGGCGTTTTCGTAAATAACATCAACTTTATTACGTGGACGTGCTTCATTAATGGTAAAAGGGTCTTTTTACTGCTCTAATACAAAACGCCAAACTCATGAGTAAAACGCCATTAAAATTTCCGCCTTAAACTACAAGCCATACACATCAGTCCCTTCCAGATGAAACGCCATATTTATCTAAAACGTCATTCATACAAAACGCCAAACTTAATGATGAAACGCGTTGCAGCTTTAACAGATAGAGGTGAACAAACAGTAATTGAAACTTTATTACTAATATTTATTAAAAAAATTCCCTCCTAAACTACGCCTCAAAAACATCATTATATAAACGGTGTTTCCATCCCTTCCAATGATGAGACTAAAAAATGTCATCTTTAACCAAAAAGCCAAATTTGAAAAAAAAAAAACCTCTGAATGAGGAAAAATGGTAAACATCGTTTTGTGGAGATTCAAAACTAGAATCAACAGATTTGAAATCCTCTTTGAAAACAGAAGAAGAGTGTTTGTGAAAACTATCAAAGCCGTAATGAACTTGGACGAATAAGTACAGAAGGGGATCCTAGCACTTGGCGTTCCTCTTGATAACCTCTGTGAGAAAACACAGATGGTTATACGAAGATTAACCAGAAAATTTGGATCGAACAATGCAAATCCAAATGTGGACCCTGTCATCCAATCATGGCGTTTTAATGAAGACAATAACATGGTGATTGTTGTATGTGACAACGAGGAGTAGGAAGACTACACGCTTGAAAACATCATGACCAAACAGAGTCTTGGGTTCCTAGAAGAATTAAACAACGCAACATGTTTAAACACAGACATGACAGTAAATTTGGCGTTGTTGCATGACATGTTCACATGGAGGGTTCAAAATCTTCAAGAAGAAGAGACCGATGAAAGTGAAGATTTGGATGATAAATTGGATGAAGAATCCGAAGAAGAAGACGAGGGTAGCGATGGATACTTCTCAGACGAAATATCTTCTGACGAGGAGTTTTAATTTCTTTTCTTTTCTTTTTTTATATCATTTTCTGTGCTTTGTTGTGTACTTTTCCGCCAATAAAATACTTTATTTCTCTAATTAGATATAAAAAGCCAAAATGCCACAAGCGCCAAACACCAAAAGTTAATTAGTTGTATTTTGCCTTCTTTATCTAAAACGCCATAACATTATTTTGCTTTACAAAAGTTAATTAGTTGTATTTGTGAGTGCATATGTCTATCGCTTCTGTCAATCACGTATCGTAGATGAGAAATGTTCAAGACAAGGTTGTTCAAAGTTATAAACATTTCAAATGTTGGTTCGTACGAATAAACAATGTCCATCCTTACGAAAGGAGTCCATCCTTACGAAAGGAGTCCATTTGTATGAAATGTCCATCCTTAGTTAAGACAAGGCCTATAAATAGGAGGATAATCTTGAACATTTAGAACTTTTGGAGCTTTTGGAAAGTTAGAGAGCTCATTTGATTTCAAGGTATTGTAACTGTCAATCTTCAATAGAAATCAATATTTTATAGCTTGTTCTTGTCTGATCCACTCTCGTACACGGATTCCGCACGTGATACGAAATCTACGCAATCATCGGAGTTACGGAATCGATCCGGAAATGAACATACAGTATTTTGCCTTCTTTATCTAAAACGCCATTCATAAAAACCAAACTTAATGATGGGACTCCTTACAACTTTAACAGATAAAAGCTGAACAAACTGTAACTGAAAACGACGGAAACTTTATTACTAACATTTATTATAAAAAATTCCCGCCTAAACTACACGCCAAAAACATTTTATATAAATAATGTCTCAGGACCTTCCATTGATTACACCAAAAACAAATGCCATATTTTACTGAATACCATCCAATTTATAACGCCAAAAATTTCAAAAACCACAGATGGCAAAAGTCGTTTCTTGGAGATTCAGTTTTGTTCTCAATAAAGTTTCACTGAATGGATTCTTAAGTGAGGGTTAACTCAATAAGATTTTTCTGAATGAGATGGACAAATCTTCAAAATAAAGAGACTGATGACAGTGATCTGTCATTTTTTGTCCTATATTCTTGAAGAAGGTTTGGATGAGAAGAAGAGACCGATGACAGTGAAGAGTGAGATGAAGATAATGATGAAGACCAAAGATGAAGACGAAGAAACGAGGGTTTAACAACAACAAAAAACCCACGAATCACATATCAACCAAGCGAAAAACCCACTCATAATCACACCCAGAAAAAAATCATTCACACATACGGCGTCGATCTATGTCTCCAACCATCCACACAACCACTTCAACAATCAACAACCATATATCACACCAAAAATAAATGTCGTATTTTATTGAATGATCAGCTTCATCTAGAGTCGGGCGTCCAACCGTGTAGAAATTGACATCATTCTAAGGAATTCTAAGGGATGCTAAACGCCATGAATATTATTTACAATGTGCATGTCTGATATATGTTTCAAAACGCCATAACATTATTTTGCCTTACAAATGTTAATTAGTTGTATTTTGCCATCTTTATACAAAACGCCAAACTTAATGATGGGACACCTTACAGCTTTAACAGATAAAGCTGAACAAACAGTAACTACAAACAGTAACTAAATGGGACGCCTTACGGCTTTAACAGACAAACGGCAAACTTAATGATGTGACGCCTTACATATTTATCTTATTGAGTTTATCCTCACCAATTTTATTTACTGAAAAGTGTTCTTTTTCTTTGACGTTTATGTGTGTGTGCGATCCTCTATGGTTTGTTATGCACAAAAAGTGATGTATGTTTTAAAACGCCATAACATTATTTTGCCTTACAAAAGTTAATTAGTTGTATTTTACCATCTTTATCTAAAACGCCATTCATACAAAACACCAAACTTAATGATGGGACGCCTTACAGCTTTAACAGATAAAACTGAACAAACAGTAACTGAAATGACGGAAACCTTATTACTAACATTTATTATAATAAATTTCCGCCTAAACTACGCGCCAAAAACATCTTATATAAACAAACGCCATCATTTACTAAATACCATTGAATTTAAAATGCCAAAAAGTTCAAAAACCACACATGACAAACGTCGTTTCTTGGAGATTCAGTTTTGTTCTTAATAAAGTTTCACTCAATGTGTTGGACAAGATTCTTAAGTGGGGATTTTGTCCATCTCATTGAGCAAAATCTTATTGAGTTTATCCTCACCTATTTTATTTACTGAAAAATGTAGATATGACATTTTGTTCTTTATGCTTGTTTCAATGTGTAATAAATGAGTAAAGCTGCATATCTTTATCTTTAGTGATATATGAAGAAGGCCATTGAAACACAAACGCCATTTTCAAATATTACTTTGAAAAAAAAATTCCATTGAAACAAGCATAAAGAACAAAACGTCATATCTGTTGCATATAACGCGACTTATTGAGGGGAACATGAACAATGACAATTCTGCCCCTGCATATCATTTAGCGCCCCTGCCACGTGTTGGAGCATGATCCGTTCTCACCGTTTTCACATTTCCAACCGTTTTCTCTTGATCCCGTTTCTCTCTCTATATATATATATGGTTTTATAATCACTATACACATTAATGCATATGTAATAATCACGAGTAATTTGTTTTAATTAAAAGTTGGGAGAAGAAATTAAATTCTTCTACAAACATAAATGACTTTTATTTATAACAATTTGAACTTGGCACTCTTGATTCGTGGTGCACCTTTACCATACGTGGAAGTTAAGTTACAATTTGGTGAGCATCTCCAATGTTAGAGCATTCACATCCAAACCAACAAATTATACATACATTCCACTAAAAAACAACTCCTATATCAATATATTTCCACTAAAAACAAATATTTTTTCTCTCTCATTTTCAATTAAATAATATTATCATCACATTTTTCTCTCTCATTCACTCACAACCACTTTCAATATATATTAAAAAATTTATACTGGGTGAACAGTGTCCCCCCAAATATACAGATGAACAGTAACATTTTCTCTCTCCTCCACTCACAACCACTTTTTATACCATTTATAATATAAAAACTCTCACTCACATATTTTGATGGATAGAATGTGAATGCTCTAGACAAGTTTAAATCAAACCTGACACCTCAATATGCCATATCATTCCAGACATTTACTTTAAAAAGCTAAATCAATCCACTTTTATATTAAAAAACAAGAGTTAATTACCCGGATGGTCCATGTGGTTTGTCATTTTTTCACTTTTTCACTTTTAGTCCCAAAATTTCTAAAATTACATGTATGTTCCCTGTGGTTTGATTGTTTGTTACTCGAATAGTCTCCGGACTGAATGGGTGTTAGTTTACTCAATTAAGTTGTTATGAAATGATTAAATTACCCTTAATGAAAGACAAATATAAAAAAACATATAGGTCCCACCACTTTTTAATTAAAAAACATATAATAAATTGGGAAAATTACCAAATTAGCCAAGAATAAACTTTGACCACCAAATTAGCCATTTGATGCCTCCTTGGAGCAGGGCATCACGGATTCAAATGTACGGGATGCCTCTTTCAAGACCCCTCATGCATCTTTAAATATGGAAGTGACACGTGTCTCAATGATTAGGTAGACTCCTCCAATGCCCCTCAACAGACTCATCCAATGCCTCAGCAGACTCTTCCAATGCCCCTCAACAGACTCTTCCAATGCCTCAGGCATGAGTTAAAATTTTATGTGGGACCTACCACCCACTTCATCTTCACCACCGCCACCGCCACCACCACCAACACCACCACCGCCGCCGCCGCCACCACCGCCGCCGCCGCCGCCACCACCACCACCGCTTGTTATCCTCTGTTTGAGCTGTGAAAGCAATGCTTGATTCTCTTGATTCAGAAGCTGTGCTTTCTTCCTTAACTTCTCATTCTCTTGCATTATCAGACAGTTCTCCATGTACAGCTTTGAGTTCAACCTTTCCATCTTCTCACAAACTACACAAATAATAAAAACTAAATTAGTCAATGGATTTAATAAATATAAATAAAAACAGAGCACATACAAGAAAAAGATGAATGTTTGATTTTGTTACAAAAAACACAAGAAAGAATAAAGATTCTGCTGAGGCATTGGATGGCGGTGGTGAAGATGAAGTGGGTGGTGGTGGCGGCGGCGGTGGTGGTGGTGGTGGCGGTGGTGAAGATGAAGTGGGTGGTAGGTCGCACATAAAATTTAACTCATGCCTGAGGCATTGGAAGAGTCTGTTGAGGGGCATTGGAAGAGTCTGCTGAGGCATTGGATGAGTCTGGTAAGGGGCATTGGAGGAGTCTACCTAATCATTGAGACACGTGTCACTTCCATATTTAAAGATGCATGAGGGGTCTTGAAAGAGGCATCCCGCACATTTGAATCCGTGATGCCCTGCTCCAAGGAGGCATCAAATGGCTAATTTGGTGGTCAAAGTTTATTCTTGGCTAATTTGGTAAATTCCCCTAATAAATTTGTTTCAAATCTTTCATATTTGTTCGTAATGCAGAAGTTGGGAATAAAACACAAACAAAACATTCAATCACTGTCTTGAGAAACCCTAACACCACCGTAATCAAAACAACAAATCCGGTGAGTAACATCTTCCTTTCGACCTGATCGGAACCCTAGATTCCAAATAATCAGCAAATTTCTTGGTACAGTTCAGAAAATTGGTGTAGTCTAATTTGATTTGATGCAAAGTTGATTGTTGATGTATCAGATGAGGAAATTGAAGCTGCCATTGCAGAAGCTTCAATGGATCTAAAGAAAACCGAAGTATGCGGTTGTGGGCTTCTAATGTTGAGGAAACTGAAACCGCCGTTGAGTTTGTTCTGATGATGATTTGAACATACATAGAATGTAACAGGAGCTTTTTGTGGTTATATCACATGAGGCTATCTAATGTTGGTTATAATGGCTTATTTAGAAAATGTTGGTGTTGGAAAAATAGGTGAAAATAGCATTTTTCACAAATATAGGAAAATGATTTTTTCCTATTTTGGACTAGAAATAAATATAATAAAATGAGCGGGTTTTATATATTTATTTGTGGGTTTGTGTTCTATGTTGGAAGACCTTCGCAACGAACTAAACCACGTCCAAAACCGAGCTAAGATGAATGAGATATCGATGCTCAAAGTTGGGTGTTTGGAACATTCAATGCTGAAACAAAAGGGAAAGTAGCACCTTGTCCCACATCGGATGAGAGATGGAACTTAAATGGGTATTTAAGGTGGAACTCTCCATCCTTATTGTTTCATGGAAGCACACACTAGTGTCCTCGCGAAGGGTGCGGAGCACCCTAACTCGCACTCGCACTCGCACACGCTCGCGCGCGCGCGTGTGGCGTGGGCGATGAGGCGCAATGTGGCGCTTTGATGGCGCACTTTGCACGCTCGCATCGCCGCGAGCCGCTTGAGAGCCGCCTTTGTATTTTTGACCACGTGCGCGTGGTGGAGCGCAAAGGTTGCAAGGACCAAGTGGTAGGTGATGCGGCGCATGACGTGGCAGTCATGCGAGTGCACGCATGGTGCATAGGTCCTGCGGGTGCGCGCGGCGCACCAGAGTGAGCCAATACGGCGCGACTGTGTGGCGCGCTCGTATAGGCTCACAGGTGACGTGGCGCACGCGCGCGTGGACTTGAGCCAAGAGGACGCACCGCATGGTGATGCGGCGCATGCGCGCACGGCTGTGTGACAAGAGGCCGCACCGCGCATGGGCACGCGGCGCACGGCTGTGAGCCAAGATGCCGCACCGCACATGGGCGCGCGGCGCACGGCTGTGAGCCAAGAGGCCACACCGCGCATGGGCGCGCGCGCGCGCAGAAAGCTTCCAGCATTGAACAACAGAGCAGTTTCAGTCCAGCTTCGAAACTGACGAGTTAACTGGCTTTGACTGAGAATTAAAAGACGTATTAAATTGCATTGAAGACGTTTAATGCAATTTAAACCTCTCTTTAATTCGTTTTGACTGTTTCGACTTAGGAGCTGTATAAATACAGCTCCATACCCAGCAGAAGAGATTACCAGCTACAACAGCATACTCAACATTTTCCTCTCTACTTTCTCTGATCTTTTTCCAGCAAGTTTTCAAGGTAACCTTCGGGTTGTAGGCGAATTCCGGCAGTACTACTGCTCCGGCTGTTGTACCCTGGGAAACAAAACGAGTACTCTTGGGAGACTCGGAATTTGTTTTAAGGGAAGCGTGTTGAACACGTGCCTCAGCCTTCTTCTTCATCTAAGTTCTTGTATTTCTTTTATTTCAGTTGTAAATGTACTGTAATATTTGCTTTCTTATTTTTGTATTGTAATCAGTTTAATAAAAATTTGTTTATTTTTATTTTATAACGCGAACGGTTCCTACAATCTTAAAACAAATTTTTAAAACCGTTCGTGTAATCAAAACCATTCTGGTTGGTGATTCAAACCAGTTTTGATTCACTCAGTTTGTGTTTTAAAAACAGATTTTTTTTTTGGTTTTCACCTTCAAAGGAGCGTCTTTGGTTGAAAACCATTCTGGTTACTTTCAGTTTTGTCCTAAAAATTGCTAAACTTTCTGATTTGGTCTTCAAAGTTGGACTTAGAAGCCAATTAGTAAGTTCTAAAAATTATAAATTTTCTGTTTTGGTCTTCAAAGTTGGACTTAGAAGCCGAAACAGTAAATTGTGGTAAATTAAAATTTAGTAGTTTCCTTCTGGTGTGTGCGTAAATCAGAATTTTTGACTAAAAATTTTAATTTTAAGTTTTTCAGAATGTCGACCTCAAACAACAACAATACGAACGTTGTTGTCGGTACCCCTGCCAACACTGTGGGAGCGACCACAGTGGCGAATCATGCTGAACGACCCGAGAAGTTCTCGGGTCTCCACTTCAAAAGGTGGTAACAGAAGATGTTCTTCTACTTGACCACTATGAACCTTGCGAGGTTCTTGACGGAGACCGTTCCCCAACCAGCGGAAGGGGAGACCGATGCTCAGGCTCTGAGCGCGGTAGAGGCGTGGAAGCACTCGGACTTTATATGTCGAGGCTACGTTCTCAACGGTCTCTCGGATGCGCTGTATAATGTGTACTATAATATCAAGACTTCCAAAGAATTATGGGAGTCCTTGGAGAAAAAGTACAAAACGGAGGATGCGGGAACAAAGAAATTTGTTGTCGCCCGTTTCTTGGACTTTAAAATGGTTGATAACAAGTCTGTTATGAACCAAGTCCAAGAGTTGCAAATTATACTTAATGACATCCATGCTGAGGGAATGATACTCAGCGAAACGTTTCAAGTGGCAGCCATGATTGAAAAATTACCTCCTGCTTGGTTGGATTTTAAGAATTATCTTAAACACAAGCGGAAGGAAATGTCGGTGGAGGACCTTGTTCTTCGTCTTCGTATAGAAGAGGAGAATAGGATCGCCCTAAAAAACAGCCTTGTGCAGCCTAGTGCTAGCGCAAATCTGGTCGAGCATGGGCAATCCTCTAAAGGCGCCAAGGGCAAGGGGAAAAAGGACAAAGGGAAAGCAAAGGCTAGCAAACTTGGACCGAAAAAAGGGGTTGCGAAAAAGAAACCTCCAACGTTCCAAGGGACTTGTTACAACTGTGACGAGCCGGGGCATCGGGCTAACCAATGCAAGAAACCAAAGCGTGAGCGTGCGCACATGGTGGATGAAGACGGAATGCCTTTGGTGGCAATGATTTCCGACAAAAGTGCAATGATGGATGAGGTCAATACGGTGACCAATACTCCAAAAGGTTGGTGGGTTGATACGGGAGCGACCCGTCATGTTTGTGCAGACAAAACCCTCTTTACCACCTTCAAGGCGCTTGAAGGAGATGAGAAGCTGTATATGGGCAATGCAGCCACCGCCGACATCATGGGTGAAGGAACGGTGATCTTGAAGTGGACCTCAGGAAAGGAGCTCACTCTAAGCAACGTGTTGTATGTCCCGGACTTGCGGAAGAATCTAGTCTCGGGATGGTTGCTTAACAAGTTTGGATTTCGTTTAGTATTTGAGAGCGATCAATTTGTACTTACTAAACGAGGAACGTATGTTGGTAAGGGCTACGCCCAAAACGGCATGTTTAAATTGAATGTAATTGCTGTCAAAAAGATGAATAAAATTGCTACTACTTCTACTTATATGCTTGAGTTTTCTGATTCAAATAAATGGCATGGTAGATTAGGTCACGTTAATTTTAATTCAATACGCCGTTTAATCAATTTAAATTGTATACCAACATTCCATATTGATTCACACTATAAATGTGAAACATGCGTCGAATCCAAACTTACAAGAAAATCATCAAAATCGGTTGAACGAATAACCGAACCCCTTGATTTAATTCACACCGATATTTGTGATTTAAAAGCGGTACCCACAAGAGGTGGAAATAAGTATTTCATCACGTTTATTGACGATAGTACTAAATATTGCTATGTATATTTACTAAAGAGTAAAGATGAAGCAATAAGTAAATTTATCTTGTATAAGAATGAAGTTGAGAATCAACTTCAAAAGAAGATAAAAGCTTTGCGAAGCGACCGAGGAGGCGAATATGTTGCACCTTTTGCCGATTTATGCGCAAAAAGTGGCATTGTACATGAGTGTACACCTCCTTATTCTCCACAATCAAATGGCGTGGCGGAACGAAAGAACCGCACATTGAAAGAAATGATGAACGCCATGTTGATAAGTTCTGGGGTGAGCCATGACATGTGGGGGGAAGCCATTCTCTCGGCTAACTATCTTTTGAATAAGATACCACTAAAAAAGAGAGACGAAACTCCATATGAGTTATGGAAAAGGAAAAAACCTTCCTACAAATACTTGAAAGTGTGGGGGTGCCTAGCAAAGGTGACTGTGCCACCTCCTAAGGCTCTTAGGATAGGACCCAAAACTGTTGATTGCATATTCATTGGGTATGCGCATCAAAGTAGTGCACATCGCTTTCTTGTACATGAGTCCAAGAACCCTGATGTACACAAAGACACCATCATGGAGGTGAATCCTAACGTTGTTTCGTATTTTGAAAATGTGTTTCCTTTGAGAAGACAAACACATACAACTTCATCAACAGCACTTGATGAACCGGGTCCAAGTTCATCGACGCGGATAGATGAAACACACGATCAACCTGAGGTTGACGAGGGTGATCGTAGGCGAAGCAAAAGGCCAAGGGTTGAAAAATCCTTCGGTCCTGACTTCGTTAGCTATATGGTTGAGGGCGAGCCCAATACATATCGCGAAGCGGTTTCTTCTTCGGAAGGACCTCAATGGAAAGAAGCAATAAAGAACGAGATTGATTCTATATTGCAAAATCATACTTGGGAGTTAGTAGATCTTCCACCTGGTTGCAAACCACTTGGATATCGTTGGATATTCAAAAGGAAGATGAAAACTGATGGAAGTATTGATAAGTACAAGGCTAGGTTGGTGATTAAAGGATTTAGACAAAAGGAAGGTCTAGATTATTTTGATACCTACTCGCCTGTGACGCGCATAACCTCGATTAGATTGGTTCTTGCTATAGCGGCTTTAAGAAATTTGGAAGTTCACCAAATGGATGTTAAAACCGCATTTCTAAATGGCGATTTAGAAGAAGAGATTTACATGGAGCAACCTGAAGGTTTCTCCGCCCCAGGTCAAGAGGGTAAAGTGTGTAAACTCGTCAAGTCTTTGTATGGCTTGAAGCAAGCACCAAAACAATGGCACCAAAAGTTTGATCATGTCATGCTTGACAATGGTTTCAAAATAAATGAGTGCGACAAATGTGTTTATTTCAAAGACACAAATGAAGGTTATGTAATCTTATGTCTTTACGTAGACGATATGCTTATCATTGGGAGTAATGATAAAATTATCAAGGCTACTAAAAACATGTTGAAAGCGAGATTTGATATGAAAGACATGGGTTTAGCGGATGTGATTCTTGGAGTAAAGATCATAAGAACCCAAGATGGTCTTGTCTTAAGTCAATCTCACTATGTGGATAAGATTCTTGAAAAATTCAACTCGGGAGATACGAGTGTAGCTCGAACTCCAGTTGATACCTCTCAACATCTCAAGAAGAATAAAGGAGAGGGAGTTGCTCAGTTAGAGTATTCAAGAATTATTGGCAGTCTAATGTATCTAATGACATGTACTAGACCCGACTTGGCTTACGCGGTGAGTAGGCTAAGTAGATACACCAGTAATCCGTGCGCGGATCATTGGAAAGCTATCACGAGGGTGCTTAAATACATAAGATACACAAGAGATTATGGATTGCATTATACCCGACAACCAGCAGTGATCGAAGGATACACTGATGCAAACTGGATATCGGATAATAAAGATTCCAAATCAACAAGTGGTTACGTGTTTACACTTGGAGGAGCTGCTATTGCTTGGAAGTCTTCTAAGCAAACGGTCATAGCAAGATCCACAATGGAATCTGAATTTATCGCCTTGGATAAGTCAGGCGAGGAGGCGGAATGGCTACGTCAATTCGTGGAAGATATTCCAAGATGGCCAAAGCCTTTGCCAGCCATATGTGTACATTGTGATAGCCAATCAGCGATTGGTAGAGCTCAAAGCTTGATGTACAATGGCAGATCAAGGCATATGCGACGTAGACATAACACGATACGACAACTACTCTCAACGGGTGTTATCACAATTGATTATGTGAGATCAGCGGATAACATTGCGGACCCGTTTACAAAAGGCTTAAGCAGAGAGTTAGTAGAAACGTCATCAAGAGGAATGGGACTAAAGCCCGTGGTAAATGGGAATATGAGGGAAACCTAACTTAGTTGACTGGAGATCCCAAGAACTAAGTTCAATAGGCAAACTTAATCATATTACCAAAGCGGAGTCACTGTGGGGGAGTACCCCAAACTAAATAAAAAGGGAGTTATTTATACTTCCTAGTCCATTCCAATCAGTGACATTGATGTGAGGCTAAGCATATTAAGGTTAACGATTTCGGGAAATCAAATAACCATGATGCTTTTAATGATTCAGGGAATCACCTATGTTAGAGAGAAGTAGGGTCGCTTCAAATGGATTTGTGGGGTGCGCAAATCCTAAAGCTCTCGCAGAACCAGGCTAGTGTTCCAGGACCATAATAGGACACGACAATGAGGAGTTGGCCAAACCAGGGAGAGTATTGTGTGAAGTGTATTGTCGTTTACATAAATGGGGGTATGTTCAAGGACATCGCGTCTACACACCGCTAGTAAGCTAAGTGCGCTTCACAAAAGAAGGTTCAAAGGCTTCAACCTACCTATCTTGCAATACTCAACTGTCGAAGTTTATCGTTGAAAAGTGTAAGGAAAAGATCCATTTCCATACATGTGGGGGATTGTTGGAAATTTGATGAAAATAGCATTTTTCATGTGGGGGATTGTTGGAAAAATAGGTGAAAATAGCATTTTTCACAAATATAGGAAAATGATTTTTTCCTATTTTGGACTAGAAATAAATATAATAAAATGAGCGGGTTTTATATATTTATTTGTGGGTTTGTGTTCTATGTTGGAAGACCTTCGCAACGAACTAAACCACGTCCAAAACCGAGCTAAGATGAATGAGATATCGATGCTCAAAGTTGGGTGTTTGGAACATTCAATGCTGAAACAAAAGGGAAAGTAGCACCTTGTCCCACATCGGATGAGAGATGGAACTTAAATGGGTATTTAAGGTGGAACTCTCCATCCTTATTGTTTCATGGAAGCACACACTAGTGTCCTCGCGAAGGGTGCGGAGCACCCTAACTCGCACTCGCACTCGCACACGCTCGCGCGCGCGCGCGTGGCGTGGGCGATGAGGCGCAATGTGGCGCTTTGATGGCGCACTTTGCACGCTCGCATCGCCGCGAGCCGCTTGAGAGCCGCCTTTGTATTTTTGACCACGTGCGCGTGGTGGAGCGCAAAGGTTGCAAGGACCAAGTGGTAGGTGATGCGGCGCATGGTGCATAGGTCCTGCGGGTGCGCGCGGCGCACCAGAGTGAGCCAATACGGCGCGACTGTGTGGCGCGCTCGTATAGGCTCACAGGTGACGTGGCGCACGCGCGCGTGGACTTGAGCCAAGAGGCCGCACCGCGCATGGGCGCGCGCGCGCGCAGAAAGCTTCTAGCATTGAACAACAGAGCAGTTTCATTCCAGCTTCGTAACTGACGAGTTAACTGGCTTTGACTGAGAATTAAAAGACGTATTAAATTGCATTGAAGACGTTTAATGCAATTTAAACATCTCTTTAATTCGTTTTGACTGTTTCGACTTAGGAGCTGTATAAATACAGCTCCATACCCAGCAGAAGAGATTACCAGCTACAACAGCATACTCAACATTTTCCTCTCTACTTTCTCTGATCTTTTTCCAGCAAGTTTTCAAGGTAACCTTCGGGTTGTAGGCGAATTCCGGCAGTACTACTGCTCCGGCTGTTGTACCCTGGGAAACAAAACAAGTACTCTTGGGAGACTCGGAATTTGTTTTAAGGGAAGCGTGTTGAACACGTGCCTCAGCCTTCTTCTTCATCTAAGTTCTTGTATTTCTTTTATTTCAGTTGTAATTGTACTGTAATATTTGCTTTCTTATTTTTGTATTGTAATTAGTTTAATAAAAATTTGTTTATTTTTATTTTATAACGCGAACGGTTCCTACAGTTGGTTATAGTTGCTTATTGTGTGTTGTTCATCTTTGAACATCAGTGTGTTAGCTCTTTGTTGGAGGTTGCACAATACAAAGGTCATCAAAGTCGTTGGTTTCGTCCAAGTGGGGACTGGGGGAGCTGAGTTTCAGTGATGTACGATTGTTCAGTGGGTAGTCTTTGGCGTTTTAGTCATCGCGTTTCAGCACATATGTTAACACCGGTGGTGGTGCAGGCCCAGAAGCAAAGTTGCAGGTTTGCCGGAATTCAATGAACAATTATGTTAAGTTTTTTGGTTCTAGTAACAAGTATGTTAAGGTTTTTTTTTTTTTTTTTTTTTTTTGATGAATTAATGAATCAAAACAGAGTGATAAACATGAACTCGATGTTAATTTAAATTTCTAGTAACTAGTCTATTAAAGTATTGAGTTTTTTTTGGTAAGTGGATTGTGTATACAGAAGGAAGGTTGAAGATGAGGTTGAACAATTGAAGAAGATGGTAAGTAGGTCCCATAAAGATTATTTAAGGTGGGTTATTGGGTGTAGCATTCACATTCTAACCATCAAATTATGTGAGGAGGTGTTTTTATATTATAAAGGGTATAAAAAGTGGTTGTGAGTAGAGGAGAGAGAAAATGTTACTGTTCATCTGTATATTTGGGGGGACACTGTTCACCCGTTATAATTTTTTAATATATTTTGAAAGTGGTTGTGAGTGGAAGTGAGAGAAAAATGTAATTATAATATTATTTAATTGAAAGGAGAGAGAAAAAGCATATTTTTTTAGTGGAAATATATATATATAGGAGTTGTTTTTTAGTGGAATGTATGTATAATTTGATGGTTTGGATGTGAATGCTAAGGGTTGAGTGGGACCATTTAAATTTTATTGGTCAATTTTATGTTTTTAATGTTTTAAATATGTTGTTATTAGTAAGGTAATTTAGTTATTTCCTAACAACTTAACTGAGTAAACTAACACCCATCCAATCCGGGGACTATCTGAGTAACAAACGATCAAACCATAGGGAACACACATGTAATTTTAGATAGTTGGGAGTAAAGGTGAAAAAATGGCAAACCATAGAGACCATTTGGGCAATTAACTATAAAAACCAGTGTTGCAAAAATCGCGACTAGTCGGCGATTAATCGGCGACTAGTCGCTAGTCGGACCTCTACTGAGTAATTTTTCACTAATCAGTGAAAAAATCGCTAGTCGGCCTAGTCGGCCCTAATCGGCCCTAGTCGGCCCTAATCGCGACTAGTCGGTCGGGAAAAATCGGAAAAAATCGGAAAAAAACAAAAAAAATCGGAAAAAAATCAGAAAAAATCGGAAAAAATCAGAAAAAATCGGAAAAAAACACATATTCCGGCCAAAACCTCCCAGATTCCGGTCAAAACTTGTCCACTTAAAAAAATTACGTATAAAAATATATGTATATATGTATAAAAACTTAAAATTACACATAAAAAGTCCGATCCGATTAATCCCGAGTAATCCCGAGTAGTCGCTAGTCCCTACCTCACCGACCCGCTAGCGACTAGCGAGTTCTACAACCTTGATAAAAACAATGTATGTTGTATGTGGTCCCCACCACTTGTGTCCGGACGAGCTGACCAGACCTTGCCTCATCATATCTTCCAACACGCACACATAGGTTTGGAATTTTGGACTTGGTTTGGTTTAGTGCATTTGAGATGATCTTAAAATTTAACTAAACATGTATAACTTAATTAATATCGAGTGCATGTTATGCAAATGAAAACTACCCAACACTAGTAACAAACAGAGCATTAGACTTGGTTTTTAAGACGGTGTTTTCGACACCGTCTTAAAATACCAGTCTTATTAGACGGTGTTTAATTTAAACACCGTCTTAAACTTGATGAACACCTTCTTTTAATATAAAAACATTTTCAAATATTTATTAAAACAAATATTTTTTAACACCGTCTTATAAATTTTTGCTGAAAAAAAAACATTTACAGTAAAAAAGAAAAACATTTCCAGAAATACACATCAAGCTAATATACACCAATGGAACATTTTCAAATCAAATCAAACCAAACCAATACACATTCAATTCGGAAATAAACCCGTAGACATCCAATTCGAAAATAAACCCGTCAAATTACAATCATTTGTTGAATGCATACAAACTACGTTAAATTGTATAAATAAACTACATATAATCTATATATAAAGCTAAACTAACGAAATACCTAACTCGCTAAAAAACTTTTGCATCAACGTCATCAACAAAACATCTATATCATTATCCGTAGCATCTCTCGTGTCGTGCCACATCTAAAATAAAAGTAAATAGAAAGAGTTATTACAAATATTATAAACTAAAACTAAAGGCAAAGAGAAAAAAATATGTAACAACATCGTCAATAAAGTTATGTATATATATACATGTTATATACATCTAAAAACAAGTATATAATCAACTAAACGTTCTAAGTTTTTAAAAAAATAAACAATATATATATATATATATATATATATATATATATATAGGGCGGTTATCATACATTACGAGTAATCATACATTGCTTACGTGACTATATAGACCGTCCGATCTGCGTGATTGAATTGATGATGATTAGCGGTGGCAAAAACTTAATTAGCTTACCAAAAGGTTAAAATAGTAAATTGAACCTATCAAAATACCCGGCTAAATCATCTTCTCAAATCAAAATACAAAATTAGAACCCCCAAGAATCTCGCTGAACTATAAACGGCGGCAAGACGGAAAAATTTGATAACAACGATTATCGATTTGAAGTGAAAAAGGGAATGACGATTACAGCATTGGGAGGTAAACCATTCCTTTTATTCATCTGTTCATACCTTTTTTGTTTTCTCTCGGTTTTACGATTAGAAATCGTGCGGATACTGAACAATCCTTTAATGCTTAACAAAATGGTAGCTAAAAGAGAGAGGATGAGCAAATCAAGCAACGATCCGGTGCACTCGACGATCGTCAATCAAGGTTTTCACTAAAAATCCCTAATTTTAGGGTTTTATTTCTAATCATGTGGTCAGATTGAATGATTATAACTTTTGTGATTTGATATTGGGGCTTTTGATCACCATCATGTTCATCCCACTCTGTTTGTAAATAACGCATGTTTTAGATTGATTCTTTGTAACATGCGTGATTTGATATTGGTGCTTCTGATCGGCATCATGTTCATCCCCTCCTGTTTGTAAAGTTGAGGTTTTAGAATGATTGTTAGGACTTTGCATCATTTGATATTGGGGCTTTTGATCATCATAATGTTCATCCCCTGTTTGTAAACTTGCGTTATTTGTTAATGGGGCTTATCTTGATGTCCAACATCTTCTAACGTTTTAAAAAAATGATATTGCTTAGTTTCCTGGTATGTAAATTGGTGGAGTTGAATGTTTTTTGCTTATACCTGCCTCGGTCAAATGTGTTTTATAAGTTTTTTTGGTAACACAAGATATGAAAATAATCACGCTTGTTGTGATTTGAAAAAGTAACGTGCGGGATTTTTTATGATTTGAAATATGAATGCAGGGGTTGCTGCTGATGATGATGATTTTGAACCCCCATCCAGTCGATGATAACAAACAAACCTAGAAAGTTAAAGTTAAATAAAAGGCCAAAGAAAGTGAATGTTGAAGATGATGATGATTTTGAAGCACCAATTAAAGCGTTGAAAACCAAAAAGGCCAAAAACACAAAAAAGAGGGCAAACGATATAATTGACGAAGATGATGATGATTTGCAGGAGCCCATAAAAAAGATTAAAGTGGGGAAACAAGATAAGGTTCATGATCCCACTAAGACTACTAAGACAACTAAAGTACTGGAACCAATCAGGATGGAACCAAGACCGTTCTATGCTTATCACCATGAGGCATTAAGTCTCAGGTGTTGTCCTTCTTCTTTCTTGGATACAGTAAGACAATTTACAGAGACACAGATAGCGGATGTCAAAAGCATGGGATTTGGTCCTGTTCTTAATATAAAGGTTAATTACATATGTACGCATCTGGGATATTGGCTCCTACGAAACTATGACGAGGAAGACAACACTCTAAACATTGGAAATCATAGGATACGAATAACAAGGGATTCAGTGTATGATGTGTTTGGTATTCCAAAAGGTCCGAATCCGGTACTTGAAAAAAATAAGCCTTGGAAAGGTGCAATAGTAGAAAAAAAATACTGCCACTAATGGGGTAGAAACAACTATAGATGAGTTCAAAAACCAGTGGCCCGACAACAACAGGATTACTCATGGATTGGTTGCAAACGCTATGGCCAAACAACCAAATGGTGGAAGGTTATTCAAGTTAAACTTTTTAGCGTACTGGAACACCTTATTTGTAGAGATTACGAAGTCAACCACAGTGAAACAAAGTTTTTTGCTTGCGATTGACAAAGAGGAAGACATATCAAAACTGGATTGGTGCTCGTTTGTTTTAGAATCTCTTAAACGAACTAGACAAGGTTGGAAAAAAATGGATTCACAGTATAATGGACCTGTTGCTTTTCTGACGGTACGTTTTCCGAACATCTTTACAATATTAAGTAAAAACGTCTGTTGTTACTATCATTTCAAAATTTTTTGTTTCCGTCTGTATGCAGCTTCTGTACGCCCACGAGTACAACAAAAGGCACCATTTTTTCAAAGAAGTTGTCGAAATGCCTGTCATAAAGTATATAACAGGGCTTATAATTGATGACTTGGAAGAGCATATATATAATAATGCCCCGTTGTCAGATGTTGAAGATTACGATGAAGATCAAGAAGATGACCAACAGCATGGGAATGAAAACCAACCGCATGGGGATGAAGATCAGGATCAACATCCTCAACAGTGGGATCAACTGTAACATTCCTATTTTTATATAAGAATTATAGGTTTGGTTAAATTTATTAACCACTAGTAATTAGTAACTAGTTTAGTTTTAATATAAATATTCAACTCAAATAGTTTTAAACACTATTTTATATAGTTGGTTGAAATATTATATTAATTAATTGAACTGAATATGGGTTACCTTTCTAATAAAATAAAAGTCTATAAAAACTTATATTAGTAGACGGGTAGATTACGGGTAAACTGACAGTTAAAAATATGAAGTACCTTGACGGGCTTAGAGACCGTTTAATAATTAAATTATACATGATATTTGAACCTACTTCATTTTTAATGAAACATGGTTCAAAATGTAGACACAAATATTGTCATTCTAATGACGTATTTATTGTTTTATAAAACGTTATATTTTATAAGTTATAAGCACCAAATAAATAAAGCAGTTAAATTAATTATAATATATAAATTAATAATAATAGTAAAATAATATATATGAATTTAATTAATAAAATAATAAACTTCACATCTGTTGCTTTACGTGGCCTATAAACGAATAAAATACATTTTCAATTGTATGATGTTGATGATACGTGTCTCAAATTTAAACAATTGCCATGCACTTGCTCTCAACTATATATAGAGCCATTCAAGCTTTAAATTCTACTTCTATTCTTTCTTTCGTTCTAGCCCCTGTCTCTTTTATATTCAATTTTTCTCTTTTAAATATTTCATTATACCTCAAACGCTGCCCCATTTTAAGTGTTTTAACTCCCGATCACCGCTACCCTTTCCGATTGATCTGAGCCCCATAACACATGTCAAGGCTCTGCCTGACTAAGTTCGTTGGGGTTCTGTCTCGTGACATAGGGACAAGGTTGAATGAGGGGTATTATACTTAACACGAGTGCATAATATATTTTTAAATAGCTCAGAAGTTATACCCAAGATTTATACCCGGAGACTTTCTAGTTGAACCCTAAAGTTACAAAGTGGGTCCATTCTCTTTTCTCACTATTTTATTCCCTTTTTATTTATGATATAATTATATTAAAAAATGTCCTAAATTGATCCGTTTGTAAAAGCCCGGACCCCTGAAACCCCAATCCATATCAAAAATCAAGAAATCAAGATTTGTGTTCTTCAGGCGGGCCGCGTAAAGATAAGCCGAGGCTTACGCAGGCCGCGACAGCAAGGCAAATCTCCGGATAAGATTAAGGGACACGTGGCATCCACCTGGCAGACCTACTGGTGAGACCCAATTTTCAGCTATAAATAGGACAGGCTACGAGCTTTCAGCTGATGTCGAAACCAAAACTCAAAAACGTATTCCCACTACTCAAAATCATAAATTAGCATAGCGGGGCGCTGCTACGATACCGGGTATTAACTCGATCGCTGCTACGATTCAATATCCGATCGATTGAAACTATCCGACAGGATGTTTAAATGCTATACTTTGTCATTAGTCGTGAATCCGACAGGATGTTTGAGTGCCACCCAAACTCGGGGTAGACTCTGTCATTCGTTGCGAATCCGATGGATGTTTAAGTATTGCACTTTGTCATTCGTTGTGAGGGTTTTAATCTCGTGAGTTATCGTAAATGCTGTATTAGTTACTTACCTAGTTCGTGTGCACTAGGTTACAAGACTAATCAATAGGCTAAGCTCTGCCTGTATAAATCTGCAATATATCAAGGCTTATCTGTAAACTAAACTTTGCCCGTATGAATCTGCATGCTTATAATGTGAGTCATTCTCTTTTTATCAAATTACTTTCAAAATCATGTTTATTTTGAAGGTTATAATTACAGGGATTAAGTTTATGTAATCACCAAATTACAGCCAGTATGTGGGGTTTTGTATACATTACTTGATAATCTTTGCCATTGGACAAACGGGTGGCCAATGGTGATATGACCATAGTCACAGATCCGGTCGAGTGACAAATACTGTGGGTAGTTGGTTGATATCTGAAACATTGTAATCTCCCTTAATACTGTAAATTATAACAAACGAGTCGTTTTAGTAAATAGAATGATTCACCAGTATTTTCTGCTGACAAAACCTTTTTAAAACGCGTTTTAGGTAATTACAGTAGATTGGAGTAAGAATTGGATACGGCACTGAAAGACTTCAAGAAGTGGCTTATTTTATTAATTAAATCGAATTAAGAAATATTGTTTCATGTAATTGGGTTTATCCCTTATTAAAGCTACCTTTGTAAAACATGGGTTTATCCCATCTATTTAATAAATAAAATCCGGTGTTTTCTAAACTCTGATATTTTTCCTAACTCACGGTCCTGATGAAATTTCCGCTGTAATATTTTTCAAAATAATCACCGGTACCACTGGGCTGTTCGCGGCTCCCGATTCCGTCCAGGGTGGATCGGGGGTCGTGACAGAAGGTGGTATCAGAGCCACTAATTTAAGCCTATAGGTGTTGTGATAATAATACCTAAAAGAGTTAGGAGATTGCTATTAACTGGTAGCACACATGATAGCATTTAGACTTGAACTTAAGAAAAGATGCCTTAGTATAAGCTTCGAGATAATCTAAGTACTTGTGTAAATAAAGTATGATGGATTTTGGTATGCTGTAAGAATAACGATTAAAACATTGCAGACAATAGCACTTGATTGCTATTAATTCTTGCTTATTGATATTACTTGGTCTAGAATAATATATGTTACGGGAATACAAATTTCCTTGATTCTGGATAAAAGCCATAATAAAAGAGGCACTTTTAAAATCTTGAAAAGATACTATTTATGGGAAATAGAAAATTTTCTACGGCAAGACTGGGTATGGTGTAGCAGACTCTCCAGTTTGTCCGGATATACCGAGGTTACCTCTCCGGCGCGAACCGGATAAGACAGGGTATATAATATGTCAAACAAGTGACAAGATTTCCCTAAATAGTATCATGACCTGATATCTGACTTGTTTTTGAAATAAGAATCTGTTAAATACATGGACCTTGTGAAGGGTATGTATATTACAGCATGTGAAATATATGATTATATAGATATGTATATCTATAAGGAATTCCAAAAGTCAATTAAGAATAAAGCACAAGTATATGTGTCAATAATAAATCTAGATTCCTTTATCAAGAATCTCTTACATATATTGATATCAAACATTATTTCGTTTGATCATCTACCTCGTAACTCGAGCGACAATAATAACAATGGAAACCCATTAAGTTGGGACACCATCAAAAGTATAAGAATTTCCAAATGCGTTACCATAAACTATTAACGCAAGTAAGAAGCTTGTAAAGTTGTGCTAATGCACAAGAAAACACATGAAACTTAAAATTTTACATAGACGTCGAAGTATATCACACACGACTTCCAAGGCAAGACCTTTGGAAAAATATAAATTGGGCACGATGACACCAATGCTAATTCCGTCAGTAGAAGAACTATTAATAAAAAAGAAGCACTTTGCCACGCGATCCTACAAATGACATGAATCTCGCTGAGGTACGTTGTAACAAGATTTCACAACCATCGGTGCATAGTCTAATCAGAGTCATAATTATTATCACTAAAAAAAATCACATACCTTTGCAAATTCCCTATTTCATTTTATTTGACATTCCCTGGTAATGTCACTTAACCACGGTTATCACACGAAATTCCTGATAAAGTTCTTAAATTTCTTTCGTTGAAATTCTGACTTCTGCATATAAAGAGTTGACTTTCATGTTTCTACTTCCTCTAATGGTCATCATACTATGAAGATTTCTTTCATAGTAGTGAATATTGATCTATTTCATTTCTTGGTAAATCCACACGTTACACATGCACTGTTTGTTGCACATGTGGTTCGTTTAATTTATGAAGACCACTGGAGGGCTTCATTCCGATTTGTTATTTTATCCAAACTCAAATATCATTCTGCTTTTTGCACTGTGAACCGCATTATTGCAAAACGGTGACTCTTTGATATCGAGTCAATGAATTTTGTTAAACCATTGAGGTGAAGAATTTATATTTATATTTTTTTTATGATGAGGTATACTCTCATTTAAGTTTATGTTTAAGTTATTTATTATTAATAATTTTATTATTAGTAATAATATATTAATAATTGTAGTGTTTGTATTATTTTTTTTGTTACTAAGATTATTGTCAGGGGCAGGTATTGAGTAGCCTAGACTTAGTTAGGCATGGACTGATCACCTATGCTTAAACAAGGCAGCACTAACCAATATCCAACCATGATAATGACTAGTTAATGTATATAAATTAAGTCATCATACTTATTTAGTAAAAAAAAATTATTTTATGTAAAAATATTTTATATATATTTTATATATATATATATATACTTTGTACTGTAAGGAGAAGACATATTTTCATAAAACAATACAAGAAGTAAAGGGACGAATAAAATTATATAAATAATTGTCTATCACATGTTTTGTGGTAACTATGTACCATAACGCTCTGGCAAGAAAATGACCATATAAGAATAATATGGTAGTCATCAACTACGTTGGGTTAGGGGAACATTGTAATATATAAAAATAATCCCCGTTTTCACTTATTTACAACATTTGTAAATACATTCACAACGTTATATGGTTTCAAAATGAAAATAAGTAATCACATAGAATCGACCTATTAAGTGTTATATATTTACAAAATATTTTACAAATACTTTTGTACAATAAATATTTTTACACCTCTATTTTACAACTTTCATTTAACGTTATAAATACTAGTGATTTCTTTTACAAAATAATAATACTAAAATATTTTGTAATGTAATAACTTCATTGCGGTGTTTTGTAATATATATTACATAGTGAATATAAGTTATTTTACATAGTATAGTAAAATACTAAAATAATATTTATTTAAAAGTGGTGACTATTTACATATAGTAAAAATGCATAACAAATAATATATATTACATAGTATTTATATTTGATATATAAGATACGGTTCAGACAGGGACACAAATAATATATATTACATTTGCTTTACAAATATAATATAATGGTTGGTCATGCTAAAACAACTTGTTCTTATTATATTTCGATCTCTAGGACATAGTATGAAAAATATGGTCAAAATATGGTCACTAATAGTATACTATCACATTGTTTCACAATTAAAACAACTTGGAACTCTAAACAATGATACACTAACTCTATTGTCTTTTGGTGTATCTTTGCAATTCACTCATCTCAACACTTTGATTGTCTAATATCATAAATATTTGACAAATCATTTTTCATGCTTTTATTTCATTTGAAACCTGTCAATTCTAAGTCTTCCTCAGTTGCTAATCAAAGTAAGCTTCTTTTGACAAAGAATTTTATTGATTCTAAAAAGTCCTTCACATTCATTTTAAATATCTATTGACCATATATCTTTTGGCTTGAATCTAATCACCTTATCTCATTCGTTTGTCATCGATTTCTTGAACTAATTCAGTTGAACCATTGAATCCTACTTATTGTACAACTCGTATTCACAAAATTTGATATTTTAATTCTGTGTCATCTACCTTAATATTGTTTTTATTGACTAAAATATGACATAAGTCTAAAAGAAATATCGTAACCCAAATCTCGAGGACGAGATTTAAAACAAGGTGGGGAGAATGTAACATTCCTATTTTTATATAAGAATTATAGGTTTGGTTAAATTTATTAACCACTAGTAATTAGTAACTAGTTTATTTTTAATATAAATATTCAACTCAAATAGTTTTAAACACTATTTTATATAGTTGGTTGAAATATTATATTAATTAATTGAACCGAATATGGGTGACATTTCTAATAAAATAAAAGTCTATAAAAACTTATATTAGTAGACGGGTAGATTACGGGTAAGCTGACCGTTAAAAATATGAAGTACCTAGACGGGCTTAGAGACCGTTTAATAATTAAATTATACATGATATTTGAACCTACTTCATTTTTAATGAAACCTGGTTCAAAATGTAGACACAAATATTGTCATTCTAATGACGTATTTATTGTTTTATAAAACGTTATATTTTATAAGTTATAAGCACCAAATAAATAAAGTAGTTAAATTAATTATAATATATAAATTAATAATTATAGTAAAATAATATATATGAATTTAATTAATAAAATAATAAACTTCACATCTGTTGCTTTACGTGGCCTATAAACGAATAAAATACATTTTCAATTGTATGATGTTGATGATACGTGTCTCAAATTTAAACAATTGCCATGCACTTGCTCTCAACTATATATAGAGCCATTCAAGCTTTAAATTCTACTTCTATTCTTTCTTTCGTTCTAGCCCCTGTCTCTTTTATATTCAATTTTTCTCTTTTAAATATTTCACACCATTATACCTCAAAGCGCTGCCCCATTTTAAGTGTTTTAACTCCCGATCACCGCTACCCTTTCCGATTGATCTGAGCCCCATAACACATGTCAAGGCTCTGCCTGACTAAGTTCGTTGGGGTTCTGTCTCGTGACATAGGGACAAGGTTGAATGAGGGGTATTATACTTAACACGAGTGCATAATATATTTTTAAATAGCTCAGAAGTTATACCCAAGATTTATACCCGGAGACTTTCTAGTTGAACCCTAAAGTTACAACGTGGGTCCATTCTCTTTTCTCACTATTTTATTCCCTTTTTATTTATGATATAATTATATTAAAAAATGTCCTAAATTGATCCGTTAGTAAAAGCCCGGACCCCTGAAACCCCAATCCATATCAAAAATCAAGAAATCAAGATTTGTGTTCTTCAGGCGGGCCGCGTAAAGATAAGCCGAGGCTTACGCGGGCCGCGACAGCAAGGCAAATCTCCGGATAAGCTTAAGGGACACGTGGCATCCACCTGGCAAACCTACTGGTGACTCAGCAACCCTACGCGTAGACTAGGCGGCTACGCGGGCAGCGTAAGAATCAAGAAAGGGCTCACGCGGGCCGCGTGAGACCCAATTTTCAGCTATAAATAGGACAGGCTACGAGCTTTCAGCTGATGTCGAAACCAAAACTCAAAAACGTATTCCCACTGCTCAAAATCACAAATTAGCATAGCGGGGCGCTGCTACGATACCGGGTATTAACTCGATCGCTGCTACGATTCAATATCCGATCGATTGAAACTATCCGACAGGATGTTTAAATGCTATACTTTGTCATTAGTCGTGAATCCGACAGGATGTTTGAGTGCCACCCAAACTCGGGGTAGACTCTGTCATTCGTTGCGAATCCGATGGATGTTTAAGTATTGCACTTTGTCATTCGTTGTGAGGGTTTTAATCTCGTGAGTTATCGTAAATGTTGTATTAGTTACTTACCTAGTTCGTGTGCACTAGGTTACAAGACTAATCAATAGGCTAAGCTCTGCCTGTATAAATCTGCAATATATCAAGGCTTATCTGTAAAACTAAACTTTGCCCGTATGAATCTGCATGCTTATAATGTGAGTCATTCTCTTTTTATCAAATTACTTTCAAAATCATGTTTATTTCCAAGGTTATAATTACAGGGATTAAGTTTATGTAATCACCAAATTACAGCCAGTATGTGGGGTTTTGTATACATTACTTGATAATCTTTGCCATTGGACAAACGGGTGGCCAATGGTGATATGACCATAGTCACAGATCCGGTCGAGTGACAAATACTGTGGGTAGTTGGTTGATATCTGAAACATTGTAATCTCCCTTAATACTGTAAATTATAACAAACGAGTCGTTTTAGTAAATAGAATGATTCACCGGTATTTCCTGCTGACAAAACCTTTTTAAAACGCGTTTCAGGTAATTACAGTAGATTGGAGTAAGAATTGGATACGGCACTGAAAGACTTCAAGAAGTGGCTTATTTTATTAATTAAATCGAATTAAGAAATATTGTTTCATGTAATTGGGTTTATCCCTTATTAAAGCTACCTTTGTAAAACATGGGTTTATCCCATCTATTTAATAAATAAAATCCGGTGTTTTCTAAACTCTGATATTTTTCCTAACTCACGGTCCTGATGAAATTTCCGCTGCAATATTTTTCAAAATAATCACCGGTACCACTGGGCTGTTCGCGGCTCCCGATTCCGTCCAGGGTGGATCGGGGGTCGTGACATCAACATCCTCAACAGCAGGATCAACATCCTCAACAGCTTCAACAGCATCCGACAAACTTAGACAACGAGGATGATCAGCATCAACAGGCTCCTAAAACGTCATCAGAAGTCGTAAATCAACATGGTCGAAAAACTTCGACGTTTTTGGAAGACCTATCCCATGAAAACATCCCGTTACATAAGGCTGCCGCAGTACAAGGGGACACCATAGGATTCATAACAACAGGTGAACCTATAACAGATAAGTTCACAATACCACCCGTGGATACCACAAAGGTCTACAAAAGACGAAAAGAGACTGAAAAAGATTCACTCGACGAATGTTACATACCATCAACTTCTGATTTGTTTGACGACTCGAATGAAGTTCATCATATTTCAGAGTTGAACCTGGTTATGGGCATTGGGCCCGAAACGCAACAACTTATAGACTACTACAGCACTCCGATTCAGCTGACCGGGGAAATCTATGACGATGCTACGAGTGAAGCCTCAAACAAAAATAAGAAGGTACACTCCTTTGAATTAACCATGCAAGACCCATAAATAGATTTGTTATGATAGCCCATGCTGTATAATAATAACGCATGTGTTATAATAATAACGCATGTGTTATAATAATAATGCATGTTATTAATTAAGCAGGTTGTATAATAATAACGCATGCTAGTAATAAATTCAATTGCTACAGGTGTTTTTGAAAACCATGGACAGTAACATAAATAAATACATTGCACTCGTTACAGAAATGAACAAAATCGTTACTAACGCAAAGGAAAAGTGTTACTGGGATCCAGATATAATGAGTAAGTGTATAAGGTGGGATGATACAGTGAAGAATACCGTCTCATCAGAGGCTGATCATGGAACTTCTGGTGGTGATGAAGCTCCAGTAAACAAAGTTGTAAAGGATGCGGATAATATTCAAGAGTTCAGAGGGGATACAGATGCAACCGAAAACACCGAAAAACCAGAAGGTAGGCAACAGTTTGTGTATTTTTTTAAGATTAACATCAATTTAAGTTATATGATGAGAAAAACGTTTGTGATTTTTAAGGTTGTGACAATGTTGATAATGTGATAGATGATGATGGGGGTATTCTAGACTCATTCCTGGCAAACTTACAAACCATAGAACCAGGTGTATACAGATACCCTGACCAAACGAGAGAATGTAACAAATTGGATCATTACTATAATAGCAACCGTCTTCTTACTTTTATATAGTAAAAATAATGTTGTTGATCATACAAACAGTGATACAAACCCCGACAGAAATGGAACAAGAGGTAAATTTAGCAGTGTCCAGCCAATAAAAAACAAAAACGCAAAATACAGTAACCGATTCGATGTTGAATGAACTAGAAAAGATAAACCCTGACGTCTATGGTAAGAAAATTCCTCCCAACACATCCGCTGAAGAAACAGATGAGGTGACGGATGCAGAAATGCAGTCGGTGGAGACGCTTTTAAGATTGGCTCCCATCCTACAAACATCAACGAGCAGTAAACAAAAAACTCCCATGACTGCAAACGATAAAATATCGGCTGAAAAAAGAATGGATGAAATAGTGAGAACGCGTATAAAAAAATGGAGGGATATGAATGAAAAACGAATGGCAGAATTAGGTGACGCATACCGATCACCTTACTGCAACAGGATAGTAAACTTATTTGAGCCACTCCTGGATCGTGACAAAACGATCATCACATACCTCTTATCTCCGATCGGAAGTATTAGGTAAGATCACCCTTTTATTTCCTTTAAAACACTTAAAAACTATTGACTTATTTAAGTTCACCAATTGTTGAACCCGATCTTTGGTTTTAAAAAACAGCTCAGTGATGTACAAGTCAAAAAGTGGAGTGGAAACATTCAAAATAATTTTTAAAGCTTTAACCCATCACAATTCGTAGCTTCAAATGGAATAGACGCTTTTGTTGATGTGTTGAACTTTGAAGAGAAAAAAAAGGACAAAAAAGCATCACTATACAGGCTGTTTTTGCCAAGCACAATGATTGTAAGTAAATAACGCATCTTTTATGTCAATCACGCAGGTTCTTTGGAATATCACGCATGTACGTTATCATGTTAATCACGCATGTGTTAGAGTTGTATCCACTAATGACGCTTGTTATATGTTAATCACGCATGTTCTTTTCAAAATCACGCATGTTATATATTAATCACGCCTGTTGCTTGATTGTATATAAAAAAAGCATACATATACTCATCCATCGTATCACGCATGTGCATTTCCCTAAAGATGGAAACATATACATACCATTTAGAAACACCTATATATATTTTTGCAGCCTGAGCCAATGTATGGGTCCAAGTACAACGACGACAACCGATTGAAAGTATTTGCATCAAACCTAGAAGATGTACTAGGTAAATATGAGGTCAACAAACTTGAAACAGTGGATCTTATCTTCATTCCAGTACTACTATCTGAACACTTCTTCTGCATATGCTTTCACTTGAAAAATGGCGAAATTGAGTTAATTGATAACTCTAGGTTCAAACAAGCGTTTGCTACACGCTACCGTGGGCTCCCCGAAATGCTGGTAATCCTCCAAAGTTCAACTTTATATACAAAACGAAAACATACTATAATGAGTATGCACTAACATAATTTGTTATCTGATTATAGCGAAAATCTCTCGTTGGATACCTAAAAGACAAGATAAGACGAAAAGAATGGATTAAAAACTTGGAAAAGGCAAGCATAATAAGGAAAGAAATGGAATGGAGAACTCTTCAAAACGGGGTTGATTGTGGTGTCTTCACTATGAGACATATGGAGACGTACAAGGGCAAATCACCATGGAAGTCGGGGTTTGTGAACGAAGATAAAAAGGACGTTCAAGATTCGCAACTTCGATTCTTGAGGTACCGCTATCTTAGTAAGATTGTATTGTCCGAATACAATCTTATAAGAAAAGGAATCTTTGACGCAGCAAAGGAATTTGAGAAGAACTCAGGCGACGTAAAGGTGATGAAGGATGTAGATAAAAAAATCAGTGAACGATTGGATAAGTTCTTTAAACTTGATAAAGTTTAAACAAATGTTATGTATTAGAACTTTTTGTTAAAATCATATTTGAACGGTTTTTTTTTTTTTGTGGTTTTTTTGATGACTTTACTATATTATCAGATAACATTAAAAACAAAACACAACGGGTATGTTTCCTTATTCAAAAAAAGAACACGATACAGATAAAACCACTTATATAGAACAAAGACACATGGTTAAACTACTAAAAACCATAAAACAAACACACATGCTTGAACAAGTAAAAAAAAAGACTCTAAAAACTTGATCTTAGTGTCCATAGAGCATCTTAAGACGGTTATTGCTTCTACATGCTCCTTTAACTGTTTCTCATCACGCTCTCCTAGATCAACCATGAACATCATAACCACCTCTCGGACACTGGACTCTTTCATTCCGGATAGCAAATTAAATATTTCTCCTCTCCTCTTCATGTTCTCTCTGACCCTAGAAATGTTAGTTTCCAACAAGTCTTTACAAGACTTGTCTTCAGCAATTTGTTCTTCGATCCTCTTTTTAAGGTAAACCTTCATACCAGCTCGTGAAGAAGATCCAGAAGATAAATTACAAGAGTCTGCCATCTTTGAAGGAAATATTTCAAACCTCTCTCAATGAAATATAAAAGGAAGTACAAAGCTAAAAGACATCTATAATTATTGCCCCATGACAATTATTGGTTCAGAAATCACTGTTACTTTTTTTGAAATTTTATTGTTCCAGTACAGATATTTTAAAAATTACGCATCTTAAAAAATTAAGATATGTTATATAATAACGCACGTTTTAAAAATAGAACTACTAATACTAATAATAGCATTGCCAACATCAACTGATAAGAAAAAGTAACTAACGTACACGAAGACCACCCATAGTGGGGGATTTTGGGGCGTTTTTCCCCAATAAAACACCCCTCCACCCATTGGAACCTCCCCTTGGGCGTTTTTTTCAAAAAAATTGTTTTGGCGTTCTTTTTTTCACGCCTTTGTTCATTCTTTTTGGCCAATGACTTTTCAGATGGTTTTTGTTTGGCCAATATGATTTTTTTGATGGTTTTTTTTATTTAATTCTATTACACATCTTTTAACATAATACTCCACAATACCCACATCTCCACTACACCCATTTTAGAAAAATGCCCCATAATGCCTCATTGCTGACTGGACTGTCACATAGCGCAAAACGCCTAAGGGTGGGGACATTATTCATGTGTACCACTACACATGGCCCAAAGAACGTGGCACATGTCTCTTTTGACCCCCCGCTTAAAAAGTCCTGGTTCCGCCACTGTCATACACTAATATTTAATTATGCATTAGGGGTGAGCATGGTTCGGTTATTACCTATAACCGAAACCATAACCGCACATTGCGGTTATCAAAAAAACATAACTGTTCGGTTTCGGTTAATGCGGTTTCGGTTAATCGGTTATTGCGGTTAATGCGGTTTCGGTTCGGTTATAGGTCGGTTATTTTCATTGTTTCTAATGTTGGACTTTAAATGTGTGGGTCGAGCAAAATTAATGCGCAAACAATAAATATACGGTTAATCAATTATATTTCACTACCATATGCATACTAATTCCAAAACAAAAGTAACACATGTAGTCGCGTGTTATGTGGAAACATACATACGAACACAAAGTGGTTTTTAAATTCTACACTTTTTAATCAAAACATAAAAAGTTTTAGTGCAATCTTCATCAAAGTTGGGTCATGGTTAAAAGTTAAAACATTCAAATACTTCACCAAAGATACATATTGATTAGGCCATGGTTAAGCATTTAAATACAAACTTAAAGACTTATGGTGCTACGGATTTGGCTATGTTTATTCGGTTCGGTTCGGTTATTTGCGGTTATGAAAATAAGAATAACCATAACCGAACCGCAAAAATCGGTTATTAAAAATATAAATAACCAACCCTTTGGTTATTTCGGTTATCGGTTATTTCGGTTCGGTTTTTTCGGTTATTTCGGTTACGGTTCGGTTAATTCGGTTGTATGCTCACCCCTATTATGCACACATCAGTTATTTTTGGCCCAATTCTTTAATAATACAAACCAGATATCAACAAGTCACGTATTTAAATATAAATCAACCACTAAAGATAATCAAGTTGTAAGCTGAACAAAGCAAAAAGAAGTTTATAAAGATAATCAACCATATGTTTAATTTTTTCACTTTTTGAACAACAAACAAGCCTACTACACCTAAATACTTCAATGTTTTGCCCACAATGAAACATGATCCCTGGCTACTTTGGTGTGTTTGTTGTAGATAACCACCTAAATACCCAATCTACATTTTATAGAAGAATCAACAGCTTATTTGTATAAGTATAAGAATTAGTATTAGTAACCTCTATAAAATTCGTTGTAGGGCCGGCTCAACGGTTTTGGAGCCCCAAAGCAAAATAAAATATTGAGGTCTTTTTCCGAATCTTATTGTAATTTAGTTTTAAGCCGTAACACAATCAGTTTTAAGCCTACTCCATCTTTTGTTTTTCAATATAGGAAACTTATTATTTATATGAATAAACACCTATTCTTACAAAAGAAAAGTTAAAAACAGATTCTCTTTAGAGAGTTTTTTTTTTTTTTTTGTATGATTCACCGTCACCTAGATTTTCAAACATAAATAACATCTATATATGTTAATAAAAAGATATAAACATTTTATATTTCACTAAAAATATATTACAACAAGGTTAAAACTTAAACATACCTTATTATTATATATAAAACTAATTTTTATATACAATGTACTAGTAATTTATAAAAACAAAAGCAAGCAAAAGTCAAATTTGAATTTTTAACAAGAAAACATATAATTAAACATGATATAAGTACTATTTATAAAACTAAAAAACATTAAATAACATAAATAAGTAAAGAGAAAACAAACTAACCTTGAAACTTTGAAAGGTTGTTAATGGTGAAATTGAATGAAGAAGATGATGGAATTGAATGAGGAAGATGAGAGAATTGAATGAAGAGATAAGGTTTTGTGGGTTGTTGAGTGCAGCAATCTTGGATATGACGGACGGTGTTTAAGCATTAGACGGGGCTCTTTTGAATTTTATTGAATATTTTAATTAAAATAGTAGAATGGTCATATTGGTATTAATTTTAAGACGTTATTACTTTAACACCGTCTAAAACAAATTTTTGACACCGTCTAATGCTACATTTTTGTAGTAGTGCAAATTCAAGTAACGTAGTTTAAAGAGTTAAACCAATTTATTAACTCATTCAATCCAGCACATCCTGATTAATTTTCAACTTGTAGATCGTAGAATTCACTTTTTCTTTTGGTTTAGAGTTTAGGATTTAATTCAACATAACAATAGTCAACAGCTATTTACATCTTGTTTGGTAAAAAGCCCAAATTAAAATGTTTGGGAGTTTTGTCATTTTCTCACGATAGCAAGATTCTTTTGCCAAGGTGATGAAAAATAGAATTCACGTGAATTAGGTTGTAAATTAAATATGATGAGTTGCAAAATGCAAAATGTGTTTCAGCACGTAGTCACTGTGTTAGGTTTTTGCATTAAAATACGTCCTCTATAAATATGCCTGGAAATAGAACATAATTAAGCTCAAAATATATAGAAATTTAGCAAAATGGGCAGCCAAGCAATGATGAACCCTCTAGACCCTGAGGAGTTCAGGAGACAAGCCCATGTAGTAGTTGATTTCCTAGCCGATTACTACTTAAATATCGAAAACTATCCTGTTTGTAGCCAAGTTGAACCTGGTTATCTCACAAAAACCATGCCCCAATCAGCACCACTGCAACCCGAACCCATCGAAACCATACTGCAAGACGTTCAGAAACATATAATTCCTGGCCTAACCCATTGGCAAAGTCCTGGTTTTTTCGGTTATTTCCAATCCAATGCAAGTACCGGAAACTTTCTAGGCGAAATGCTTCTTACCGGGTTTAATTCTGTAGGCTTTAACTGGTTGGCTTCTCCTGCTGCCACCGAGCTCGAGATTGTTGTCATGGAGTGGCTTTTGAAGCTTCTTCAACTTCCAAAATCATTCTCATTTTCTAGTGATGGAGGGGGTGTCATTCATGGGAGTACATGTGAGAGCTTTGTATGCACATTGGTTGCTGCTAGAGAGAAGAAGTTGAGCCAAAGAGAGGCCGATTTAGGTATGCTTGTTGTTTACTGCTCCGATCAGACACATTTTTCTCTCCAAAAAGCTTGCCAAGTTGTTGGCATAAGTCCTAACAATGTTCGATCCATCCAGACGAAAAAGTCCATGAATTTTCAGTTATCTCCGGATGCATTATTAACGGCTATTGAATCGGATGTTAGAGCCGGCTTGATCCCATTATACGTGTGCCTCACCTTAGGAACAACATTAACGACAGCGGTGGACCCGTTGCTCGCATTGAGTGAGATTGCAAAACGATTCCTTATGTGGGTTCATGTGGATGCTGCTTATGCTGGAAGTGCATGCATATGCCCAGAATTTCGTCACTTTCTGGATGGTGTAGAAGGTGCAAACTCCTTCAGTTTTAACCCACACAAATGGTTCTTGACCACTTTAGATTGTTGCTGTCTCTGGGTTAAGGATCAAACCGATCTTACAAAAGCTCTTTCTAATGATCCCGAACTGTTGAAGAACAAAGCGAGTGACACTAAAAATGTGGTAGACTACAAAGACTGGCAGATTGCTCTTAGCCGTCGTTTTAGAGCAATGAAATTATGGATGGTGATAAGAAGCTATGGAGTAACCGGGCTACAAGAGGTTATAAGAAAACATGTGAAATTGGCCAAGCATTTTGAAGCACTTTTGATTGCTGACAAGAGATTTGAAGTTGTAGTTCCTAGGAACTTTGCTACCGTGTGTTTTAAGGTATTGGCCCCTAATGGTAGCAATGAAGACTCTAAACGTCTGACCCAGACTCTCTTGGATTCACTGAATGCGTCGGGTCTAGTTTACATGACACATGCGATGATAGAAGGGGTCTACGTGATTCGGGTTGCCATCGGTGCAACCCTTACCGAGGAGAAGCATGTTCGTATGCTATGGAATATGGTGCAAGAGCATGCAACTCATTTGCCATCTTCATGTGCCGATATTGAGTAACTTACACCACACTTAAATGCCTAAATATACTCAAATAATTAAGCTTGCTTTTGGTGTAATATCTTTCAAAGATATCATCAATATATAAGATAATGCTATAAGTAATAACGTCCTATAAATTATATGTAATGTTGCATGATTTGAGTTGTGATTTCCAGTTTTAAACTCTAATTCTTCTTTAGATTAGGATACTAGACGTTAGAGATGTCATTATGTCAATGTGGGTTGAGTAAGCCGAGTAATTTGACGAAAATAAGTTGGGTTAGCTAATAGTACGTATAGCATAACAAATTGTCACAAAGCCAAAGATGTTGAGTTGTGACTTACAAGAGTGACAACTTGAGAGTGGGAGGATTGGAGCGACAAGTTGAGAGATTTGAGGTCCATGTGTTTCTTGGGTTGAGTTTTTTTATTGAATTTTTATTCCTAAATTAAGATGGAATAAAATGTAAACTATGATACATTAATAATGCATTAAGGATGATACTTGTATAATTGTTAAAAATTATAATCTATATAATACAAGAAATCAATATGTGACACGTGTCATTCATTGGAGGCATCTATTTTTTGGGTTTTCCGTCTTTCTTTTATATTTATTATTTGGTATATAAATTAGATTTTTACTATTATTAGTATTTTTATTATTTATCAAATATATTGATTACTTAAAATTTATATATAAGACTTTATCCAAAATTATATTTATTTAATACACTATTAATCCAAAACTATATTTATTTAATATACTATTAATCTAAAATTAAATTTATTCAACTCGTGTAATAGATAGAGTTTTTAAAGATTTAACTTTTTTATTATTTGGTATATAAATTACAATACACGGTGTTCTTAAAAATTTAAGATTTTTTTATTATTTAATATATAAAATTACATTTATTCAACCCGTGTAATAAATGAGGTTTTTAGAGATATATTGTTTTATTATTTAGTATGTAAAATTACAATTTGTTTTCAACCCGTGTAATACACGGGGTTATAACCTAGTAAAGCTATAAACCTTAGCTTGATCAATACAATATTATTCTTTATAACTCTAGTTCAGCATATAATTAAAGTAATTGAAATTGTTTACGTCTTTGTTTTGTCAATTGTAAATACATACGATTTTAAACTTCTAACTTTATCGGTTTCACTAACAAGAACACACCCCCCCCCCCCCTCCAAAAGTCCTATGCATTGACGAGTGCTCTTTTTAGTAATATTGTCCATGACATTGAAATACAGTTTGACTTGATCTTTAGACAAAAAGGCGTTTTTGAGTGTCTGCGAGCACCACATGGCCAAAATTTTCTTCTAGTTATATGAAACGCCCATTTATACACAAGTCAAAATGATTAATGTGGACGTACAAATCTTTAAAAGTTAGATACCATTTACTAATAGAAACATTTAGCCGACATTTACAAAAAAAAAATCCAAAGGTAGTTATGAGAGTTTGCTAGCCATCAAAACACCGACACGATAAGTCTAGGATTAGATTTACATTATACGACGAAACTGAAAATACGACCACAAAATGTTTTGACCCATTTTGATCATGACAAAGCGGAAACGTTTGATGCGGGTTATGTGTTCGCTCCAAGCTCGACGCCATCTAACTTGACAATTTACCTACAACCATAACATACGAATTATTATGTACTATTCAACATAACATGGGATTTAAATTTCCATTTCTTATGAATAACATCCTTTCATTCACATTCATATATTCATTCTTTCTAGTTGGGTTTCGATGTCAATTCCTTCAACCATCGGTAACCAGTCTCGACAACAATACCCAACTCCTTCGTTTATACATTTTTCACCTATTTGACCCATTTGTACGATTAGGACCTCCATGTATTAAGCATCGTCAAAGAAATGCCAATTCTTTTCTTAACACAATTGAGTTAAGTGAGGTGGCGGATGTAGATTGGAAACCAAGGTTCCCCACAGAACACACACTGATGTTCCAGACTCAACTATATTGAAAATAGCGATCTGGACAGTCATTCAACACTTAGAATTGTCGGAACTTAGGAAACTGTCACATCCTTATGAACTGGGATGTCACTTTCGTACGAGAGGGACGTGCCTCTCGGACGAATGTGTCACACCCCAACCGATGACGAAAACATCGGGGCGCGGCACTGAGCGAAACAGATTGTCCAGGAGAAATCCATAACAACTAAAATTACCAGATATTTAACATCATATCCCATACCATAATATATCAAATAAAAGTAGTTGTTACAGACATTGTTTTCTCAAAGACACATCAAATGTTCCGACAACTCAGATTTTATTAGATTTGTTTCTAGACTCCATCCTAGCTTGATTTCCAGCAAGTAACAAGCAAAGCATCCTAAACACCTATCACATACGTTAAAATAGATGTCAATACACATAGTGGAAATGTGAGCATACAAGTTTAATAGTATAATAGAATTCGAAATCGTTTACGCATAACCAGCATGTAACATGTAGCAAAGTGAAGGCTAGTAGGTTATCGACAATGAAATATGCATAGACGTGACTGCGAGTTGTAGAATGCGCAACATATATCCCCATTGGGACACGTGAAGTAAAGCCCTTAACAACCCCTGTCCACGACAGGTGCTGAGTCCAAACTATAGTACTATCGTTGCTAAGGTGTCAGGCAACAATCACTGTGTAAACATAACATACAAGCATTAATCGAGTAACACGTAACATGCAATAGCGGCCAGCGTATAAATAGTGTTTGCGTTGTGTGATCGATGTGATTTGAATAAGTAACGTATGTAACACCCAAAAGTGCGTAAAGCAAAAAGGGATCGAGTATACTCACAGATAGCGTTTAACAAGTAAACACTCTCTTGGATTAAAGGGAGCACTGAGAGATTAGCCTGAACAGTTAACGATAGCATAAGCGAAGAACGGCGCGTTAAATGGTGCGAATTGACTAAGTGACGAATGGTAATCCGATCGGATGGTCATTCGATCGGATGTCAATCCGTTCGGATGGTCATCCGATCGGATGGCCATTCGGTCGGATTGACATTCGTTTGGGATGGATGTGTTTGTGTATGATGGCTTTGAAGTTTTCATTGTAGCTTTTTGAAAACAGAGAAGTATCTCTACCCTTCAGGTCGATCGATCGAACGGTCGTTCGATCTGATAGCGATCCGATTGGCGAGACATTTCAGTTTGAGAACAAGTTCACAGCAGGATGGTCATTCAATCGGATGGTCTTTCGATCGAATGGCAATTCGTTAGAACTGGTGATCTTTGAAGATTATATAATGATTAAGTATTGAATTCTCAAATGTCAACCGATCGGATTGTCGTTCGATCGGATGGCAATCCTATCGGACGGCAATCCGTTTGACATTCAGATTGTTTGAAAATTTGAAACAAAATGTTTAAGTATGAAAGCTCAAATGCAATCCGATCGGATGGCAATCTGATCGGACGGCAATCCGTCCCAACAATCTGATCGTCTTGAAACTTGATTACTTTGAATCGTTTGACAGTTTTGCGGTTTGCTCGAGACGGTATGACAGCTTATTAAAGAACGGAACCTCGTCGAGTCTAAGTCGTCCGACCGAAGTGGGAATCACCCCAGTCCGTTCAGCCAACTGTTCGTGACGGTTGTTCATGTTTAACCCGAAATCGGTTGTCTCTTTGATAGAATTAAGATCTCAAACCGACACATCAGTAGAGAAGAGTAGAAGGCCTGAATGAGCTCCGATTCTACCGGTTTTGAGTGCATTGAGTGTAAAAGAGTTGGAAAAGTATCTTTCAATTCTTTTAACTTTGAAAATGTTTAGATCTGTGCGAAAACAATGATAAATCTTGTGGAAATCCTTCAGATCTGAGTTGTTCTTGGTGGAATGAAGCCAAATCTTGAAGTTCATAAGAACTCCATGATGACATCATCCTAGAACACCCCAAATCCACTGATTTCACAGTTAAAAGTTAAGATTCAAAGGAGAAAATAATGAAGAAGTGTGTATAGATCATAGAAGTACAAAATTTGAGTTGAAAACTTACAAGAATCGCAAGAAATCGAGAGAAAAGTGGGCTTGAGTGTGCTGGTCGAATGAGAGAGCTGTCACATCACTGTTGTGATGTGACAGGGGGATATTTATAGGTTGCCAAAAGAGGAAAGGTGTGCACATGTAACGGATCGGATGGCCATCCGATCGGATGGTCATCCGTTCGGATGGTCATCCGTTCGGATGACCATTCGATCGAATGGTCATTCAATCGAAGTGGTCCGGCGAGTTGAGTTTCGGCGTTTCTTTTTGTGTTTTGAGCGTTGCGATGCGTTTAAGCGAGTATTGATTAAGCGATGCGATAGTTTAATAATAGCCACACAAATACTATATCTAACATACAATCATCCTAAATAAACTTGCGTTTAGCGTTTGCGATTAGGTTGCGTTGCGATAGAATTGCAATTGCGTTTCGATTAATCACCACAAACATAAAGTAAACATGCACAAGTAACACATAAATAGCACACACACGTAAAACAATATACAGAATCTATAAATCAAGTTGCGTATGCGATTGCGATGCGATTAGCGATAAAGCGATAAATATCGATTAAACCTCAATTTGTTATAGATACTCCACATAATACAACTAAAGCAAATAAAATACAAGATTTGATTACAAGTCAATGAAGTAAAGTCACTAGTTAAGCAAGGAGTGGAAGATCGCAATTAGCAACCTTTTCTTCCTTTGACTTTGACTTGTACTTTGACTTTAGTAGCACGGGGTGTTACAGCCTCCCCTTCTTAAAGGAATTTCGTCCTGAAATTAAGGCGCAACTGTAACAAAGAGCTGAGGATACTTCGCCTTCATGTCACTTTCGAGTCCCAGGTGAACTATGCGCCGCGTTTGTCTTCCCAGCGGACCTTCACAATGGGAATGCGTGAGCGCCTGAGCTTCTTGGTTTCTCGATCCATGATCTCGACAGGCTTCTCCACAAAGTGTAATGTTTCGTCCACTTGTAGATCCTCAAGTGGAACTTGTAAATCTTGCTTGGCCAGGCACTTTATGAGGTTTGAAACGTGGAAAGTCGGGTGGACGTTGCTAAGTTCCTCCGGTAGTTCGAGTCTGTAGGCCACTTTGCTGATCCTCTCCAGAATCTTAAAGGGTCTCACATATCGAGGTGCGAGTTTCCCTTTCTTGCCGAATCTGATCACACCCTTCCAAGGTGAAACCTTTAGGAGTACGTGATCGCCAACGTCAATTCAAGGGGCTTGCGTCGTCTATCGGCGTAACTTTTCTGACTACTCCGAGCTTTCAGCAGGTTGTCTCGAATTTGGAGGATCTTGTCAGTCGTTTCTTGCAGCAGCTCAGGACCGGTTATTTGCGCATCTCCGATCTCATTCCACACAATAGGCGATCGACATTTTCTTCCGTATAATGCCTCAAATGGTGCCATTTGTATGCTAGAATGATAACTGTTATTGTACGAGAATTTGACTAAAGGTAAGTGCGCGTCCCAATTACCACCGAAATCTATGATACACGAGCGAAGCATGTCTTCAAGGGTACGAATCGTTCTTTCAGTCTGACCGTCTGTTTGGGATGGAAAGCGGTACTTAGATTAAGCGTAGTATCGAGAGCAGATTGAAACGTTTCCCAAAGATGCGAGGTAAACCGACCATCACGGTCAGAGATGATGTCGCGAGGTGTCCCATGTCGACAAATGATCTCATCGGTGTAGATTCGGGATAATTTTTCTACCTTAAAGTCTTCTCGTATCGGCAAAAAATGAGCAGATTTAGTCAAACGGTCAACGACAACCCAGATACTATGGTGACCTGATGGCGTGCTCTGGAGTTTCGTTATAAAGTCCATAGCTATACTCTCCCATTTCCATATAGGGATCTCAGGTTGGACGAGTAAGCCAGAGGGTCTTTGTTGTTCGGCCTTGACTTTTGAGCAAGTCAGGCACTTCGAAACATAGAGAGCAATATCTTTCTTCATGCCCGACCACCAGTACTTGTAGCCAAGGTCCTGGTACATTTTATTGGCACCGGGATGAATAGAATATCGAGACTTGTGGGCTTCGTCCAGCAGAATTTGTCGTAAGTGGGTACGCTTGGGGATCCAAATTCGGTCTAAATGATGGAATATCCCATTCGATTTATTTTCGAGTTGGGCGCCATCGTTAAGAATCCTTTCCTTCTTCAAAGTGCGTTCGGTAAAACAAGCATGTTGAGCGTCACGGATAAGAGTTTCGAGATGGTGCTGGGCGTGAACCTTACGAACGCTATGCAAATAGCTTCGTCTACTGAGAGCGTCGGCAACGACATTTGCTTTGCCAGGATGATAATGAATCTCATAGTCGTAATCGTTGAGAAGTTCCACCCATCAGCGTTGGCGCATATTCAGTTCTTTTTGGCTAAGGATGTGTTGTAGGCTCTTATGGTCGGTGAAGACCATACACTTGGTACCAAAAAGGTAGTGTCGCCAAATCTTCAACGCAAAAACAACTGCGCCTACCTCGAGGTCGTGGGTTGTATAGTTCTTCTCGTGAATCTTGAGCTGACGAGATGCGTAAGCGATAACCTTGTCCCGTTGCATGAGAACATAACCAAGACCAAGGTTCGAGGCATCACAATAGACAATAAAGTCATCGTTTCCGTCAGGTAAAGCGAGAACAGGAGCATTGCAGAGCATATGCTTGAGAGTTTGAAAGGCAGTCTCTTGTTCGGTTCCCCAAACAAAAGGCTTGTCTTTATGCGTCAAAGAAGTAAGCGGGACAACGATTTTCGAGAAGTCAGCGATGAATCGACGGTAATAGCCCGCCAATCCGAGGAACGAACGAACATCGGATGGTGATTTTGGAGTAACCCAACTCTTAACAGGTTCGATCTTTGCGGGGTCGACGTGTATACCTTGACTATTGACGATGTGACCGAGGAATTGAACCTCCTCCAGCCAAAATTCACCCTTGGAGAACTTGGCATAGAGTCGATTCCCTTGGAGTAGCTCGAGAACCAAACATAGATGTTGCACGTGTTCGGTTTTCGACTTCGAATAGATAAGGATGTCGTCGATGAATATGATGACGAAGCGGTCAAGAAATGGTTTGCACACACGGTTCATCAAATCCATGAAAACCGTGGGTGCATTGGTTAAACCAAAGGGCATTACGATGAATTCATAATGGGCATATCGGGTTCAGAAAGCGGTTTTCGGTATATCTTCCTCCTGAATGCGTAACTGGTGATAACCTGAGCGTAAATCGATCTTCGAGAAACACGTAGCACGTTGCAATTGATCAAACAAATCATCGATTCGAGGCAGGGGACAACGATTCTTGATAGTCAGCTTATTCAACTCCCTATAGTCGATGCACATCCAGAATGACCCATCCTTCTTTTTGACGAAAAGGACTGGTGCGCCCCAAGGAGAGGTGCTAGGGCGAATGAAGCCTTTGTCAAGTAATTCCTAGAGTTGACTCGAGAGTTCGCGCATTTCGGACGGAGCGAGGCGATAAGGAGATTTAGCAACAGGATTGGCTCCAGGAATGAGGTCGATACGAAAGTCGATATCACGACTGGGGGGTGAACCAGGTAGATCATCAGGAAAGACATTAGGAAAATCACGAACCACAGGCACCTTATCTATTGCCTTCTCTTTCTTTTCCTTCTCAGCTACTACAATGTTTGCCAAGAAAGCTCTGTATTCCTTGCGGAGATACTTGCTTGCTTGGATACTCGACAAGAGTTTGAGACCTTTCGAAGGAGTTTCGCCATACACACAAAGTTGATCACCATTAGCGAGCGAGAAACGAATCATTTTATCGAAGCAAACAACTTCAGCACGATTTTCACGAAGAAAGTCCATGCCTACTATGATGTCAAAACTACCGAGCTGCATCAGAATAAGATCGATAGGAAAGACGTGATTGTTGAGTTCGAGAGTACAATCACGAAGAACAGAATTGACAGCGACGGTTCTTCCAGTGGCAACTTCAACATCGAACGTCGAGGGGAGATGGGCGCGCTTACGATTGAGGAGCTTTTGACACAAAACAGTTATCGGCTCCAGTATCAAATAAATACGAAGCATATATACCATTCACAAGGAACGTACCATTAACCACGTTGTTATCTGCTTGAGCCTGACGGGCGTTGATGTTGAAAGTACGTC
The DNA here is from genome assembly GCA_030545235.1 of Helianthus tuberosus. Classification (NCBI taxonomy): domain Eukaryota; kingdom Viridiplantae; phylum Streptophyta; class Magnoliopsida; order Asterales; family Asteraceae; genus Helianthus; species Helianthus tuberosus. The sequence goes on along the minus strand of CM060352.1, from coordinate 1,041,362 downwards.
CGCGGGCTGCTGCTGCTGCTGAGGCTACTGCTGGGGCTGCTACTGTTGTGGATCTTGCTTCACCACTCGATTGGGGCACGTGTTTGTGAAGTGGTTGGGATCACCACACGCAAAGAAAGCTCTAGTGTGGATCACGGGCGCAGGAGCCGCTTGTTGGCCTTGAGGAGCAGGAAGTAGAGCTTGTTGAGCAGGAGCTTGACCTTGAGTTTGACGTGGACCAGTACGGCAGTTAGCGGTGAAGTGGCCATACATATTGCAGTGCACACAGTATCTGCAAGCAATCCCCACGGGATGATGATAAGTATAGGTAGGGCATGCCGGGTAAGGACCAGTGTATGCACGCTTAGCCAGCGGTGCATGGGTTACCGGGGCCGCTACTTGGCGGTTCTGGGGTTGCGGTTGAGCAGAGACAGCTTGAAGCGGAGCGGCGGCTGTGACAGCGCAATTCTTGCTACTGTTGTTGTTGTTCTCTCTTGCGGCGGGAGGACTTTGAAGACTGCGGAGTGGCGGCGGTTTCAGCGGTGGGAGGAGCGGTAACTTGGTGAAGATTCTTGGAGACTTTATCAAAGTAACCAGCCTTAACTCGCTTGTCGTTGATCTCGGCAGCGAGCAGGAAGGTTTCCTCAATAGTTGTCGTCTTCGCAGCTTAAACGAAGTCAGCCACGCAATCCGGTAGAGCACGGATATACTTCTTGATTGTGATTTCGGGGGTAGTAACTTGGCCTGGACAGATTATGCCCAGCTGCTTAAAGCGAGCAGTTAAACCAGCGTTGTCGCCATCCTTTTGTTTGATGTGCCAGAACTCGTCCTCCAACTTTTGAAGCTCGTGGGGAGGGCAGAACTCTTTCATCATGATGTCCTTCAACTCGTCCCATGTTAGCCCGTAAGCTGCATCATTTCCACGCTTGTTTCTTTCGGCAGTCCACCAGTCCAGAGCCCTGGACTGGAAAACGCCGGTGGCATTAACAGTGCGGAGATTATCAGGACAACCGCTTTGGCATAGGGTGACTTCGATAGAATCAAATCACTGAAACATGGCTGTAGGTCCATCTTCTCCGGTGAATTCTTTGGGTCCGCATGCTTTAAACTGATTGAAGCTAAAAGTAGCTTTAGGAGAATCGGTCCGGGACTCTTCAGAAGACTTGCTAGCGTTCTCATTCAGCTCGCTAACAATTTACGGGATAACTTTCGCCATCTGCTTAGCGACGAGAGGAGCGATGCGCTTGTCTTCATGGTTACATCGAGCAGAGCGGGAGTGAAAAGACCCAAATGACAACATTGTCTGCAACAGACATCGCCATAGGACTCAAACACGATTTCGATTAAGTCGAGCATAACCTAATGGATTTCTCCCAGGTCTACTTTTTAAAGCACAGGAACACATTCAATCACTTAAGCACATATTCACGTAGGCACATCACCACATAAACAAATAAGCACGTAAGGTACATAAACACGTAAACCACAGAAACCATACTATATTTTGCATGTATTCACCTACATTTGTCATACATATTCACCTATCATTTCAGGTTTGCGCGTTCGAGAATAGCTATTGTGGTTAGCGAGTACACAGCGAGAAACAAAGCGAGCGATTTGATAGTGCGTGTCGTGTGTGTCGTTCAAAGCGAACAGCAAAATGCGTATAAATTACCAAAGATCGAAACACATAAACAGGTAAAATCTCATAAAACACATAAAATTCCACATAAAAACGACAAATATCAGAGTCAGCAGTTGCGGGCTCAAAATCGAAACACATAAAATCAGCGATTGCGAGATTGAAATCGAAAATAGATTGTCTCGGCTTAATAGACGTCGACTACCCAAAGTGATTCGACTATTCTCAAGGACTACAAGTATACGTCTTGGCCTAATAGACTGTGCTCTATCACCGACACACGGTGAACGGCACGCATCCTTTCGGTTATTTACGCAACTCGAGTCGTTGGAATCCATCGAGACTTTGGTGAGAGTTTTCTAAAACCAAAATATAGAGTTTGGAACTGGCCATTAAGATGCGGGTTTCACCCCTAACTTAACAACTTCGTTCCAGTAAGTGTGGTAAAAATCATGAGATAGTATTGTGGTCGTTCCGCTCTCTATTTATCGGAGAATTTGGTCGAAGTATGGATTTCACTCCTGATTCAACGCAAATTCTCTTGTTTGTAGTAAAATGTGGGTCGAACAAGCGATCCAATCGAGAGTTTGCAGTTTTCACACCTAGTCTCGATCTAATCACTCGTTCATTTTGAAAATAGTGTGCAGTGCGACTGCCTTAGGAAAAACAGTGTGATAGTATAGCATAGTTGCGAATCGATTAAATAACAGTAATAGGCTCGTGCGGAAACCCTACTGGGTTCGCACAAGGCGGTCTGTTGGTACTTAGACTATAGACTAGGTTGTTTCTAAGACATCGGCCCGGACTAGGTCGAGTCTTGCCTAATTCCCTATAGTTATGGCTCTGATACCAATCTGTCACACACCAACCTACGACGGAAACATCGGGGCGCGACACTGAGCGAAACAGATTGTCCAGGAGAAATCCATAACAACTAAAATTACCAGATATTTAACATCATGTCCCATACCATAATATATCAAATAAAAGCAGTTATTACAGACATTGTTTTCTCAAAGACACATCAAACGTTCCGACAACTCAGATTTTATTAGATTTGTTTCTAGACTCCATCCTAGCTTGATTTCCAGCAAGTAACAAGCAAAGCATCCGAAACACCTGTCACATACGTTAAAATAGAGGTCAATACACATAGTGTAAAGGTGAGCATACAAGTTTAATAGTATAATAGAATTCGAAATCGTTTACGCATAACCAGCATGTAACATGTAGCAAAGTGAAGGCTAGTAGGTTATCGACAATGAAATATGCACATACGTGACTGAGAGTTGTAGAATGCGTAACACATATCCCCACTGGGACACGTGAAGTAAAGCCCGTAACAACCCCTGTCCACGACAGGTGCTGCGTCCAAACTATAGTACTATCGTTGCTAAGGTGTCAGGCAACAATCACTGTGTAAACATAACATACAAGCATTCATCGAGTAACACGTAACATGCAATAGCGGCCAGCGTATAAATAGTGTTTGCGTTGTGTGATTGATGTGATTTGAATAAGTAACGTATGTAACACCCAAAAGTGCGTAAAGCAAAAAGGGGATCGAGTATACTCACAGATAGTGTTTAACAAGTAAACACTCTCTTGGATTGAAGGGAGCGCTGAGAGATTAGCCTGAACAGTTAACGATAGCATAAGCGAAGAACGGTGCGAAGTGACTAAGTGACGAATGGTAATCCGATCGGATGGCAATCCGATCGGATGGTCATCCGATCGGATGTCAATCCGTTCGGATGGTCATCCGATCGGATGGCCATTCGGTCGGATTGACATTCGTTTGGGATGGATGTGTTTGTGTATGATGGCTTTGAAGTTTTCGTTGTGGTATTTTGAAAACAGAGAAGTATCTCTACCCTTCAGGTCGATCGATCGAACGGTCGTTCGATCGGATAGCGACCCGATTGGCGAGACATTTCAGTTTGAGAACAAGTTCAAAGCAGGATGGTCATTCGATCGAATGGTCTTTCGATTGAATGGCAATCCGTTAGAACTGATGATCTTTGAAGATTATAAAATGATTAAGTATTGAATTCTCAAATGTCAACCGATCGGATTGTCGTTCGATCAGATGGCAATCCGATCAGACGGCAATCCGTTTTACATTCAGATTGCATGAAAATTTGAAAGAAAATGTTTAAGTATGAAAGCTCAAATGCAATCCGATCGGACGGCAATCCGTCCCAACGACCTGATCGTCTTGAAACTTGATTACTTTGAAAAGTTTGACAGTTTTGCGGTTTGCTCGAGAAGGTATGACAGCGTATTAAACAACGGAACCTCGTCGAGTCCAAGTCGTCCGACCGAAGTGGGAATTACCCCAGTCCGTTCAGCCAACTGTTCGTGACGGTTGTTCATGTTTAACCCGAAATCGGTTGTCTATCTGATAGAATTCAGATCTCAAACCGACACATCACTAGAGAAGAGTAGAAGGCCTGAATGAGCTCCGATTCTATCGGTTTTGATTGTATTGAGTGTAAAAGAGTTGAAAGAAAGTTGGAAAAGTATCTTTCAATCCTTTTCACTTTGAAAATGTTTAGATCTATGCGAAAATGATGTGTGTTAGCGTGAATATATTTTTAGTTATATTTTAAGCCCTTTTTAACACTTTAGTCAAGTTTTAAATTTATAAAACATGATATTCTACTAACACTAAACACACATATGGGCAAGTGCACCCATCGTGAGCGTAGTATAGCGTTGGTAAGATACCGAGGTCGTCCAAGGACACAAGAGCTTTTAATACCGGTTTATCCTCAGCGTCTAATCAAATCAAAATTTTGGGAAAAAAGGTTTTAAACAAGAAAATAAAACTAACTAAAAAATGCTGAAAATGAAAATAAAAATAAAAACTGATAGACAAGATGAATCACTTGGATCCGACTCGCCTTTAGTGTAAAACCTTTGATTATTTCCGCACTTTTGCACTTTTTAAGAGATTATCTTAGTTCTAGTAGTAGGCCCCTCTTTTGAAGGTGACGTTACCCTCAATCCAGTAGTTTGAGTCAGCAAGGATACAATCCTAAATGGTTGGATTATTGAAAGATAATTAATTAAGTTATTAATGCATATTGTGGTAGGCCTCTCTTTTGAAGGTGACGTTACCCTCGGCTAAGTAGTTTGAGTCAGCAGGGATACAATCCTAAGTAGCCGGGTTAAAGTTTTAATAGTAGTTTACATGTGAGGGGATCAAGGAGTTCGGACCCCCGCCATCCAATACTAGTGGGTATTGAAGGAGGTCCTAGTAAGCTTGACCCAGATCCTTGTAGGATCTATACACTGAACAAGGTAAGAACCTTACCAAACCATTCCCTTAACCCCCGACCAGGTAGCCAACATATCTCTATATAGACCGTAGAGATATGAATGGTGTAAATCTTTTATTTTATATAGATAGTAAAATAACGCCAAGACACCACGGACAAATGATAAGGAAGTTTCACCTTCAACATAAGAAACTAGTTATTAAAGTCATTAATACAAAACCAAATAAAAAGTGCGAAAAGATTAAAAAACAAAAGTATTACACTAAATGTTTGTCTTCACCAAGTGATGTAAGAGACTTAGGTAAACATGGCCTTTGATTGTCAAGAACTCTTACTCTCAATCTTGGATCCCGAGACTACTACACACACTCTAAGATGGATGATGGATGATGGTGGTGGATGTGGGTTGTGATGGTGGTGGAGTGTGGGTGAAATGGGAGAGAGGTGGTTTGTTAAGGGATGCTTTTGAAGTGAACCAAGCACCTCTATTTATAGCCTGCACAGAAGCCCGGACACGGCCCCGTGTCCACTGGGCACGGCCCCGTGTCTATCCACTTTCTCTTTCTTCATTAATTGCAGTTTGTCTGCATTAGTTGACCATGCCCCCGTGTCCGCTGGGCACGGCCCCATGTGCCGAAGCGTATCTGTACTATCAAGATTTGCTTGGATTCTGCGAATCTTAGCGCTGACCACGACCGTGTTGAGCTGGGCACGCCCCCGTGTTGGGAAATAGAAGCTTCTACAACTTTGTCTTTTCTGCAGACACTTGGGCACGCCCCCGTGTCCGCTGGGCACGGGGCGTGTTCAGCCTTATGATATCTTGTTTTTTCTTGGAAAGATGTTGTCGAGGGGTCGGGCATGCCACGTTTATTCCTTTTTTTGTATTTATGTTAGATTTAGCTGTATTTTTGCTTCTTTTGTTTCATTTGCGCTCATTTAATCCTGAAAATACAAAAGGAAGACAAAAGCACACTTTTTCCAACATTAGTACTAAAAAATGGTTAGTTTTATGCCTCATTTGATGTAATTTATATGTTGCATTTTACACACATCAAATACCCCCACACTTGAATCTTTGCTTGTCCTCAAGCAAAACTCTTTATAATGTGGCTTACACACCCAAATGGAATGGGTAGAAGAGAAGTTTTGGGCTTGTCTTGAGTGTCGGGATTCCAAGATCTTTATTGGGTTTTGTTTTTATGTTATTTACAATCCTATTCGTTATAATTTATTTAGAACATTACATAAGAGAAATTACTTATTTGGGCATAACATGCCTCCTTAAAATTCCATTTATATACAAGTTCACATACCTCACGGGAGATCACTCAACACTCGGCCGAAGATGTATTTTTGTGAAACACTCGAGACCGGCATGGAACTTACTTCTACCATATGCTTGCCAAGCAATCAATCCTCCTCCTTTTTAACTATAAACCTTTGTAAATATCAAGAGGACTTTTGGGGAAGGGTTAGGCTTGGGTTAAAGGTAGGTGGTTTTGGGTTAGTGGTTAGTAAAAAAGGGCGAAAGGCGTAAAAAGCGTCGGTCGTCGTAATTTTTTTTGTTTTTGTGACTTTTTATTCAAACGAAGCATTTTTCAAACAAAGTTTCTTTTGAGGAACTTGTTTGTTTATTGCTAAACTTCATCATTTTTTTTTTTTGATAAAGAATGTCACATGAAGACCGAGCTTTTTACTAAAATAAATGGTTTAAAAGGAAAAAGGGTTTTTGGTGGGTAAAGGGTGTTTGTTTTGTGGGTTTAGAAATGAAAAGGTCTAGGCTCAAAGGTGTTAACTAGGGGGATTTTTGGGTAGGTGGTAAAAAAAATAATAATGGTGTTGAAAAGAAAAAGGGTTAGTCCTAATGCCTCCATCATTTAGTTACTTGGGTTTAAGTTGGTAAGGACCGGGAATGTATTGTCATGGCTAGTTCTAGAGTCGTAAGAAACCAAGCGGCTATTCACACAAGAAACGAAAGATGAGCATTTAATTTATAGATGTGTATTTATATATGCTCAATTAAAGGCTCAAAACTCACTTTTGGTGGGAATGGGTTTTTAATGTGATCAAGTATATATAATCAAATTTTAACTAGATTTGTAATATCGTTTCATAATTTTCTTATGTTGGTTCTTTTTATCACGACGCTATCGGTTGTAAATTCGTAAAAATATAACCTTTTTAGAACTTGTTATTCCCAATTTAAACCAAGACAAGTAAAAAAATGAAAAGTTTTTGAAAAAATTTGGGGTGTTTAGCGGTTCCAATAGAGTTTTGTGTAAGGCTTGTAATTAGGACTTGCAAAATTCAAGGTTTTAGCATCCCCCTCACACTTAAATTACACATTGTCCTCAATGTCAATGTGTCCCAAAAATAAGTTTTTAGGTTGATTGAATGTGTAAAAATGTGTGTTAAAACAAAAATTTATGTTACTGTGCATCTGGACATGGGCCGTGGTGACCGGGCACGGCCCCGTGTTCATATTGCCAGTGACAGAAAGTAACAGAAGGCTGGGCACGGGGGCGTGTTCAACGTTACCTAAACTGGGCATTTTTCTGCAGACCATTGAGCACGGGGCGTGTTGGCAGGGCACGACCCGTGCTGAACTTGCTGTAATGAAGAAAAATTGTCGGGAGGCTCTGTTTTTGTGCATGGGGTATTGGTTCAAGTTTCCCTTAGTATCCTTCACCATCCTGAGTGTGTTTTATTCCTGAAAATTAAAACTAAACTCGAAAGCATAAAGGTTAATCTAAACTAAACTAAGGATAGTTCCGCAGAATGCCTCCGTGGTGCGCCACGTTTATAAGGGTCCTTGGCTAGACCCAAAGCCAGTCATATGTTACCCAAGTGGGATGGTTTGCATCCCATGTTGCACCGTCGGAGCGCATCATCTAAACTTGAGTCTATGACTTTCATGTAGTTGATCGAGTCATCATCTTCTACTCTTTTCCCAACTCCAAACTTCATTTCCTTGTCCCCAACCCTTAATGTTAGTGTCCCCCCATTCATGTCTATCACTGCGTGGGCCGTAGCTAGGAATGCCCTCCCTAAGATGAGTGGTACTTCGGTATCTTCCTCCATATCTAGTATGACAAAGTCGGCTGGGAAGACAAAGTCTCCGACTTTAACCAATAGATTTTCAGCGACACCTTGTGGATATTTAACGGACCTATCGGCGAGTTGTATGCTCATTTTTGTAGGGCTTTTTTTCCCTAGGCCGAGTCGGTCGAACATTGATGCGGGCATGAGGTTGATGCTAGCCCCAAGATCGGCTAGTGCATTACGTATGGCTGATTCTCCAATCGAACAAGGGATGGTGAAGCTTCCGGGATCGATCTTCTTTTGTGGGAGTTTGTTGAGTAGCAAGGCGGAGCACTCTTCGCTTAAATTTACTAATTGCAATGATTCTATTTTCCTTTTTTGAGTGAGGAAGTCCCTCATAAATTTTGAATATTGTAACACCTCGAAAATTCACGTCCTATAATGTGTTGACACGTGTCATATGTTTGAACGTGTGAAAGAATGTTATAGAAGGATTTAAAGTTGACAATCATGGAAAGTATGTGAATATACGAGTTCTAAATGTCAACAGTGAATAAATATATTGTACATTAACCCTACATGATGCTCATACCTTCAAACGAATAAATCATGGATCATACGAAGCTAAATATGAAAGAAAGTGAGGGATTACAAACTACAGGGGTTAAATGTGTCAACATGTTTAAGTTATACCTCTGAGTGACCTTTTGACAAACCCGAAGCTTTGTAACGGTTAATTATGCTCACTAGAATGCACGACATAAATTTCATAAAGTTTCGTTATCGTATGATCAAATTCGTATACAAGGGGTTAAAGCGTCAACGTTGAAAGTTAGGACTTTTCGGGTAACAATAAAGTTAACCGAGGACTTAACAAAGTGGGTAAATGTCTTGAAGCCCTTATTTGTCAATTTGGAGGGTTCAAAGTGCAAGAAAAATAGTCGTAGCAAAGTTCCCAAGAGCCAAGGACCAAAGAGTAAAAAAATAAAAAATGTGAGATTTGATCAGAGGGGGCCTTGCGCCACGCGACGGCCTGGGGGGGGGGGGGGGCTACGCGTGCCGCGAGGGGTATTCTGCTCTGATTTTCTTGGGTTCTTGCCTGCCATAGCCTTTGTAACCGACTTTAATTCGATTCTCCACATCTTGCACGACCCCTAGGCAACCCCTAGACACTTAGGGACATCTGTTGATGATCCATGGCCCTTGATAGCACTTGTTGTCAAAGATCTAAGTGTTCTTGAGCACTATATAAAGGACCAAAGTTGCAAAAAATTCTTCACACCTTCCATCAGCTTTTCTGATCATTTATGGAGCTCCAAAGCAGGCTTAAGTGATCACTAATCAAGCATAGGACTTCAGTAAGTTTGCTTATCCTTTCTTAGTTAAGTTTTTGCTTAGTTTTAGCTTAAAAGTCAAACCGTCGTAATTAACGGTTGACTTAACGATTAATCACTAATGGTCCAGTGATTAGTCAAATTGAAAGTAGTTATAAGTTGGTAATTATGTGGGTAATAAACCCTTAAAAGGGTTCCCCCTGATTCCCACTCTAACTAGGTCTAATGTCGGGTCAAACTTGTTATTAAAAAGTCAACAACATGCTTATTTTCTAATTTATGCATAATTAGCAATGTAGAACACATACAACCTGTTTGATCATTAATATGACTTGGTAATTAGTATAAGAACATGTCTAAACATGTTCAACCCGACAATTTACTGTTTAGACCCGGTTCGGAACCGAAAGTCGCAAAGCTTTGACTTTTGCTTTGACTTCAGTTCTGACCCGTTTTGGTATGTTTTAGAAATACCTTAGAGCTTTAATAGGACCAGGTTACATGCTAGTATAACCCTCTGTGATTATACACCATGGTTCATTAGTTAACCAATTAATACGCATGATTCCGTTAATTGCTCATATGTTGACCATTATGCCCTTTTCACCTTAAAACGTGATTTTTGAAAATGTAAAAGAGTAGAAACCTTAGTTACTAAAATATAAACTTGTACCCAAAGTTTGACATCAGTTTGAGGTGTAGTTTAAGAGTTATGCTCGTTAGCGTAAATTGAAAGCTTTATGTTAATTAAACGACACAATTAGCGTATAGCCTATTTAAACATACTTTTTGATATCAAACTTATTACCCACTGATGTAATATATTATTTTGGGATTTTTGAAGATTTTTAATTAATTTTAGGCTGAGCATAACTTATAGTCGTAGGCTTAATCCGGTAATTGTCGGTTTTGCCCTTACGGGCTATAAAATGAGTTTTACATATCTAATTGACTCCAAATCTTTTGCTACTGATTACATAGGATAAATAAATTATTTTAAGCCTTTTGGAATAATAAAAATATCAGCTTTATGTATAGAACCCGGAAATGGCTCCTAATCGCCTTTTTAAGTGTTTTTAACGCATAGTGTGTACTAGAACTATTTTAAACATACAAGGGTTGATACCTTCTGATATTTTTGGTTAATTATAATGTTTTAACAGTAAGCAAAAGTTGTTAAAATCAAACTTCAGTTTTGAGCTTTTCGGCTTATGTGAAATTACCAAAATGCCCCTACGGAGCATAGTTTGGTTATAATTGATAAATTTCACATATATGCTTTAACCTACTGCTATAACTTGTTAAAATGAGTATTTTTGCTGATTACATCAGACCTGTAACTCAGGTTAATACTTAAACTCTTTTATAACCTTTTAAATGACCAAACTACCCCTACGGGGCATAGTTTGTGTTTAAATTCGTTTCGGGCATAATAAAAGATATCTTACTGATGTCACAACATATTTGAGGCATATTAACTTAGGAAACCTGTATATGGCTCTTACGCTTACCCGTTACGCTTTTTACGCGTTCGGTTCGGTTTATGTAACTAGTTTACATAAATTAGCCGAAACGGGTCAAACCTTATTGGTTTTATCTCAAAATCCAGAATGTGTATGAAATACCCATATTAAGCAAGCCTTCAAAATTGTCGGGTCTAAATCACATTCTATCCGGTCTTCGCTTAATCATGCGTACGAACCGTATCTTTGAAACTAACCGGTCTAAGCTTAAGTTTAACTATAGACCCGTTAGGATTCTAATAGGTTATTATAAACCTTCGTTCCAGATTAGGAGGACCAGTAAAAGCTACTTGCATTTGCTTATTGTGATTATTACTTTGCTCAGGTAAATACTCTTAACTTATTTTCCCTATACGGGCTTGGGTTACGGTATATAAAATACCGCTTGGTCGGGCATCAAATCTTCCATCGTTTGGTGGTTAATTGAATAATTTGATCGGCCTGTTTAAATCGTTTTGTTTACTTAAAGCCTTTGGGGGGTTAATGACCATGTCCCGGATATCCTTGGCATCATTTTACGAAATGGCCACGACCTAAGCGCGGAGTGTAGGCGTACACTCGTCAGTGCATAAATAGAATATGTGGTGTGTCTATTGATCTTTAACCCGGCATGATCCGGGCTACTGAACGCATAAGGAACATGTAATTCTTTTACAAGATTATATATTTAAATAATTATCCCAAGTTATAAAATGTTTATGCCACGTGCATCCAAATCAATTTTTAATCATTTTCAAAATGAGTCAGTTGATTGTATTTACCAGTGTAAACTGACGTATTTTCCCAAAAAGATTAAATGTAGGTACTAAGCGTAATAGGCTGGATTCTCTCCTTAGCATCAATAAAGAGTCTCGCAAGCTTAAGATGCCTATTGTCTGTTGAACTACTGTTTCCTATTTATTTTGATCCTTATGTGGATAAACTTTCAACTGTTTGTGATACACGATATTACAATATTTTATTCGGTTGAAATGTATCTTTTAAATTGCTTCCGCTGTGCATATTAAATATTGTGTTGTTTGACTATTATGTTGCCAACCACGTCACGATACTCCCCACCGGGCCCACCGGTGACACGTGGAAATCGGGGTGTGACAAATATTTAGGCATTTGAGTTAGGACTTCGACAAATGGAATATTAACATGCTATTGTTTTAGTAAATTTATGAATTTTGTGAATTGCTCGTCGGTCTTTTGGCGAAGTAACCGACCGGGGTACGGTACCGGAGGAGTCTTGGTAGGCTTTTGATTTGGGGGAGGAGTCGTCTCTTTTTGGGGTGTCGGCGAAGTTGCGGGTTGGTTAGACGGGCTCTTATCGGTTGGAGGTATCGGAGCCTCCTCGGGACCTACGGTACGGTTTCTCAATGTGATGAGATGTACTTGCGCCTTCGGGTTGGTTTCGGTATTACTGGGTAATGCGCCTTGTGGTCTCTCGGAGAAATTTTGAGCTAGTTGATTTAATTGTTTTTCAATGTTTTGAATACTAGCTTGTTGATTTCTAAAATTCAATTCCAGTTGTTGATATTGATCCGAGTTTTTCTTGTCGGTGTCGGAGATGAGGCGAGATATGGTGTCCTCAAGCCTCTCTCGTCCCCCTTGTTGTTGTTGAGAGAAATTTTGCGACTCGTTTCTTGGTTGTTGAAAGTTTGTTCGTTGGTTTTGATTTTGTTGGTTACTACCATTGTCGGGTTCTCTCCAACCGAGGTTAGGGTGGTTACGCCATCCTTGGTTGTAGGTACCCGTTGGAGGACCTGACGGCCTAGGTCTATTATCAGTGTAGTTTACCGTTTCAGTTTGATTATCCTTTTCTTTCATACAACTCCAATTTTCATGTGGTCCACCACACCCTTCATAAGCCATAACCGAGGCCGTTTTTGCCATTTCTAACTTTTTGATTTTTGAAGAAAGGGCCTCGATTTGGGCTTGCAAAGAGGTGCTTTCGTCAACCTTATGGGCGCCCGGGGCAATAGATTTTGTGCCTCGGGGAGTGTGCCACTGAAAATTGGTTTGAGCAATTTCTTCGATTTGATTATAAATTTCATTTGGGCGACGATTACCTATAAGTCCCCGGAGCTAGAGTCAAGTGTTTGTCTTGTGTGCGTCAACAACCCATTATAGAAAGTGGATACGTGTTGCCATACCGCAAGACCATGATGAGGACACTTTCTTAGTAGCTCCTTGAACCTTTCCCAAGTTTCATATAAGGATTCCCCGTCCTCTTGTGAATATGTATTAATTTCAGTCATTAATTTAGCTGTTTTAGCAGGAGGGAAATACTTATATAGAAACTTTTGGGCTAGTTCATCCCAGGTGTTTACCGGACCAACTGGGAGGGTATTAAGCCAAGCCTTAGCTCGGTCTTTTAGTGAAAATGGAAACATTCGTAGGTGGGTGGCGTCATTTGATACTCTGTTGATCTGAAAAGTATCACATATTTCCAAAAAGTTGGTAATATGTAAATGGGGATCTTCGTCTGCAAGCCCGTGGAAAGTTGCGGAGTTTTGGAGTATTTGGATCAAATGCGGCTGAAGTTCGAAGTTGTTGGCATCGACATTCGGCGCATTGATAGCGGCGCCAAGATTACCTACGGTGGGCCGTAGGTAATCCATGAGGGTACGTTGGTCCGCCATTGGAAGTGGGTCCCCCGAAACTTTCTCTTGGTTTTTAGCTTTAAGTCTTTTTCTTAGAAAGTGTTCGGGTTCGTCTAAAGGTTCTTTTATGTCTCTACTGGAACTGGAGCTCATACACTACGTAGAAAGCTCAGGTGTGGCGCCTGGGTTCCAAGTCCTGCAATAAAAACAAAAAGAACGTTGGTCAGAAGTTTCACCACAGCCCCGTGCTCAGATGAACATAGCCCGTGGTCGGAGTTACAGTGATTGTTTTCCGGATCCCTGTTACTGGAGAGCTTGACACGGCCCCGTGCTGCACCAACACGGCCCCGTGCTCAGCTCTCTGTAACTTGGAAAATAAAAACTGCTAGTAACAACGCTGGGCACGGCCCGTATCCGACCAGGCACGGCCTCGTGTTGTAGTCAGCAGAAGCTGAAAATTCTAGAAAAATCCTAAAAAAAAGAAAAATAAGAAAAACGATTAGGCCGTTGATTCCTAACTTTCTTAAAATCCTTGTGTCCCCGGCAACGGCGCCAAAAACTTGATGTGTGTTAGCGTGAATATATTTTTAGTTATAATTTAAGCCCTTTTAAACACTTTAGTCAAGTTTTAAATTTATAAAACACGATATTCTACTAACACTAAACACACATATGGGCAAGTGCACCCATCGTGAGCGTAGTATAGCGTGAGTAAGATACCGAGGTCGTCCAAGGACACAAAAGCTTTTAATACTGGTTTATCCTCAACGTCTAATCAAATCAAAATTTTGGAAAAAAAGGTTTTAAACATGAAAATAAAAACTAAAAATGCTGAAAATAAAAATAAAATAAAAACAGAAAGACAAAATGAATCACTTGGATCCGACTCGCCTTTAGTGTAACCGTTGATGTTTTCCGCACTTTTGCACTTTTTAAGAGATTATCTTAGTTATAGTAGAAGGCCCCTCTTTTGAAGGTGACGTTACCCTCAACCCAGTAGTTTGAGTCAGCAAGGATACAATCCTAAAGGGTTGGATTATTGAAAGATAATTAATTAAGTTATTAATGCGTAATGTGGTAGGCCCCTCTTTTGAAGGTGACGTTACCCTCGGCTAAGTGGTTTGAGTCAGGAGGGATACAATCCTAAATAGCCGGGTTAATGTATTAATAGTAGTTTACATATGAGGGGATCAAGCCATTCGCACCCCCGCCATCCAATACCAGTGGGTATTGAAGGAGGTCCTAGTAAGCTTGACCCAGGTTGTTGCAGGATCTATACACTGAACAAGGCAAGAACCTTACCAAACCATTCCCTTAACCCCCGACCAGGTAGCCAACATATCTCTATATAGACCATAGAGATATGAATGGTGTAAATCTTTTATTTTATATAGACAGTAAAATAACGCCAAGACACTACGGACAAATGATAAGGAAGTTTCACCTTCAACATAAGAAACTAGTTATTAAAGTCATTTATACAAAACCAAATAAAAAGTGCGAAAGGATTAAAAAACAAAAGTATTACACTAAATGCTTGTCTTCACCAAGTGATGTAAGAGACTTAGGCAAACATGGCCTTTGATTATCAAGAACTCTTACTATCAATCTTGGATCCCGAGACTACTACACACACTCTAAGATGGATGATGGTGGTGGATGTGGGTTGTGATGGTGGTGGAGTGTGGGTGAAGTTGGAGAGAGGTGGTTTGTCAAGGGATGCTTTTGAAGTGAACAAAGCACCTCTATTTATAGCCTGCACAGAAGTCCGGACACGGCCCCGTGTCCATTGGGCACAGCCCCGTGTCCATCCACTTTCTCTTTCTTCATTAATTGCAGTTTGTCTGCATTAGTTGACCACGCCCCCGTGTCTACTGGGCACGGCCCAATGTGCAGAAGCGTATCTGTACTATCAACATTTGCTTGGATTCTGTGAATCTTAGCGTTGGCCACAGCCGTGTTAAGCTGGGCACGCCCCTGTGTTGGGAAATAGAAGCTTCTACAACTTTGTCTTTTCTGCAGACACTTGGGCACGCCCCTCGTGTCCGTTGGGCACGGGGCGTGTTCAGCCTTCTGATATCTTGTTTTTGCTTGGGAAGATGCTGTCGAGGGGTCGGGCATGCCACGTTTATTCCTTTTCTTGTATTTATGTTAGATTTAGCTGTATTTTTGCTTCTTTTGTTCATTTGCGCTCATTTAATCCTGAAAATACAAAAGGAAGACAAAAGCACACTTTTTCCAACATTAGTACTAAAAAAGGGTTAGTTTTATGCCTCATTTGATGTAATTTATATGTTGCATTTTACACACATCAGAAAACAATGATAAATCTTGTGGAAATCCTTCAGATCTGAGTTGTTCTTGGTGGAATGAAGCCAAATCTTGAAGTTCATAAGAACTCCATGATGACATCATCCTAGAACACCTCAAATCCACTGATTTCACGCTTAAAAGTTAAGATTCAAAGGAGAAAATGATGAAGAAGTGTGCATAGATCATAGAAGTACAATATTTGAGTTGAAAACTTACAAGAATCGCGAGAAATGGAGAGAAAAGTGGGCTTGAGTGTGCTGGTCGAATGAGAGAGCTGTCACGTCACTGTTGTGATGTGACAGGGGGGTATTTATAGGTTGCTAAAAGAGTAAAGGTGTGCACATGTAACGGATCGTATGGCACTTTGATCGGATGGCCATCCGATCGGATGGTCGTCCGTTCGGATGACCATTCGATCGAATGGTCATTCGATCGAAGTGGTCCGGCGAGTTGAGTTTCAGCGTTTCGTTTTGTGTTTTGAGCGTTGCGATGCATTTAAGCGAGTATTGATTAAGCGATGCGATAGTTTAATAATAGCCACACAAATACTATGTCTAACATACAATCATCCTAAATAAACTTGCGTTTAGCGTTTGCGATTAGGTTGCGTTGCGATAGAATTGCGATTGCGTTTCGATTAACCACCACAAACATAAAGTAAACATGCACAAGTAACACATGAATAGCACACACACGTAAAACAATATACAGAATCTATAAATCAAGTTGCGTATGTGATTGCGATGCGATTAGCGATAAAGCGATAAATATTGAATAAACCTCAATTTGTTATAGATACTCCACGTAATACAACTAAAGCAAATAAAATAC
Source organism: Helianthus tuberosus (assembly GCA_030545235.1). NCBI lineage: Eukaryota > Viridiplantae > Streptophyta > Magnoliopsida > Asterales > Asteraceae > Helianthus > Helianthus tuberosus. The sequence goes on along the minus strand of CM060352.1, from coordinate 1,024,823 downwards.
AAAATTCGATTACAAGTCAATGAAGTAAAGTCACTAGTTAAGCAAGGAGTGGCAGATCGCAATTAGCAATCTTTTCTTCCTTTGACTTTGACTTTAGTAGCTCAGGGTGTTACAGAATGTGCCTGTCATTTGAATTACTGTGACTGTTTCTTAGGTAAATCAGTTCGGTTTTGTTTGAACTGATCACCTACTCAACTGAAATTGGCTTAATCTTTAATCCACAACTATTGACTTAGCTTGTGAGCTCATAGAACCTTAGATCCAGCTGAGTTCGAAGTTTAGAAAGTTTGTAGAAAGGTTTTTGAAAGATTACTTATCCTTCAACTTGGCCCTCAACCGAGTTTGAGAGTTCATACCAGTTGCTAAAGGCAGATCTGGAAAGCCATGTGAAGATCCGTAAAGAATCTTGTAAAAAGTTGGATAAAATAGAAGAAAAGTAGAAGATTAGAGGTGAAATCAGATGTTTGTGAGTTAAAACTCACTTAGAATGACTGAGGCAATGATCCCAATGAACAGCTCAATGATAGCTCGAGAGAGAATTTCGGGTATTGAAGGTTTGGATTGAATGAGATGGCCTTGTATTTATAGGAGCAAAGTGGCAGTTTGGTACGGATGCGCTTCGTGCGAACTGGGCCAGGCCCATTCGCACGAAAGTGCCAGGCCCAAAGGCCCAATGTTCCATTGTGCTATATTTTGACGATTTTAAGCGTATAAGTGCAATGTATAATGTAACACCCCGAAAACGGGTTTGGTAATTAAACCACGTTAATACTAATGAGCGGGTAAAATACCGTTAGTGGTAGATTAACACGGTAAATATTAGGATTTAAATAAATAAACCTAATAATAAATAAAAGGAGAGCAAATGCTTTTGAGAAAATAAATTGTATAAGAGGCCCGAGTTAACGGTACTTAAAATAAAACGTTTTATAATTTCCCCGAACCCACTAATTTAACTAGGAATGTTTAACATAGTTAGTAAGAAGAAATATTGTTGGAATTAAGTAGGTTGTGGCCTACTTAATAAGTAATTAAAAATAGAGGGACTAAAAGTGGCAAACTTGAAACTAATTTATTTAAAATAAAACTTAGACACAAAAACACACACATAAGTGTGTTTCTGGTCGATTGAAACAACAGAGCCAAGGGAGCTCTTTTCTAAACCCTAAACTTCATGTAATCCCTCAAAATCAAAGAAGATAACGGGCTAGAAGTCGGTTCCAAGCTAGAATCATGATCACCATGTGAGATTAAATATATTATTGTTATAATATTTAATCTTGTAGCCATTATAATCATTTATATTATATAGATCAAAATATATTAATAACCTATTAATAATTAGTTGGTAATTGTTGATGGACCATATTACCCTTATTAACTAATTGGGTTTCCTCTTGGGTGTATATATAAGGAGATTATTTAGAGAGTTTAAGGGTTACACAAGTTAGACAATTCTTAACCCTCATAACATCACAATCGGCTCTCTCTCCTAACCAAAACCCTCCCTTGTTTCGGTTCATCACCATCATAACTTTACACCCTAAGGAGGAACCAGATCATCCTGACAAGTATGTCGAACTCAATGGCTGCATCTCTGACTAGATTCTCTGCTGGCCTGTCTGCTGTAACAGGTATGTTATACATGTTTTCCATTATGTTTAAACAGAACTGACTAACATGTGGTATCAGAGCATATGTTGATAAATCAGTTCTGTTTTCGTATCCATTATTCTGGGATCATAATAAGGAAAACAGATTTTTTTTAAAAAGCCTTAAAATCACGGTTGTTTTCGGGTTACATTGAGCCGAAATCAGTATTTTGAGAAAAGGGGTGATTAATTATGTCACCCGAAACTAATATGTGTTAATTTTATGTCCGAGACCCTTTTTGAGATCATTAAAATTCATGTTTCGGATCCCAGAATTATGTTTTAATTTTCTAGGGTTCATCTTTTATTCTAAGGAAAACTCGAAAATTCCTTAAGTTTTGGAATATAATTTGGATTAGTGGGTGTTTTTACTGATTTTGATATGAATTTTATCTTTTAAAACTTCGAAAACTGTTAATAGATTTTCAGTTATTATTTTCGAAATCTTTTGATAAGTTTAGATCAGCAATAAAACAGGAAACATTATCCCACAATCCCTAAAATTTCGAGTTTTCAGTTATTATCACAATGACAGCTATTAACAGCGGACTCGAGACCATCAGATTGTGATTCGAGACCATCAGGTTACGACTCGAGATCATCAGATCTCGACTCGAGATCACAAGGTCTCGACTCAAAATCATAAGGGCTCTCAAAAGTTTACAACTCGAGACAAAGGTCTCGACTCGAGACCATAAGACAACAACTCGAGACAAAGGTCTCGACTTGAGACCATAAGGTTGCGACTCGAGACCATAATATTCACAACTCGAGAACAAGGTTGCGACTCGAGACCATAAGGCTAGAACTCGAGACCAAGGTTGCGACTCGAGACCTCATAACTGACTCGAGATCTCATAACTCATTCGAGACCTGACTCGAGACCTCACTCGATCCGCGCTAACAGGTGGTTTGCTATTAAATACTTGGTTTTGTTAACACTTAATTAACTAATCAGAATCAGATATTTTTTTACAAAACCAAAATAGCTTAACTCGAATGAGCTTCTGATGTATTAATTCTGGCCAAAGCTGATTTAATACATCTATTTATTGTTCAAGTATTATAAAAGCTATGTTGAGTATGCATTACAAACGTGAAATGCCTTAATTCTGGCCAAAGCTGATTTAATTCATTTATGTTTAGCATGCTTGACAAGTGCATAACTAAAGTGATTGTCTCATTTCTGGCCAAAGCTGATTTGTCACGATTACTTTGCACACATACTTAAATGATTACACTTCTGGCCAAAGCTGATTTGTCTTCGTTTAAGTAGAATTTTACTAAGTCTATTATTTTGATGTTAGTAATAGAGAATATCACAGTTTCATAATTAAAATGGTCATTATTTATGCCTGCCTTAGTATAACATGCCCTTAGATCACATTAGGACTTCTTTCTTAGTATCATAACTTGCTCATCTTATTTCCACTATCAGCACCCAATTGCGGGATTCCACCTTTGACTGGTGATAACTTTGCTGAATAGAGGGATGCCCTCATGCTTACTCTAGGATTGCTAGACTTCGATTATGCTCTTAGAGAGAATAAGCCAGCGGACCTTACCACTCAAAGTACTGCTGCTGAGCAGATAGTTCATGAAAAATGGACTAGGTGTAACCGCATGTCTCTCATGTTCATGAAGCAGTCCATTCACAATGCTATTAGAGGCGCTATTCCTGATTCTGAGGATGCTAAAACCTACCTGGCCTTTGTGGAGGCTCAATTTAAAGGAACATCAAAAGCACACGCTAGCACTCTTATCCTCAAGCTGGTGACGACTAAGTATGATGGGAGGAGCGGCATTCGCGAACACATCATGATGATGCATGACATGGCCAATAAGATGAAAGGGCTAGAGATGGAAATCAGTGATGGTTTTCTTGTTCACTTCATCATCACTTCGCTTCCTTCGTCCTATGAGGCATTCAAGATCAATTACAACACTCAGAAGGACAAATGGACGATGAGTGAGCTGGTCGCTATGTGCGTACAGGAGGAAGAGCGTATGAAGATGGATTGCACTACTGATGTTGCTAACTTCACCACCTCTAGCTCTAAGAAGAGGAAGAACAATTATCAAAGAAAGGATGCTTCCAAAGTCCAAAAGCCAAATCCTAATACAAGTGCACCTTCCAGCTCTAAGAACTCCTTAGGCAAACCCTATTGCAAGTTCTGTAAGAAAACAGGACATAAGCAAAAGGAATGCCCTGACTTCAAGGAGTGGCTGGCTAAGAAAGGTAACGATTTTTTCATGATACTTGAGTCCTTTAATTTAAATGTTCCTGCTAATTCTTGGTGGTTTGATTCTGGTTCTATGGTTCATGTAACTAACTCTACTCAGGGATTCCTTTCAATCCGGAAGCTGGGAAGAAACCAAAGAACACTTAAAGTTGGGGATGACCGGGAATTAGAAGTGAAGGCCATAGGAACATTACAATTATTTTTGAAAACTGGTTTATGTATTAAACTTTATGATACCTTATATGTTCCTGAGGTAACTCGGAACCTTGTATCAGGACCAAAGTTAGACATGGACGGTTTTGTTGTTTCCCATGGTCATCGCAAACTCTCTATTCTATATGATTCCGTTGTTTATAGTACTGGCATTCTGGATGGTGGTCTCTATAGATTAGAACTAGATGATAATTTTTCCAAATCTTTATTGTCATATAATATTAATGAATCACTTACAAAGATGGAAAAGAAATGAGACTTAGAGACTTCATCCATGTTGTGGCATCAACGTTTAGGCCACATCTCAAGAGAACGATTAAATTGTCTCGTAAAGGATGAAGTCTTACCTCCTCTCGATTTCACTGATTTTGGAACATGTGTCAAATGTCTTAAAGGCAAAATGACATCAGCGAATAAGAAAGGTGCCACTAGGAGTTCTAATTTATTAGAACTCATTCACACTGACATTAGTGGTCCTTACCAAATCGCTGGCATAACAGGACATACTTCATTTATCACATTCATTGATGATTATTCTCGTTACATGTACTTGTATCTTATTAAGGAAAAGTCTGAATCTCTTACAACTTTTAAAGATTATAAAGCTGAAGTTGAAAAGCAATTAGATCGTCAGATTAAAGTTGTGAGATCAGATAGAGGCGGTGAATATTATGGAAGACATACTGATGTGGGTCAAGCTCCTGGTCCATTTTATGAGTTTTGTAAGGGCCAGGGGATTGTGAACCAATACACCATGTCTGGTACACCTCAGCAGAACGGTGTCGCTGAATGAAGAAATCGTACCCTTATGAACATGGTGCGTAGTATGTTAGCCAACACTAATTTACCATTATTCCTCTGGATTGAAACCTTAAAAGCAGTTGTTCATATACTCAATAGAGTTCCTTCTAAGCCTGTCCTGAAAACTCCTTATGAACTTTGGACAGGAAGGAAACCGAGTCTTAAATATATGAAAGTATGGGGCTGCATTGCTGAAGCAAAACTCTATAATCCTTTCCTAAGGAAACTTGACCCTAAAACAGTTACCTGTTTCTTTATCGGGTATCCTGATCATTCAAAGGGTTATCGTTTCTATTGTCCTTCCCATGTCACCCGTATTGTTGAAACCAAGCGTGCTGCGTTCCTGGAGGATTTCAAGGTCAGTGGGAGCAGTACTAACCCTTACGAAGAATTGCAAGAAGTACAAGACGCGGGGGGAGAGACTCGTCACTTATCATTACTCTGTTTACTCCTCTTGTACCCAATGCAACAACTGCACCTAAAGCTACTGCACCAATTCCATCTCCACAATCAGAACCCATTATACCTCATAACGAAGGCACATCAAACGCTCAAAATCAAGACAACGATGAACCCGATAATCAACTCAGAAGGTCATCTAGGCAAAGAAGGCCTACTAATTGGGATGATTATGTTACCTACCTGACTGAAATGGATGCTGGAAAGCTCAATGATCCTATCTCTTATAATGAAGCCATTGGCAATGATCAGTCTTCTGAATGGAATAAAGCAATGATTGATGAGCTTGAATCCATGAAGAAAAATGACGTTTGGGATTTGGTAGAATTACCCAACGGTGTTAAACCTGTAGGATGTAAATGGGTGTTCAAAACAAAACTGGATCCGCATGGGAACGTTGAACGCTACAAAGCGAGATTGGTTGCAAAGGGCTACACTCAGAAAGAGGGAATTGATTATCAAGAGACGTTTTCACCTGTCTCTCGTAAAGATTCATTAAGGATCGTTATGGCCCTATTAGCTCATTTTGATTTAGAGCTACATCAGATGGACGTCAAAACTGCTTTCCTTAACGGAGACTTAGACGAAGAAGTTTACATGAAACAACCTGAAGGCTTTAAACCTGAAGGTCAAGAGCATCTAGTCTGTAAGTTGAAGAAATCCATTTATGGGTTAAAACAAGCATCACGTCAATGGTACCTCAAGTTTGATGAAGTCATGAAGAGACAAGGTTTTATGAAGAATCAAGTGGATCAATGCACCTACCTCAAGATGAGTGGGAGTAACTTTACTATACTTGTTCTTTACGTAGACGATATTCTATTGGCAAGTAATAGTTTAGACATGTTGCATGAGTCGAAGCGGTTACTCTCGCATAACTTCGACATGAAGGATCTCGGAGATGCTTCTTACGTCATTGGCATCGAAATTCACCGAGATAGACACAAAGGGATCTTAGGATTGTCTCAAAAGACTTACATAGATCGTGTCCTTACACGTTACAACATGCAACAGTGCAAACCCTCTGTCACTCCAGTAGTTAAGGGAGATGTTTTCGGTTCATTCCAGTGTCCGACAACAGAGGTTGAAAAGGAGCAAATGAGCCAGATACCTTACGCGTCAGTAGTCGGGAGCCTGATGTATGCTCAAGTCTGTACTCGCCCAGATATTGCTTATATTGCTGGAATGTTAGGCCGTTATCAGACTAATCCTGGCCTAGATCATTGGAAAGCAGCTAAGAAGGTCCTTAGATATCTGCAAGGGACGAAAGACTATAAACTGACTTATAGAAGAAGTGATCACTTAGAAGTGGTAGGTTATTCTGATTCTGACTTTACCAAATGCAAAGATGACAAGAAATCCACTTCGGGCTACATCTTTATGTTAGCAGGTGGACCTATCTCATGGAAGAGTCATAAACAACAGTTAACTACAACTTCCACAATGATGGCAGAATACATTGCTGTTTACAACACAACCTATCATGGAATGTTGCTTAGAAATCTGATCACTGGACTCAAAGTCGTTAATTTCATTTCTAGACCATTGAAGCTTTACTGTGATAACTCAGCTGCCGTTAGTTTCTCGAACAGTAACAGTTCGACTGGAGCTGGTTTATATCTCGATACAAAATATTTGTTCGTACGTGAACGAGTTGAGGAAAATAATCTTTGTATTGAGTATATTAGTACTAAAGATATGCTTGCGGATCCGATGACTAAAGGTCTCCCACCTAAAGTTTTCGAAGAACATGTATCGAATATGGGACTTACTAAAGACCTTATTTAATGGCATATTGTACTAGCTTATGTTTTAATTAATAAAATTTCCTCAGTTTGATTTTGTATGTCTCTAACATATGTTCTGCCGGTGTAATGACATATAGACAAATATAAATACAAATCAGACGCTAAAGGGCTTATGTGTATTTTGATCATAACTGCTAGGTTTTAAATTGAGGCTATAGTATGACTAATGGGGGTCCTGAGTCGAATAATGATTCAACGACTGTATTTCTCTGCTATAGTTCTTGGTTTAAGGCTAAAATGAGTGTTAACTCCTGGCCAGGCTCATCTAATACTCATGATAAATGATTACTCGGCTATGTGGGAGAATGTGAGATTAAATATATTATTGTTGTAATATTTAATCTTGTAGCCATTATAATCATTTATATTATATAGATCAAAATATATTAATAACCTATTAATAATTAGTTGGTAATTGTTGATGGACCATATTACCCTTATTAACTAATTGGGTTTCCTCTTGGGTGTATATATAAGGAGATTATTTAGAGAGTTTAAGGGTTACACAAGTTAGACAATTCTCAACCCTCATAACATCACAATCGGCTCTTTCTCCTAACCGAAACCCTCCCTTGTTTCGGTTCATCACCATCATAACTTTACACCCTAAGGAGGAACCAGATCATCCTGACAAGTATGTCGAACTCAATGGCTGCATCTCTGACTGGATTCTCTGCTGGCCTGTCTGCTGTAACAGGTATGTTATACATGTTTTCCATTATGTTTAAACAGAACTGACTAACACACCACAGTTAGGAGATCATAAGGTATGTCTAATTTCGATATTTGGTGATGATTATGATTTGTCATGAACACTCATAGATGCAATTCTAGAGTGAATGTTTAATGTTATGGCAAAATTGAAATGATTAGAAGTCTAGGAACAAACCCTAGATGAGAATTTAGGGATTATGTGTCATAACCTAGTGATTGAATGATTAATCATGAATGTGCTAAGTGGGTTTTATGACAATATGATGAACACTTGAATTTGAGTGTTAAATGGATGAACATTGATGTTGTGATGCAAGTTCTAGATGTAGTTCATGAACACTAGACATAAGGGCGTGATATTGATGTTAAAATTTGGTTAAAAAGTTAATCATAAACTTGATAAAAGAAGTATACAAATCTCGCCCACAAGGTGCTCGTTAAAATGCTTAAGTGAAATCGTGTGCCTACTAGTTTGTATATAGAACTTGGTTAGATTAGGTATTCGGATGAATGCCTAATAACATGATGAAACGAGTTTCACTTATAGATGAAAATCCGTAGATTTTGCATAAGGAAAGAATAAATTATCTTTGATAAACGGGAGCTAAGTTAACTTGGTGTTAATAATAGCATGAATTTAGATTTAGAAAATAGTTTAAAACGGTGGCATCATAATAATGCCTACCAGATAATTGATGAAATGCTTAATGAGTTATTGAACGCAATTGCACATTTCATATGATTAAAGGTAGTTGACTTATTGTAACACCTCGTAAAATCGTGTCCAATGATGTAGTGACACGTGTCCCTAATCTTAAACGTGCCTAAATGTTGGCTAAGAGGGACTAATTTTGTCAAAAATTGAAAACTATAAATGTGGAGGGACTAAAAATGTCAACATGCTTAAACTAAGCCTCTGAATGACCTTATACGGTATTCGTATGGTGATGGGGTTTGGTGGCTAATGGTGGTAGTTACAGATTGTGGTGGTGGCTAGTGGTGGCAGTTACAGATTGTGGTGGTGGCGTTTGGTGGCTAGCGGTGGCAGTTACAGATTGTGACGATGGGGTTTGATGACTAGTGGTGGCGGTCACAGGTTGTGATGGTGGGGTTTGGTTCAAGTTAGAGAGAGAGAGAGAGAGAGAGGAGTATTTTTTTTATTCTTTAAAATTCTTTTTTATATATTTATTAAACTTATTTTGAATATAAATAAGTAAAATTACCAACAAACCCTCATGTGCAAAGCACATGCCATTCATAACTTAAAATTTTAACCTGGTTAGTGGTAAATGACGAAAGGTGTTATGAGTTTTCCAAATAAAGGATTTTGACTGTAATTATTGAAGTTAAGGGTTATCTATTGCAACCCGCTACAAACATAAAGGACGAAAAATGTAATTTACCCTAAAAACAATGTATGTGTGTGTGGTCCCCACCCCTTGTGTCCAGACGAGTCCACTTGAGTGGATCCGACCTTGCCTCATCATCTCCTCCAAAAAACACACATAGGTTTTGAATTTTGGACTTGGTTTGATTTAGTGCATTGGAGATCATCTTAAAATTTAACTAAACATGTATAACTTAATTAATATCGAGTGCATGTTATGCAAATGAAAACTACCCAAATTCAAGTAACGTGGTTTAAAGAGTTAAACCAATTTATTTACCCATTCAATCCAGCACATCCTAATTAATTTTCAACTTGTAGATCGTAGAACTCATTTTTCTTTTGGTTTAGAGTTTAGGATTTAATTTAACATAACAATAGTCAACAACTATGATTATAAGAAACTTTGTATGTACCTTCATGATGCATAGAAAACCTCATTAATATATGTATGCTTGTATTCTCTATCTTATAATTTTCAGGAAATTATGGCGGATGTCATGCCAAGAAGCCATGGTGGCGATGGTGCTGTAGATCCACCACCTCCTGGCGGTTTTGGGCGGGGCCAGCATGAAGAGGACCGTAAGTCTTATTAAAATTTATTTATTTACTATTTTTATTCATTTTTTATAAAAATATTGACTGATAATTTTTAGAGAAAAATGCCCGGATAGTCCCTGTGGTTTGCTCATTTTTCACCTTTAGTCCCTATCTTTCTAAAATTATAGTTATAGTCCCCAACTTTTGCAATTTCGTTTCCGGATAGTCCCTAACGCAGATGGGGTTTAGTTTTCTCAGTTAAGTGAGTGTGAAATGACTATAATACCCCCACTAATAAAAATATTATTAAATCATTATAAGAATATAAATAATATTACCAATCCCTTCCAACCTTTGTGGGACCCACCCACAACCCACCACCATCTTCAACCTATCTTCAACCCCACCCCCAATCTCACCCCACCATCAAACACCCATCCTCTGATCCTCATCTAACAAGATCAACCACCAACCTCCACTGCCTTTTAACGACCAACAACCACCATCTTTCACCACCATTGAAATACCTGCAACAATGGTGGTTTCTCCTTCTCCACCAAATCTTTCATGGAGACATTGAATCAAACCCTCACCACCTTCAGATCACCATCTGTAGTATCCGCTAACCGATTGAATCCACCATGCCTTCATTCTCCTCCTCCGGTGCTCCGTCAACGCCCGCGCAACCACACATTCTTCATCAAAGCCTCAGTTTCTGCCGTTGAACAACAGTCGCAGAAGAAGGTCGCTCTGATAAGAATTGGCACTAGAGGAAGGTACTCCTCACTCATAATCATTGTTTCCTATTTGTATGTTCTGATCGGTCTGTTTGTTGATTGAGATTTGATATGAAATAGGGAAATTACTGAGCAGTTAGTAGGATATGAATTTTGTGTGTTTGATAAGAAATAGTGAAATTACTGAGGATTTAGTAGGATATGTTTGTGAAACTACATGCTGAATTCTTCTTTGTAGGTTGAGATTCATATGTTTAGTTGATGCTGCTTTGTCTTGATTTATCGCTGTCATATGAGTGAATCGAGTTATAAATGGTGTGTGAAACAGTCCATTAGCTCTGTCACAAGCGTACGAGACGCACGATAAAGTTAAAAGGTGGTGAAAGATGGTGGTTGTTGGTCGTTAAAAGGCAGTGGAGGTTGGTGGTTGATCTTGTTAGATGAGGATCAGAGGATTGGGTGTTTGATGGTGGGGTGAGATTGGGGGTGGGGTTGAAGATAGGTTGAAAATAGTGGTGGGTTGTGGGTGGGTCCCATAAAGGTTGAAAATTGGTAATATAATTTAGAGTTAATTGCCAAAATCGTCCATGAGGTTTGGGCAGATTTGCCATTTTCGTACAAAATAACACTTTTGTACTAAATTGCCCCCAACGTTTGTAACTTTTTGCCATTTTCATCCAAACCAGTAACTAAGTTTATTTTTTCTGTTAAGTTGAGTATATTTGGATGAAACTGACAAATATAAAGCCACAGGGACAATTTTGGCAATTTATTCAAACTCTTTTAAATTTCTTTTATTTAATTAATTTTGTTACATATATAATAAAAAGAATATACATGAAATTTTATATAAAAAAATAATAGCTTTGTCATATAATTTTTATAAATTTTCATCCAACCACTGACAAATTACCCATCAAATTGTAATTATAATGCTATGAACCAAAAGTTTCTTTACTCAAGCCACTCAAAATAAGTATTAGTTAGTTACCCTCATAATCTTAATTAAATAAACATTTTATTTCTACCAACATATTACCTAGGTGCTCAACACATTTAAAAAATATGTAACGTTTTACAATTTTTTTCTACCTGTACAACTGATAAATACTAAAAGTTGTAATCGAATGTTATGTGTTGCACACCAATGACGTTTTCTCTTTATAAAACTGATTTATAGACATAAGTTGTAAATTAATTTCTGTCTTAATTTATAAAATTTAAAACATCCTTCATCTTAACAGAAAAAATAAACTGAGTTAGTGATTTTGATGAAAATTTATAAAAATTATGTGACAAAACTATTTTTTTTTCTTTCTAAAAACTCCATTTATATTTGTTTTTATTATATATGTAACAAAAATAATTAAATAAAAGAAATTAAAAAGGGTTTGAGTAAATTGCCAAAATCGTCCCTGTGGTTTTATATTTGCCAGTTTCATCCAAATATTCTCAATTTAACAGAAAAAGTAAACTAAGTTAGTGGTTTGGATGAAAATGGCAAAAAGTTACAAACCTTGGGGGCAATTTGGTACAAAAGTGTCATTTTGGACGAAAATGGCAAACGTGCCCGAACCTCAGGGACGATTTTGGCAATTAACTCTATAATTTATATTCTTATAATGATTTAATAATATTTTTTAATTAGAGAGGGTATTATAGTCATTTTATACCCACTTAACTAAGAAAACTAACCCTCATCCACGTCAGGGACTATCCGGGAACGAAATTGCAAAAGTTGGGGACTATAGCTGTAATTTTATAAAGTTAGGGACTAAAGGTGAAAAATAGGCAAACCACAGGGACTATCCGAGCATTTTTCTCTAATTTTTATTTATATTTGTAGTTGTCCCAGCCAAGAAAACAAGCAAAAAACAAAGGACTTAGACATGCGATTGCTTTAAAAAAGGGACCTGTTTCTCTTCCATTTGATAAAGAAGTCACTTATTGCCCGGTTGGTACCCCTAATGATTAGTTCACTCGCGAAGTGGGGAGTTATATGTGGGGCCACTTTGCATTTGATAAGAGTTCTTACCACTATGTTTCTGATCCCGAAAAGAATGCCATGGAGGTGCATTTGAGGGTAAATATTTTATTTAAGTATATTTATATGTTCTTTGTTCATGATCTGTTTTCAACATTGCTAATTTATTTTGTTTAATTACTAGCGACGTTTCGATTTTACTGAGATTGAGAAGGATCGCGAATGTAGACAATTGATGGGTGGCCTTAATGCGGTGTACATGAAGCGTTATAGAAGCCGAAAAGCAAGAGCAAAAGAAGAATTTGTAGGAAACGGGGCTCACTGACGTAGCGAGAGCAAGGGCCCACATCCCCGAGGGTATGAGTGAATAAAATTGGAACAAAACCGTAGACTTTTTCTTGGCGAAAGAACATATTGACCCCAGAACCTGTTGTTTACAAAACCAGAAACACTGTCTACGAATGCAGTTTTCCAGAGGTAATTTACAGAAAATTAATTTTTCTGATGCATTTTTATTACAGCTCAACCCCAGCCAGGGGCTCTGCCCCTTGGACCCCGCCAGGGGCTGCCGCCCCTAGGACCCCGCTACCAGGGGCGCTGCCCCCGGACCCCCGCCAAGATCGTAAAACGCAATGACTAAATCAAAAACCCAGATCGTAAAAATGAAATTAAAGAATTTCTTACATGGATCGAAGTGATTTCTTCAACAATTGACGAAGTTTGAATGATTGAAACACTTATCAGCGCTCGAATCGAACGAATCGAGTGATTATCTCCAAAATCACCGGAAAAAACGAGATTTTTTTATGAAATTAAACTGGGTTTTCTTCAAAAAAGCTGAAGAACACATTGATCGGGTGTTTGAATCATTGATTTGTGATGAAAATTGCACTATAATGTAGTGATTATTGAGATAGAAAGTACAGAAATGGTTGAAGATGGTGGGTTTTGAAAATGGTGGGTTTTGAAATTACTGGGTTTTGAAAAGGAAGAAGAAATTGTTGGATTGATGAAAATACCCTTTTTCTTTATTTTAAATGTTGCCACATGTCCTAATCCTATTGCTTCCTACACTACTAGCCAAAATAAACTTCCTATTTGATCTTTTCCCTTAAAGATAAATATATAATTCAGATAATATAGTGTATGATAAAATTTTCAAGTAACGTTTTTATGATTTAATTATAGTTTTCTAAATATTATCAATAATCCATACGGTTTAGAATGTATAGCAAAATTTATATTGAATACGTATATTATTTTTAAATAATATATCATGATTAAATTAACATGATTAAATAATAGAATTAAGAATCCTAAAATCCTCTAAAATTGAGATTCTCCAAATTGAGAATCAATTACCTTTTATCAATAGAAATTGATTGAGAGCTTTCGTAGATGATGAGAAATTAACAAGACTAGGCTCAAGAATTACCTAATTCGGATAAGAATCGAGTTCGAAATTGAAGAAGTAAGTTCCAAGCCCTAGCTTTGAACTCTTGATTTGCGGGTTGATTTTTGCAAGATTGATAGTGTGTTTAAGGTCTAATGAGTTCGAAAATGATCTGAGAATGAAGCTTATAACTCAATTTTGTAAAGATCTCAATTGATTTTGTTAATAATGTGGGTGTATAACCTTGAATGCAAGAATTGGAATTAGAGTTTCAAGTTGAAATTGACTTAGGAATGTGGTTGATATGAGGTCTATATATATTGGAATTGAGATTGTAACAAAAAATTATGATCAAAATCGAGTTTGAATGGCCAAAAGTCAACCCGCTTGACTAGCTCGATGCTGGCGGTTACAGGTGCTCCTCCGCAACACACGACGGGGAGACCTAGTCTTATCGCGTGGCGCGACGGCCACATTTGACCGGGTCAAATGTTGTTCCCCGGCATGACGCGTGGGGTTAAGGAGGTTCCTCTGCATGGCGTGGGTGAGTAGAGATTCTACAAACTTTGTTTTATTTGCAGTTTCAGCCCCTGGACTTGTGTATTCACCAAAAATGCATTGTTAAACAAATTAACGAATGTTTCAAGAAAAAAACTCATGTGTAGCATGTATATGACTATGAATTAACATGTGTAATAGTTGTTGGCGGTAATTCCGACTCATCACAAGTCGGTGATGGGAACATGGTGACAAAGGAGTTCAAGTCACAAGTCGGTGAACTTGAGGGACCAAATTTAACAAGTAGGTTAAATTGGTTAAGTTTCCTAATTATGTTATAATTATATTTAGTAATGTCTTGGTCACTAAGTTAGGGTTAGCCTATTTAAACCAAGGTAAGGTTAGACATTATTAAGAGAAAAGAGAGAAGACTAGAGAGAAATCGAGTTATGATTTGAGAGTCTGTAATCAGTTTTGAGTTATTTTCTAATTAATAAGATTGAGCATTATTCGATATAAACTCTCTTCTTCATCTTTTCTATTTTGGTTTGATTGTCGATTGGGACTTGAATTGGTATCAGAGCCAAGTTCAATCATTGAAATCAAACGAGTACTCAATAATAATCACGAGTAATTCGTTTTAAAAGTTGGGAGAAGAAATTAAATTCCTCTACAAACATAAATGACTTGGAGAATTATTATTTATAACAATTTGAAATTGGCACTCTTGATTCGTGGTGCACCTTTACCATACGTGGAAGTTAAGTTAAAATTTGGTGAGCATCTCCACTCCAATGTTGGAGCTAGACAAGTACTTTAAATCAAACCCAACACGCCATATTATTCCAGACATTTACTTTAAAACCCAACACGCCATATCATTCCAGACATTTACTTTAAAAACCTTCAATGCTAAATCAATCTAGACTTTCACCTTACACTCCACTTTCATATTATAAAAACAAAATGTATGTGTGTGGTCTCCACCCCTTGAGCGGACCATACCTTGACTCATCAACTCCTCCAACACACACAGGTTTGGAATTTTGGACTTGGTTTCAGTGGCGGACCCAAGATTTTTTTTCCTGGGGCGCGGAATTTTTTTAAAGATTTTAGACCCCTAGCTATATAAAAAAATCGGTTCATAGCGGGTCGGATCGGGTCGGGTCATGTAAAACAAGTAAACACAGACAAACAAAGTTTCATAGCGGGTCGAATCAGATCGGGTCGGGTCCATTTCAATTTTCAAACAATCAAACCCTAGTTCCTAACTTCCTATCACATTAACAAACAAAAAAGCATCAACATTCAAATCATCCCTACTTCTATTTCTCTTAATCATTAAATAAAAGAACAAAAAAACTTATCTAAAACATACATTGGTCTTTAATTAGAAGAATCCGACGAAAAAAAGTGGCTCAACCCCCTTCCTCTTGAGAAATCGCGACATAACTTCCCTACTCATTGATCTTTCCTAATCCTATCACATACAAAATAAACAAGGATCTTCAAGTGTTCAACCATAGCACATGTTCCTTAATTTTCAATTTAAAATTTTGAATTTCAAGCCCTAGTATTGTTATTTACCAACTAACAATCATATAATCAACAAAACCACCAACGATTTGGGGTTTTTTTTTTTATTACGTGGATTGATTTTGTTTAACAAAACTAGTAGTTGGAATGGGGCTTGAATGGGTATTAAGTTATTGGGCTTGATGGATTGAATTTAAGTTTTATTAAAGGAGTTAGTGGGCTAACTTGTTTACATAATTTGATCGGGTTTCAATCTGTGTTCACAATTTTTTTATATAAATTCTTAACATCTTTTTCTAAGGGGTGCGGACAAAAATTTCCAAGGGGTGCGGTCGGGATTTTTCACGAAAAATACCACTATTTTTTTTTCAAGGGGTGCGGCCGCCCACCCACCCCATAAAGTAGGTCCGCCCATGCTTGGTTTGGTTTAGTGCATTGGAGATGATCTTAAAATTTAACTAAACATGTATAACTTAATTAATATCGAGTGCATGTTATGCAAATGAAAACTACCCAAATTCAAGTAAGAGTAAACTAATTTATTTACTCATTCAATCCAGCACATCCTAATTAATTTTCAACTTGTAGATAGTAGAACTCACTTTTTCTTTTGGTTTAGAGTTTAGGATTTAATTTAACATAACAATAGTCAACAACTATTATATTTTGTTTAGTAAAAAGTAACAATAGTCAACAACTATTACATCTTGTTTAGTAAAAAGCCCAAACTAAAATGTTTGGGAGTTTTGTCATTTTCTCACCATAGCAAGATTGATGCAGCGTGTGTAATGATAACGAAAAACAAATCAGGTTAATTCTGCGAATACTCGTGATGATTTTCCTTAAGCCCCCAAAATTCAACTTAAAGGGCAAAGAATTTGAAGTGAAAAGTGATTAAACTCGAAATTGATTTCTGACCATTGGAATTACAAGAGCAATACATAAATAGAGACTGCAATTCGAAATGGGCCACAAAAGGGCCATGGGCCAAACACAAGCCCAAAAACAGAATGCATAAAACACCGAAAAAACATAAAAAGTGTCCAAAAATCCCATTAGAATGCGTTTTCTGGGGCGAAACTTGGACAACCTTGCCACGACGTGCTCCTCGTTTCAAGCTTCGATTTGACTGGTCGAACGCCTAAAACGAAGACCGGTAGCCAAAGTTATGCCCGTTTTCGTAAATCCCCCATGGAAGCTCGATCATGGGCCTCCATTAATGTCATGGCCCGATCCTCTACACTTGGGCCTGCATCAAAGATTCTTTTGTGATGAAAAATAGAATTCACGTAAAAATAATTGGTAGCTTTAATCTTAACCAGGGGCAAAACCGTAACTTTAAATATAGGGCAAAGTCGTAATTTTAAACTGGGGGTAAAATCGTAATATACCCGAACCAATAAGAAAGTGCCAAGTAAATATACAATCGTAAAACAGAAAAAAAAAAAAAAAAAAAAAAAAAGATGGCCACCGCCCTCCACTTATTGTTACAAACAATGTGGTTGTAAATGTTTGGGAGTTTTGTCATTTTCTCACGATAGCAAGATTCTTTTGCCAAGGTGATGAAAAATAGAATTCACGTGAATTAGGTTGTAAATTAAACATGATGAGTTGCAAAATGCAAAATGTGTTTCAGCACGGAGTCAATGTGTTAGGTTTTACAATTAAAATACGTCCTCTATAAATAAATATGCCTTGAAATAGAACATAATTACGCTCAAAATATATAGAAAATACAAAAATATTTAGCAAAATGGGCAGCCAAGCAATGATGAACCCTCTAGACCCTGAGGAGTTCAGGAGACAAGCCCACGTAGTGGTTGATTTCCTAGCCGATTACTACTCAAATATCGAAAACTATCCTGTTTGTAGCCAAGTTGAACCTGGTTATCTCACAAAAACCATGCCCCAATCAGCACCACTGCAACCCCAACCCATCGAAACCATACTGCAAGACGTTCAGAAACATATCATTCCTGGCCTAACCCATTGGCAAAGTCCTGGTTTTTTCGCTTATTTCCAATCCAATGCAAGTACCGGAAACTTTCTAGGCGAAATGCTTCTTACCGGGTTTAATTCTGTAGGCTTTAACTGGTTGGCTTCTCCTGCTGCCACCGAGCTCGAGATTGTTGTCATGGAGTGGCTTTTGAAGCTTCTTCAACTTCCAAAATCATTCTCATTTTCTAGTGATGGAGGGGGTGTCATTCATGGGAGTACATGTGAGAGCTTTGTATGCACATTGGTTGCTGCTAGAGAGAAGAAGTTGAGCCAAAGAGAGGCCGATTTAGGTATGCTTGTTGTTTACTGCTCCGATCAGACACATTTTTCTCTCCAAAAAGCTTGCCAAGTTGTTGGCATAAGTCCTAACAATGTTCGATCCATCCAGACGAAAAAGTCCATGAATTTTCAGTTATCTCCGGATGCATTATTAACGGCTATTGAATCGGATGTTAGAGCCGGCTTGATCCCATTATACGTGTGCCTCACCTTAGGAACAACATCAACGACAGCGGTGGACCCGTTGCTCGCATTGAGTGAGATTGCAAAACGATTCCTTATGTGGGTTCATGTGGATGCTGCTTATGCTGGAAGTGCATGCATATGCCCAGAGTTTCGTCACTTTCTGGATGGTGTAGAAGGTGCAAACTCCTTCAGTTTTAACCCACACAAATGGTTCTTGACCACTTTAGATTGTTGCTGTCTCTGGGTTAAGGATCAAACCGATCTTACAAAAGCTCTTTCTAATGATCCTGAACTGTTGAAGAATAAAGCGAGTGACACCAAGAGCGTGGTGGACTACAAAAACTGGCAGATTGCTCTTAGCCGTCGTTTTAGAGCAATGAAATTATGGATGGTGATAAGAACCTATGGTGTAACCGGGCTACAAGAGGTTATAAGAAAACATGTGAAATTGGCCAAGCATTTTGAAGCACTTTTGATTGCTGACAAGAGATTTGAAGTTGTAGTTCCTAGGAACTTTGCTACCGTGTGTTTTAAGGTATTGGCCCCTAATGGTAGCAATGAAGACTCTAAACGTCTGACCCAGACTCTCTTGGATTCACTGAATGCGTCGGGTCTAGTTTACATGACACATGCGGTGATAGAAGGGGTCTACGTGATTCGGGTTGCCATCGGTGCAACCCTTACTGAGGAGAAGCATGTTCGTATGCTATGGGATATGGTGCAAGAGCATGCAACTCATTTGCTAGCTTCGTGTGCCGATATTGAATAACTTATACCACGCTTAAATGCCTAAATATACGTACTCAAATAATTAAGCTTGCTTTTGGTGTAATATCTTTCAAAGATATCATCAATATATAGTTATAACGTCCTATAAATTATATGTAATGTTACATTATTTGAGTTGTGATTTCCAGTTTTAAACTCTAATTTGTCTTTCGATTAGGATACTAGACGTTAGAGATGTCATTAATTATGTCATTATGGTTGAGTAAGACGAGTAATTTGACGAAAATAAGTTGGGTTGGTTAATAGTACATATAGCATAACAAATTGTCACAAAGCCAAAGATGTTGAGTTGTGACTTACAACTTACAAGAGTGACAACTTGAGAGTGGGAGAATTGGAGCGACAAGTTGAGAGATTTGAGGTCCATGTGTTTCTTGGGTTGGGTTTTTTTTTATTGAATTTTTATTCCTAAATTAAGATTTATAAAATGTAAATTATGATACATTAATAATGCATTAAGGATGATACTTGATTGCCAGCGAATTGCTCAGTATCTTGTGGGTATTACAATCTCTGCAACGGGACCATACCCCTCTTCACATCTCACCATAGTCTGTACGATATATGACTTGATTGCCGTGATTACGAGTAGAAACTGAAGTTGTTGTGGAGGTGGAATGGTGGTGGTGGTGGAAGGGGAGTTACAGAGAAGAAGAAGCAGGAGGTGGAACGGTGGTGCTGGAAGACTGGAAGGGGAGTTAAAGAGAAGAAGAAGCAGAGAAATAGGGGATAGGGTGGGGTGGGCTTCACTTTCTTTTAATATTATAGAATTAACTAGGTTAGAACCCCGTGTATTACACGGGTTGAATAAATGTAATTTTATATACTAAATAAAAAAACATTATATTTTTAAAAACCTCATTTATTACACGTGTTGAGTTAATCTAATTTTATATATTAAAAAAATAACTTCGTCTATTGTGCGGGTTAAATAAATGTAATTTTATATACCACACAATAAAAAAGTTATATTTTAAAAAAACCATGTGTATTCACGGGTGGAAGAATATAATTTTATATACTAAATAATAAAAAAATTATATTTTAAAAAACTCCGTGTAATATACAGGTTGAATAAATCTAATTTATATAGCAAATAATAAAAAAATGATATATCTTTAAAAACCCTGTGTATTACATGGGTTTATCTATTGTTAAAAAAATCTTTAAAATTATATCTTTAAGAACCTCGTTTGTTGTGCGGGTTGAAGAAATGTAAATTTATGTACCAAACACTAAAAAGATATATTTAAAAAAACATTGTGTATTCACATGTTGAAGAAATGCAATTATATACTAAATAATAAAAAAGTTTTTTATAGCAAATAATAAAAAATGTTATATCTTTAAAAACCCTGTGTATTACACGGGTTTATTTATTGTTAAAAAAAACTTTCGAAATCAAAATTGGATTTTTTTATTATTTTTTAAAGATGATAAAATGTAATTTCGGGTATATCCTTATGTCAGCAGACAAAACCTATTTCATGGAGGAGTCATAATGCACTGATATTAACAACCTAAGTTATAACGACATAATATAGTCACTAAATGTTGTTGGAAATTTATCAGTGGACTCATAAGTTTATTAACTCCATATAATTAATGTTTTGAAGACTTAGTGTGATAAAGTCAGCTACCATGACTCCTTGAACAGTAACAGTTCAAGAGGTGCTGCATTAAATTTCGATACACAATTAATTATTCGTTTATGAACGAATTGAGGAAACTAAGTTTGTATCGAATTCATTCATGATATGTTTAAGGATCCTATAACTGAATGGCTATTACCCATAAGTCTTATTAAGAGAGCTCAGAGACGGGTATTAATTGACGGTCATGCGCAACTGCATATCGTACTATGAATGACTAAGTATTAGTTAATTTTTCCTCATCAGTTTGATTTTGTACGTCTCTAAGAATATGTCAAGTCGACATAATGGCATATAAGACAAATAAAGTTACAAATCAAACAAAGGGCTTATGCGTATTTTGATCATGACGATTAGGTTTTAAATTAAGGCTATAGTATGATTAATGGGGGTCCTGAGTCGCATAATGATTCAACGGCTGTATTTCTCTGCTATAGTACTTGTTTAAGGCTAAAATGAGTGTTAACTCCTGATCAGGCTTATCTAATACTCATAGTAAATGATTACTCGGCTAAGTGGGAGAATGTAAGATTAAATATATTACGTATTAATATTTAATCTGTAGCCATTATAATCATTTACATTATATAGATCAAAATATATAACAATCCTATTAAATAATTAGTTGGTAATTGTTGATGGACCATATTACCCTTATTAACTAATTAGGGTTTCCTCCTGGGTGCTTATATAAGGAGAGTTATGTGGAGGTTAAAGGGTTAGACAGTTACACATTAGACACAACCCTAATAACACATAACATCATAATTTCGACCTCCATCTCCATACCGATTCCCTTATCGGTTTTTCTAAGCCACCATCATCAGTCAGCACCCTAAGGAGGAACCAGATCAAGATGACAATCATGTCAACTCTTAATGGATTCTCTGCTAACCTGTGCTGATGCAACCAAAGGTATGTTTTCATGTTTTCCTTTATGTTCAAAACAGAACTGAACCAACACTCTGCCGATCCGGACGACACACTAATCGCGAGAGCAAGCTGCATCTGAAACTCCTCCTCAAAGAAGCTGAATTCAACGTCGGAACAGTTTGAATCGTTGTTAATATTCGCAACGAAAACCGTATCAACGACTCCAGTTGTAGGTGACGGAGACGGAGACGGAGCTTGCGATGACATGGCAGTGGCGGTTAGCCGGTCAGACGCAGGTGAGACACCGGATCTGTGTGGTTGTTGGTGGTCAGATGAGGGTGGTGCAGTGGAGTTGGTGGTTGTCGGCAGGTGTGGATTGTGGTGGTCGGCAGGTTAAGGTTGAGGTTGACAGAAGAAAGGGCCGTGGAGGTGGTCCGATAGGGTTGGTGATGGCGGGTTATGGAGGTGGTGGCGGGTGGAGGTAATGGTGGGTGGAGGTGGTCCGGTGGCGGTGGTGGGTGGAGGTGGTCCGGTGGCGGTGGTGGCCGGTGGACTAAACTACTCAGAGATAAAAAGATAGAGTATTGTGTGTGTTTGTGTTTAGAGAGTGAGAGATTTTTGATTTAATAAAGTTATTAGTTTTAAAGGTTTTTGGTTTATTTATTAAAAAGATTCACAAATAAATGGGTAGAAAGACTAAACTACCCCTGTTTGACCAGATTTAACAAGAAATATTAACTGGGTTAGGGCTAAAGGACAATTCGTGCAACAATATTCCCTATAAGGGACAAAACCTATCAAAATTCATCGAAAAGGACACCGCCTGATAAGTGGTATTACGATAAAGGACAAAACGTGTAATTTTTCCTTTTAGTAATATTGTTCATAACATTGAAATACAGTTTGACTTGACCGTTAGACAAAAAGGCGTTTTTGAGTGTCTGCGAGCACCACATGGCCAAAAGTTTCTTCTCGTTATACCTATAGATGGATTAGGCTAGCATATGTCGTTGGTGAAGTACCACACTATCCTTAAGTATCTCCTCATAATTCCTTATTTCCGCTTGATGAGATATGCCATGTTTGTCATAAGGCGTGTTTGGACTGTCACACCTTACCCGAGGCGGAAACGCGAGGCGCGACCACAAAAGGTTTTCATAGCATCCGATTAGCAAACGTCTAAATGATTTTAAATAAACCAACGATGCCAAGTATATATTACTTAAAAAGAAGTTTACAAAAGCCATCAATATTTAGTTTGAATACTTGAACCGATTAAAAATTAAGTTTCACAAAAAAAAAAAAAAAGTTGAAATTTTATAAACAAGGATTTGGCCTATATATTCCGCACGAAGGCTGAAAATATAAGTCAAATCCCCAAAATGGCATCATTCCATGCAATCCTATAATCTATTATCACACCCTCAAAATACCACATATGGACCCCCCCCCCCCCCGAGGCGTGTGACGTACCAGGATCTAGCCACTAATCACATTGAACTACTAGTCATATTAGAAATTCAAAATCCCATTCAAAGTGAAAAGTGTAATACAAAACATTAGTTTTAACAAAAATACGTTCAGCGGAAGCATTAGAAATTGTTTAAATATTTGAAAGCAACTTGTTCGCAAATCATAACATAACATTAAATAGATTAGAAACGTCACGACCCATGACATCCACAGCTCCTCCGATTGCAAGCTCCGCTTCCTGAAGTCATATATCGACCTACAAGCATGCAGAACAAGTGTATTAGCATAAAGCTGACGAGTTCACAGTTTTGTTTAACGTATAGTTGGCAAATGCTTAGTTTTAAAGACATGTCAATAATAACTCGATACCGAGGTGACGTATGTTTGTTTGCCCTCATCAATGCCTATCAACATTGGCCATATGGTTAAGGTCATTAGTTCACGCCCGTCCTCTCCAGGTAATTTCCTGCACTTTTATGAACTGTATGTATGGACACCCTTTGCTAACCCAAGTGGACGGGCCACGTTTTGCTGGTAGAAACCTGGGTTAGCAATTTTAACAACCTTTTAAAGGGTTTTTATAAATAAATAAACTACCTAGAGAGGACGGGCATGAACTAATGACATTAACCACATGGCCGATGTTGATAGGCATTGATGAGGGCAAACAAAACATACGTCACCTCGGTATCGAGTTATTATTGACATGTCTTTAAAACTAAGCATTTGCCAACTATACGTTAAACAAAATTGTGAACTCGCCAGCTTTTTGCTAATACACGTGTTCTGCATGCTTTACGTCGTTGCCCTCCAGGCAACTAGTTCGGTAGTAAGTAGAGACTTTGGTGATAGAGTTGAGTATTTAACATCACAATTAACTACTGCATTTGTAAAGTATTCCTTCCCGGAATGAAAGTGTGTTTGTTTGTCTGTCCCACCAGGACACATGCTTGTGAAAGAGCAGTGAACTCACCTTAGATTTTCTCGGTAAGTTATATTACTTGTTTCAAGTTGGCCAACCAAGTCCTATTACGGTCACCAATGATTATCAGATTTGTATACAAGTAGTTACATATTCTCTACACATAATTAGCAAGTAGTGTACAAGAAATACATGTATTAGCATTAATCATCCAACATACAAGTCTTAACAGTTAATCATATGGCATAACAATCCCTTATCAGCGTATAGCCCAAAAAGTATAAGGCCCAGATGGGTGTGCGGCCTGGTTCCGAGTGTACGGTCCAGCAGACCCCACGGCCCGGTTCATGTGCACATTTGTCCAACCCAAATATGAAGTGTGTGACACCCTCCTGAGTGTGCGGTCATGCATTATCTTGTTTGTACTTTGTGCAGTCAAAAGTTATACCGTATGGGAGTGTGCGGTATATTATCGTGTGGTGTGCACTAGTTAAGTGTACGGTTCAAGTGGGGAGTGCAATACAATAGTGTGTGGTTCATGCATCGTGCGGCCCCTGAATGTGCAACCCAGGAGTGTGCGGTCTGGGAAGTGTGCCACCCCCACTGTGCGGCTGACCAGTCAACTTCCTGGTCACGTTTGTAACCGCCTGAGTTTATAGGATCTAACCCCAATTCCGTAACCGTTTCATCTTTGCAAACATAATCATAACATTTTTCATTGATTTACACATCCCTAACCAACACTAGTTCATCAAATTTATGAACACTAATCATCAAATTTATCATCATATGAATCACAGTTTCCATCTGTCTAATCATCATACAAGACATCAACCCTTAATCATCATAATTCGAATCCAACACCCTACTAACATATGCATGCCTAGGTAACAAGTAGTTCTAGTAGCATCAATCTGATACATATCAGTTTGTGAATGAATCCCTAAACCTTCATATAGTCATAATTCATCATGAAACACATACAATCAGGTTTATAAACATCAGTTCATTACTAAGGATCATTGATCGAACACTATGGCCACCCCTAATTCATACTAGTAGTTTATCATCATACCCCACTCATCAAATTCCCTTATTATCATAATTCATAAGTTATGACACACCGTTCATATCATTAATCCATGATCAATTAGTTTGTATACACACTCATACCAACCAACAACTTTAATCATAAACAAGAACTATAAGGATTACTAGTTATAATGCAAGATAAACATACTAACTGAGAGGTTGTGTATTAGTTTGTATACACACTCATACCAACCAACAACTTTAATCATAAACAAGAACTATAAGGATTACTAGTTATAATGCAAGATAAACATACTAACTGAGAGGTTGTGTGTAAGAGAGTGCTAAATCGAGAGAAGGAGGGCTTTGAATGGGGAAAGGTTGCCGTCAATCACAGGAGAGAAAGGAGAGAGTGCTAGGGTTTGCTATTTTGTGTTTTTGCAAGATTATGGAAACCATACACAAAATTGTGTGTGTATGCGCTTAATTAGGAGAGCCAGACCCAACTTGGGCTCCGTTTCGGGCTCGAGGGAGCTGGGCTGAGAACAATCAAGTAACAAGGAAAAGGTGTTTGGCCTGAATAAGAAGTGTGCGACTCAGGGGGTAGTGTACGGCTAGTTAACATCTAACATTTAATAGTTTTCATTCCATCACTTATAACAATCAAACAAAATCAAACACGTTACACAATCCAGTATAACCAAGCATTCTTATAAGATTCCACATATCGTACGCATAGTTACAAGGTATAACGGCAGATGAAACATAATGATATGAGCTAAAAGTCATGGACTTTAGTAATGCTAACCTCAAAAGTTCGGGTTGTCGCATCTATCCAATTGTTCTCTGGTTCATGATATAACTAATGCTACTAAAATGAATATCTCCTGGGTGGTTTACCCCGAGAGCAATAACTACCACTTATGCAGACATAATGATCTAGTTGATTTCATTCCCTAACTATCATATCATTTGAGCAAACATGTATCTCACCCTAATTTTTAAAAGTAAAAAATATTTAAAAGGGGCCGTGAAACTCACAATTTCGTGTTCCGTCCAAAGCTAGCAATACCCAAAGTCCAATGTAATGTCTCCAACCTACAATTGTCCTACTTCAATAAGACACCTAGGTCTAATCGTTTGTTTCGTGTACAAGTCTTTCACCAATCTTGTTAAGACTTTAATAGATGTTCCGTTTTAAAAACGCTTGTTTGTTTAGACACATTACCGTGTGATTATCCGGATGTTTATACATGTATACTATCACACATATACATATATATACACACTTGTTTGTATCGTATCCGGGGTCTAGCCCCTTGTGTAAACCCGTGTCTCCACACGATTGATTCGATTAGTAAAAATAAGATATTTTTATGTCTAAAAATATATATTTTATCTAGTGACATAGCGTTTCACCAAATTGGTAATTTAGCCAAAATACATCTATTGTTTGATATAAACCGAAAACCCGTTCGTAGTCACGACCGCTTTGTTTAACGTCCTTGTACACGTATACATTTATATACTCATATGTATACTTTTTCAATCAATTATATCTTTTGATTAAGTATTAGTATTTGTTTGGAGAATATTTATAAATCTCGTTGTTAAAACGAACAAACATATTACTTGCGTGTCTTACTGGATAATTAAATAGGTATACTATTCAAAATAACTTTTATCCTTGTTTTCATCGAACATGAAATAATGCTATTACTTTAACATTCCAGGCATATTAGAAGATTGTTTACGCTTACTTGTTAACCGAATAATCTACAAATGTTCATAAAATTGTTTTCATCGTAATGCGACGCAGCAAATACGATTATGTTAAATGCAATTGTTCATGCACTTCCTGGACACTCAATTATTACATAAGTAAGTTTAATTGCGCGTAATTGTATAATTAACTATGATTAGGTTGTACGGATATACCTGTTATTTTGTCGTTTCACTTGGACTCTTTTGGGTAGCATGCAGTTCATTGTAGAGAGCTCCTGCGATTCAAGTACCAACGTGATTTGATTCGGGAAGTCCTTTTTGACATACTCGGGCGCGCTGCGATTTCTGCTAAGGAAGAGGCGCCAATGTCACACCCCAACCGATGGCGGAAACATCGGGGCGCGGCACTGAGCGAAACAGATTGTCCATGAGTATCCATAACAACTATTAATTACCAGATACTTAAAACGCCATGTCCCATACCATAACATATCCAAATAAAACAGTTATTACAAATAATTGTCTCACAAACAAGTACTGATCCGACAACTCAGATTTCAAAATAGACAATTTGTTTATTTGTTTCTAGACTCTTTCCTAGCCTCGATTTCACAGCAAGCCAAGCATTTTAACATCTTAAGCACCTGCCACATACGTTAAAGTAAAAGTCAATACACATAGTGTAAAGGTGAGCATACAAGTTTAATAGATATAATAGAGTTCGAAATCGTTTACGCATAACCAGCACGTACAACGTGTGAAATGAAGAACGTAAGTTATCGACATGATCCTATCAATACCAATAACTGCGGGTTGACTGCGCAAGGAAGTTTGTAACACATATTCACCACTACGAATCATGTGATTAATGGTCCTTAACAACCCCTGAGTGAACAGGTGCTGAGTCCAAACTATAGGACTATCGTTGCTAAGGCAGGTAGACAGCAATCTATGTGTAAACATAACAAACAAGCATTCATTGAGTCACGTATAACATGCAGTAGCGGTTAGCGTTAAAGTATTGCGTAGTGTGTTCGATGTGATTTAGAATAAGTAACGTATGTAACACCCAAAAGTACATAAATAAAAAAGGATTCGAGTATACTCACAGCGATGATGGATTGAAGGGAGCGCTAGAGCGAGTTTAGCCTGATCAGAACGATAGCATAAACGACAAGCGGCGCGTAAAACGATGCAAGTGTACCAAGGATCGGATGGTAATCCAATCGGATGGCAGTCCGATCAGATGTCCAGTCGATCAGGTGGCAATCCGTTCCGATGGTCATCCGATCGGATGGCCATTGGATTGGATTGTCACCTCGTTTGGTGAGAATGTGTTTGTGTATGATGGTTTGCCTTTTGAAGTTTTCATTGTAGCATTTTGAAAATAGAGAAGTATCTCTACCCTTCAGGTCGGTCGATCGAACGGTCGTTCGATCGGACGGCAATCCGATTGGCGAGTCTTCTTAGTTGAGAACCAGTTCACAGCAGCACGGTCACTCGATCGGATGGCTATCCGATCGGGTGGCAATCCGTACATATTGAACATGTTGAAAATTGTTTAAGTGCTGAAGTCCCAAACATCACATGGTCAGATGGTCGCTCGATTGGGTGGCAACCCGATCGGGGGGTAATCCGTTCGACGTTCAGTTCTTCAAAAAGTCTTAAGAGTGGGACCAAGGTGCAAGCCGATCGGATGGCTGTCCGATCGGATGGCAATCCGATCGAACGGCAATCCGTTCCGATGGCCTGATCGTCTTGACACTTGGTTGTTTTTGGTAGTTTGTAGTTTTGATCGAGACGATGTGATACGTGCTAAGCAACAGAACCTCGTCTAGCCCTAAATGATCCGATCAGACAGGAATCACCCTAGTACGGTCAGTCAGTTATTCGAGCCGGTGGTTCATGCTTAACCCGAAAACCGGTTGTCTCATCGATAGAAACCAGATCTAGGACCAACACTTCACTAAGAATGAGTAGAAGATCAGAACTAGTCCCTATTCTATCGGTTTTTGAGTGCATTGAGTGTAAAAGAGTTGAAAGAAAGTTAGAAAAACCATCTTTCAATCCTTTTCACCATGAATATGTTCAGATCTATGCAAGATCTCTGGTTATTCATGTGGAAATCGTCCAGATCTAAGTTGTTCGTGGTGGATTGAAGCCAAAACATGAAGTTCATAAGAACCCTATGATGACATCATCCTAGAACACCTCAAATCTAGTGATTTCATGGTTAAAAGTCAAGATTCAAAAGATAGAAAGGTGTAGGAGTGCGTGTAGATCAAGAAAGTACAAGATTTAGGTTGAAAACTTACAAGAATCACGAGAAATCGAGAGAAAGAGTGGCTAAAAAGGAAAGTTGGGTCGAGTGGGAGCTGTCACATCAAGTGATGTGACATATGAAGGGTATTTATAGGGTTTCCTAAAAAGGAAAGTGGGGAAAGTGGCTGGTCGATTGGGTGGCAACTCGATCGGATGGCAACCCGATCGGATGGCAATCCGATCGGATGGCCACTCGATTGGTTGGCTACTCGATCCTTGAGTCCGGCGCGATGAGTTTTGTCGTTTCGATTCGCGCGTTGAGCCTTGCGATGTGATTCAAGTGAACGATGCGATAGTATTACCCATAAGTTACACAAATAACATAACTACTATATCTAACATACAATCACTATAATTAACTTGCGTTTAGCGTTTTCGATTCGATTCGATAGAGTTGCAACTGCGTTTCGATTAACCACCTTAACATAAACATAAATAAGCATGCACAAGTAACACATAAAAGGCACACACTCGTAAAACAATATCCGAAACGTATAATTCGAGTTGCGATTGCGATGCGTTAAGCGATAAAGCGATAAAACATGCGATAAATAGCGATTAAACCTCGATTATTAACAAGTACTCCACATAATACAACTAATGCGATAAAATAAATAGACTATCTACAAGTCAAAGAAGTCAAAACAGGAGTTGAGCAAGGAGTGACAGATCGCAATTAGCAATCTTGTCTTCCTTTGATTTCAATCTTGACTTTGACTTTCGAAACATGGGGTGTTACAGCCTCCCCTTCTTAAGGGAATTTCGTCCCGAAATTAGGCCGAAGCCGTAACAAACAACTGCGGGTACTTCGCCTTCATGTCGCTTTCGAGTTCCCAAGTGAACTCGGCGCCTCGTTTGCCTTCCCATCGGACTTTCACAATGGGAATGCGCGAGCGTTGGAGCTGCTTGGTTTGGCGGTCGATGATCTCGACAGGCTTTTCCATGAAGTGTAATGTTTCGTTTACTTACAAATCCTCGAGCGGTACGTGTAAATCATGCTCAGCTAAGCACTTTCTGAGGTTCGAAACATGGAAAGTCGGGTGGACGTTGTTAAGTTCCTCCGGTAGTTCGAGTCTGTAGGCCACTTTGCCGATCCTTTCCAGAATCTTAAAGGTTCCAACATATCGAGGCGCGAGCTTGCCTTTCTTACCGAATCTGACCACACCCTTCCAAGGTGATACCTTTAGGAGTACATGGTCGCCAACGTCAAATCCAAGGGGCTTGCGTCGTCTATCGGCGTAACTTTTCTGACGACTCCAAGCTTTCAGTAAATTGTCTCGAATTTGGAGGATTTTGTCAGTCATTTCTTGCAATAGCTCAGGAGTGGTTAGTTGCGAGTGTCCGATCTCGTGCCATACAATAGGCGATCGACATCTTCTTCCATACAATGCCTCAAACGGTGGCATTTGAATGCTGGAATGATAACTGTTATTGTACGAGAATTTGACTAAGGGTAAGTATGCGTCCCAATTACCACCAAAATCTATGACACACGAACAGAGCATGTCTTCAAGGGTACGAATCGTTCTTTCAGTCTGACCGTCGGTTTGAGGGTGGAAAGCGGTACTTAGATTAAGCGTAGTACCGAGAGCAGATTGAAATGTTTCCCAAAGACGCGAGGTAAACCGAGCATCGCGGTCAGAAATGATGTCGTGAGGCGTCCCATGTCGACAAATGATCTCCTTGGTGTAGACTCGGGCCAATTTTTCTACCTTGTAGTCTTCTCGTATCGACAGAAAATGAGCAGATTTGGTCAAACGATCAACGACAACCCAGATGCTGTCGTGACCTGATGGCGTGCGCGGAAGTTTCGTTATGAAGTCCATAGCTATACTCTCCTACTTCCACATAGGGATCTCGGGTTGAACGAGTAAGCCAGAGGGTCTTTGATGCTCAGCCTTGACTTCCGAGCAAGTCAGGCACTTCGAAACATAGAGGGCGATATCTCTCTTCATGCCCGGCCACCAGTACCTGTAGCGCAGGTCCTGGTACATCTTGTCGGCACCGGGATGAATAGAATATCGGGATTTGTGGGCTTCGTCCATCAAAATCTGTCTTAAATTGGTCCGTTTAGGGATCCAAATTCGGTCCAGATAATGGAATATCCCATTCGACTTATTAACTAGCTGGGCTCCATCGTTGAGAATCCTCTCCTTCTTTAAAGTGCGTTCGGTAAAGTAGGCATGTTGAGCTTCATGGATAAGGGTTTTGAGATCATATTGGGCTTGAAAATTACGGGCGCTGTTCAAATAACTTCGTCTGCTGAGAGCGTCGGCAACAACATTTGCTTTGCCAGGATGATAACGAATCTCACAGTCATAATCGTTGAGAAGTTCTACCCACCGGCGTTGACGCATATTTAGCTCCTTCTGGTCAAAGATATGTTGTAGGCTCCTATGATCGGTGAAGATCGTACACTTAGTACCATAAAGGTAGTGTCTCCAAATCTTTAACGCAAAAACAACTGCGCCTAACTCGAGGTCGTGGGTTGTATAGTTCTTCTTATGGATCTTGAGCTGACGAGATGCGTAAGCAATAACCTTGTCTCGTTGCATGAGAACACAACCAAGGCCAAGGTTCGAGGCATCACAATACACAATGAAGTCATCATTTCCGTCGGGTAAAGTGAGAACAGGAGCATTGCAGAGCATGTGCTTGAGGGTTCGAAAGGCAGTCTCTTGTCCAGTTCCCCAAACAAAAGGCTTGTCTTTGTGCGTGAGGGCAGTAAGAGGCACGACGATTTTAGAGAATCCTTCGATGAATCGGTGATAATAGCCAGCCAGTCCGAGAAAAGAACGGACTTCGGACGGGTTCTTAGGCGTAACCCAACTCTTAACAGCTTCAACCTTCGCGGGATCAACGTGAATACCATGACTATTGACAATGTGACCGAGGGATTGAACCTCCTTCAGCCAGAATTCACACTTGGAGAATTTGGCATAGATTCGATCCCCTGGAGTAGCTCGAGAACCAAACGTAGATGTTGCGCGTGTTCGGTCTTCGACTTGGAATAGATCAGGACATCATCGATGAACACGATGACGAAGCGGTCGAGATAAGGTTTACAAACGCGATTCATCAGATCCATAAAAACCGCGGGTGCATTGGTTAAACCAAAAGGCATAACAACGAACTCATAGTGGCCGTATCGAGTGCGAAAAGCGGTCTTGGTGATCGATGTCGTAAGGTCGGTCAAAAATAAAGTTAAAGTGTCATATTCACCTTTTACTAGTAAAGGGCAAGTAGGGTGTCGAATCCACGGGGAATCAGTGGAAAGTGTAAAAGTTCGTTGTTCCAATTATCATCTACTATCTAAACTAATTGCTTTTTGCAGTTTGAGAATGATTGTGAAAACAAATGTAAATTCGAGTTGTAAACAATTATAAGAAAAGGGACCAATCTCCGGGTTTTCAGGTTATGCAGAAAATCGGTTTACTTAGTTACTACCAGTTGGAAATCACATAGACATGATTTGTAAAACTTGTTTTGATAAATAATTAATGGACAGTATATTTGATTGCAATGATCCACGATCGAAACCGAAAGATTGATGCAAATGAATAGTAGTCCAATTAATTACCAATTTCAGGTTTCATAAACATAATCGAGTTCAATGATTAAAGCTTTAAAACAATGACATCCTAGAATTTAATCCCGGTTGTTGATGAACAAACCAAATAATTGATGAACACGAATGATTACGATAATCTAATAATGTTTAATCGACACACATAACAATAAAAATGACTAACCGAATGATTAATCAGTTTTCAATCCAAAAAGTCGTAAACATACGCAAACCCGATGTTCAAACATAAACCATATTCCCGGAGACGGTCACGGGACGACTAGCCGCTCATGATATTCGTACAATCTTCCGAAGCTTGGGCGAAGGTTGAGTTCATGATCCAATCGGCGTTGTGTGGGAGATATCTCATGAATAATGGAATGATTTCCCTGATGAAAGTGGTTCTTCGGCTGCCAATAGGTCGATGATCATATTGGGCCGATTTGGGAGCTGCCCATCTCTTCGTGGGTCAAAGCCCAAAGTTGTGTTATGCTCCTCCAACTCGTAATAATGGAAGTCTTTGTTGGTGCACTAAATGTCTGCTGATTACGTCATTATCAAGTCTTGTGTCTAGGATTGTTTGAATGATCACACTATAGGGTTTATATGTTTTAATCATCAGATTTCGCTTGAAAGGTTATGTGAATGCTTGAAGCGAAATCAAGATGTGATGATTTCGCTTCAGACATGCTCAAGCGAAATCACATACTCTATATATAGATGTGTTGGTCATTTGAAGAGAGATAGTTGTCATTATATGTGAGACGAAGTGCTGACGGATTTGTATTAGAAAACCTTGTACAAGCACTCAAATTAATCAGAAAAGAAAGATTAAAAGGATTAAAGCTGTTATGACTTTGTTTACGTTGATTCCGCCTTCGTATGTAAAGATGAACTACTTTTACTGACGGTTTAAGGTCATACAACGGTCCAACAAGTGGTATCAGAGCTCAGGACGAGGAGTTCATACCATAGCAGCGGATTATCTTCTTTCTACTCATTTCTTTTTACATTTTTCAGATCTGAACTAGTTCCAACGGTCAAAATGGTTTAACTTTCGAGTATAACGTGTAAAACAGTGTTTTAACAAAGCCTACAAAGATTCGGACTAAAATTCAGCTTAAAACATGTTAAAATTGATCTAAAACTAGATTTCGCTTGAAAGGTGTTCGAAATTATAGGTTGATTTCGCTTCAGATCTAACTTTTTGGATGATTTCGCTTGAATTCTGCTGAAGCGAAATAGGATTGTTGAATTTCGCTTGAACTGCTGAAGCGAAATAGTATTGCTGGAATTTCGCTTGAAGATTCTGATCTGCTGAAGCGAAATAGAGGATTTCGCTTGAATCAGTTTTGTTTACTGATTTCGCTTGAAACTGATAACTTCAAGTATTTCGCTTGAACTTGATAATTTTTCGAAACCTAAAATTTTTCTAAGTGTTTGACTGATTTTTCCAGGTACGTTCACGATGGATGATATTTTCTTGAACCCGTTTGGCGATATGTACGCATTCGCAGGAAACTCGGGAGATGATACTTCTACAAACAACAAGAATACGAATGAAAACGAGAATACACCGAAAGAAAGAAAGAAAGAAGGAAGCTTGGGAGTCCGAAAGCGCATTTGGAACATTTAACAAACCTCCTAAGCTGATGGCTATAGAAGATTATAGCAGGTGGGCAACAAAGTTCGAAGATTGGTTGATGGCATTTGCTTTTCCTTGCTGGAAAAGTATGAAAAATGGTTTTGCCCAAGGAAAGAAAAATGGTGAAGCATTAAGATAAGTTGAAGAGATTGATAATTTTGTGGCTGAGCAAAAATGTGTGGCATTATTGTTTCAATCGGTGCGTGAAGACATCATTTCACTGATAGATTACTCAAATTCTAAAGACTTATGGGAAAAACTCGAAAAGAAGTGTCTTGGAAGCAAAGAGATTATAAAAAACAAAAAGAAACTTCTTAGGAAAGAGTTTGATATGTTTAGTTGTATGAAAAATGAATCGGTGTGTAAAATGATTGAAAGGTTCGGTCATCTGAAGCTGGAATTAGCAAGACATGATATCAGATATTCAGATGATGAACAAGTAGACAAGTTGTTCGATTCATTGCCAGACGAGATGGAGTGGAGATATTATGCTCTAATGCTTAAAAATACTATTCCTTCTGAATTGTTGACTCCAGATGTGTTGATTGAAAGACTGGAAAGTCATGAGCTAGAGCTGAAGAAAACATTTAAAGTCAATAATTCATCTTATCAGCAGAATCTGGATTTATACTATCCAAAGAGTATGATGCATAAAGCTACTTCTCCAAAAACTGCATTTTCTGCTGAGAATGTTTCTACAGTTGGAAAAGAAAATCAAAGTGGTCAAAGCAGTGGAAGTCATAGTGGTTATCACAGTGGATCTACATCTTCTATAAATCATTCTGATGCGAAGTTTTCTTGCAATATTGCGATAGATCTGAAGAACGCACAGAATTTTGATGCAGAATCGGCCAAGCAACAAATGGTCTTTTTAGCGTCTGTTCTGGAATCCTATGAAGGTTTGGTGGCTGGAAAAATCGGGAATACAAATCTGACAAAAGAAGACTACGATCAGATAGATCCTGAAGAAATGGAGCTAATCGACATTCGTTGGGCAATGGCGAGTGCAGTTCGACGTGCACAACGCTTCATGGAGATTACAGGGAGAAAAACAATTGGTGGTGCTTCTACCAAGCTGGGGTTTGATAAATCGAAGGTGACTTGTTTCAAATGTAAGCAGAAGGGTCACTTCAAACGAGAATGCCGAAACGCTTATGCTGATGAGTCGGAGAACCCTTTCAGAGATGATTATTACAAAAAGGCAATTTATCATCAGAATAAATCTGAGCCTCCTAGATTGAAGCAAGTTGAGGATAACAGAGACAAATCAAGGGCTCTTGCTGTGATTTATGATGATGAGGGGTATGATTGGAGTAAGGAAGTTCTACCGGAAGAAGATGCGGTTGGTTACGCATTCATGGCAAGCAATAATGAACCTAAGCCATGGAAAGATGATCGTACTGAAGAAGAGAAATATCACTACCGGAAGATGACTGCTGAAACCAAGATTATCAGACTTTCTGGTATCTTTCTGGAAGCTAGAAGAGCAAACAGATGGGATCCAGATAGAGAGTGCTATCTTGATAGATATGGCAACATTGCGATTGATGACAAAACGTTAGATATCGAAGCTATTATCAAGGAGTACAAAGAAGAAGATGAATATTGGCAGCACAAGTGGTGGGGAACACCAACTTCGAAAATGATTGAAGAAGCGAAAGAGAAAGAGAGAAAGGAGAAAGAAGAGAAAGAGAAGAAAGAAGAGCAGGTTGATACAGGCTTAATTGATACTACGCAAGAGTTGACAGCTGAGAACCTGGGAGTGATGGCTGACAAAGTGCTAGCTGCAAAAGCACTTGAGGTAGATCCTAATTCTGCTACTGAGTCAAAGGAGTCGGTCAGTCAAAGTGTGTCAACAAATGCGTCAGGTAACAAGAATGAGTCAGGTAAAAAGATTGATGGAAATGCTGACTGCAAAAATTGCACCAAAAAATGCAATTTTTGTAGCACTGTCACGTATCTTAACAATGAAAAAATCAAGAATCTGACAACAAAGGTTAGAAATGTTGAAAATCAGATTCTCGATCGTGACAAAAGTGTAAGAGCTTCAACTGAACGGAACAAAGAATTAACGGCTCAAATTGAAAATGATAAAATTGAATGTGAGAAAATTAAATATGAAAATGAAAAGTTAATTCTTGAAAACCGTCAAATTTCTGAAAAATTTGAGAAATTGAAAAGCATTGTTAAAGATAGTGATGATCGTAATGGCAAAACATTTAAAGAAAATGAACATCTAAGAGCTGTTTTGAGATTAAAAGAAGAATCGATTAATGAACAACTGGATCAAATTGCTAAACTAAAACTTAAAGTTCAAGAAGCTGAAATTGAGAATGAACGAGTCCAGTTGAAGCTTAACAGCTATAAATCGGCAAGCTTTGTTTTGCAGCATATTGTTCCTAAACCTATAGGGAAAAACAAAGATGGCGAGGATGTGTTTTTTGATGGAACGGGTGTAGGTTTTCACAAAGTTCCACCGCCAATTTTAGACAACTACACGAAAAAGCAGTCTAGTTTGGTGGAAATTGAGGAAGAAAGTGAAGTTAAACTTCCTGAAAACATTGATGTCACGTTCACATCTTCCAATGACGAGGGTGTCCATAGTGATGTGGTGAAAAGTGTGGTAGACAAAGTGCTTAAACCGGATTGTGACACTTCTGAGGAGGATGGGTGTTTCTTTGATAAATACATTCAGAAACCAAAGTCCAAAAACAACTTAAGTGATGAACCGGGTCTTGTAATGTACAAGATGGCTGGATCTGATAAGTTGTATTCGGATTCTGAGTTTCCCATTGAGAATGTTAATATGAAAAAGCTGACAAATGTTTTCAAGTTAGTTGAAATTGAGTTGTCAGAAGTGAACAGTTTGAAACAAACAAAAAGGCAAATGAATTTTGAGAAAGATAAATCTTATTACAAAAGGCCTATTGTTCCACCAAGGTTTTATAATAACAATCGAAACAATTGGTCGGGTGGTTATCGGGGTAATAGTTATCAGAAAAAGAGTTTTCAAAACAAAAGGTTTGCTGAAAAGAAGGTGTTTGTGAATGGTTCAAGTTCACTTTCTGATGAGGAAAATGAAATTTTTTCAAAATCAAATGAAGAGTTCTTTGAGAAAAGAGCTTCACATTATCAGTCTGAAGGCAAAAGTCTAGGTGTTGATACTCGTACTTGTTTTAGATGTAATCAAGTGGGTCACATTGCACGAAAGTGTACCAATGTGAAGCCTAAGACTGAAAATGTGAAGTATCAACAGAAGAAAGTTGATGTGAAGGGTAAAACATCAATCGTTGTTGAGAAAAAGAATGTGAAAAATGACAACATCAAATTGAAAAATGAACCCGTAAAGAAAGTGGTAACTAAAAATGACAAATTTTATAAACGGGTTGCATTAACTGAACAAGTTTGGAAACCAAAAACTGAAATGAAAAGTTCAACTTCTGAAGTGAAAAAGGCTGATGAATCAATTTCGGTTGATTATAATACAAATTTTCCACCTTTGAAGGCTAAAAATTTCAAAATTCAAGTTGCTAGAGTCAAGGTTACACCTAAGGCTGATAAAGGCTGGGTGGACACCATGTTCGAATAAGCAGTTTGAATGCCGGAGCTTCCTGGTTTGCGAAGCATGAATCGGCATCTTTCTTGAAGTTGTTTAAGTAGTAGTTTGTTTTGTGCAGGATCTTCCAAGAGCCATTTCAAGATGGATCATGGATAGTGGGGCATCTAGACATATGACAGGAAAAACTGCATTACTGTATGATGTGAGAAACATTAATGGTGGTTATGTGGGATTTGCTGGTCATGAAGGTGGTCGAATTGTTGGTGAAGGAACGTTATCCAATGGGATTGTGACGTTTGAGAGAGTTAACTACATCACTGAGCTGGAGAACAATCTGCTTAGTATCTCGCAGATTTGTGACAATCAGTATACTACTCACTTCACTGATAAAGAATGTTTGATTCTGAAACCTGGTTTTGTTGTTCCTGAAGAATGGATTATTATGAGGGCACTGTAACAACTCTCATCAAAAGTCATAATTATTAAAGTAATTTGACCAATAGGAAACTCTAATTGAGAGACCCAAGTGATTCTGTGCAAACCCTAAAATTTTCATAATTTTCAGAATCAGGATTAGGGCCTCTAAAACTCAGGGGGGGCATTCCCTACTTGACGATTATCTGAATTACGTGCTCTCTAAGTTGAAATTGCAGAAAATGTCGACTCATCAGAGCTAGTCCCACACGTGGCAACCACATAGCAGCTTTGTGTCCCTTACGGACCGTAAAGCTGTGAGTCTTACGGTCCGTATGCTTCCTTACGGACCGCAACATCAGCAAGCTTACGGTCCGTAAGCTAGTCAATTTTCGTGTATAAATAGCAGACATTGGCATTTGCTTTCTGAACATCTTACGTCGAAAGAATTCTCGATTATACATCGAGTTTTCTGCTGTATACTTCAATTAACACACACAGGCACTAAATTGAAGCTGCAATCAGGGTATTAGCACAATCGCTGTTACGATTCATTTATCCGACGATCAAGATATCCAATGAATGTTTAAATGCCGCCCACATTAGGGTTATACTTTATCGTTCGTCATTAATTTGATGGATTGTCGTTAATTCGATAGGTAAAGTATTATACTTTATCGTTCGTTGTTAATTCAACGGATCATCGTTAATTCGATGGGTAAAGTATTATACCTTGTCGTTCGTTGTTAATTCAACGGATCATCGCGAATTCGATGGACAAAGTATTGCATTTTGTCA
This sequence comes from Helianthus tuberosus, assembly GCA_030545235.1. Lineage (NCBI taxonomy): Eukaryota > Viridiplantae > Streptophyta > Magnoliopsida > Asterales > Asteraceae > Helianthus > Helianthus tuberosus. The sequence continues at coordinate 985,623 of CM060352.1, read as the reverse complement.
TTCATTTTGAGATTTTGATCTCGTAAATTATCGTAATTGCTGGATTGATCACTAATTCCAAATTGTGTGCTTGTTATTGAAATTAGGATAAAAAGGCTAATCAATAGGCTAGGCCCTGCCCGTATAAATCTGCAAAGTGAGTCATTCTCCTTTTCTCACAGTTTGTGAGTCATTCTCTCTTTTTATCAAATCTGTTTACAAAATTATGTTTATTTTCAAAGTTATAATTACGGGGATTAAGTCTTTGTAATCACCATATTACAGCCGGTATGTGGGGTTTTGTATACATTACTTGATAATCGTCACCATTGGGGCAGCCAATGGGGGATATGACCATAGCCACAGACACCATTGGACGAATGGGCCAATGGGTCGAGTGACAAGTACCGTGGGTAGTTGGCTTGATATCAGAAACATTGTAATCGCTCTTAATACTGTATATTATAACAAATGTGTCATTTTAGTAAATAGAATGATTCACTCAGTATTTCCCGCTGACAAAACCTTTTTCAAACATGTTTCAGGTGAACTGTTGTAATTCAGGAAAAGTGCTGGGAAGCATTTCAAGCTTACTGATAGTGGCTCAATATAAAATAAATAAATACTTTTGTAATATCACGCTTTATAGTAAAAATATAATATTGTAAATTATCGGGGTTTATCCCGAATTGTGAAATAAAATAATTGGGGAAAAATTTTAGCTTTAAGCGATCCTGTTTCCGCTGTTAAACTCAATTAAATCAATACCGCAGTATTTTCTGCCGCAGCTCTTGAAACGGGTCAAACCGGATCTTGGGCCGTGACAGAAAAAGGTGGTATCAGAGCCACTGGGTTAAGCTAATTAAGTATTTAGAAATACTTAATTTTTCCTGATTACTATTATGTGATTATGTGTTGTATTAACTGGCTATTTGTTAATTTTAAAATGGGCAGATTTTTATATATATTGTAATATTTGTTGCTCTATCATTATTAATCGAAAAAATATTATATATAAATTTATTTGATTAATATATGGAATTACCTAATATAATATTACTATATTGTGGTAAAGAAATTATATTTTTATGTATAAAGTATACTCTGATTTAAAAATATTGTTTAGTTATTTATTATTATTAATTTTATTATTAATAATAATATATTAATAATAGTAGTATTAAGATTATTTTAAATACTAGGGTTATTATCAAAGGCAGATGTTGGATAACCTAGCCTTAGTTATGCATGGACTGATCACCTATGCTTAAACAAGGCAGCACTAACCAATATCCGCCATGATAATGACTAGTTAATATATATAAAATAAGTCATCATACTTATTTAGTATATAGATTTTATATATTGATTTCTGTAAATAGTAAATATAAATCTTTAAATATTCTGATTTAAAGTTTAATATTTTTATTATCTACAGTCTAGAAAATTTATAAATAAATTACAAATAAAACTTAGTATGTTTTAATTTTTCAGTTAGTTTGATAATATGAAATATTATTTAAAAAGTTGTTCTATAAAATTTTGTTATGACTTAGTAATTGTATGTATGTTACTAAACAGCATGAGTGATTTGTCGGAAGCCCTTCAGAATTTAAATCTCTATCCAGTAAGAATCGAAGTTTCCAGAGATTTCAATAGGTATATACCAGACATAGAAGAACCTATAGAATTTAATGCTTTACCTTTCGAGAAACCAAAGCCTAAGAAAATGGAAATTGGGGAAAGTTCTAGGCAAATGGAGGAATTACCATCTCAAGAAGAATTAGATTTTATAATGGCAACCGATGATACCATTGAACCTGTTAATGAAAATAATTTTATGAACTTAGAACCATCTATTTCAAACTCTTCTAATCACTGGAATATAGATGAATGGTTGGATAATGAAATACTGTTACAAAACCATCCCTATAGGCTTTTTCCTAAGTACAATCCAGAACCTTTACCAAATTTACCAATAAGTAACCAGAATAGGACTGAACTCTATCATTTCAACAACATGGATGCTGGGAATAGGATCCAAGAGACTTTGGGACAAATCTCCTGGAAATACGATGAGAAGAAACGCCGCTACTAGAACATCATCTTACAAAGGATAGGGGATTATGAAAACTGTGGTTGTATGATAGTAACAGTAAAATCAGTATGTGTAAAATAAATAATAAAACAAGTGTATATAGAAGCATAATATAAGAAAATATTAGAAAAAGTTACAATTTTGTTTGTATATTCAATTATGTGATTATGTGCAACTAAATTGTGACATTAGATTATTTCCTTTATACTAATTATATATCTATAAAATAGATATCAGATGGAAAACACTAATAATGAACCAGTTAATGAGGGTAATCAATCTGAGCAACAATCGGGGAACCAATATGTGACTAGGCAAGATATAGAAAATATCATTGCTCAAGAGATAGCCAACACTATTCCAGGAATAGTTGCTCAAGGGATAGCCAATGCTATTCCAGCAATCATTACTGCTGTTAAAAATCCAATCGAACCGCAACATGTTGTTCCTAGTAAACGCATTTCTGAAGATAATTTCAGTAATAGCGTAAGTGGAGGCAGTAATCATGTTAACCATGATAATGAACCACGGCAAGCTCCGCTCCCTAAGAAAAGGAAAGTTGCAACGCCTGGTTGCACTTACAAAGAATTTCTTGCTTGTAAACCCACTAAGTTTGCAGGCAATGAAGGAGCGACTGCAGTACTGCGTTGGTTAGAGAAAACCGAGGCAGTAATTGCCATAAGTAAATGTGCTCAAGATGATCAGGTTATGTATGTATCAAATCTTTTCAAAGAAGTAGCGCTAGAATGGTGGAATACGATGTTACAAGTAAAAGGAAGAAGGATGGCGTATGCTATGAACTGGGAAGAATTTAAGAATCTTGTAGAAAGAAAATTCTGTCCTGAGTACGAAAGAGATCAAATGGCAAATAAGTTTCTAACCCATCGGATGGTAGATATAGATTGTCAAGGGTATACTACGACATTCTTCGAATATGCTCGAATGGTACCAATCCTGGCTTCGCCAGAACCGGTACTTATTTCTCGTTATATTTGGGGATTGATTTCCGAGATCCGTAATATCGTCAAAGCTGCGAAACCTCGCACAATTGATGATGCGGTGGAATTAGCCAATACTATAAATAAAGAGCTAGTACGGACAAGAGAAGAAAATAGAAGGAAGGAAGTAGCCCAAAAGATTTCCCAAGAATTCAGTCCGGGTAACCATAACCATTTCAAGAAAAGAGAGAATGGACAAACTTCTACTAGTCCATTTTGCAAATTTTGCAAAAGGAAGTATTTTGGAAGATGCAAAGGATATTGCAATTTTTGCAAAATTCCGGGGCATCAAGAAGAAGATTGTAGGAGGAAGAAATTTTCAGTTTGCTACAACTGTAAAGAAACTGGACATCTTAGGTCAGATTGTCCAAAACTGAATAAACCATTCGACAATCAAGCCAAACCAACAGAAGGGGCAAAAAAAAAAAAAGGAATGAGAGAGAGACTTTCAGCTAACTACTCAGGAGGACGAGATGATTCCAGATGTGATAGCCGGTATGTTCTTAGTTTACAACATTTACCTAAAAGTATTATTTGACTCTGGTGCCAACCAAAGTTTTATAAATACTTTACTCTACCAAATTCTTGACTTACCATTTACCAACATTCGATAGATTTCTATATTAGAAACGGCAGACGAGAATTCAGTAAGAATAAATAAGGTTATGCAGAACATAGAAATAAGTTATAAGTTTTCTGCAACCCTATTATCTATGAATTCAATGTTGTGATCATTATCTGCGATTAGAATTTCTTAGAAATTCAAAGAAGTAATTATGATTACAGAAGATAAACCGTGTAAGTCTATGAAGTTCATATCAGTAATGGAAATTGCTAAATATGAACAAAAGCAAAGGAATAATATATATGATTTCAGTAATCATTAATACTAAAGTTACAGAATTTAAGGAAATTTCTGTAAATTCCGAATACCCAGATATATTTCCAGAAGATTTACCTGGATTACCACCAGATATGAAGATAGAATTTAGGATTTATCAATTTCAGGAATTTTACCGATAAGCCAGGAAACCCTATCGGTTAGCACAATATTGGTTATTTAAGAAAAAGAAAATTTCGAAAAGAATGTGTATTGATTATAGGAAATTGAATAAGGTTATAATTAAGAATCAATACCCATTAATTAGAATTTATGATCTATTCGATCAATTTAAGGAAAATAGATAGTTTTCTAAGACCAACTTATGTTCCAGTATCAGAGGAAGATATACCTAAGACTGTTTTCAGAACTAGCAATAGTCATTACTAGTTTACAGTCATACCCTTCGGATTTAAAAAAAAAATGCAACTGCAGCATTCGTGCATATGATAAATAAGGTCTATTTGGATAAATTTATAATTATCTTCATAGATAATATATTTATTTATTACAAAAGTAGGAAAGAACATTAACAGCACTGGCATGTACTCTTAACTTTGTTAAGAAAAAGAAAAGCTTAACGCCAAATTTTCGAAGAATGAATTTTGGCTGCTAGAAGTGCAATTTTAGGTCATATGGTGAATCATGAAGGTATTCACATAAATTCTGCTAAGATAGCAGTAATTATCAAATGGAAGATTCTGCAATCCGCAATAGAAATTAGGAATTCTGTAGGTTAAGTATTATAAACAGTTTACTAAGGAATTTTCAAAATTAGCTATACCATTAACTAAGATAACCAATACTATAAATCCTAGTTTTACCAAAAGAAACAGAAGATTTTGAAGTATATGGTAATGCTTCAAAGCTAGGATTTGGATATTCCTTAATGCAACACAAAAAGGAAATTGCGTATGCTTCAAGACAATTGAAAAAGGTACGAAGGAACTATACCACTCATGAGTTAGAATTAGAACCATAATTTTGCCCTTAAGATTTGGAGAAATTATCTGTATAGAAGTAAGGATACTATCTATACGGATTATAAGAATTTAATATATATATATTTATGGGCAAAAAGAATTTGAGGCAAAGAAGATGAATGAAAATCCTAAGTGACTATGACTGTGATCTTTAGTATCACAAAGGAAAAACTGAAAACGGCAAGAGATAGTCATAAAGATTATGCAGATAATAAATAAAAGCCGTTGGAGTTCAATTAAAAGTATCTCCTTGGAAAGGAGAGGGTAGATTTGGTAAGAAAGGAAAATTTAGTCCGAAGATATGTAAGATCATTTCCAGTAAATTCAACGTATTGGATTAGCTACTTATAGTTTACAAATACCAGGAAGGTTAGTTGGAATACATGATATATTTTATATATCTAATCTCAAGAAATGTCTATCAGACGAATCTTTTGTAGTACCTTTCTAAGATATAAAGGTAAACAAATAGTATTAAGTAAAGTAGGATTCAAAGACAGGATCCTAATATACTTGGGAACTGGAATCCAAAAGGAAGAAAAAGTATTCTCAATTATTCCAGTAAATCTCGAGGACGAGATTTTTATTAAGTTGGGGAGAATGTAACAACTCTCATCAAAAGTCATAATTATTAAAGTAATTTGACCAATAGGAAACTCTAATTGAGAGACCCAAGTGATTCTGTGCAAACCCTAAAATTTTCATAATTTTCAAAATCAGGATTAGGGCCTCTAAAACTCAGGGGGGCATTCCCTACTTGACGATTATCTGAATTACGTGCTCTCTAAGTTGAAATTGCAGAAAATGTCGACTCATCAGAGCTAGTCCCACACGTGGCAACCACATAGCAGCTTTGTGTCCCTTACGGACCGTAAAGCTGTGAGTCTTACGGTCCGTATGCTTCCTTACGGACCGCAACATCAGCAAGCTTACGGTCCGTAAGCTAGTCAATTTTCGTGTATAAATAGCAGACATTGGCATTTGCTTTCTGAACATCTTACGTCGAAAGAATTCTCGATTATACATCGAGTTTTCTGCTGTATACTTCAATTAACACACACAGGCACTAAATTGAAGCTGCAATCAGGGTATTAGCACAATCGCTGTTACGATTCATTTATCCGACGATCAAGATATCCAATGAATGTTTAAATGCCGCCCACATTAGGGTTATACTTTATCGTTCGTCATTAATTTGATGGATTGTCGTTAATTCGATAGGTAAAGTATTATACTTTATCGTTCGTTGTTAATTCAACGGATCATCGTTAATTCGATGGGTAAAGTATTATACCTTGTCGTTCGTTGTTAATTCAACGGATCATCGCGAATTCGATGGACAAAGTATTGCATTTTGTCATTCATTTTGAGATTTTGATCTCGTAAATTATTGTAATTGCTGGATTGATCACTAATTCCAAATTGTGTGCTTGTTATTGAAATTAGGATAAAAAGGCTAATCAATAGGCTAGGCCCTGCCCGTATAAATCTGCAAAGTGAGTCATTCTCCTTTTCTCACAGTTTGTGAGTCATTCTCTCTTTTTATCAAATCTGTTTACAAAATTATGTTTATTTTCAAAGTTATAATTACGGGGATTAAGTCTTTGTAATCACCATATTACAGCCGGTATGTGGGGTTTTGTATACATTACTTGATAATCGTCACCATTGTGGCAGCCAATGGGGGATATGACCATAGCCACAGACACCATTGGACGAATGGGCCAATGGGTCGAGTGACAAGTACCGTGGGTAGTTGGCTTGATATCAGAAACATTGTAATCGCTCTTAATACTGTATATTATAACAAATGTGTCATTTTAGTAAATAGAATGATTCACTCAGTATTTCCCGCTGACAAAACCTTTTTCAAACATGTTTCAGGTGAACTGTTGTAATTCAGGAAAAGTGCTGGGAAGCATTTCAAGCTTACTGATAGTGGCTCAATATAAAATAAATAAATACTTTTGTAATATCACGCTTTATAGTAAAAATATAATATTGTAAATTATCGGGGTTTATCCCGAATTGTGAAATAAAATAATTGGGGAAAAATTTTAGCTTTAAGCGATCCTGTTTCCGCTGTTAAACTCAATTAAATCAATACCGCAGTATTTTCTGCCGCAGCTCTTGAAACGGGTCAAACCGGATCTTGGGCCGTGACAGGCACCTAGAGTGAATGATTTATATGTGTTAGACATGTCTGTAGCAACTACAATTACTGGTCAAGCACATTGTTTCGTGTCTAGAGCAACTGAGAAAGAATCAAGATTGTGGCACCGCAAGATGGGGCATATACATCTAAGAAAAATGAATCACTTGGTGCACAATGATTTGGTATTTGGTGTCAATATCAAAGGTTTTCATCTGGAAGGGGAGTGCATTAGCTGTATCAAAGGCAAGCAGAAGAAAAAGTCACACCCTACAAAGCAAGTCAATTCAGTTTCGAGACCTCTGGAGAGACTTCACATGGATTTGTTTGGTCCGGTGAATGTCAAAAGTATTACAGGAGATTACTATTGTTTGGTCGTTACTGATGATTATTCCAGATTTTCGTGGGTATCTTTCTTGAAGACAAAAGATGAAACATTTGACAGTTTGATGGGTCTGTTCAGGAAGATTGAGAATTTGTACCAAAGGCGTATCAAGAAAATTCGAAGTGATAATGGTACTGAATTCAAGAACAGTAAGATGGAAGAATTTTGTGATGAAAGAGGTATTTTGCATGAGTTTAGTGCTCCGTACACTCCGCAGCAGAATGGAGTCGCAGAACGCAAAAACCGGACACTAATCGAGACGGCTAGAACTATGCTCGCAGATTCAAAGTTACCGATAAATTTTTGGGCTGAAGCTGTTTCTGCCGCATGCTATACGCTCAACAGGGTTCTTACTGTAAAGAAGTTCAACAAAACATGCTTTGAGCTAATCAATAACCGCAAACCGAATTTGAAGTATCTAGAACCGTTTGGGTCACCTTGTACGGTTATAGAACCTTTTGGGAAGTTTGGTCCGAAGTGCATTGAGGGTATTTTTGTTGGTTATTCAAATCCATTGCGACGTGTCTTCGTTCCAAGTGAGAAGCGGATTATTGAAGCTGCAAATGTTGAATGTCAAGGTTATACTATGCCGCCGCAGAATCCTGGTGATTCATGGCGTTATCATTATGACAAACTTTGGGATTCGTTTGACATGAGAGAAGAATCAGAGGATGATGAAGATTTTTTTGATGAGTTGGATATTTTGCGTGAATATGAGTCACAGCTAAGGTTCCCAGCTGAGTATTCGAGGAGACCACGGGAAACTTCAAATAACGATGAAGCAGGTCCGAGTAATGCTGGTGAACATGATGATGTCCAACAAAATGAAGTTGCTCAGGATAATCAGTCGGTTCAGAATGATAATCTAGAAACTGAAAACATGCCAGTTTTTGATCATGGTGATTCAGATTCAAATTCTGAGGGGGAGCAAATTCAGATTTCAGGTCAAACAAACCAAGTTGGTGAACAAGATGCAGAGCAGAATGTTACTAATCTGGAAGGAAATGTAGAGGTTCAAAGTGAAGTGATGCCGCGAACTTTTTCATATCATCCAGAGGAGTTGATCATAGGAGAATTACAAGCTGGAGTTCGCACTCGAAATCAGATTGATAAAGGGCTTACATGTTTTTATACAAAAGTTGCTCCTTTGCAAACTGAATTCTCATTAAGTTGTTTTATCTCGCAGGTTGAGCCAAGAACTTACAAAGAGGCGCTTACTGAAGACTCTTGGGTCAATGCTATGCAGGAGGAACTTAGTCAATTCGAAAAATTGGGAGTGTGGAAGTTAGTTGATTTGCCGGATGGTCATAGGAAAGTTAACACTAAGTGGGTGTTTAAGTGTAAGAGAGACGATAGAGGAGTTGTTGTAAGGAACAAAGCTCGACTCGTTGTTCAGGGTTTTAGTCAACAGGAGGGAATTGATTTTACCGAAGTCTATGCTCCTGTCGCACGACTAGAGGCTATCAGAATTTTCCTAGCATTTGCGTCTTGGAAGAATTTTAAAGTTTATCAGTTGGATGTTAAATCGGCGTTTCTTTATGGGAAGGTTAAAGAGGAGGTTTATGTCGGTCAGCCGCCGGGCTTTACTGATCCAATCCACAAAAACAAGGTCTACTTATTGGACAAAGCGCTGTATGGTTTACATCAGGCCCCGAGAGCCTGGTACGAGACTTTGTCTCAACACCTACTAGCCAACAAGTTCATTCGTGGAAAAGTGGATGCCACTCTCTTCACTAAAGTCGTTGATGGTCATCTTCTGATAGTTCAAATTTATGTGGACGATATAATCTTTGGGTCAACAAATGAAAATTTATGCAAAGATTTTGAATCAGTGATGAAGCAGAAGTTTGAAATGTCATCAATGGGGAAGATGAAATTCTTTCTGGGATTACAAGTTGAACAACTTCCTGAAGGAATTTTCATTCATCAGTCAAAGTATGTTCATGATATTCTAGAGAAATTTGGGATGTCAAGTTCTACTCCAGCTGCTACCCCACTTGCAACAAATCATGGGATTCACCCAGATCTCACCGGAGACAGGGCTGATGAAACATTTTACCGATCCATGATAGGTTCTTTAATGTACCTAACTGCTTCACGTCCTGATATTATGTACCCAACGTGCCTCGCAGCAAGATTTCAGTCTAACCCGAGAGCAACGCACATGATTATTGTGAAGAGGATATTGCGCTACCTGAAAGGAACTCCTTCATTGGGGTTGTGGTATCCTAGAAAAGGCGATTTTACGCTCGAAGGGTATTCCGATTCGGATTTCGGATGCTGCAAAGTCAATTCAAAATCAACAACTGCAGGATGCCAGTTCTTTGGTCCTACATTGGTTACCTGGCAGTGTAAGAAACAAACGTCTGTGGCGTTATCTACTTGTTGTTTTGGTCAAAAATTACCGAAGCAATTTAGTGATCAAATTAGTAATGTGAGGTAGTGTGCTAAAAAGTTTAAGGAAAATATGCTTGTTGATTTATTTAACAAATCAGTATTCAGGATACGGCTCAGGATATTGAACTGTATCTACGATCAAACAGTGAGTAAATAATAAATAAAAAGTAAGGAAGACGACACGAGATGTACGAGGAAAGCCCTTGATCAATCTAGATCGCCGGCATAAAACCTCGGGAGCTGACAATCGCAGCTGCCTTGTTCTTCTTATTGCTTTAAACTTCAAGATACAGTGCAGGATATCAACCAGATCTCTAAGTGTTACAATGAATTCGTGTGAGAGTACAATTTGCGAGAGAGCAAGTGTTGGTGTGTAGTGAGTGTGATTGCAGTGAAATTGTTGTGTCCTATTCGATCTGGTGTTCCTCCTATTTATAGTAACGAAACACAAACAAATATCCCTATAAATATGGGATGCTCCGAATATTCCATCACGAACGTTGTAGACCGAGTAATAAGGCTTCAACGTCTTTCTTTGAACTGTTTGGACCGAGTCTTCCGCAGAACAAGTCTTTGTGAACGTTGTTAGCTTCCAGCCCACGTACCTGCACGTAATTCGTTAGTGATCCTGAGGATACCATTCAGGATATTACCAGTACCCTGAATCCGCACCCCGGATATAAACAGATATTATTTAATCAAGATATAAGCCAAGATATTTCTCAGGATATGAGCTCAGAAATTAGCCCACAACAATTGTCCCCAAAAATGTTACCGTTTAGTATCCTCATTACTAACGGTTACATTTTTTACGCAAACCGAGGCAATTAAGAGATAAGACCTGTGATGTGACCGTTTGCAACTACCCAGCCTATATCTACTCATCATACCCTATATCTTCTCATCCTCATCTTCTTTTTTAATAATCATCGACAAGGAAAAAGGTACATTTTCTCTCTATCCTTCTTACTTTCCTTCATCTTTTCTCTCCGGCGAAAAATCCAACCGATCAAATGCCGCGCCAAACAAGATCCAGTTCAGGTGACTCGGCCCCTACGTTCTACCAACAAAACCTTCTCCAAGAACCGGAGAAGGAAGCCTGTACTTTTGATAGTGCCCACTTGTCTGCTTTAAAATCCTCCGGTATCTTCCCGGAAGGAACCATATTTAGACCGTTTGACCGTGAAATCCGGTCAGATATGGTCTCCAACGAGTGGATTTGCTTTAGTGCTTTCCCTTTTACCCTAGGGCTCCGATTCCCCTTTCCGGATTTCATCACCGAGTTCTTTAATATCACAAAAATCTCTTTTAGCCAAACAATGCCAATGCTCTGGCGTGTCTTAACTGTTCTTGACCAAATCAAGAGAAACCACATTCCTGAGCTTTCCATCCATGATCTCCCCCTGGCTTATAAGCTTAGATGTCACGGATCATGTAGATTTCTGTTTTACTCTACTTCCGGTGACCCATTGATACTTCGTGCCACCAAGAACGAGGATGGTTGGCAATCCAAGTTTTTCTTTGTAAAAAGGGACTCAATCCCTGGTGGGACGGAATATCCGTTACAGTGGTTGAGAAAGGGTAGGATTTAGGGTTTAAGAATGATCCTGTCGCTTATTCTGTTCCATATCCTGAACTAACTTATCTTCTTTGTTATGCAGCTGATTTCAGGAAGATTGCTCCTCCTCTTACCATTTCTCAAGAAAGAATAGACGCCATTAGACTTCTCCCAGAAGCAGAAAGAAGTTTCAATCCTTCTCCACCAACTCCAAGTCCTCTTTCAAGTGCCAACATGTCTGGTAAGGATCCTGCAAGATATCCTGCATACATATGCTTCTTATCTGTTATTTATAGGAGGGATTTAGAATTTACTCCCTGTGTGCAGACTCCAGCAAAGTCCCAGTCTATCTAGACCTAGATGAACTTGACAGCTATCCAACTCCAGCCATAGTCAAGAAGGAGACTCCTGCTACCACCAGCTCCAAGCCACTCCCGGCTCCCAAGACCAATCCAAGAACCCGTGCTTCCGCAGCGAAAAAGAGAAAGGGTCTTGAGGTCAGTACTCCAGGCTCTGAAGGGTTCTCCTATGATGAGCTCAGCTTCTCCGACTCCTTAGAGCCAATGACATCCTTCCTCAACAAGGTAATATCCTGCCGCATATCCTTCGTGTATATCCTGCACATATATCCTGCACGTATATCCTAACAGGATATCCTGGTAGGACATCTTAGTCAGCATATATTCTAACCTCATACCTGTGATCAATGTGCAGGGCCTCCAGCATTTGCTCCACTTGTACAATGACGCTTGTGGTACTGTGGCACTTCATGAAGCCAGGATCAAGCAGCTCGAGAGCACCGTTGCTGACCAAGGTGCTATTGCCGAAGCAAAGAGCCGGCACTATGAAAGCTTGCTAAAGAAGGTCACCCAAGATGCTGAGGTCAAACTTGCCAGCGTTCAAATGGATCATGATCAGGCCTTGATCAGCTTCCGAGAGGGAATCAAGGCTTCTGCTATCGTCTCCCTGCTACAAGCACGCATCAAGATGGCCTACGAGGCCAAGGAGACAGGCCTTGTTTGTCCATCTTGGCCAGTTGAATCCTGGGTGGCCAAATTGAAGGAGCTCGGAGGCAAAGCTGTGCCCCTTCCTGCTGAAGCTGGCGAGTCTTCTAAGTCAGCAGAGGTGGTGGTCCAGGCTGGAGAGAAGAAGGATGTTGGAGCTGATGCTGAGATGGACGTTGGCAAGGATGCTGCGCAGGATGCTGGTCAGGATGCTGGTGCTGAGAAGCTTGAGAAGGTTGGAGGTGATGCCGCTGTGTGAGGGCATTTAGGTGGGCGATGACGGATATACGTGCCAAGGCCAGAGCCCACCTTTTTGAATTTGAATGTTGGTTTGTAGTCCCATAAACAATTTACTTTTCCGCACTTTACTTTTCCGTACCTGAACAATTTACATTTCCTGCATGCTTTTTGAACAATACAACAGTTGAAGGTGGATGGGTCTCGGTTTGAGATGAAGCCTTCAACTGTTGGGTGAATATGGTTATGAACTACTAGTGCTCTTAGCGGATGGGCCTCGTTTTGAGGTGAAACTAAGAGCACACCTTTTGGTATGTCAATAATATAACTACTCTTTTGACTTTATTATTGTTGTTATTAGTGCACAAATTTTACTTATGAAAACTGTTTTGTTTAAACATTTTTGGGAATATTGTGGGAAAATATCCTGACTAGTATTCTAAGAGATATCCTGGTCAGGATATTGTCATATAACTTAGAAGACTTAAATCATTTGAAAAAGGAGAGATCATACCAAAGACTTTTAGAGAATCAATTTCAATCTTCCACCTTAGGTATGTCCCCAGTGCACACTTACAAACTTGGATCCAACCTTTGAATAGTATAATGTATGTCCCCTGTGTATGACACAGAAATGCAAATGTATTCACACTTTGGTTTGAATAAATTTCAAACACTCCGAAGCAAAAATCTTGATATCCTGAAATGAATCATTAGCATACTGGGGATAAACCCTTAATATCCTGGGGATAAACCCTGGTATCCTGGGGATAAACCCTGAGTTTCATGCGCTACAGGCGAGAGTGTATAAACTCCTAGACTTAGAAAGGTGAAAACCTTTAAACCTTAGAGAGTATGAAAATACCCTTTCGTGAGAGAGGGTGATCAATCCTCATATACCTTTAGGATCCAGGATATAGCCAACAGTAACGAAATTGTCAGCCACTTTTACATGAACTGGTCCCGCTACCTTGAACTATACCTAGATAACTTGCGCTCCAGGCGAGGTGTTTAAACCCAATTCGAAAGAAAGGTGAATACCTTTAAACCTGTGAAGGGATCAGGATCCCTTAAACGTGAGAGAGGGGGCCAATCCTCTAATCTTTCGACTTATCTTGAGTATATATCCTGGAGCTATATCCTGAAACATATCCTGCAAAACAGTTCTAAACTAAGGTGGGTGTTAGCTTGGCTAACACCCCTCCGATGCTTAAGTCAGTATTGGGTTCAAGATAATAAACAAATATATTTTAAAGAGATAGAACACATACCATTCCGAGATAGAAAACAAATTCTACTCTTACTTGAAATAGAGCTTCAAATGTATTGCATTCCAGGATCTTGGTAGCATATCCCCTTCCACATTCCTGAGTCGATATGCTCCTTTCCCTGCTTCTGACTCAACTTCATAAGGTCCTTCCCATTTCGGAGCTAGCTTGCCATCGGCAGGATTAGTGGTGTTTTGAAAAGCCTTTCTCAGCACCCAATCACCAACTCGAAATCTTCTAGTCCTTATGTTCTTATTGTATGCTCTGGATATTCTTTGTTGATATGCTGCTATCCTTAGCCTTGCTGCATCTCTTCTTTCATCTATAGTGTCTAGATCTTGACATAAGACTTCAGGATTCTGTTCAGGATCCTGTAGCATAGATCTTGCAGTAGGTATCGTCATTTCTGTTGGAATCATTGCCTCTGCTCCAAATACCAAGGAAAACGGGGTTTGGCCAGTTGCATTCTTCACCGTTGTCCTATCAGCCCACAAAACAAAGGGTAACTCTTCCGCCCATCTTCCTTTCTTGGCTCCAAGTCTCTTCTTTAAGTTATTGACTATTATCTTGTTCGAGGATTCGTTGCAGGATATAAAACATGTATTATTGGTATTTGGATCCCTTCCGGTATCCTGACTGATGATCCCAGATTTGCTATGGCATCCGCTTCAGCATTATCCTCTCTTGGTACCTGTTCAAGTGTAAAAACATCGAAATATCCTGCTAATTTTTTGAGAATATCGAGGTATTCGATTAACTTCTCACCCTTAACTGCATAGGATCCATTAAAATGATTAGTAATTAACAAGGAGTCAACATATACTTGCAAATTCTTGATATTCATACTCTTAGCTAGTTCTAATCCTGCAATTAAAGCTTCATATTCTGCCTCATTATTGGTAGCAGGAAATTCACACCTAATAGCCTGGGGTAATATGTCCCCCTGTGGCGATTTTAGTAGTATTCCCAATCCTACTCATCTTATATTAGATGCACCATCAGTATATAATGTCCAGGATCCTGAGGATTCTCCTAATTGCTGAACTTCTAGGTCTGCCTCATCCTGAATGTCACTACTAAAATCAGCCACAAAGTCAGCTAAAGCCTGAGACTTTATGGCATTCCTAGGTTCATATACTAAATCATAGGCACTTAACTTTACCGACCACTTAGCCATCCTGCCTGACATCTCTGGTTTTCTAAGCACATTCTTGACAGGATAATTAGTTTTAACATGAATCCTATGAGTCTCAAAATAATGTCTAAGTTTTGTTGATGCCATGACTAATGCTAGTATTAGTTTCTCTAAGTGAGAATACCTAGTTTCAGCATCTAACAAACTTTTGCTAACATAATAAACAGGATATTGCTGACCTTCATGGTCTTTTATAAGAACGGCACTTACAGCATTCCCTGATACAGCAAGGTACAGGGATAATGGTTCACCATTCTCAGGCTTCATTAGTAGAGGTGCGGTTGAAAGATATTGCTTTAATTCCCGTAGGGCCGCTTCATGCCTTTCACCCCACTCGAATTTTTTGTTCTTTTTCAGGATATCATAAAAATCTTTGCATTTCTCCGAGGATCTTGAGATGAATCTGTTTAATGCTGCCACTCGCCCCGTTAATCGTTGAACATCTTTCATATTTGAGGGTGATTTAATATCCAAGATGGCTTTGATCTGCTCCGGGCTTGCTTCTATTCCTCTTTTGGTCACCATATATCCTAGAAATTTTCCTGCCCCCACTCCGAAATGGCACTTAGCAGGATTCAGCTTCATATTATACTGATCCAGGATATCAAACGCTCCTTTGATATCCTGGAGGTGATCCTGAGCTTTCTTTGACTTTACTACCATATCGTCAATGTATACTTCCATGGTGTCCCCCAGTTTGTCTTTGAACATCATGTTTACCAATCTTTGGTATGTTGCACCTGCATTTTTCAAACCAAAAGGCATAGCTGTGTAACAATAAATACCTGTTGGCGTCATGAAGGCAGTATCCTCCTGGTCAGAAGGCTCCATTTGGATCTGTTGAAATCCTGAGGATGCATCCATGAAAGTCAGCATTTCATGCCCAGCAGTGGCATCTACCATCGCATCAATATGGGGAAGAGGAAATGGGTCTTTAGGACAAGCTTTATTCAAGTCTGTGTAATCCACACAGACTCTCCATTTTCCGTTCTTCTTCTGTACCACTACCACGTTTGCTAGCCACCTTGGGAATTTGACTTCTCTAATCATTTTGGACTTCAACAATCTTTCAACTTCTTCTTGAATAATTGTATTGCGTTCAGGAGCAAACTTTCTTCTCTTTTGTTGCACTGGCTTGAATGATTTATCAATTCCAAGCTTGTGAGTGATAATATCTTTGGATATGCCTGTCATATCCTCATGCTTCCATGCAAACGTCGACATCCTGCATTTTAAAAAGTTAATTAATCATTCTTCAATATCCTGAGGGATATTGGTTCCCACGAGCACCGAAATATCAGGATTATCCTGATCCAGGACAATTTTCTTCACATCCTGCTCCGGATCCTCCACAATATCCTGGGCCCGCGTCTTTAATTGCTATGCTGCACTAGGTTTGGTTGAGGATTTCATTGAGGATGAGTAGCATTCTTTCGCCTCCTGCTGATCGCTATCAACTTTAACAACTCCCCAAGGGGTAGGTATCTTGATGCATTGGTGATATGTTGATGGCACGGCCTTCATATCGTGAATCCATGGTCTTCCCAGTATAATGTTATAGCAGGATAGAGAGTCCATTACACAGAAACGTTGTATCGAGTTGAGTCCTTCAACGTACACCGGCAACTTTATCTCTCCCACTGTGTTTCTGGCCTCTCCACTGAACCCAACAAGCACGGTGGACTTCAAAGTGATATCCATTGGAGATACATTCATCCTTTTAAGTGTCTCTAGTTGGATTATGTTGACAGAGCTGCCGTTATCAACCAATATCCTGCGTACAAAATGGTTAGCCACATATAACGTTATTACCAGAGCATCATGGTGAGGATCCTGGACAGTATCCCTGTCATCAGCATCAAATGTGATCACTTTGTCAGTTGTGAGTGTAGTCATCCTGACAGGTTTGTCTCCCCTTTCGGCTTTAGCTTCTTTTGCATGTCTCTTTGCTGCCGAATATGAAGTCCCACAAATGTCGGATCCCCCCGAAATGAAGTTGATTACTTTGGCATCCGGGGGAGGTGAGGCTGCTCGTTCAGGATCCTTCTCAGTATCCTGACCCTTATTCTTCTTTCTTCCTAAGAGATCTTTCAAATATCCCTTGCTTAGAAGATAGCTTATCTCTTTCCTCAAAGCAATGCAGTCCTCGGTCATATGTCCGAAATCTTCGTGGAAAGCACACCATTTTGATTTGTCTTTCCAATCCGCTTTTTGTTGATTCTTTCGAGGCCATCTTGCTTTGTCCCCTAGACCCTGCATGGCATACATCAATTCAGGAATGTTAACAGAAAAGCAATATTCTGATAATTCAGGATACTCTTCAGGATCCTCATCTTCGACAGCATTCACTCTCTTATTCTCATTTCTGCCGTATGGCTTAGGCCGATACGACTTGAATGAGGATTCTGACTTCCTGTTAGTTGACTCATAAGTGTTGGATGAGTTCATCCTTTCTTGCATCTTCCTGTCATCTTCCAACCGAATGTATCTTAGGGCCCTGTTCCGAGCTTCATCCAGGTTCCTGCATGGGTTCATTACAAGGTCTTGGTAAAATTGAGAATCTTTTTGCAACCCCATCTTGAAAGCTTGCACAGCTGTTGCAACATCAAGATGAGGAATGTCTAGTGATTCTCGGCTAAACTTGTTCACATAATCCCTAAGGGATTCCTGAGGCCCTTGTGTTATCCTGTAGAGATCACTTGTTAATTTTTCAAAGCTCCTACTACAAGAAAACTGACTATTAAATAAATTTACTAAATGAGCAAAAGATGTGATTGAATGCGGAGGAACATTCAAGAGCCACTTCAAAGCTGATCCTGTCAAGGTTGAACCAAAACCCTTGCACAAGCATGCTTCTTTGAGATCCGGAGGGATAGGGTTGATCTCCATCCTCTCCCTATACTGAGCAATATGCTCTTCAGGATCCGTCGTTCCGTCGTAAAGCTTCATGTTGGGGGTTTGGAACCTCTTTGGAATCTCAGCATCACAGATAGGATATGCAAAGCGAGATATCTTATGGCTATCTTGAGACACTTCCGGGATTGGCTGGACCACCCCGGGTACACTTGATATCATGTCCTTCAATTTTTGAAGTTCCCTGGTAAGTGCTGACGTCACACCTGTATCCTGCAAGGATCCACTATTGTTAGTAGCATGAGTATTATTATTATTATTTAATATGTTACTCGTTGGAGGATTCTGCCCATATCCTGAGGCATATCCTGAGCTCCTTATGGTCGATATCCTGACCGAGGAGGGTATTTCAGGAGTATGATTCTGAGGAAGGCTGGGCACAATATTCCCCCTGTTATCCTCTGTATACACGGCTGAACTGAAGTTCAAAGCTCTGGGTTGTAATGGGGTGACAATATCCTCAGCGGATCTGCTCGAGCCAGACTTCAGGAGTTGTATTTCCCTTAAAAGCATTTGGTTTGTTTCTTGCTGCTGCCTCATTTGTTCCTGCACACTTCCAAACAAGGTTAAAATTTCATCGTTAGATGCTAAAACAGGGGCAGACTCTTGAACAGTGCGAGTAGGGATAATATCCTGAGGTCGTGTAGAAGCTGGCATTCTTGGAGGAGGTGGCGGAAGCACCGAACCTGTAGTAACAGAAGTCGTAGCAGACATAGTAGAGGAACTCATGTTTGATCGTGAGGCCATTGTGGACAATGTGGCAAAAAGTTTTGAAAATAAAAAACCGATTAGCGATTTAACAAAAAATTTTAGTAGAGATAGCACCACTTGCCCCACGGTGGGCGCCAAATTGTTTTGGTCAAAAATTACCGAAGCAATTTAGTGATCAAATTAGTAATGTGAGGTAGTGTGCTAAAAAGTTTAAGGAAAATATGCTTGTTGATTTATTTAACAAATCAGTATTCAGGATACGGCTCAGGATATTGAACTGTATCTACGATCAAACAGTGAGTAAATAATAAATAAAAAGTAAGGAAGACGACACGAGATGTACGAGGAAAGCCCTTGATCAATCTAGATCGCCGGCATAAAACCTCGGGAGCTGACAATCGCAGCTGCCTTGTTCTTCTTATTGCTTTAAACTTCAAGATACAGTGCAGGATATCAACCAGATCTCTAAGTGTTACAATGAATTCGTGTGAGAGTACAATTTGCGAGAGAGCAAGTGTTGGTGTGTAGTGAGTGTGATTGCAGTGAAATTGTTGTGTCCTATTCGATCTGGTGTTCCTCCTATTTATAGTAACGAAATACAAACAAATATCCCTATAAATATGGGATGCTCCGAATATTCCATCACGAACGTTGTAGACCGAGTAATAAGGCTTCAACGTCTTTCTTTGAACGGTTTGGACCGAGTCTTCCGCAGAACAAGTCTTTGTGAACGTTGTTAGCTTCCAGCCCACGTACCTGCACGTAATTCGTTAGTGATCCTGAGGATACCATTCAGGATATTACCAGTACCCTGAATCCGCACCCCGGATATAAACAGATATTATTTAATCAAGATATAAGCCAAGATATTTCTCAGGATATGAGCTCAGAAATTAGCCCACAACACTTGTGAAGCGGAGTACGTATCTGCTAGCAGTTGCTGCTCTCAGATCTTGTGGATACAGCAACAGATGTGCGACTACGGTTTGCAGTTTCTTAACACACCTCTTTTTGTTGATAATGAGGCCGCTATAAATATATCTAAAAATCCAGTACATCACGCTAAAACTAAACACATAGAAATTCGTCATCACTTTATTCGTGATTGCTTTGAGAAAAAGTTGATACGAATTGAGAAAATCCACACTGACGAACAGAAAGCTGATTTACATACCAAAGCTTTTGATAAAAATCGGTTTAAATATTTGTTAAAACTGAATGGTATGAAGCTTATGTCGGTGTCGGATGGCATACTTGGCGTTGATGAAGGTTCTGTTGCGGATGAAGATGAGAAACAATCTGCAATGGTTTGTCGAATTTTTACTTGTTTTGGTATTTAGGGGGAGTAGATGATGTTTGTACATAGTTTATTTTCAGAAAATACAAAAACAGTAAAAAATGCAAAAATATAAAAACATGATAAAATGAAATAGAGCTTGTGTATATAGGGAAAATGATAGTACATCAGCTAGACGATCACAGTATGCTAAAGATTTGAAAAGTATAAAAGAGTTAAACAATCTTACTGATGATGTGTCGATAGGTTTTCACACATTTAGTAGATTTTTTCGGGATATAAACCTAAATTCAAACTTGTGAATTCGTGGGGAACACTACTTGGATATATAGGTAACCCCTGAAATCTCGTTTGAAAGGTCTCTTAATCTGATATACTAGGTCTTTATACTCTATGATGTCTGGGGTATTATTCCGGGACTTCTGCTGAACGGTAGTTCTGACCTAGTCCCTGGCTAATACTTGCTGCAATGCTTGAAACACAGCATTAAACCCTCAGCATGCTGAAACAATTAAATTGATATATGCTGCTGTTGTAAGCAAAAAGATCCTCTAAAGGGGACAGACCGAAAAGTCGAAGCTGATATCTCTCTGCGTATACGGAAGTATC
Organism: Helianthus tuberosus; assembly: GCA_030545235.1. NCBI lineage: Eukaryota > Viridiplantae > Streptophyta > Magnoliopsida > Asterales > Asteraceae > Helianthus > Helianthus tuberosus. The sequence continues at coordinate 964,959 of CM060352.1, read as the reverse complement.
GATCTGAGATCCCTCGGCCCTCGCACACCTAAATTATATACAGATATCATTGTAGTATTCTCACCTGTAAGACTGATTATTGAGATTCTGGATACGGGAATATATTCAAGAGGTGGGACACATGAATGATCTAAGTTCTTAATTCATCTAAATCGTATCCTGAATAAGTTGAACTTTGTATGAGAATTTAAGATGGATCAGTATATCGACAATCGAGGTAAATTGTTTAAGTCTGAGTATGAAATGTAGCTTAACGGTACTTGTGATTTGTCTGAACAGCTGATATGATTCCCTGACACACTCACCAAAAATATGTTTGTAAATAGTTTATTTTGTTTACTTTCTGCAATTTAAGTTTTCTGTATTTTATTTCTTAGTTTAGAATACTTTGATAAAATCCAAAAAGATTTTATTTCTGTTTTATTTTAGACAAACCAAAGTGGAAAGTTGATTGTTGGATTCTAAGATGTTTGAAGCAGATGCAGGAAATTCTGGACTGAAGAATGAGGAGAGCTTACTTTGAAGAAGTTTGATTTGTTTGAAAAGTCAAAAACAAGTTCATTAACTTGATACTTGTTATTTTCAGAAAATGTTTGAAAATGTTGTTTTAAAATTAGTATTGATTCGTCAAAAGATCAACCAAGGTCATTAATTTGAACTTGGTAGATTAATTGAGTAATCAGGGTCATTAACTTGGACCTGAATACTTGAGTGGATTATTAAAGCTGATTAAGTTTGTGTTTTTGTGATTGAAAAGATAGTTTGTAATGTTTGTTGGTTGAGTAACAGGTTTGATCTTCATAATTCCCAACGGAAGCTTATTGTTAAAGCTTGAACCAGATTTCTCAGATTCTAGCATACTGAGAGGGGGAGTCTGTGAAAGGGGGAGTCTGGATCAACAGTCAAAGGGAAGATTGAAGTTTAAAGTTTAAAAGCTTGAAGATAAAGATTGATGAGAGTTTTTACAATGTTTGAAGATTGTTAAAGACAAAGACTTGAAGCCAAAGACTTCATCAACATCCAAGGGGGAGTCTGTTGGTGCACTAAATGTCTGCTGATTACGTCATTATCAAGTCTTGTGTCTAGGATTGTTTGAATGATCACACTATAGGGTTTAAATTAGGGTTTATATGTTTTAATCATGAGATTTCGCTTGAAAGGTTATGTGAATGCTTGAAGCGAAATCAAGATGTGATGATTTCGCTTCAGACATGCTCAAGCGAAATCACATACTCTATATATAGATGTGTTGGTCATTTGAAGAGAGATAGTTTTCATTATATGTGAGACGAAGTGCTGATGGATTTGTATTAGAAAACCTTGTACAAGCACTCAAATTAATCAGAAAAGAAAGATTAAAAGGATTAAAGCTGTTATGACTTTGTTTACGTTGATTCCGCCTTCGTATGTAAAGATGAACTACTTTTACTGACGGTTTAAGGTCATACAACGGTCCAACAGTCTTTTTATGAGTTTGGAGCTCCACCTATTTCGACCCTCACTCCAAACCAAGTCTCCAAGTCTGCAAAAAGTGATGATGTGGACTTTTAAACCAAACCTCCAGTCACATGTGCGGCCCACTCTTGAATCCCTTATGATTTTATAGTAATGAATAATGATGTGATCATGTTGTGTAATTATGAGAGCCCAAAATTGTCTAATATGGCTGCCAATATTAGGTGATGTTGCTGCTGACTTTCGTGGCCCATTCCACACAAACATACTCACGTGCGCCTCTCTCCATATTGTAATTTGTCAACCGTAGGTCCCACTTCAAACCGTAAACCTTAAGTCATATATGATGTTGATTTTTGTGCACACCACATGCAATCCATAAGCCACAATACCTCAACGTAAACCTCATGTTGATGTTACTGTTTGTTTGTCTTGTGTCTTGAACCAAAAGTCAACACACCTATCCAATCCCCATGGTCCAACATATGCAACATGTATTAAATTGCTATTGTGATGATGAACGGTTGATATTATGGAATATAATATCAAACCCCCACTCTCAAGTTTTCATCTGGACGCTCCACTTCATCTCTAACCCAGTTAACTTCCCTGAATTAAGCAAATTAATCTGCACAACCACAATCTCTCGTAGTTAACTTATTCAATGCATATAATTACTTAAAACTACACAAAACACGCAAGATAGACACTTTAAAACTCGGGTTTCACCCTCTCCATCACATCCCCACACTTACCTTTGATTGTCCTCGAGCAAACCGATACGGAACTACTCACCATAGTAACAACACCTCTAACCCCCTATACCGATGCAACCGTTTAAGTCCCAAGTCATACCCGTTCCATAGGCTGACACAATCAAGATTGACAGCCCGACAAGTAATTAATGCAATTTATAAAACTTAAGACTTGTCTAATCAAAACTAACATGCTTAGGATTATACACATGCTACACGCCCCTCACAATCAACTCTCCCCTCGGGTTAAAAATATGAACTAGCGTGTAATGTGCTAGCATTTATATCACTCAAAACCAAACATGAAATTTTGTAATCATAGGCTTGTACGAAAATCATACCTCCACTGTATCATATAACACGGCACGCATCAAAAGGACTTTCGGTTTTGGGCTTAGGCTAAGGGTAGGAAACGTTTGGCTTATATTTATATTTTTTATATGGCGAACAAACAAACGACCAAACCGTGACAACTTTATTTGCAACATAACATACTTTTGGGTTGGTTTCTACCCAAGATACGAACAATATTCACAAAACTTTTTTTTTCTATATTTTTTTTCTTTTCTTTGTTTTTTTTTTCAATTATTCATACTTTGTCGTTCACGGTCGGTATCAAAACACTTCACATTAGGTGGACAAACGAAAGGTAAATAGGCTCAACAGGGCTACTAAGGGTGATGACTAGGTAAACACAAAATAAAAACACTAGTGTACGGGATATCCTAATGCCTTTATCATTTACGTGCACATATTAATCCACAGTCTCAGCATGCATCAAATCATACAAGTTCTAACACAGAATAACACGCGGCCTGCTCTCAACAAATGAATTCAATATGTAAATCATTATATCATTCTACAGGCTCAAAATTCTCACCAAAGAAAGGGTAAAAAGGATGCCGACACGTAGCATATGCAATCTAAAGCATGTTACCCCTAAATAGACATCTCTTCTCAATTATTATTATTTTTTTCTAAAAACACATGTCGGACCTACTCTCATGAAACTTAAAGGAATGACCATGACAAGGGACTATGTTAGTTTACTACCAGCAAAGGACCCATTAGTGATTGAAACGTTCGGTTTTCATATCCATTTAGTTCCCTTAAGGCGATGAAATTCTTTAAAATTTTCAAAATTTTCAATTTTTTTTCGCTTTTCATCGTTTTCAATCACTTTCAACCTCTTTCAAACTCTTATCCAAACCTTTCCCTTCCCGGGTTCCCATATCCCCACACTTGGGCGACATTGTCCCCAATGTATAGTGCTTTTAAAACAAACCCGGGAATACCAACTATCAAACCTCATGAGAGACCGTTCCTAACACAAATAATTTAAACACATTCCCTAGACACAAATTGTTCACACCACCAAAACACGAATAGAAATGCAATAATAAAAAGTGGAACAGACTCCCCTGGTTTAAAGCGAAGAATCCTCATGCGTCATGTTCCACCACGACCGTATAGCATTTCATTCGTGGCCGTGTCCAACAAGTACTCAGGTCAATCTCTACAATTAGTGTGCAGATCATCCCCGTCCAAATGGAGATTGAGTATGGACAATTTTGACTGAACTCTAATCCGCGCATTGTCCGCAACTAGAACTAGAACGTATTGGGACTTCACCAAACATCCCCACACTTGGACCATTGCATCCGTAGAGATTAATAACCTGGTAACCTGCAAAAGTACTTACGCAAAAACAAAACAAATATACAGTACTCTACATCCTCGGGCTGCCTCCCGAGAGCGCTAAGTTTATAGGTCTTCGGCCAGACCATACCTGATATACCCTCATGGTGGTCGAAGTGAACATTTACCCACCGAATTTCCTGCATATGCTCGGTAATTGACATTCCAACCTCCTATCTGCTCTCTTCTGCCAACGATATTTGTCGAATCAAATCGGAACAAGTAAAATCCACATTTGCCTACCGAATTTCCAAGGTGTTTTCGATAGTTGACATGTCGAGTCTTCACCTTCTTTCCTATCATGAATACGTTTGTTGGATCATTTCTTAGCCACTTCAATATACCTTGTCCAAGGTCTTCTATACTCACCTTTCTCTTATTCTTGCTCGAGCCATCATCCCCAACTTTGTTAGTTGGAGTAATCAACGTATGCAGCGGTTCAGGATAAATTTGAACTACATCATTCTCTGGTTCTTTAGTAGGTGCTAAGTCTTCATGTTGGTTTAAACATATAACTTCAAGTTCCGGAAGACTTTCAACCTCTTCTTCATCTTCGACAACCAAAACTGGTATTTCTTCAACAAATGCAGAAATGGATGTGGTATTATCCTTCACAACTTTTAATGTTGCAATTTGTTCGTCTATTTGATTCGATCGTTGGACCATAGCCTCAATTCTAGACCTGCTCTCTTGTGCCATCACCAGCATAATATCCATGATTTCATCAAGTTTAGAATTTTGGTGTTTACCTTGACAATCATTTTGACTCTGGTGTTGCTGATATAAACTCCCTTGGTAATTACCATGATTATTGTATGTTGACTCAGAGTAGTCATGGTAACGACCATTATAATCTTCTTGGTATCTTGAGAAGAGCACCACCTCGGATTCGTACTCATCATAATCCAAATTTTTCTCATACCTTTGGTTAACATTTGACTGATAGTGTCCCTGATATGAAGGTGCCTTGTACCCAGACATCAATTTTTCTTTCCAAAACACTGGGTCTGTCCAAAACACTAGGCAATCTTCTTCTGTGTGAATTTTCCCACAACAAGGGCATGACTGATGAGCTATATCCATAATCCAAAGATTTCACTTCCTGCACAAACAAACTAAAATACCCGCATAGAAAACTAACATATAAAAAAAACTAACAACTACAAGAAATATTTTTGGATTTTTGGTTTTTTCTAATTTAAGAAAAACAACGTACTAAACACTAAGCGCACCGACTCCCCGGCAATGGCGCCATATTGATCGATGTCATAAGGTCGGTCAAAAATAAAGTTAAAGTGTCCTATTCACCTTTTACTAGTAAAGGGCAAGTAGGGTGTCGAATCCACGGGGAATCAGTGGAAAGTGTAAAAGTTCGTTGTTCCAATTATCATCTACTATCTAAACTAATTGCTTTTTGCAGTTTGAGAATGATTGTGAAAACAAATGTAAATTCGAGTTGTAAACAATTATAAGAAAAGGGACCAATCTCCGGGTTTTCAGGTTATGAAGAAAATCGGTTTACTTAGTTACTACCAGTTGGAAATCACATAGACATGATTTGTAAAACTTGTTTTGATAAATAATTAATGGACAATATATTTGATTGCAATGATCCACGATCAAAACCGAAAGATTGATGCAAATGAATAGTAGTCCAATTAATTACCAATTTCAGGTTTCATAAACATAATCGAGTTCAATGATTAAAGGTTTAAAACAATGACATCCTAGAATTTAATCCCGGTTGTTGATGAACAAACCAAATAATTGATGAACACGAATGATTACGATAATCTAATAATGTTTAATCGAAATAAATAACAATAAAAACGACTAACCGAATGATTAATCAATTTTCAATCCAAAAAGTCGAAAACATACGCAAACCCGATGTTCAAACATAAACCCTATTCCCGGAGACGGTCACGGGACGACTAGCCGCTCATGATATTCGTACAATCTTCCGAAGCTTGGCCGAAGGTTGAGTTCATGATCCAATCGGCATTGTGCGGGAGATGTCTCATGAATAATGGAATGATTTCCCTGATGAAAGTGGTTCTACGGCTGCCAATAGATCGATGATCATATTGGGCCGATTTGGGAGCTGCCCATCTCTTCGTGGGTCAAAGCCCAAAGTTGTGTTATGCTCCTCCAACTCGTAATAATGGAAGTCTTTTTATGAGTTTGGAGCTCCAAAAGAAATCATATACGTCTTGTAACACCTCGTAAAATCACGTCCAATAAAGTATTGACACGTGTAATAAACCCCAATAAAGTTAAACCTTGAATATAAGGGACTAATTTTTCGAAAAATCGAAAAACATTATCCATGAAAGAACTGGAAGTATTATCATACCTAAAATAAGTTTCTAAATAACCTTTTACGGTTTTATATTCACAAATGAGCCACTTGTTAATCAAGTGTAGCCGTTTATGTAATTAATTGAAAGTTTGCGCAGAAAAGGGTTAAAAGCGTCAACATATTAATTCTTACCTCTGAGTGACCTTTTAACAAACCGAGAGCCTCATGATATTTGATTATACTCTCGGGATTGCCAATCATTGGCCACCCAAGGCTTTTATGCCCAAAAGTGAAGTTACGCGCAACTTTACAAGTATAAGGGACTAAAAGTGACAATATGTTTAATTATACGTCTGAATGACCTTTTATTGAGCCCGAAGCATTATTATGTTTAATAATACTTTCAAAAATGCCTAATATAGATTAGATGATGTAACGCCCGGCTCTTTTGTACTTTCCATTTATAGAAAGCTTTGTTCGTGTTTCTATTTTTGGAAACTTGTTATTCTTGTGATCGTTCTTTCTTTGTAATCTTTGTCAAAACCGAGACTTGGATCATTAATGAAACACGTATTTTGTTACGAATATGTTATACACACTTTATATATGCTCGTATGTTCGAATTGATGAATCAATTGATGTTTAATCTTTATTCTTGGAAACTATGTGCTAAACTTGTAATTAATCTAAACTTATGCATAAAACGTGTTTTGATCGTCAACGATACTTGATTACGAAGCTTATACGCTCAATTATACTTTGATTATGATCGCCATACTTGAATTGACCTTAAACTATGCCCTTATGTCAAAACAAGTCCCTAAACATTCAAGAATGCACCTAAAGGCATCAAACAAGAAACTACAGGGACTAAATTGTAACAAAACCAAAGTTGACAAGAATGAGGCGCCGCGTGACGCCAAGCCTCCTCGCGTCACGCGAGGCCCTTGTTTCGACAGCCTTTGTGTTTTCTCAGCTGGTATGCACGAAATCCAATCTTCTAATCTCACCCAATCACCATTAAGCCACCTCTAAACACCTCCAATCATACTCAAACTCTTCCACTATAAATATACACCTTCTCCAAGCATTTCTACACTTTCAACACTCTCTAATCACTCCAAATTCACTCTCAAATCAGTTGCAAATCTGTATTTTCGGACAGATTCATACTCTTGCACTAAAGTGAGTATAACTTGCTCATTTCTTAACGAAATCACTTGATTCTTCTTCCTACTTGCTTGGATAATCCTTGGGTTTGATTCCTTGACTTCTCCTTGGAGAAATCAGACCTGGAATTGCCCTGAAATGGTCCAAGAACTTTCTGTTTTGTTACATACTCTTTCAATCTTGTTTAAACTTCATCCAACTTGTGTCTAACACATCTCACACCAATGTCCTAATGCTTACAACCTCTCTTATGGTTGGTTAAGCTTAAAAACATGGTTGAGAAACTTAAATCAGAGGATTAAACCTCATAAACTTTCTGTTTTGTTAGGGTGTTTTGACCCACAAGTCATGTTCGAGCTAGTTCTTGATGTAGAGTGATTATGGAACAACATGGGTTGTTCCAAACATACAATCCTCACATGACTTGATGCTTTCTCTTAGTTAGATTGTTTATATTATTACCCTAAACGTAGTTCGTGACCCTCCTTGGTTGTTTTTACATCAAGAGAAGTGGTGAACATTCAAGGGGTTCCTAAACGGAAGCTTATTCTTCCTACCCCATACATGACATCCATGAATAACTCGAGGTGCCTAAATGAAGATCGAAATCTTCTACCTCCTACTTGAATTATTGGACCTAATAATATGTAATACTTAACCTAAATATATATATACACTCATTCGAACCTTTAATGTTAAACTTGTGTTTATATGTTAAAGTAGTAGAATACCATCTAAGACTTAACACTCCAAGTATGATTCTAATGGGCATATTACCCATGAAATACAAAATAACCCTAGTGGTTACATAGTGTCATATAAGAGTATAAGTTAAAGATGATTATTTTGATATCATACTTTATGTTATGTTAAACTCCAAATTATAATCTTCCGTTGAACGCCAAACTCACACACCTACGTTTCCTCGTGTAGAAGGACTAGGTGCTCCAACCTAATCTACTCCAACAACTCACTCGCGGGAATTCCAAGTAGGAAAGCTTGCAACCACCGTGAGTATACTCGATCCCTTTTTCCCCTTTTTATTTTGGGATGCAACATGTACATTATGTAAACAATCTTTGAAACTAGAAACTAAACATACTCAATCCTTGTACAAACCTGAAACTAATGTGCTTTACTTATGATTCTTGTATGCTCTATTTGAACGATTTGGAACGTATATGCTCATTAACTTTGCTAGCCCACCTTAACAATTATAGCGCTATAGGATTTACGCACCGCCCGTTAAACTTGGGGTATTGTTAAGTTAAACATTTACCATCCCGCTATCAATTGGGATTAGGCTATTTTATGCGTTGGATTCTTGGGTTTGATCATAGTGTACGCCAAAATTGCATACTAGTAATTCACATATTATGAACCATGTTGGATTTGAGTTTTTATTCTATTATGCTATGTAAACAAACTTGTATACTCGCTCATTGCCTTTGCATTGAAACTCTATTTTAATACATGTTGCAGGTTGATTAATGAAGTATGGATGATTGATGAAACAAGTGTAGGGTGGACTAGATACACACCTTTAATCCATTTATCTTTGTTGATTTGAGTTTGGACAATGTTGTTATTTCCATTTTTATATGTTGTATGACAATTTAGCAATTGCAATGAAATTCGAGTTTAATTAAATATTGTCACATAGTGTTATGATGTTTTGAGCAATTTGTTCGTCTCATCCCGATGTTTCCGCCATCGGTTGGGGTGTGACAGTTGAGGCTTCAATGATATTAAATGATGAGTTACGCAAGTTTGCGCATTAGAGGGACCTAAAGCGTCAAACTGCTAAAGTATACCGATTCGTATGTTATCGGACCTTCCAGAATATGACCATGAGATAAACATACCATGATTATCCCTTATATAGCTTAGATATAGGCTTAGAGGTGTTTGGTGCGCGAAAATAAGCTTTTAGGTCATGAAGGGACTAAAAGTGTCAAAAAGCGCACAAGTTTGCCTTTACGCGCATATCTTACATTCTGAATATCCCCGGACACCCCAAATTTTATGTAAGCACTAAAATATTTTATTTTAGTGTTTGGCTTGATAAAATTCCATTCGTCGTGTCGTTTGGATCATTTTCCGCGTCCGTCCGTGTTTCGTCGTAATTAACCGAACAACGTGACCGTACGACCAAACGAACTGACATCCGGCATATTTTTAAGCATGTTTCATGTTCCCCATACTTAGGCATCATTGTAGAGCCTTGAAAACGATTTAAAGGGCCTTGGATGTGTAGGAAATGGCATTTGAAGGTGCAGGGGCTAAAACTGTCAACAAATGAAAGTTTCTGATTTCAGACCAGGTCCTTACGGACCGTATGCTATGGACCTTACGGTCCATAAGTGTTGCCCAAATGCAGCAACACATAAATTTGCCTGTTCAGCCCATTCAAACGACATGTATTGCCCTTTTTCACTTCCATGCGCGTCCCCTACTAATTTTAGGGCTTAGGGACATGTGTTAATGATCAGGGATCACTCCTAGAGTTGGTTGTCATCATCATAATGGATCAAGAACACTATAAATAGACCCATTGTTGCGAGACTTGATCACTCATTTATTCCTTCATCTTCTGATCATTTCTGGAGCTCAAGACCTCCTTCTAGGCTTCCCTAATCGTGCATAGGACCTTAGTAAGTCTACTTAACCTTCCCTAATCATGTTTTGCTTAGTTATTAGCTTAAAAGTCAAACCGTCGTAATTAACAGTTGACTTATTGATTAATCACTAATGGTCCAGTGATTAGTCAAATTGAAGGTACTTATAAGTTGGTATTTATGTGGGCAATAAACCCTTAAAAGGGCACCCTCAGATTCCCACTCTAACTAGATCAAATGTCGGGTCAAAGTTGTTTAGAAAACGTCAACAGAAGCTTAATTTGCAAATTAACATGTAATTAGCAATGTAGAAGGCATGTAACCTATTTTATCACTCATATAACTTGGTAATAAGTATAAGAACTGATCTAAGCTTGTTTGATCCGACAATTTTCTGTTTAGACCCGGTTCGGAACCGAAAGTCGCAAAACTTTGACTTTTGCTTTGACTTCAGTTCTGACCCGAATTAGATAGGTTTAGAAATGCCTTAGGGCTTCCTTAGGACCAGGTTACATGTTGGTGTAACCCTCTGTACTTGGTTCGTTGATTGCCCCATTCGTTTACGCGTTTCCGTTAATTGCCTAATGTTGATCAATATGCCCTTTTTGACCATAAAACGAGAATTTTGGAAATGTGAAAGGACAATAATCCTCATTACTGATTTATAAAGTTGTCCCTAAATTTCCACATCAGTTGGAGGTCTAGATTAGGAGTTATGCTCATTAGCGTAATTATAACGCCTTTTAGTAATTAAACGGCGCAATTAGCATAAAGCCTATCTAAACCCAATTTTTGACACCAAACCTTTTACCCACTGATGTAATATAATATTTTGAGATTTTTAATTATTTTTAAACTAATCATAACCTAAGGCTATCGCCTTAATTCGGTAAATACCGATTATACCCTTTTTGTGTGTAAAATGAGTTCTGCATAGTATTTTGACACCAATCCAATTGCTACTGATTTTATAAAATAAATGAGGTATTTTGAACTTTATAACCTGATCAGAAAACTCAGATTTCCTATTTAAACCCGAAAGTCGCCTAAAACCGACTTTTACGCGTTTTAAGCGCATAGTATGGGTTAAAACTATTTTTGGCATATGAAACTTAATACCTACTGATGTTTTAAGTAAATTTATATATTTTAACAGTAAAGAAAAGTTTTAAACTCAGAAAAGTTATCGCAATCACAAACAATAATAATCCCTCGTGAACAAACTAAATTTACAATGCTTTCATTTATCCATGCTATGCTATGTTGGACTCGTGACTATGCTATACGTGACATCTAAACTCTTTATGTTATGTGAATCAATTTAAAACTTTTATGCTATGTGACACTTTATGCTATGTGAATCAACTTATGCAAACGAATTTTTCTTAAAACAAACATTATGATCAAGTCTCACCTATTCGTTCTTTTGAATCTTAGATGTCTTCTCGTCACTCCAACTCGTCTAAGAAGTCAAAGTCCCGTGCTACGAAGAAGATGATGGCTTTCATGGCCGATCAATTTGCGCGCGCCGTTCCAAAGTTCATTTCCGAAATTCGAGCTTCTGAAACTCCGAACTCTTCCGTCGACTCTAAGGTCGAAACACGCAAGCCCGCTTCGTTCAACTTCAAGAACTTTTCATCGTGCAATCCCAAACCATTCACTGGCAATGATGGGGTGACCGCCATGCTCGAGTGGTTCGATAGCATAGTGGTCACGTTCATCAACAGCGATTGCCCTAATGAGCTCAAAACGCGTAGTGCGACTGGGGTATTCCAAGCCCGAGCTCTCGAATGGTGGACGAACGAGAGGAACATTCGTTTGAACGAACTGGCATATGCGTTGGCATGGGAGGAAGTAAAGGCCCTAATGATGGATGAGTTTTGTCCTCCGCATGAGCAACAAAAGTTGGAGGAAGAATTTTGGGCACTCAAGCAAGTGGGAGATGAGAACCTAGCTTACACCACCCGTTTCAAACAACTTAGCTTCATTGTCCCCCACCTTGTCCTGACCACTGCTCGCAAGATAACTAAATACATCCATGGGTTACCCTCTGCTATGCGCGATACGATCGAGGCTGCCAAACTCGACAATATCAAAGCTGTTTATCGTTTGGCCGCTTCTCTGAACAACAACCGTGTACGCGATAAACAAGCCGCAAACCCCGCTTCTTTCAAACCAGCCAACCAAATCACCCAACAGTCGAATGGCAATAGGGGAAAGAAGCGAAAGCAATCGAACCCTGTTTGCAATGCGATTGTACCACCCGTTAACCCAAACCCTGTTGCTCCTGATAACACCCAAAAGTCGTACACTGGGATTCACCCCAAGTGTGCCACTTGTAATTTCCATCATCCCGCAAACGCTAGGTGCCGTCGTTGTGACAATTGCAACCGTTATGGACATACCTCCAACTTTTGTCACTTCAATCAACAACAACAGGCCCCACCAGCTCAGCAAGCGCAACAAGCCCCACAAGCTCAGCAAGCACAACAGGCTCCACCTGCTCCTCAAAACGCAAGACCCGCTAGAGCTTGTTTCAAATGTGGAGATGCCAATCATCTTCGTCCTCAATGCCCACTATGGAATCAAGAGAAACTACAACCTCCTCGTGGACGCTGTTTCAATCTGAACGCGAACCAAGCGCGCAACGACAATAATGTCGTTAACGGTACGTTCCTTGTTAACCATCTTTATGCTTCGATACTATTTGATACTGGCGCGGACAAAAGCTTTGTGTCCTTAAAATTCGATTCATTGTTAAATTGCACGCGCTCTAAACTACCTAAGTCGTTTTCCGTTGAAGTCGCCAATGGCAAGTCCATCTCAGTCGATTCCGTTCTTCATGATTGTCGTCTTACTCTTAACGAACACGTCTTCCCTATTGATCTCATACCCATGCTACTGGGTAGTTTCGACGTCATCATAGGCATGGATTGGCTTCAAAAGAACCATGCTGAAATCGCTTGTCACGAGAAGTACGTTCGTTTACCCCTTCCTTCTGGTGATGTTTTACACGTCTATGGAGACCGGCCTTCAAAGGGACTGAAGTTGATGTCCTGCACACAAGCGAACAAATACTTACGCAAACAGTACTTTGCATTTTTAGCCCACGTTGTGGAAGAAAAGGGCAAGGGAAAGAGTTTAAGTGATGTTCCAGTGGTGCGCGACTTCCCTGATGTCTTTCCTGAAGATTTACCCGGTCCTCCTCCACCTCGATCCGTTGACTTTCGTATTGACCTCGTACCTGGTGCGACTCCTGTTGCCAAGGCTCCTAATCGTCTTGCACCTTCTGAGATGCAAGAATTATCTACGCAGCTTCAAGAACTCCTCGATAAAGGCTTCATTCGTCCAAGTACCTCACCTTGGGGTGCACCTGTGCTTTTCGTTAAAAAGAAAGACGGCTCTTTCCGTATGTGTATCGATTATCGCGAGCTTAACAAACTCACTGTCAAGAATCGTTACCCTCTGCCGCGTATCGACGATCTCTTTGACCAGCTTCAAGGCGCTACTTGTTTCTCCAAAATCGATCTTCGTTCTGGTTATCACCAACTTCGGGTCCTCGAAGAGGACGTACCCAAAACCGCTTTTCGCACTCGCTATGGACATTACGAGTTCGTAGTTATGCCTTTTGGTTTGACCAACGCACCCGCTGTGTTCATGGATCTAATGAATCGTGTTTGTAAGCCCTATTTGGATCGTTTCGTGATCGTCTTCATTGATGATATCCTCATTTATTCTAAAACTCGAGCCGATCATGAACGTCATCTTCGTCTTATGCTCGAGCTCTTACATGTTGAACGCTTATACGCTAAGTTCTCTAAATGCGAGTTCTGGATTAAAGAAGTCCAATTCCTTGGACACGTTGTTAGTGAAAAAGGAATCCACGTCGACCCTGCAAAGATCGAGGCTGTAAAGAATTGGACCGCGCCTAAATCTCCTTCCGAAATCCGTTCTTTCTTAGGATTGGCGGGATATTACCGTCGATTCATCTCGAATTTTTCAAAAATCGCTGTTCCCCTTACTTCGTTGACCCAAAAGGAGAAACCTTTTGCTTGGGGTCCTGAGCAAGAGGAATCCTTTCAGACTCTCAAGGACTTGCTTTGCAACGCTCCTATCCTTACTCTTCCTGATGGAAATGATGATTTCGTAGTGTATTGCGATGCATCGAACCGTGGTCTTGGTTGCGTTCTCATGCAACGAGGCAAGGTCATCGCTTATGCATCTCGTCAACTCAAGATACATGAGAAAAACTACACTACCCACGACCTTGAACTTGGCGCAGTTGTTTTTGCGTTGAAGATTTGGCGACACTACCTTTATGGTACTAAGTGTAAGGTTTTCACGGACCACAAGAGCCTTCAACATATCTTCGACCAAAAGGAACTAAACATGCGTCAACGTCGTTGGGTGGAATTGTTAAACGACTACGACTGCAAAATCAAATACCATCCAGGTAAAGCGAATGTAGTAGCTGATGCCCTTAGTCGCAAAACACATATGAAGGGTATTCGTTGTCTCCAACTTGTGAACGATCTTCCACGCCGCATTCGCGAAGCTCAATACGCCTCTATTAACGAAGGTAACTTCCAATTTGAAATAAGAGGCGCTAAAGAACACGATCTCGTCTCCAAGGCCGATGGTATCTTATACCTCGACAATCGTGCCTGGGTCCCTGATCGCGAAGAACTTCGAGACTTCATCATGAACGAGGCACACAAATCTAAGTACTCCATCCATCCTGGTGCTGACAAGATGTATCGTAATCTACGTACATCCTATTGTTGGCCTGGTATGAAGAAAGATATTGCCGTTTACGTCTCTAAGTGTCTTACGTGTTCAAAAGTCAAAGCCAAACATCAGCGACCTTCTGGCCTACTCGAACAACCCGAAATCCCCGTTTGGAAATGGGATAGCATCGCGATGGACTTCATCACTAAACTCCCTCGTACATCTTCTGGTCACGATAGCATTTGGGTGATCATCGATCGTTTGACCAAGTCCGCTCAATTCATTCCTATTCGCGAAGATTTCAAGGTTGAACGACTTGCTCGCATCTATACCGATGAAGTCATACGACATCATGGTATTCCTCTCGACATCATTTCTGATCGCGACGGTCGATTTACTTCGCGTCTCTGGCAAACCTTTCAGTCCGCTATGGGTACTCATTTGAATCTCAGTACGGCTTTTCATCCTCAAACGGATGGACAGACTGAACGTACTATCCAAACCCTAGAGGACATGCTCCGTTCTTGTGTCATCGACTTTGGTGGTAGTTGGGATGTGCATTTACCTTTGATCGAGTTCTCGTACAACAATAGCTACCACTCCAGTATTAAAATGGCTCCATTCGAGGCATTGTATGGTCGCAAATGCCGATCTCCTTTAAACTGGCACGAGATTGGTGACAAACACTTTACTGGCCCTGAAATCATACAAGAAGCAACGGATAAGATTCACCAAATCCGTGATAACTTACTCAAGGCCCGAAATCGTCAAAAGGTCTATGCTGATAAGGGGCGTAAGCCGATGCAATTCAACGTTGGGGACCACGTTCTACTCAAGGTGTCCCCTTGGAAAGGAGTGGTTCGTTTTGGTAAAAAGGGAAAGCTTGCCCCTCGCTATGTTGGTCCTTTCAAGATACTCGAAAGGATTGGTGCGGTGGCTTATCGACTCGATTTACCTCATGAACTCAACAACGTTCATCCAACATTTCATGTCTCAAATCTAAAGAAGTGTCACGCTGAAGAAGGACTCCAAGTCCCTCTCGAAGATCTCCAAATAAACGACACTTTGCACTTTGTCGAGAAGCCCGTCGAAATCATGGATCAAGGAGTCAAGTTATTGAGGCGCAGTAAAATTCCTATCGTCAAGGTTCGATGGGAAGGTAAACGTGGCGCTGAATTTACTTGGGAACTCAAGAGCGAGATGAAAAAGAAGTACCCTCATCTTTTCCCTACGTCTTCCTAAATTTCGGGACGAAATTTCCCAAAGGAGGGGAGACTGTAACGCCCGGCTCTTTTGTACTTTCCATTTATAGAAAGCTTTGTTCGTGTTTCTATTTTTGGAAACTTGTTATTCTTGTGATCGTTCTTTCTTTGTAATCTTTGTCAAAACCGAGACTTGGATCATTAATGAAACACGTATTTTGTTACGAATATGTTATACACACTTTATATATGCTCGTATGTTCGAATTGATGAATCAATTGATGTTTAATCTTTATTCTTGGAAACTATGTGCTAAACTTGTAATTAATCTAAACTTATGCATAAAACGTGTTTTGATCGTCAACGATACTTGATTACGAAGCTTATACGCTCAATTATACTTTGATTATGATCGCCATACTTGAATTGACCTTAAACTATGCCCTTATGTCAAAACAAGTCCCTAAACATTCAAGAATGCACCTAAAGGCATCAAACAAGAAACTACAGGGACTAAATTGTAACAAAACCAAAGTTGACAAGAATGAGGCGCCGCGTGACGCCAAGCCTCCTCGCGTCACGCGAGGCCCTTGTTTCGACAGCCTTTGTGTTTTCTCAGCTGGTATGCACGAAATCCAATCTTCTAATCTCACCCAATCACCATTAAGCCACCTCTAAACACCTCCAATCATACTCAAACTCTTCCACTATAAATATACACCTTCTCCAAGCATTTCTACACTTTCAACACTCTCTAATCACTCCAAATTCACTCTCAAATCAGTTGCAAATCTGTATTTTCGGACAGATTCATACTCTTGCACTAAAGTGAGTATAACTTGCTCATTTCTTAACGAAATCACTTGATTCTTCTTCCTACTTGCTTGGATAATCCTTGGGTTTGATTCCTTGACTTCTCCTTGGAGAAATCAGACCTGGAATTGCCCTGAAATGGTCCAAGAACTTTCTGTTTTGTTACATACTCTTTCAATCTTGTTTAAACTTCATCCAACTTGTGTCTAACACATCTCACACCAATGTCCTAATGCTTACAACCTCTCTTATGGTTGGTTAAGCTTAAAAACATGGTTGAGAAACTTAAATCAGAGGATTAAACCTCATAAACTTTCTGTTTTGTTAGGGTGTTTTGACCCACAAGTCATGTTCGAGCTAGTTCTTGATGTAGAGTGATTATGGAACAACATGGGTTGTTCCAAACATACAATCCTCACATGACTTGATGCTTTCTCTTAGTTAGATTGTTTATATTATTACCCTAAACGTAGTTCGTGACCCTCCTTGGTTGTTTTTACATCAAGAGAAGTGGTGAACATTCAAGGGGTTCCTAAACGGAAGCTTATTCTTCCTACCCCATACATGACATCCATGAATAACTCGAGGTGCCTAAATGAAGATCGAAATCTTCTACCTCCTACTTGAATTATTGGACCTAATAATATGTAATACTTAACCTAAATATATATATACACTCATTCGAACCTTTAATGTTAAACTTGTGTTTATATGTTAAAGTAGTAGAATACCATCTAAGACTTAACACTCCAAGTATGATTCTAATGGGCATATTACCCATGAAATACAAAATAACCCTAGTGGTTACATAGTGTCATATAAGAGTATAAGTTAAAGATGATTATTTTGATATCATACTTTATGTTATGTTAAACTCCAAATTATAATCTTCCGTTGAACGCCAAACTCACACACCTACGTTTCCTCGTGTAGAAGGACTAGGTGCTCCAACCTAATCTACTCCAACAACTCACTCGCGGGAATTCCAAGTAGGAAAGCTTGCAACCACCGTGAGTATACTCGATCCCTTTTTCCCCTTTTTATTTTGGGATGCAACATGTACATTATGTAAACAATCTTTGAAACTAGAAACTAAACATACTCAATCCTTGTACAAACCTGAAACTAATGTGCTTTACTTATGATTCTTGTATGCTCTATTTGAACGATTTGGAACGTATATGCTCATTAACTTTGCTAGCCCACCTTAACAATTATAGCGCTATAGGATTTACGCACCGCCCGTTAAACTTGGGGTATTGTTAAGTTAAACATTTACCATCCCGCTATCAATTGGGATTAGGCTATTTTATGCGTTGGATTCTTGGGTTTGATCATAGTGTACGCCAAAATTGCATACTAGTAATTCACATATTATGAACCATGTTGGATTTGAGTTTTTATTCTATTATGCTATGTAAACAAACTTGTATACTCGCTCATTGCCTTTGCATTGAAACTCTATTTTAATACATGTTGCAGGTTGATTAATGAAGTATGGATGATTGATGAAACAAGTGTAGGGTGGACTAGATACACACCTTTAATCCATTTATCTTTGTTGATTTGAGTTTGGACAATGTTGTTATTTCCATTTTTATATGTTGTATGACAATTTAGCAATTGCAATGAAATTCGAGTTTAATTAAATATTGTCACATAGTGTTATGATGTTTTGAGCAATTTGTTCGTCTCATCCCGATGTTTCCGCCATCGGTTAGGGTGTGACAGATGAGGCTTCAATGATATTAAATGATGAGTTACGCAAGTTTGCGCATTAGAGGGACCTAAAGCGTCAAACTGCTAAAGTATACCGATTCGTATGTTATCGGACCTTCCGGAATATGACCATGAGATAAACATACCATGATTATCCCTTATATAGCTTAGATATAGGCTTAGAGGTGTTTGGTGCGCGAAAATAAGCTTTTAGGTCATGAAGGGACTAAAAGTGTCAAAAAGCGCACAAGTTTGCCTTTACGCGCATATCTTACATTCTGAATATCCCCGGACACCCAAAATTTTATGTAAGCACTAAAATATTTTATTTTAGTGTTTGGCTTGATAAAATTCCATTCGTCGTGTCGTTTGGATCATTTTCCGCGTCCGTCCGTGTTTCGTCGTAATTAACCGAACAACGTGACCGTACGACCAAACGAACTGACATCCGGCATATTTTTGAGCATGTTTCATGTTCCCCATACTTAGGCATCATTGTAGAGCCTTGAAAACGGTTTAAAGGGCCTTGGATGTGTAGGAAATGGCATTTGAAGGTGCAGGGGCTAAAACTGTCAACAAATGAAAGTTTCTGATTTCAGACCAGGTCCTTACGGACCGTATGCTATGGACCTTACGGTCCATAAGTGTTGCCCAGATGTAGCAACTCGTAAATTTGCCTGTTCAGCCCATTCAAACGACATGTATTGCCCTTTTTCACTTCCATGCGCGTCCCCTACTAATTTTAGGGCTTAGGGACATGTGTTAATGATCAGGGATCACTCCTAGACGGTTCATTTGCTTATGCATTGATTACCGCAACCCTATTTAGGCAATAATCAAGAATCGCCATTAGCTGCCCAGGATCGTCGATTTATTCGACTAGCTATAAGGATTAGTTATTCCTTGAGATTTGTTTTAAGCAGTGGTTGGGATAACCATCTCACCATAAAAATAAGTTTTTCTATAACAATTATTATGTAAGTATCAAGGCTACTCCTTTGGGGACCTTGTATAGATGGAATGATAAACATCTATTATTAGAACAATAGAATGGTAAGTCCAATTATCAGGATCTAAAAGTTGCATTGGAAACAACAAATAAGATCATTAGAAATTATAATCATCTTAAAGTTGCCAGTAATCGCCAGAAAAAAATTAAGGATTTATAAAAGTCGCAACCTTCTTAAGTCCTTAATAAGGAGTAAGGTTCAATCGAAAGTATCGCTCTAAGAAGGGTGTGCTAAATTCCAATTTCTCCGGGTAAGTTAAGCCCTGGATATATAGGAACATTCGGGAAATCGAATGCGACAAAGGTCAATAGCCTATAAGCTAAAACCTATATAAGGAGCTTAGTGGAGTTCGCAATGCGACCCACACTGATGATTTAAGGATAGGTTTCGCCAATAAGTCGAAACACATTATCACGTAATGATAGGCAGATTAATGAAACTTTATGATTGGACAATAAACCTGTATAGACTAAGAATCGACAGGTTAAGAAGCTCCGAAGGAGAGTATGTACCTATTGTATAGGTCAACTGGGATACCCTTAGAGGCCCAAATATACTATGGAAGTTAAGTCCATGCTACTTCAGAAAATACTTCCATTATTCTAGCAAATCTCGAGGTCGAGATTTCTTTTAAGGGGGTGAGGATGTAACACCTCGTAAAATCACGTCCAATAAAGTATTGACAAGTGTAATAAACCCCAATAAAGTCAAACCTTGAATATAAGGGACTAATTTTTCGAAAAATCGAAAAACATTAACCATGAAAGAACTGGAAGTATTATCATACCTAAAATAAGTTTCTAAATAACCTTTTACGGTTTTATATTCACAAATGAGCCACTTGTTAATCAAGTGTAGCCGTTTATGTAATTAATTGAAAGTTTGCGCAGAAAAGGGTTAAAAGCGTCAACATGTTATTTCTTACCTCTGAGTGACCTTTTAACAAACCGAGAGCCTCATGATATTTGATTATACTCTCGGGATTGCCAATCATTGGCCACCCAAGGCTTTTATGCCCAAAAGTGAAGTTACGCGCAACTTTACAAGTATAAGGGACTAAAAGTGTCAATATGTTTAATTATACTTCTGAATGACCTTTTATCGAGCCTGAAGCATTATTATGTTTAATAATACTTTCAAGAATGCCTAATATAGATTAGATGAGGCTTCAATGATATTAAATGATGAGTTACGCAAGTTTGCGCATTAGAGGGACCTAAAGCGTCAAACTGCTAAAGTATACCGATTCGTATGTTATCGGACCTTCCGGAATATGAACATGAGATAAACATACCATGATTATCCCTTATATAGCTTAGATATAGGCTTAGAGGTGTTTGGTGCGCGAAAATAAGCTTTTAGGTCATGAAGGGACTAAAAGTGTCAAAAAGCGCACAAGTTTGCGTTTACGCGCATATCTTACATTCTGAATATCCCCGGACACCCAAAAATTTATGTAAGCACTAAAATATTTTATTTTAGTGTTTGGCTTGATAAAATTCCATTCGTCGTGTCGTTTGGATCATTTTCCGCGTCCGTCCGTGTTTCGTCGTAATTAACCGAACAACGTGACCGTACGACCAACGAACTGACATCTGGCATATTTTTGAGCATGTTTCATGTTCCCCATACTTAGGCATCATTGTAGAGCCTTGAAAATGGTTTAACGGGCCTTGGATGTGTCGGAAATGGCATTTGAAGGTGCAGGGGCTAAAACTGTCAACAAATGAAAGTTTCCGATTTCAGACCAGGTCCTTACGGACCGTATGCTATGGACCTTACGGTCCGTAAGTATTGTCCAGATGCAGCAACTCGTAAATTTTCCTGTTCAGCCCATTGAAACGACATGTATTGCCCTTTTTCACTTCCATGCGCGTCCCCTACTAATTTTAGGGCTTAGGGACATGTGTTAATGATCAGGGATCACTCCTAGAGTTGGTTGTCATCATCTTAATGGATCAAGAACACTATAAATAGCCCCATTGTTGCAAGACTTGATCACTCATTCATTCCTTCATCTTCTGATCATTTCTGGAGCTCAGGACCTCCTTCTAGGCTTCCCTAATCGTGCATAGGACCTTAGTAAGTCTACTTAACCTTCCCTAATCATGTTTTGCTTAGTTATTAGCTTAAAAGTCAAACCGTCGTAATTAACGGTTGACTTATTGATTAATCACTAATGGTCCAGTGATTAGTCAAATTGAAGGTAGTTATAAGTTGGTATTTATGTGGGCAACAAACCCTTAAAAGGGCACCCTCAGATTCCCACTCTAACTAGATCAAATGTCGGGTCAAAGTTGTTTAGAAAAAGTCAACAGAAGCTTAATTTGCAAATTAACATGTAATTAGCAATGTAGAAGGCATGTAACCTATTTTATCACTCATATAACTTGGTAATAAGTATAAGAACTGATCTAAGCTTGTTTGATTCGACAATTTTCTGTTTAGACCCGGTTCGGAACCGAAAGTCGCAAAACTTTGACTTTTGCTTTGACTTCAGTTCTGACCCGAATTAGATAGGTTTAGAAATGCCTTAGGGCTTCCTTAGGACCAGGTTACATGTTGGTATAACCCTCTGTACTTGATTCGTTGATTGCCCCATTCGTTTACGCGTTTCCGTTAATTGCCTAATGTTGACCAATATGCCCTTTTGACCATAAAACGAGAATTTTGGAAATGTGAAAGGACAATAATCCTCATTACTGATTTATAAAGTTGTCCCTAAATTTCCACATCAGTTGGAGGTCTAGATTAGGAGTTATGCTCATTAGCGTAATTATAACGCCTTTTAGTAATTAAACGGCGCAATTAGCATAAAGCCTATCTAAACCCAATTTTTGACACCAAACCTTTTACCCACTGATGTAATATAATATTTTGAGATTTTTAAAGATTTTTAATTATTTTTAAACTAATCATAACCTAAGGCTATCGCCTTAATTCGGTAAATACCGATTATACCCTTTTTGTGTGTAAAATGAGTTCTGCATAGTATTTTGACACCAATCCAATTGCTACTGATTTTATAAAATAAATGAGGTATTTTGAACTTTATAACCTGATCAGAAAACTCAGATTTCCTATTTAAACCCGAAAGTCGCCTAAAACCGACTTTTACGCGTTTTAAGCGCATAATATGGGTTAAAACTATTTTTGGCATATGAAACTTAATACCTACTGATGTTTTAAGTAAATTTATATATTTTAACAGTAAAGAAAAGTTTTAAACTCAGATTTCCAAATTTGACCTTTAAACTTTATGTGAAATTACCAAAATGCCCCTTCGGTGCATAGTTTGGTTATAAATGATAAAATTCACATATGTGTAATACCCTACTGATATAACTTATTAAATTAAGTATATTTACTGATTAAATCAGACCTGTAACTCAGAAAAATATTCAATCTCTTTTATAATCTTTAAAATGACCAAAATACCCCTACGGGGCTTAATTTGAGATTAAACTCGTTTTGGGCATAATGGAAGGTATCCTACTAATATCACAACATATTTAAGGCATATTAACTTAGTAAACCTGTATATGACTCTTATGATTACCTGTCATGCGTTGTTCGCGTTCGGTTCGGTTTATGTAACTAGTTTGCATACATTAGCCGAAACGGGTCAAACGTTATCGTTTTTATCTCAAAATCCAGAATGTGTTTAGTTTACCCATATTATACAAGTCTCCAAACTTGTCGGGTCTAAATCACATCCTATTCTGGTCTTCACTTAATCATGCGTTTTGAACCGTAAACCTTTCCTTAAAACTAATCGGTCTAAGTTACGACTTAAATAAGACCCGTTAGGAATCTAATAGGTTAATAAAACCTTCGTTCCAGATTCAGAGCCCCAGTAGAAGTACTTGTGCTTGCTGATTAGAATATACGGCTGAGTATAAATTGCATTACTAGCTCAGGTAAATACTTTTAACTTATTTTCCCTTATACGGGCTTGGGATACGGTATTATAAAAATACCGCTTGGTCGGGTGTAGAAACCTTTTAATCGGAGATGATTAAATTGCATAATCCCGTTTTAATCTGTATTGATTGATAACAAATAACATTAGGGGTTAATAACCGTGTCCTGGATATCCTTGGCTCCTTTAAAAAGTGAATGGCCATAACTTAAGCACAAGGTGTAGGCATAACACCTCCTGTTGTGTATGTAAAAGATATACTCACTCGTAAGGATGTCTTCTTGTGAGTTATATTTATGGTGTGTCGATTAATCTTGACCGGCTTGTATTGTATAATCACCGGCCCTAAATGTTGGACAACCATGTAAAACGGATACAAGATTTTTATTAATAAAATTGTCCCAGGTTATAAAAGAATGTTTGTGCCTTGTGCATTCAAACCGATTTTCTTAAACATTTTCAAAATGAGTCAGTTAATTGTATTTACCAGTGTAAACTGACGTATTTTCCAAAAAGGTTAAGTGGCAGGTACTGTACGTAATTGGCTGGGAGCTCAGGGCGTCAATAGGGAATCTTGCAAGTTCTAGATGCCTAAAGTCTGTTGAACAGTTTTCTTTTATTAGATCCGCCTGTGGATCCTTTACTTTCCGTTGTAATACTTTGACATTACTTTATTTTCGGAATGTAATATATTTATCTTTTGCTTCCGCTGTGCATTTATATATTGTGTTGTTTGACTATGACGATATCAACTACGTCACGATATTCCCCACCGGGCCCACCGGTGAAACGTGGAAATATCGGGGTGTGACACGGCTGCCACCTATTTCGACCCTCACTCCAAACCAAGTCTCCAAGTCTGCAAAAAGTGATGATGTGGACTTTTAAACCAAACCTCCAGTCACATGTGCGGCCCACTCTTGAATCCCTTATGATTTTATAGTAATGAATAATGATGTGATCATGTTGTGTAATTATGAGAGCCCAAAATTGTCTAATATGGCTGCCAATATTAGGTGATGTTGCTGCTGACTTTCGTGGCCCATTCCACACAAACATACTCATGTGCGCCTCTCTCCATATTGTAATTTGTCAACCGTAGGTCCCACTTCAAACCGTAAACCTTAAGTCATATATGATGTTGATTTTTGTGCACACCACATGCAATCCGTAAGCCACAATACCTCAACGTAAACCTCATGTTGATGTTACTGTTTGTTTGTCTTGTGTCTTGAACCAAAAGTCAACACACCTATCCAATCCCCATGGTCCAACATATGCAACATGTATTAAATTGCTATTGTGATGATGAACGGTTGATATTATGGAATATAATATCAAACCCCCACTCTTAAGCTTTCATCTGGACGCTCCACTTCATCTCTAACCCAGTTAACTTCCCTGAATTAAGCAAATTAATCTGCACAACCACAATCTCTCGTAGTTAACTTATTCAATGCATATAATTACTTAAAACTACACAAAACACGCAAGATAGACACTTTAAAACTCGGGTTTCACCCTTTCCATCACTTGGGTATATCCTCCTCTTGTATGCGTAACTGGTGGTAGCCTGAGTGTAGATCGATCTTGGAGAAACACGTAGCACCTTGTAACTGATCAAACAAATCATCAATGCGAGGCAGGGGATAGCGATTCTTAATTGTCAACTTATTCAACTCCCTATAGTCGATGCACATCCGGAACGACCCATCCTTCTTTTTGACGAAAAGGACTGGCGCGCCCCAAAGGAGAGGTGCTAGGGCGAATGAAGCCTTTATCAGGTAATTCCTGGAGTTGACTCGATAGTTCGCGTATTTTGGACGGTGCGAGTCTATAAGGAGCTTTAGCAACATGATTTGCCCCAGGAATGAGGTTGATACGAAAGTCGATATTACGACTTGGAGGCAAACCTGGAAGATCATCAGGGAATACCTTTGGAAATTCACACACAACGGAAACTTCGTTTACTCCCGGATTACCTTTCTTTTCCTTCTCCGCTACTACAATATTAGCCAAGAAAGCCTTGTATTCCTTGCGGAGGTACTTGCTGGCTTGAATACATGACATGAGCTTGAGATCCTTCGAGAGAGTTTCGCCATACACACAAAGTTGGTCACCATTAGTGAGCGAGAATCGAATCATTTTATCGAAGAAAACAACTTCAGCATGGATTTCGCGAAGAAAGTCCATGCCTACTATGACATCAAAACTTCCGAGCTGCATCGGAATAAGGTCGATAGGGAAAATGTGATTGTTGAGCTCGAGAGTACAATCACGAAGAACAGAGTTGACAGCGACGGTTCTTCCGGTGGCAACTTCAACATCGAACGTCGAGGGGAGATGGGTGCGCTTACGATTAAGGAGCTTTTCGAACTCAAACGATACAAAATAGTTATCGGCTCCAGTATCAAACAAACACGAAGCATAAATACCATTTACAAGGAACGTACCATTGACCACGTTGTTGTCAGCATGAGCCTGGCGCACATTAATGTTGAAAGTTCGAGCACGAGCGGCTTGTTGTTGTTGTTGTTGTTGTTGAGGCTACTGCTGTTGCTGGGGCTACTGCTGTTGTTGCTCTTGCTTCACAACCCGATTGGGGCACATATTTGCGAAGTGGTTGGGATCACCACACGCAAAGCAGACTCTAGCATTGATCGCGGGTGCAGGAGCCGCTTGTTGGCCTTGAGGAGTAGGAAGTAGAGCTTGATGAGCAGTAGCTGGAGCTGGAGCTTGTCGAGGACTAGTATGGCAGTTGGCGGTGAAATGACCGTACATGTTGCAATGTACACAAAATCTGCAGGCGACTCCCACTGGGTTGTGGTAGGTACAAGTCGGGCAGGCAGGGTGAGGACCAGTATAAGCACGCTTTGCCGGAGTTGCTTGAGTAACTGGTGCCGCGACTTGGCGGTGTTGAGTCTGCTGCTGAGCTGATACAGCTTGGAGCGGGGCAGCAGTGGTAACAACACAGTTCTTGTTGTTGGAGTTGGTGTTGTTCTTCCTCTTGCGACGAGAGGCCTTTGAAGATTGAGGGGTGGTGGCGATTTCAGCGGTTGGTGCGGTGGTAGCTTGATGTAGATTCTTGGCGGCTTTATCCCAGTAGCCAAACTTGACTCGCTTGTCGTTTATTTCAGTGGCAAGCAAGTAAGTTTCCTCGATTGTTGCTGGTTTTGAAGCTTGCACAAAATCTACGACACAATCCGACAGAGCTCGGATATACTTCTTGATTGTCACATCAGGAGTCTTGACTTGATCAGGACAGATTATGCTAAGTTGCTTGAAGCGAGCAGTTAAAGCAGCATTGTCACCATCCTTCTGATTGATATGCCAGAATTCGTCCTCCAACTTTTGGCGCTCGTGGGGAGGGCAGAACTCTTCCAACATGACGTTCTTCAACTCATCCCACGTCAAACCATAAGCTGCATCGTTTTCGCGTTTGTTTCTCTCGGCCGTCCACCAATCTAATGCTCGGGGTTGGAAGACGCCGGTAGCGTTCAATGTGCGTAGATCGTTAGGACAGCCACTCTGGCGTAGGGTGACCTCGATTGAATCAAACCATTGAAACAAGGTCGTAGGGCTATCTTCGCCAGTAAATTCTTTCCGTCCGCAAGCTTTAAACTGTTTGAAGCTAAAAGCAGCTTTAGGAGTCTCAGTCCTGGACTCTTCAGAAGACTTTCTAGCTTTCTCGTGTAGGTCGCTAACGATCTGGGGAATGACTTTCGCTATCTGCTTAGCGACGAGAGCAGCAAGGCGTTTGTCTTTCTGGTTTCGGCGGGCAGTTCGAGAGTGACGGGATCCAGATGACGACATCGTCTGCAACAGACATCGTTGCATGACTCAGACACAATATAATCGAATCTCTCCTCACACGCCTAATACTATTAAAGCTCAGGAACACAATCATGTATCACATAAACACATAGGCACATGAACACAGAATCACATAAGCACAGAAACACATAAGCAGGTAAGGCACAAAACACATGAGGCAGTCAGAATACAGAAACCTAACTATATGTTGCACGTATTCCCTATCCTTCACAGCGCGTATAGCGATTAATCATAGCGATTGCGAGTATCGAGTAGCGATGGCGAATAATGACCAGCGATTTGTTGGCGTTTTGAGATGGATGAGCAGTGCGAGTTGTGCGTGTTGATCGAAATGAACAACGAAAATAATAAATTATCAAAATCGAGACACGTAATCACACAAAACACATAAAAGTGACAAATATCAGAGTCAGCAGTTGCGGGCTCAGAATCGAAACACATAAAATCGACGATTGCGAGCTTGAAATCAAAAATAGTTTGTCTAAGGCTTCCGTCAAAACACGTCTACCTAGCCAAGGTGATTCGACTATTCACAAGGACTTTTGGTACACACTTTGGCCTTCGGGACTGTGCTCTCGCCTCGAATTTGGGCGAATGGCACGCATCCTTCCAGTTTAGTATGACTTCAAGTTGTTGGAGTCCATCGAGACTTGGTGAGTGTTTTGTTAAAACAAGATAGAACACGGAACAAGTCGTCAAGGTTCGGGTTTCACCCCTAACTTAGCGACTTTATTCCTGTTTGATAAAATAGAAAGGAAATTTGCGTCAAAGTATGGATTTCACTCCTGATTTAACACAAATTCTCCTGGCTCTGATACCAATCTGTCACACCCCAACCGATGGCGGAAACATCGGGGCGCGGCACTGAGCGAAACAAATTGTCCATGAGTATCCATAACATCTATTAATTACCAGATACTTAAAATGCCATGTCCCATACCATAACATATCCAAATAAAACAGTTATTACAAATAATTGTCTCACAAACAAGTACCGACCCGACAACTCAGATTTCAAAATAGACAATTTGTTTATTTGTTTCTAGACTCTTTCTTAGTCTCGATTTCACAGCAAGCCAAGCATTTTAACATCTTAAGCACCTGCCACATACGTTAAAGTAAAAGTCAATACACATAGTGTAAAGGTGGGCATACAAGTTTAATAGATATAATAGAGTTCGAAATCGTTTACGCATAACCAGCACGTACAACGTGTGAAATGAAGCACGTAAGTTATCGACATGATCCTATCAATACCAATGACTGCGGGTTGACTGCGCAAGGCAGTTCGTAACACATATTCACCACTGCGAATCATGTGATTAATGGTCCTTAACAACCCCTGCGTGAACAGGTGCTGAGTCCAAACTATAGTACTATCGTTGCTAAGGCAGGTAGACAGCAATCTATGTGTAAACATAACAAACAAGCATTCATTGAGTCACGTATAACATGCAGTAGCGGTTAGTGTTAAAGTATTGCGTAGTGTGTTCGATGTGATTTAGAATAAGTAACGTATGTAACACCCAAAAGTGCATAAAGCAAAAAGGGTTCGAGTATACTCACAGCGATGATGGATTGAAGGGATTGCTAGAGCGAGTTTAGCCTGATCAGAACGATAGCATAAACGATAAGCGGCGCGTAAAACGATGCAAGTGTACCAAGGATCGGATGGTAATCCGATCGGATGGCAGTCCGATCGGATGGCCAGTCGATCGGGTGGCAATCTGTTCGGATGGTCATCTGATCGGATGGCCATTCGATTGGATTGTCACCTCATTTGGTGAGGATGTGTTTGTGTTTGATGGTTTGCCTTTTGAAGTTTTCGTTGTAGCATTTTGAAAATAGAGAAGTATCTCTACCCTTCAGGTCGGTCGATCGAACGGTCGTTCGATCGGACGGCAATCCGATTGGCGAGTCTTCTTAGTTGAGAACAAGTTCACAGAAGGACGGTCACTCGATCGGATGGCTATCCAATCGGGTGGCAATCCGTACGTATTGAACATGTTGAAAATTGTTTAAGTGCTGAAGTCCCAAACATCACATGGTCAGATGGTCGCTCGATCGGGTGGCAACCCGATCGGGTGGTAATCCGTTCGACGTTCAATTCTTCAAAAAGTCTTAAGAGTGGGACCAAGGTATAAGTCGATCGGATGGTTGTCCGATCGGATGGCAATCCGATCGAACGGCAATCCGTTCCGATGGCCTGATCGTCTTGACACTTGGTTGTTTTTTGGTAGTTTGTAGTTTTGATCGAGACGATGTGATACGTGCTAAACAACTGAACCTCGTCAAGCCCCAAATGATCCGATCGGATAGGAATCACCCTAGTACGGTCAGTCAGTGGTTCGAGCCGGTGGTTCATGCTTAACCCAAAAACTGGTTGTCTCTTCGATAGAAACCAGATCTAAGACCAACACTTCACTAAGAATGAGTAGAAGATCAGAAGTAGTCCCTATTCTATCGGTTTTTGAGTGCATTGAGTGTAAAAAAGTTGAAAGAAAGTTAGAAAAACCATCTTTCAATCCTTTTCACCATGAATATGTTCAGATCTATGCAATATCTCTGTCTATTCATGTGGAAATCGTCCAGATCTAAGTGGGTTGAAGCCAAAACATGAAGTTCATAAGAACCCCATGATGACATCATCCTAGAACACCTCAAATCTAGTGATTTCACGGTTAAAAGTCAAGATTCAAAAGATAGAAAGGTGTAGGAGTGTGTGTAGATCAAGAAAGTACAAGATTTAGGTTGAAAACTTACAAGAATCGC
Organism: Helianthus tuberosus; assembly: GCA_030545235.1. Taxonomy (NCBI): domain Eukaryota; kingdom Viridiplantae; phylum Streptophyta; class Magnoliopsida; order Asterales; family Asteraceae; genus Helianthus; species Helianthus tuberosus. The sequence goes on along the minus strand of CM060352.1, from coordinate 934,961 downwards.
GAGAAATCGAGAGAAAGAGTGGCTGGAGCGAGTTGAGTCGAGTGGGAGCTGTCACATCAAGTGATGTGACATATGAAGGGTATTTATAGGGTTTCTTAAAAAGGAAAGTGGGGAAAGTGGCTGGTCAATCGGGTGGCAACTCGATCGGGTGGCTGCCCGATCAGGTGAAAACTCGATCGGATGGCAACCCGATTGGATGGCAATCCGATCGGATGGCCACTCAATCGGTTGGCCACTCGATCCTTGAGTCCGGAGCTATAAGTTTTGTCGTTTCGATTCGCGCGTTGAGCGTTGCGATGTGATTCGAGTGAACGATGCGATAGTATTACCCATAAGTTACACAAATAACATAACTATTATATCTAACATACAATCACTATAATTAACTTGCGTTTAGCATTTTCGATTCGATTCGATAGAGTTGCGACTGCGTTTCGATTAACCACCTTAACATAAACATATATAAGCATGCACAAGTAACACATAAAAGGCACACACGTAAAACAATATCCGGAATGCATAATTCGAGTTGCGAATGCGATTGCGATGCGTTAAGCGATAAAGCGATAAAACATGCCATAAATAGCGATTAAACCTCGATTATTAACAAGTACTCCACATAATACAACTAATGCAATAAAATAAATAGACTATCTACAAGTCAAAGAAGTCAAAACAGGAGTTGAGCAAGGAGTAGGGCTGTAAACGAACCAAACGTTCGGCGAACAGTTCGTGAACCGTTCGGCAGGAAGTTCGTTTGTGTTCGTTCGTTTATTAAACAAACGAACACGAACAAGAAATTTCGTCCGTTTAGTTAAATGAACAAACATGAACAGAGGCCGCGTTCGTTCGTTTATGTTCGTGAACGTTCGATAACGTGTTCGCTTCTGTTTGATAGTTCATTAATATTTTTAGCTTTTATATTTATTTAAATATATCAAAATTCTGACAAATTAAATATTTAATAAGTGTCAGTGTATTATATATTCTGTTCATGAACGATTGTTGGTGTTCGTTTATTTCCATTTGTGTTCATGAACATTAGTTTGTGCTCATTTGTGTTCGCCAACGTTCGTTGCCTAAAATTAACAAACAAACACAAACGAACACGAACAAGTTCATTTTCTTAACAAACGAACACAAACATAAAATCCCGTTCGATAAGTGTTCGTGAACGGTTCGCGAACACATATATTTTTTAGCAAACGAACACGAACAAGGTCTCGTTCGTGTTCGTTCGGTTCGTTTACAGCCCTAGCAAGGAGTGACAGATCGCAATTAGCAATCTTGTCCTTCTTTGACTTCAATCTTGACTTTGACTTTGACTTTCGAAACACGGGGTGTTACAGCCAATGAATTTCTTAACTAGCCAATTGGAAGGAAGATATACCCTTAGACCAACCGACCTTTTGGTATTAAGAAAGAGGCACTTATGTGTAGGTCTAACAGGGGCTTCCCCGTGTGGGCTTAGGGGTAGTGCTTTCACGATATGTCAAGCTGCTTTAAAAGTTTTACGAGTAAAGTGACCAAAAACGAGAAGTCGTGCCTTTACAATCAGCACGTGTTTATCTCAATTGCTTTTCATACTTATAGTTTCCTTACGCTAGAGGCTATGGACCTACTCAGTTGAGTTCAAAGGGTTATGCATAATAATGTTATGACCCCAAGATCTATGGATGTAGTTTTTAAAAGACTTAGTTTTGCTATTAAAGGGGTAGCGGCGTAGCTTGTTGCCTGTTTACCTTCTATTTCGATGTTGTTAAAATATTGTCTTAGTCATTTATATGGGCTTTCTATTGTTTATTGCCTGGTGGGCTGCTGATTATAAGTTAGGTTGCTTCATATGGGCCCAGGTTTGTTATTCTGTTTGAGTTTGTTATTCTATTGGAGTGTTTTAAATAGATTGGATAGTTGAAGGGGGTGATGTGAAAGATTTCAGGGGTCACGATCATCTCGAGCCATAGTTTTGGACTGGAGTGTAACTTTCATAGTTACAACATATAAAAGAGATCAGTCTTTTCTCTGAGATTCATTCACCCAGCTTCATCTTTACGCATACTCGTTCTCTTGTTTCTGTTGTTATCTCCGTATTGTGTATTATGGTTTGAGATTTGTAGAAGTTGTATAGATAATCTCTCAACTGTATCTGAGAGATTAATCTGGTTATGCTGTTGATCATCAGTGGATGATCATCACGAGACTCTCTGTATCTCGTATTGTTTACAGATCTTACAATTGTAAGATGTAGGGTTTATTTGGGGGGCAAATTCTTTGGGTTGGGTTAACAAGATTTTGTCACCTGTTTTGTCACTATTCTTGTTGTTATTCGTTATTGTTTGTTGATTCATAAAATTCTACAGATGTAAATCTAAGTACAATAATATGCTTTCACTATAATCAGAAATTTGTTATTTTTATGATAAAAATTGTTTATTGTTGTCTTAGTGAACCCTAACAACAAATATTTACTATCCTACAACTGTGTTTGAATATGCTTTTCATCAAACATGTTTATCTACAATGGAAATTTGGTTGCCAAACATTATGTGGAATGCAAGAAGCTAGGGAATAAAACTAAATCATGCAACTCTATTAAATATATGCAATTACAACTTCGTGAGAAAAAAATCTACAAATGGCTACAAATAAAAAGTGAATGGAATATGTCAAATCAACAACAATTATATTCATCTTTTGTAAATAACTATGAATTCTCGAAAGGTAGGTTAAAATCAAGTTAAATTTTTTTTTTATCTAAATAATTTTTTTTTTCAATCATCAGGGCAAATTACATAAGAATAGCAGGTAGACGAGCAACAAACTGCGTCGCCATCCCTTTCTGAATAGAAAACCCTAATCTACTAAAAACAAAGCCTCGCCCCTAAGGGGTCGAAAAGTTGCTGTGGACTACACGCTAAACTCTGGACAAGAAACGAACTGCCTCTGGCGCCAAAGAGCCAAACGTGTCAAACGCTAGGGGGACAAAGGCATGCTGATTATCCTCACAAGCTTTCGCGTGCTTTTCCACCTTCTTCGACTCTGCTTTCAGTACTGCTTGCCCCGCCACAAACCCATTTTCCCAAAACCCGGCTAGGGGGGATACACCTGTGAGATCGACACAAGCATGTTTCCCGCCCTCCCAACCAAAAACTAGCACGTCAGCCGGGCGTAGAGTGGATCTCCCCTTCGACGGGTCTGTAAGAAAATTCACCGGTGCCTCTTTCTTTGCCGAGATCCCTGCTTGTCTGAGAATATCCATTAACGCGTCTCGAACAAAGTCATGGCGATACTTAAACCCCGGCAACTCTCTACAGTGTAACGCATGCTCCCCGTATTTATCCAGGCATGCTTTACGGCAGACTGGGTAAGTTTCATCATTCGGGAACATGGGGATCATCAAACGGTACTTAAGGATTGACCGGTACTCCACCGCTGACATACGTTGACCCAATCCTTCAATAGGAATAACATTTAAGAAATCTTGAGCGTGAGGCCTCTGTAGGCAATCAATGACGGCTTTCTGGCGGGGGGACAAATGAAAATCTTCTCCTAGACTTTGTGCGATTCGACAACAAAGGGCATTCGCCAAAGTTTTCTGCGGCTTTTTGGGGGCGGTGTCCTTGTTAGAGAAACCGCCGAGATCAAAGTCAGGGAGAGATTCATGCAAGCGTTCCAAGGCGCTGGCATAATCCGGATCAATGTTAGCAACCCCGCTGTTACGTAATATGTGGTCCTGCAACTCCCAAGATTGAGACCTGGAAGCCACAAAGGCATAGGCTGTCACATCCCGGGCCGAGAGAAGGCCCAACCCACCAAGCCGCATTGGCAAGGTCGCGATCCGCCACTGTAGTTCACCAAAAAAAGGACCCCCACATACGACAATGTCTTCTATTGCCTCCCGAAGACCTTTATCAAAACATGAAACAGCATCATCCACAAAGGGGGCTGGCAAGTTCGCAAACCGAAAAGCAACTTTGCAACCCCCATACAAGATCTAAGCAAAAGAAGTTCGCTTTGAGGATCCCGCAACAAGGGAAGGTGCCCCATAATGTCAACAGCGCGTTGCCCTCTTAGCCGCTAGACCACTAATAAAACCAGAATCACGGCTGACTACCCCTCCTAGCAGTTTGACACCTTTCTCCGGCCTCCCAATCTCACTGGGGAAAAGCCCTGGCCGGACCTTCACCCCGTTACATGTCGGCCAAAATAATTCAGTTTTTCTAATATTAAGCCGTAGCCCCAAGGCTGGACCCTCCGAACCGATGATGTCGAGAGCTTTAGCAACCTGAACAGCATCCCCGATAATCGTCCCGTCATCCAAGTACCAAGCATGGAAGGGGAGTTTACAGTTTTCCTGCACCAGAAGCACTAAGGGGTGTAAGGCTAGGGCAAAAAGCAAAGGTCCCAAAGGATCCCCTTGCTGCACCCCCGTGAATGCCCTGATGCGGTCATTCCCCACGTATAGCCTAGCAGGCTGAGCATACAGAAACTGAACCCATGGGAAAATGGTGGGGCAGTGGCTATGGACCTCGCGAAGCAAAACCGAACGGTCAACTAAGTTGAAAGCGTTGGAAAAATCAACCGTAAGCATGGCCAGCGAGCCATCTGAATGAAAAGAATTAAGAAACCTGTTAGCGCTGTGCAGCACCGCCTCCGCCCCATTGGGGACCCCCACCCCAACTTGGTAGTCCCCCAAGTATTTAACAGCTTCTTTCCCAACTTTCTTCATGGCTACTTTGGAGACTAATCTTCTCCAAATTGCCCCCACAGCAATGGGGCGAATACCATTATCAGGCTTCAACAAAGGGGTTAGGGGCGCCGAAGCAACAAAATCCGCGAGCACCTTAGGACATAACCCCCCTAGCCAAAGGTTTACCACTTCAGTGATGGCAGTAAGCAGTCCCGAGGCAGTCGCCGACCCTTCGCCGCTAAGAGCGTCCAACAGGTGTTGGGCTCGGAGGCCATCTCGCCCACAAGATGTCCCTTTCGGAAAGGATTTCACACACCTGTGGACGCAGTCTTTATCCACGGATAACGCAGGTTGGGACAGAGGGGTTGAAGGGAGGCTCGGGGGTGGCGCGAAGGGATGTTTGTCATAAATACCTTTACTAGCAAGATATATTTAAAATAGACTTATTTTGGTTTAATTTTTATTTTCAGGACAAAACGAATCCAAGTTAAACAAAGGAAACAAAACCAGGCGAAAAACCGAAGAAATAAAGAAACTTTGTCTAGAAACGCCTCATGCCTCGCTAGACACGGCCCATGTCTCAAAACAAGAAGCTGCCAGCATCTCCAGAAGGCCACTGAGCGAAGCCCATACAAGAAAAATAAAGACACACCCGTGCCCTGATGGCACGGCCCGTGTCACGAAACAAAATGACAAAAGTTAACTTCTTGAAATTTGGAAGATCAAGGGGACACACAAGCGTTGACCATGGTTGTGTCTGGCAGACCTGTGCCGTACCTTGATAGATTGGCTACAACAGGCTCACATGCCAGACACCCCCATTGTAACAACTCGTATCAAAAGTCATATTTAATTAATTAATTTATCTAATAGGAAACCCTAATTGAGAGACCCAAGTGATTTTGCACAAACCCTAATTTTTTCAGAATTTTCAGAATCAGGATTAGGGCCCCTAAAACTCAGGGGGGGTAATACCATAGTGGACGATTATCTAAATTACGTGCGGAAGAAGTTGAATTAACGAATTCTGTTGAGTCAGCAAGGCTAGTCCCAATCGTGGCAACCCTACACATAAAACAAAACTTTACGCGGCCCGCGTAAAGTTAAGCTTATTCTCACGCGGGCCGCGACACACCTAAAATCTGCCTATAAATAGAGGACGTCGGGACTTGAAATTTGGAATTGGAACGACGTAAATTCAAGTTTCGTAGAGGGAGTTATCATCTGTTTACTCTCAAAAACACACACTGATCACAAAGTGCTGCCGCAATCAGGGTAATAACTCGATCGCTATTACGATTCAACGTCCGATCGATTATAACTATCCAATGATGGTTTAAGTGCCGCTCAAATTGAGATTATACTTTATTAATTCATTGTGATTTCGACTTGAATGTTTGAGTACTGCTCGAATTCGGACTATACTCTGTCATTCGTTGAGAATCCACTTAATTATTAAGTATTGCACTAATAAATTGTTGTGAGGGTTTAATCTCGTGAATTGTCGTAACTGCTGTATTAGTTACTAACCTGTTGTGTGTGCATTGTTATTTAAATTAGGTTAATTCAGGCTAATCAGTAGGCTTATATTCTGGTCGTTAAAATCTACAATGTGAGTCATTCTCTTTTTATCAAATCTGTTTACAAAAGTATGTTTATTTTCCAAGATTATAATTACAGTGATTAAGTATATGTAGTCACCAAATTACAGCCGGTATGTGGGGTATTGTGCACATTACTGTTTTTATCAATTTAGGTGGGCGAACCTAACTAATGATACTCGTTACTATTGGGTGAACGGACTCAATAGTAATATGACCACAGTCACCGAAACGAGTCGATGACAAGTACTGTGGGTATTTGGTTGAAATAAACATTGTAATCTCTCTTAATACTGTGAATTATAACAAAAGAGTCGTTTTTTATAAAATGAATGATTCACTCAGTATTTCCCTGCTGACAAAACCTTTTTCAAACATGTTTCAGGTGATCTGTTGTAAGCAAAGGAAAAGTGCCAAGTAGCACTACAAGCTTAGAAAGTGGCTCAATGTAAATAAATAAAGAAACATGTTTTAAAGAAATAAAAGATTTCCCAGTGAAATCAAGTGTTTGTAAAATATGGGAATTATCCCTATATTATATACAAATGAGCAGTTTTTAGTATTAATTGATCCTGTTTAAAAAAAAAAAATCTTCCGCTGTGATTAAATTAAATACCACGGGATTTCTGTCCCGCGGCTCCTGAAACGGGTCAAACCGGGTCGGGGGCCGTGACAGAAAAATGTGGTATCAGAGCCACTGATTTAAGCTTACTATTGATTTTAGCCTATTAAAATAATTAGGAAATTTAATTGCTATTCTATAGAAATATGTTTTATTAACTGATTAATTATTGAGTTACAGTATGGGTAAACACAAGATTTCTGATATCTATCACAAATTAGATACTGCACCCACAAGAAAAGGAACCTCTTCCTCCAAACACCCAGAAGATCTAGATGAAGGGATTTTTGTTCGTAAAGCAAACTATGAAAACCCTCTCACCCAAGAGAAAAGAAATTTGATTCTTAGAAAGGGACAAGAGACAATAAAGAAAACCCAAGTCAAGAAAGTGAGGTTTAACCCAGAAATCCAGGAATTAGGCAATAAGTCACCTTGGGAAGATACCTTAGATGAAAAATGGGCAAACCTTTATATGCTAGCTACCGTAGCAGAAAATGCAAATCTCTAAATTTTAAAAACCTGGTCTAGTAGAAAAGTAATACCCAGTAAATAAATAAATTATAGTGTGTTCACTTTCCTGTAATCTTTTGTTCAAATCCGTATGCAATAAACTTAATGTTTATTTGTTAAACTTTGTTCCAAAGTTTTAACTTAGCATTTTTGTGCATTTTGCATATATGCTGTCCAGCATGAATGAGATGTCGGAAGCATTTCAGAATCTCAACCTCTACCCAGTACCAATTGAAGTCTCCCACGACTTTACTGGTTATATTGCTGACATAGAGGAACCTGTGGAATTCCAAGATCCACCGCTGGAAAAAGCAAAATCTAAAAAGAAAAGAAGATATGTAGGATGGAGGAAAGTGCGCAGGAGAAAGCCAGCTACTAGGAAACTTCCTAAAATAGAAAACCCTATAAACAAAGGAAAGGAAATCGAAGTCGGAGAAAGTTCCAAACCAGCAGAATTCAGGGAGGACTATAAACAAAAAGGAATAGAGATAGGAGAGAGTTCTAGACAAACTGAAGATATCACATTTCAAGACGAAATCGACCGTCTACTGGCAAATTGTGATGTTATTAGCCCTATCCATAATAATCTATATCCTTGCCTAGAAACCCAACTACCTGTCAATCTGGAACCAGCTATTCCAGATCCACTAATCCACACTCTACCTTTAGGTCAAATGGAAGAATGGTGGACAAATGACTGGCAATTCGAGAATATTGTCAACAGTCCTTATTCTTTCCTTCCACAGTGGGAGCCAGACCCTATCCCCAATCCTCCAATGAGTAACGAAAACTTAGCCGAACTCCGTCAGTACGGTGAAGAACTGATAAATACAGGAAATAGGATTAGGGATATGGGAGAAAGGATTACCTGGAAGTACGACGAAAGGGAACGTCGCTACTAAACTTATTGTGACCAAAGAATAAGTGGGGTTGGGAAAAGTGTCTGTATATTAATAATAATAAGTAAATATAACTCTGTAAAATGGGAAATAAAACATTGTAAGATAAAAGGTGTGTATGGATGCCTATCTAATATATATAAAGCAAAATAGAAGTCGAAACATCGACAATTTTGGATATATATCTGTGTTATCAACCAGATTTTATGTGCTTCTGTGAAATTGTTTATTCATTACTCAATACTAATAATTATATTTTTAATAATTATCAGATGGAAAATGCTAATAATGAACCAGTTAATGAAGGGAATCAATCTGAACAAAATCAGGAAAACCAGTATATGACTAGACAGGATATAGAAAATATTGTTGCACAAGGGATAGCCAATGCTATTCCAGCATTCGTTGTTGCTGTTAAAAATCCAGTAGAACCGCAACAAATCATTCCTAGTAAACGTACTCAGGAAGATAATTTTAGTCACAGTGTAAATGGAGGCAGCAATCATGATGATAATAATCTACGACAGGCTCCACCTCCTAAGAAAATGAAAGCCGCAACACCTGGTTGCACTTTCAAAGAATTTCTTGCTTGCAAACCTGCTGAATTTGCAGGTAATGAAGGAGCAACTGCAGTACTGTGGTGGTTAGAGAAAACCGAAGCAGTAATTGCAATAAGTAAGTGTTCAGAAGAAGATCAGGTGATGTATGCATCAAATTTGTTCAAAGAAGGAGCATTAGAATGGTGGAACACGGTGCTACAAGCAAAAGGAAGAAGGATGGCTTATGCCATGAAATGGGAAGAATTCAAGAATCTTGTAGAAAGGAAATATTGTCCTGAATATGAAAAGGAACAAATGGCAAATAAGTTCCTAAATCACCGGATGATAGGAGTGGAGTGTCGCAGTTATACTTCGACATTCTTTGAATATGCTAGAGTGGTACCAACACTGGCTTCGCCAGAACCGGTACTCATTTCTCGATACATCTGGGGATTAATTAGTGAAATCCGCAATATTGTTAAAGCTGCGAGACCTCGCACTATTGACGATGCTGTGGAATTAGCTAATACTCTAACCGACGAACTAGTACGCACGCAAGATGAAAACAAAAAGAAGGAATTGGCTCAGAAGATTACCCAGGGATTTCGTACGGGTAATAATAGTAATTTCAAAAGAAGAGGAACAGGGCAATCTTCAACTCCACCGTTCTGCAAAAATTGCAAAAAGAAACATTTTGGAAGATGTGGTGTAACTTGCAATTTTTGTAAAATGGTAGGACATCGTGAAGAAAACTGTAGGAAGAAATCCACAATCTGTTACAATTGTGGAGAAACAGGACATTTCAAAACAGAATGTCCTAAATTGGCCAAACCAGCAGATAACAAAGCTAAACCAGCTGACGGAGCTACCAAGAAGAATGTCTGAGCCTTTCAATTAACTACTCAAGAAGCAGAACTCATTCCAGATGTGATAGCTGGTACGTTCCTAGTTCACAACGTATATGCAAAAGTATTATTTTACTCTGGTGCAAACCAAAGTTTTATCAATACTTCATTTTGCCAAGCCCTTAAGTTACCCTTAACAACCCTTAGGCAAATTTTTACAGTCGAAACGGCAGACGGGAATTCTGTTAAAATAAATAAGGTTTTGCAAAAAGGAAAGATAGAATTGTTAGGCCATAAGTTTTCTGCCAACCTGTTACCTATGAAATTAGCCGAATTTGATGTTGTGTTAGGAATGGATTGGTTAATAGCCAACCATGCTCGAATCTTTTGTGATAAAAACTCTATAGAAATTCAAACACCTACTGGGGAAATAATCACCATTACAGGAGATAAACCACGCAAACCCATGAAGTTCATATCAGTAATGAAAGTTGCTAGTTATGAACGAAAGAAAGAAATAGTGTATATGATTTCAGTAATCATTAGCACTAAGGGTAAAGATCTTAAGGAAATACCAGTAGTCTCAGAATATCCAGATGTATTTCCAGAAGAATTACCAGGATTACCACCAGATAGGGAAGTAGAATTTAGGATTCATCTAATTCCGGGTACTACACCAATAGCTAAGGCACCTTATCGATTAGCACCCACCGAAATGTTAGAATTGAAAAAGCAGTTAGATGAATTACTAAGTAAAGGATTTATACAACCTAGTTCATCCCCTTGGGGAGCACCAGTGTTGTTTGTGAAAAAGAAAGATGGATCAATGAGAATGTGTATCGATTATAGAGAATTGAATAAGGTTACAATTAAGAATCGATATCCATTACCTAGGATTGATGATCTATTTGATCAACTTCAAGGAGCTAGACATTTTTCTAAGATTGATTTACGTTCCGGATATCATCAATTGAAGGTACAAGAAGAAGACATACCTAAAACTGCTTTCAGAACTAGGTATGGCCATTATGAGTTTACAGTCATGCCCTTCGGACTAACAAATGCCCCAGCAGCATTTATGGACATGATGAATCGGATCTGTAAACCATACTTGGATAAATTTGTAATCGTATTCATCGACGATATACTTATTTATTCCAAAAGTCAAGAAGAACATTGCAAACATTTGCATGCACTCTTAACTTTGTTAAGAAAGGAAAAGCTTTATGCAAAATTCTCAAAGTGTGAATTTTGGTTAAAGGAAGTACAATTTTTAGGTCATATGGTGAATCACGAAGGAATTCACGTAGATCCTGCTAAAATAGAAGCAATTACTAATTGGAAGGTTCCGCAAACTGCAATGGAAATAAGAAGTTTTATAGGTTTAGCTGGATATTATAGAAGGTTTATTAAGGATTTTTCCAAGATAGTTGTACCATTAACTAAGTTAACCTGTAAAGCCGTTAAGTTTGAATGGGGACCTAAACAAGAAGAAGCCTTTAGGACCTTGAAACAGAAATTAACCAATGCTCCAATCTTAGCCTTACCAGAAGGTACCGAAGATTTTGAAGTATATTGTGATGCTTCAAAATTAGGTTTTGGATGTGTGTTAATGCAACGCAAAAAGGTAATTGCATATGCCTCAAGACAATTGAAAAAGCATGAAGAAAATTATATGACTCATGACTTAGAATTAGGAGCCGTAATTTTTGCCCTTAAAATTTGGAGACATTATCTTTACGGAAGTAAATTTACTGTCTATACTGACCATAAAAGTCTAAGATATATATTTGGGCAAAAAGAGTTAAACATGAGGCAAAGGAGATGGATGGAAATATTAAGTGACTACGACTGTGATATCCAATATCATGAAGGAAAGGCAAATGTAGTTGCAGATGCCTTAAGTCGTAAATATCATGAAAAGCAACGACGAGTTCGTGCTCTCAGATTAAATCTACAGATAGATTTAATGGAACAATTGAAGAATGTTCAAGATACAGCAATCAAGGATGATGCTGAAGGAATGAAAGGACGGATAAAGGAATTAGAACAAGGAGCAGATGGAATTTGGAGATTCCACAAAAGTAGAATTTGGGTACCAAAGCAAGGAGACTTAAGACTTAAGATTTTAGAAGAATCTCATAAATCTAGGTATACTATGCACCCTGGAAACAATAAGATGTACCAAGATTTAAGAAAGAATTTTTGGTGGATAGGAATGAAGAAAGATATAGCAAAATATGTATCTAAATGTCTTACTTGTTCACAAGTTAAGGCTGAACACCAGAAACCCTCAGGTTTACTACAACAATTGGAAATGCCTATATGGAAATGGGAACTTATAACAATGGATTTTGTTACTAAATTACCCAAGACCAGAAAAGGTAATGATGCGATTTGGGTAATTGCAGATCGATTAACCAAATCAGCTCATTTTCTACCAATGAAGGAAACCTTCAGTATGGAAAGGTTAGCCAAGTTGTACGTAGACGAAGTAGTATCTTTACATGGAGTCCCACTCTCCATTATTTCAGATAGAGATAGTCGTTTCACTTCCCATTTCTGGAAAAGTTTCCAGCAAGCAATGGGAACTCGACTAAATTTAAGCACTGCATATCATCCTCAAACAGACGGACAAAGTGAAAGGACAATACAAACACTGGAAGACATGCTCCGAGCATGTGTAATTGATTTTGGTGGATGTTGGGATGATCACTTACCGTTAATTGAATTCTCTTATAACAATAGTTATCATTCAAGTATTGAAACTGCTCCATTTGAGGCACTTTATGGAAGAAAGTGTAGAACTCCAGTTTGTTGGGCAGAAATAGGAGAAAGTCAATTGTCAGGGCCTGAAATAGTGCAAGAAACGACCGACAAGATAACTCAAATCAAGGAAAGATTGAAAACAGCTAGAGATCGCCAAAAGAGTTATGCAGATAATCGCCGCAAGCCGATAGAATTCCAAATTGGAGATAAAGTACTTTTGAAAGTTTCTCCTTGGAAAGGAGTAGTTAGATTCGGAAAGAAAGGAAAGCTAAGTCCAAGGTACGTAGGACCATTCCCAGTGATCCAACGTATAGGACCAGTTGCTTATCGTTTACAACTACCAGAAGAATTAGCTGGAGTACATGATGTATTTCATGTATCCAATCTCAAGAAATGTCTAGCAGACGAATCTTTGGTAGTACCTCTCCAAGATATAGAGGTAAACGAAAAGTTAAAATTTGTTGAGAAACCTCTTCAAATTGAGGATCGAAAGATAAAGTTTCTCAAACATAAACGATTAGTCTTAGTCAAAGTCAGATGGGATTCAAAGAGAGGAGCTGAATACACCTGGGAGCTGGAATCAGAAATGAAGCGAAAATATCCTCATTTATTCCAGTAAATCTCGAGGACGAGATTTTTATTAAGGTGAGTAGAATGTAACAACTCGTATCAAAATTCATATTTAATTAATTAATTTATCTAATAGGAAACCCTAATTGAGAGACCCAAGTGATTTTGCACAAACCCTAATTTTTTCAGAATTTTCAGAATCAGGATTAGGGCCCCTAAAACTCAGGGGGGGTAATACCGTAGTGGACGATTATCTAAATTACGTGCGGAAGAAGTTGAATTAACGAATTCTGTTGAGTCAGCAAGGCTAGTCCCAATCGTGGCAACCCTACACATAAAACAAAACTTTACGCGGCCCGCGTAAAGTTAAGCTTATTCTCACGCGGGCCGCGACACACCTAAAATCTGCCTATAAATAGAGGACGTCGGGACTTGAAATTTGGAATTGGAACGACGTAAATTCAAGTTTCGTAGAGGGAGTTATCGTCTGTTTACTCTCAAAAACACACACTGGTCACAAAGTGCTGCCGCAATCAGGGTAATAACTCGATCGCTATTACGATTCAACGTCCGATCGATTATAACTATCCAATGATGGTTTAAGTGCCGCTCAAATTGAGATTATACTTTATTAATTCATTGTGATTTCGACTTGAATGTTTGAGTACTGCTCGAATTCGGACTATACTCTGTCATTCGTTGAGAATCCACTGAATTATTAAGTATTGCACTAATAAATTGTTGTGAGGGTTTAATCTCGTGAATTGTCGTAACTGCTGTATTAGTTACTAACCTGTTGTGTGTGCATTGTTATTTAAATTAGGTTAATTCAGGCTAATCAGTAGGCTTATATTCTGCTCGTTAAAATCTACAATGTGAGTCATTCTCTTTTTATCAAATCTGTTTACAAAAGTATGTTTATTTTCCAAGATTATAATTACAGTGATTAAGTATATGTAGTCACCAAATTACAGCCGGTATGTGGGGTATTGTGCACATTACTGTTTTTATCAATTTAGGTGGGCGAACCTAACTAATGATACTCGTTACTATTGGGTGAACGGACTCAATAGTAATATGACCACAGTCACCGAAACGAGTCGATGACAAGTACTGTGGGTATTTGGTTGAAATAAACATTGTAATCTCTCTTAATACTGTGAATTATAACAAAAGAGTCGTTTTTATAAAATGAATGATTCACTCAGTATTTCCCTGCTGACAAAACCTTTTTCAAACATGTTTCAGGTGATCTGTTGTAAGCAAAGGAAAAGTGCCAAGTAGCACTACAAGCTTAGAAAGTGGCTCAATGTAAATAAATAAATAAACATGTTTTAAAGAAATAAAAGATTTCCCAATGAAATCAAGTGTTTGTAAAATATGGGAATTATCCCTATATTATATACAAATGAGCAGTTTTTAGTATTAATTGATCCTGTTTAAAAAAAAAAAGTCTTCCGCTGTGATTAAATTAAATACCACGGGATTTCTGTCCCGCGGCTCCTGAAACGGGTCAAAACGGGTCGGGGGCCGTGACACCCATGCCTCCCAGGCATGCCCTGTGTTTGGGCCCCCAACAACTTATAAATAGAAGAACAAATCCACCATTTTCACTTGCCCATCCTCTCCTCTCTTCTGCATAACACATTTCTCTTCTACCGACTATCTCTAATCATTGTAATCATTAACAAAACACAAGAATCATTAGTGTAATCAAGCTTTTGATGGTAATGGTCTAAGTGGGCTTCCAAGCAAGGGACGCATGGACCCAAAGTTGTCAGATAACACATAAACACATTCAAACTCATTATTTGTTGGAATGGGGCTACCTTTGGAGATTAATGGCTCTTCCACGTGAAACACAATTATTAATTGCAGAAAGTAAATCCTCTTTTTTTGAAAATTCATTATTTTCCGACTTCAGTTTCTTTGGAACCAACACCACCCTTCCACCTCGTCGCCAATACCAATCACACTGACTGCTACCACGTTCATTAATAGCAAAAACTTGGGATTTCTTGAATGTGTTGAATCATCTTATTTACTCAAATCAGTCAACCCACCGAACAAATTATTTTTCTTATGAACATTACCGGAATCATTATCAACCATGAAATCATCTTCTCCTACCGCAGTCTTCAAATCCTCCTCATCCCCAAACTTGTCATATATGGCGGAGATGTATAGATAAAATCATCATCGGAGTGATGCTCCTCCTCCCCGACAGGTCGTTCTGGTTCAGTTTCATCCAATGTTGATGATGCCTTAAGATATCGGATCCGCTGCTTGAGTTGCTCGATCTCGTGTCGTAACTCCTGATCTTAAGAATATCTCGTGGATCACGGTTTCTGATCTCGTTGTCTTGCCCGACAAATCTACGGTCTCGTTTTAATCGATCTCCATCACGAACATGTGAATCACCAATGTTCTTGTTAATGCCACAGCCAACGACTCTTCGAACAAGAAAACACTCACCTTCACGTAGAGCCATTTGAAAACCAAAGCTCTGATACCACCTGATGCAGTTTCGCGTGCAATCAAATGGCTCAAGAACGATTGATTAATCAAAGACGATAAAACGAACAGTATGGTTCCAAGAACAAAGTTCTTATCATTCAAAATCAATCGATCCTAATTTATAAGAAATGAAAAGAGATATACTAGAAAATTTAAATCCCCACAAAATAATAAACTAAATAAAAAGATAAAAATTCAAATAATAAAAGATTAAAATGGTTTGGGTTCATGTCCAGATGCTCCTGCATCAGTGTGTGCGTATGTGTTACTGACTTTAGCTAATTAGTAGTTTATTGAAAGTGAATGAAATATTAGTTTCACCATTAACTTTGGCCATTAGTCTTCACCCGGGGATGATTTGAGGAAACTAGCCTTGCATTGTGGTTGGAATCATGCTTGAATCTTCTATCTTCGATGTTTTTTTTATTGGATTGGGTGTTAGGGAATAATTGATTAGAGAGCAATTGGGATGATGGGGGAATGAGTATGAATGAGTTCTTGGTCAAATAAATTCGAATTAGGGTGTCATAAACTCGACATTAAATGCCAAAAACCCACAAAATCCCGCTTTGACAAACCAGGGGGCGTTGGCAACGCCCTCCAGAAACCTCAATTTTTGATTTGCTTTGTTTGACTCATTTGGCTTCCCCGGTTGGCCCGTCTTCAATCCTAATGCTCCAAAATTCTTTCCAAACACAACTTAAGCATGTTAAGGCATAAAAAATGCAAACCCATCAAAGTAATGTCATTCAAGAGTGTATTTTACACAATTTAATATTATTAAATAAAACTTAGATTTTTACCGACCCATCACTATACCACAACATACTTGTGTGTGTGTATATATTGAGATAAACAAAAAAGATCAAGAATATAAAGCAAAATGAGAATTTTTGGTTTTTTTTTTTTTTTAACCGAAGAAAAAAAATGAAAAAAAACCGATGATTTTTTGTGAGGTTTATTTTATTTTAAGTCAACTATTTTAGGGGTGGGTTGGATTTGGGCATGAGAGAGAGTGGAAAAGTGAGATTAGTTAGGGGAGGAGGGGTGGTTCACTAGTGATAGTTTCTATCACTCCCACCATCCAATCAAATCATGCCATGTCATAACCAAATATTCTATCACAAGTGATAGAAATGTAGGCGGGGTGGTATCATTAGTGATGGAATTCTTTCACTCTCAAATTTTTTTAATTTTCATTTTAAAATTAGAAATTTTAAATTTTATTTTAAAACTAGAAATTTTAAATTTTATTTTAAAACAAAATTATAAATTAACAATAAAACACTAAAATTAAAAATTTCATTAAATTTAAAACATATTACTTCAATTTAACATACTAGAAACATACAATTTAAAAAAAAAAAAAAAAACCTACTCCTCGTCCGAATCATCAAACACCAAACCTAGAGAACCTACTAGTTCGATTAAATCGAATCTTAACCGAAAGTGAGTTTCTTCGTTACGCAATTGTAGATGGATATCTTGTGGAACTTGAACTTGTGTAGGAGGATCCGGCACCCAATCCGGGGATATTGCACGTCCGTCTTCTTTGATCAGCATATTGTGCAATATGATACATGCATACACTATGATATGTATTGATTTCTTGCTCGTCGCACGAACCGGTCGGTGTAGTATACAAAAACAGACCAAATGCCCTCTCAACATCTTTTCTTGCCGATTCTTGCAATTTTTTGAACGCCTTTTCTTTAGCCTCGACAGGAAATGAGGGAGCTTTCACAAAAACAGACCAAGACGGGTAGATACCATCCACAAGATAAAAGCCTCGTCTGTAATGTCGACGTGCATTTTTGTATCGGCGTGAAACTTGCTTTGCCACTCGCATCGTAACCTTCTTGAAACCATTCCTCGCTTGCTTCGATGTCTCCAACAATCTTTAAAAATAATTCTTTGGGTAAACGAAACCGATCTCTAAACGTTTCGGCATTGTAGAGCGGATTTTCCACAAAATAATCGTTCATCAAAACTTCATTGGCACGTATACGATCACGGTCGACCATCTTCTTCTTTGGGCGGGACGACTCGGCATCAAGCTCGTTATACACCGACACAAAATATTTTAGCGTCTCGTTGTCGGAAGACGACTCGGTATCGCTATCGCTAGACATCAGAAACGTCGAATCCGTAGGGAATTCCATTTGAGAAAGATATAAAAATTGTGTGAAATGGGTTTAAAAGATGTAGATTGGTGTGTGTAAAATTGTTAAAAATGGAGATATAAATAGATAAATGATTTAAAGGTTTTTTTTTTTTTTTAAAGAATGTAACCGCTTTAAAACGGTCAAAAAAATCAAACGGTCATAATTTTCAAAAGTTCAACGCGTTAAACATTCCACGCGTTAAACTTGGACCGGCGGCGGTGTAGCGTGATGTTTTCACGCGTGATGGGTCGAGTATAACGTACCACCCCGTGTGCCCTTAGTTTTGTTATTCATTTGTTTAATATTAAAGATGTTTCGATAATTATATTATAACTAGGTTATAACCCCGTGTATTACACGGGTTGAATAAATGAATTTTATATACCAAATAATAAAACATTATCTTTTTAAAAGCCTACTTTATTGCACGGGTTGAAGAAATGTAATTTTATATATTAAATAATAAAATAAGTTATATCTATAAGAACCAAATGTATTGCACGGGTTGGATAAATGTAATATTATATACCAAATAATAAAAAAATATATATCTTTAAAACCATTGTATTACACGGGTTGAATAAATGTAACATTGTTTACTAAATAATAATAAAAAAGTTATATTTTTAAAAACCCCCGTGTATTACATGGGTTGAATAAATATGATTTTATATACCAAATAATTAAAAAATATATTTAAAAAACTAACGGATTTTTTTTATATTTAAAGTAGGATAAGATTGAATATTAATCTGAACTAACGGATTTTTTTATATTTAAAGTAGGATAAGATTGAATATTAATCTTTATTTATTTAGTTAATATAAGATTGAAAAATCATATAATTGAATAGGTGGGAGGTTGTATTATGATAAATCGGTTAACCTTACTGAATGATAAAGATAATAGTGATTATTGAACAAATTAATTAATCGAATTTAACAGAAACATTTGTGATGTTAGGCGGATTTTTTTTTAATTATTTGAAAGTTAATATCAACTTTGGAATTCGTATGAATTCTTATTAGATTAGATTAAATATTATTGATTATAAAAAAATTGTACTAGATTAGATTTTAGATTTGATTAAACTAATATTATTAATAATAAGAATTTTAATAAAAATTGGTGAAATCTGTTAAAATTATCCATGGAGCTAAAATGGTTATTAAATTATATATACGTAAAACATCTAGTTTATATTAATTTAGATTAAATATTATTATTTTTAGTATTATTAATAATTTTAATCAATTAAATGAGAGAATTACAAGTGTCTCAAAACAATTTTCTTTTATTATATAGTATAGATTATAATATATAAATCTATTAAATTACAAAGCTTACAAACAGTAACATGGCTCATGTGTCACCTTCTGATTGGTTTGTTTTTCTTTCTCACTTTCTTAGTGCCTTTATATATGATTTGTGATTGATCTTCATCATCTCTTAGCTTTTGGTAAAGTGGTTGGGTGTGAGGATGTGTTATTTCAAGGTACAGGTTCGATTCGTTGTTATCCTTTTTCCTTACCTCATTTTTCCTCTTTTTTCTTCAACACCACCTCTTCAATCTTTACAGGCGTCCTCACCCTATAAACACTTCCACGCGTCCTCACCCTGTAAACACATCAACCTCACTACCAAACCTCACAATAGTCAATTAAGAGAGAGAGAGAGAGAAGAACCTCCGACGGTGAAGGATTGTTCGACGGAACGACGGTGGTCGGTGGTTATGTTCTCAGATATGACGGCTAGGGTTCTGGTTAGTTGTTTATTTTGAATTTGATAAATTTGTATAACAATTTTAAATTTGAATTTGATAAATTTATATAACAATTTTAAAAGTAAACCAGGGTTCTAGTTATTCGTGTGTGGCGCAGGGACGTGGTTGGAATTCAGAACGTATTGCACACCATAACAACCAATAGATAAATTTGTAAAATTAATTAAAATGATAAATTAATAGGTTATGCTATTTGTGCCGTAACTCGGCTCTGAACATCAAAATAATAAACGATATAGTAAATAACAAAGGTAAAATTAAGATAAATGATAGAAACTTGGTCGGTTTTGGCGTGCTCGTTATAGCAAAGAGAAAAAAGTTACATTTATGTTCAAAAGAGTATCGGCGTGTTCGTTAAACAAATTAAACAAAAAAAACCTTTGCCACACTCGTTATAGCAAAGAAAAAAATAAAAAAAATATTTCTAAAACGGTATTAACGTGTTCGTTAAAAGAACTATTTAGGGTAGAAAAGTAATTTGGTTAAAGTAAAAGGAAAAAACAATAGATAAACTAAATGGGTTATAAATGAAAATTTTACACTAAATGACGAAATAGAATAAATGACAAAAAAATTGATTAACTTGTAAAAAATGCATTAGGCTGAAAGGGTATGGAGAGTCTCATCCCCAAGAAGATGGGCTGCCACGTCACCGCCACGTAAGCTCGGCTTGGAGGGGATGGACCTAGAGGGTGGGGGATGAACCCCTTATATATATATATATATATATATATATATATATATATATATATATATATATATATATATATATATGTATGTATGTATAGCTGTGTTTGTGAGAAGAGAGAAATTGAGCCCCGTCGAGAACGGCTGGTGGGAGTAGTTGGGGA
The DNA here is from genome assembly GCA_030545235.1 of Helianthus tuberosus. Taxonomy (NCBI): domain Eukaryota; kingdom Viridiplantae; phylum Streptophyta; class Magnoliopsida; order Asterales; family Asteraceae; genus Helianthus; species Helianthus tuberosus. The sequence continues at coordinate 914,600 of CM060352.1, read as the reverse complement.
CGGGCCGGACCGAGGGGGCGGTGTGGGGGACTGGCGCCGGGCCAAGCCGGGCCTAAGCCGGCCCCCATACCGTCTGGTCTTAGATGTTGTACAACACTATTTATCTTCTCTTCTTTAATATTATATATAATGTCAAAATGGTCCCTGAGATTTGGTCACTTTTGCCATTTTAGTCCAAAACTCAAACTTTTTGAATTTGGGTCCCTGTGGTTTCAATTTTGTTGCCATTTTAATCCAAAAGCAAAATCTAGTCAGATTTTTCAGTTAACATCAAGTTTTTTTTTTTTTTGTCTTTTCCTCCCTTTTAATGAAGGGTAAAATGGTATTTTAACGTTTTATTATAAGAAATAAAAAAAATCTGACCATTTTGCCATTCATTAAACACAAGGACTCGGATTCAAAAGGTTTGAATTTTGGGTTAAAGTAAACAAAATTCAGGGACCATTTTGAGAGTTTACTCCAATTTTAAATAACAAGGTTGAAAAATAACAAAGTCTTATGAGATGGATAGTAGGGTAGCATACAGTAGCTAGCTATACGGAAGTTTTTTTTTATTTGAAAGGAGAACTTCATTAAAAACGCCGAACCCGAAAACCGGGACGACCACAACACACAAACAAACTACATATTAACAAATTTACACCAATCTGCCCCCCTTTAACATCCTTTTTTAAGCCTATGTTTACACCAGAGAAAACTGGTAGTCCGAACATCGCTAAAAATATCTTCAACATTACGAATTATCCCGTTAAAACGCAAATTGTTCCTTGCCTTCCATAAAATCCAGCATGCTGTGATAATGTTCCTGTGAAGCACATCTTTCTCCGACTTTCTTCTATCTCCGATCGTGTGCAGCTCCAGCAAATCTCTAAAGGAAAAAACGAAAAAATTCCTAACGCGGCACCAAAAACTAATCTTTTCCCACAACCCCAAAGCCAACGGGCATGCCGTGAATATATGCAAAACCGAATCCGGGCCTTCGCTACAGAAAGTGCAATCGTCGTCTTCAACCTGAACCCCCCTCCTAGCTAAGGCCTCCACCGTAGGAATTTTATCCATTTCAGCCCGCCCAGCGAGGATACTGCATTTGAGCAGAACCCATTTACACCATTTTATGACATGCCTGCTACTGAAGTCTTTTTCGAGAATGATATGCCTTTTAACCGCTGCCACCGAGAAGCTATCCGAGCCGTTACCAACCCATCTCCACTTGTCTTCGACAGCTGATAAAGAAACCTAGCGTAAAGCCGACTCAAGCAAACCCCACTCATTCATTTCCGAAACTGAATCTAAATCGTGTTTCCACAGCCACAAACCTTCTCCACTTAATCTATCACGAACACTGCAAGTCTCAACAATCTCAAGCTGGAACAAGGCCGGAAACTTCAAACGCAACGGAACGTCGAATAACCACGGGTCAATCCAAAACAAAATTTTGTCACCTTTTCCGACCACTCCTCTAAGCAAACTTCGAAGCTGACACTCTCCCACAATCGGCTTCTTAAGAACAGAAACGATACTATTCCATGTAGCACCGATAAACTTTTTGGAAGGTAAGAAATCCCAATCGGACCCTCCTGTGTGAATAGCCTTTATCACTCTAACCCAAAGATTGTCAACTTCCGTTTTAAATCTCCAACCCCACTTCGAGAGTAAAGCCGTATTAATATCCTTCAGGCTGTGAAGGCCCAAACCTCCCATATATCTAGGGGAAGCAATCCTCTCCCATGCCACCCAATAAAGCTTTTTATCTAAAGAAGAGCCCCCCCCCCCCCCCCCCATAGAAATCTCCTAATCAAACTTTCCAAATCCTCTACAACTTTCACCAGGGCACGATAGAGCGAAAAGAAATACGTAGGGAGGCTTTCAAAAACAGACCTGATTAAAGTAACTCTACCTCCAAAAGAAAGACACGAGGCTTTCCACATCGAGAGCCGTTTCTCAAAGACGTCAAAAACTGGTCTCCAATTACCAATCTGATTCATATTGGCTCCGATTGTAAGCCCGAGATACTTACAAGGGAACAAGTCTGCTTTACACCCAACAATAGCCGCCATCTCCTCAATTTCAGCAATATCCACCCCAACCCCAAAGAGATTGGACTTACCAAAGTTAATACTCAACCCCGAACACAGATGAAAGCAATTCAAGATCCTAACCACGTTTTTAATGTTCTCAACATTCCACTCCCCCATAATGATAGCATCATCCGCGAAGAAGAGATGAGAAACCGAGGGATTGTCTTCAGGAAGATCAACACCACGGACTATTCCAAGACCACACGCCTTGTTGATCATATATGACAGAGCCTCCATAACAATGACGAAAAGGAACAGAGAAATCGGATCCCCTTGACGCATCCCTTTATGGCATTTGAACTCAAAAGTTGGAGCGCCATTGACCAGAACCGACGCCCTAGCCGAAGAAATAATACCCCTAATCCACTTACACCATCTACTGGGAAAGCCCATTTGACTCAAAATGTTGACCACAAAAAGCCAGTTTACATTGTCATACGCCTTCTCAAAATCTATCTTTAGGAAAAAAACCTTCTTTTTCGCTTTCTTGGACCACCTCAGAATTTCGTTCACAATGAGCGGTCCGTCTAAGATATACCTTCCACTAATGAAAGCGGACTGAGTGGGCGAAATAATAGAATCCAGAACCTTCTTGAGCCGATTAGCCAAAATCTTTGATATAACTTTGTTAATAATACCAACCAAACTAATCGGGCGATAATCCTTCAAACCGAGCAGATCTTTAACTTTCGAGATTAAAGCAATGAACGACGATCCGCGGCCCATATTAATCTTACCTGACTCATAAAACTCAGCCATAATATTACAAAAATCAACCTCAAGACAGGACCAAAAGTGTTTAACAAAGCGGAAGTTAATACCGTCGGGGCCCGGGGCCCTTTCATCATCACAATCAAACACGGCCGACTTTATCTCCGAAGCAGAGAACCGAGCTTCCAAGATAAGACCAACAGCTGGCGATATCTTGTTAATTTCCTGACACGACAAATGGAGCCGCCTCTCACAAGGTTCAACAAATTTCTTCCTAAAAAACCCGAAGACCTCCTTTTTAACCAACGACGGCTTAGAAACCCACTCCCCATTAATAGAAAGCCCGTGAATCACATTAGAGGCTTTCCAACCATTAATCATCGCATGGAAGAACCTCGAGTTCTCATCTCCATCCTTCACCCACCGAAGCCTAGACCTTTGTTTAAGATCTCTACACTTCCGATCTTCCTCTTCCAATAAAACTTTCTTACTTTCCGATAAAATCCACTCTTCTTCTTTACTTAAATCCCTATCCTCCATAGTCACCTCCACCGCTTCAAGGTCAACCAAGGCCGCCGCAACCTCCTCAGAGCTATTTTTCAGCATCTCATCCCTCCACTCTTTCACTTTGAGCCTTAACATACCCAGCTTCCTCATAAGAACGGTGTCAGCCGGACCGCTTAGCTCACAAGAACTATTCAAGGCCTCCTTTACAATTTCTTCAAAACCTGGCTTACCCAACCAAGAGTCGAAAATCCTAAAGGGTTTCGCCCCAAAATTACTAGAAACGGTTGACAAGATTATCGAAGAATGGTCCGACAACACGCAGGAAACCGCTTCAACCTTCGCCTCAGGCCAAGAGTTGAAAAAATCTGGATTAACAAGAAACCTGTCGAGCTTACAAAGTTTCCTACCATTACCCGAATGACATGTGAACTTTCTCTCTCTCATATTATACTCCAGCAGGCTAGCATCGAAAATGAAAGCATTGAAATTGTTCGCACAAGCCTGTTTGAAGACATAATTCCTTTTCTCTTCTCGAAAATGAACCGCGTTAAAATCACCTGTAACAACCCACTGCCCATCGTTATCAGCAATGACTTGAGTCAGCTGATCCCAAAGAGATTTTTTAGTCGGGACTCCCTGGGGAGCATAAACATTCAACACGTTTAGAATAGAACCATCACCCACTAGTTTCCCTCTAACATGCAGGAAATTCCTACTTTTAGTCACCCCCATCAATTGAAACACCGACTTATCCCAGACACAAGCAAGACCTCCCGAAAAACCCACCGACTCCACCCAATCAAAACCAAAAGACATGTTTCCCCAAAAACCCACCAGATCCGGCATACAGAGAGACTCCTTTTTAGTCTCCTGTAAAGCCATAAAACCGATACAATATTCTGATTTCAACCGCTTCACCCACCCTTGTTTCTCCAACCCCCCTAAACCTCGAATGTTGAAAGATAAGAAATTCATGGTTCCACCTCATTGTTACCTGGGCACCCGAATATGCTATTAATCAGCTCAGAATGGTCCCTTAGACCCACTCCCACCTGAGAACCAACCTTAACCAAAGCTTCAATCTCCTCATCCAAAGCCACGGTCGTACCCCCTTTATCCTCCGAATGATCCTGAATAATCTGTACTTGAGACGGATCGGAATTAGCACCTGAAGTGGCGTCCTGCTTACCGGAATCCGCCCCAACAACTGGAGTTACTACAACTCCCTGGGTAGAACAATCGTGTAACACCTCTTAAAATCACGACCAATATTGTAAAGACACGTGTCATGGACTTTAAGCGTGTAATGAATTGATCTAGAGGGACTAAAGTGGTCAAACGATGTAAATATGTGAATAAAAGGATCCAAAGTGTCAGCATGCCTAACTTGTGCCTCTGATTGACCTCACATGACGTTCGTATTCTTTAACGAATAATTTATCGAACATTGGAAGTCGTTTGTGTTTAAAATAAGGATCTTATAAAGCATAGGGGTTAAAAGCGTCAACATGTTGAAAGTAACCTCTGAGTGACCTTTTAACGAGCCCAAAAACATTGTAATAATTATATATTTTGATCTCAAGAATACCAGATATAAATTCATAGAGTTTCAACACACATAAATAATCAAAGTGTTAATTACAAGTAATAAGGGTTAAATGCGTTAATATTTCATTTCAAGACCGTTCAGGTGACCTCGTAACTAACCGAAGGCTTATGGATAAATGTTTAAAGACTCAAGACCCTTAAAAGTCAAGTTTGGGGGTTAAAAGTGCAATAAACGAAAGTTAAAACTAGTTTAGAGGGACCAGGGACTGATATTACAATTTCTGAAAGTTGGTGACCGGAATTAACCCCCCACGCGGGCCGCGTAGGCCTGCCAGATGCAGAAAATCAAGACAGCTGCATGTAAAGCCTGTTGCACCGCCTTTGCATGCTTGTTTTTTAATCCAGGAGCTGAGCCAACAGTATTTCATGCATAGGGGACACCTGGAATCATCAGAAATCAGTTGTAGGCTTGTGTGGAGTGATCTTGTGATGTTTTAATTCTTATATAAAGCCCTCTTGTTTGCTAGTTCATTGCTCACTTACAAAAATCATTCAAACTCACTCTCTGGAGCTCTCTGGACTTCAAGCAAGTTTTCTCAAGTTCCTAATTCGTGCTAAGAGCCTTTGTAAGCATTCTTAGCCTTCCTAATTCAAGTTTTATTAGTCTAATGACCAAAAGTCAAAGCCGTCGTAATTAATCTTTGAGTTAGTGATTAATCACTAATGGCCCAACCATTTTTTGAATTGAAAGTGGCTTTAAGTTGGTAATTATGTGGGTAATAAACCCTTAAAAGGGCACCCTCTGATTTCCACTCTAACTTGGTCAATTGTCGGGTCAAACTTAATTATAAAAAGTAAACAGAAAGCTATTTTACAAATAAACTCATAACTGATAATGTTGAAGTTATGGAACCTGTTTAAACACTAAAATAACTTGGTAAATAATGTGCGAACATGTCTAAGCATGTTCAACCCGACGATTCCGAGTTTAGGCTCAGTTCGGAACCGAAAGTCGCAAAAGAAGACTTTTGCTTTGACTTTCAGTTCTGACCCGATTTAGCTTGTTTTAGATATGCCTTATGGTTCCTTTAGGACCATATTATAAGTTAGTAAAACCCTCTGAGGTTATACTACATGGTTCCTTATTTATCCGATTCATTTGCATGTTTCCGTTAATTGTTTAAATGTTGACCATTATGCCCTTTTGATATTAAAACGAGATTTTTGAAAATGTGAGAGGACAAAAACCTTTATTACTGATTTATAAACATGTCCTAAAAATTTGACATCAGTTTGAGGTCTAAATTAGGAGTTATGCTCAATATCGTAATTTGAAAGCTTTGTATTAATTAAACGGCATTTTTAGCATAAAGTCTATCAAAACCCAAATTTTTACACCAAAATTTTTACCCACTGATGTAATTTAATATTTTAGGATTTTTGAAGATTTTTATTAATTTTTAAACTGGTCATAACATGGGGTTCTTGCTTTGATTCGGTAATTGACGGTTATACCCTTTTTGCTAATAAAATGAGTTTTACATAACATTTTGATACCAAACTTTTGCTAATGATTTCATATGATAAATAAAATATTTTAAGCCTTCTGGACTGATAAAAATCTCAGCTTTCGTTACATAACCTGAAAATCGCCTAAAACCGACTTTTTACGCATTATAAACGCATAGTATGGGTTAAAACTATTTTTGACATATAAGACTTAATACCTACTGATGTTTTAAGTAAATTTTTATACTTTAATAGTAAGTAAAAGTTTTAAACTCAGATTTCCAAATTTGACCTTTAAAGCTTATGTGAAATGACCAAAATGCCCCTAAGATGTGTGCAAAATGCAACATATAAATTACATCAATTGTACCATAAAACTAACCCTTTTTTAGTACTAATGTTGGAAAAAGTGTGCTTTTGTCTTCCTTTTGTATTTTCAGGATTAAATGTGCTCAAATTAACAAAAGAAGCAAAAAGACATCAAAATCTAACATAAATACAAGAAAAGGAACAAGACGTGACATGCCCGACCCCACGACAGCATCTTCCCAAGCAAAACAAGAGGTCAGAAGACTGAACACGCCCCGTTCTCAGCCAGCACGGGGGCGTGCCCAAGTGTCAGCAGAAAAGACAAAGTGGTGGAAGCTTCTATTGCCCACCACGGGGCCGTGCTCAGCGGACACGGGCCGTGGTCAACTATAAGATTCGCACAATCCAGGAAAATCTTCATAGTACAAAGATTCTTCTGCACACGGGGTCGTGCTCAGCGGACACGGGGGCGTGGTCAACTAATAAGACAAGCTGCATTAAATGAAGAAAGAGAAGGATGTGGACACGGGGCCGTGCCCGAGCTTCTGTTCAGCCTATAAATAGGAGTGCTTGGCTCAAGCTCAAACCATCCCTTGGCACACCACCTCTCTCACACTTCATCCACCACCCACCACCACCATAACACCATCATCCACCACCATCATCCATTGTCCATCATAGAGTGTGTGAGTCGTCTCGGGATCCAAGATTGATCGTAAGAGTTCTTGACAATCAAGGCCATGTTTGCCTAAGTCTCTTACATCACTTGGTGAAGACAAGTGTCTAGTGTAATACTTTTTATTTCTAATCTTTTCACACTTTTTACTTGGTTTTGTATTAATGACTTTAATAACTAGTTTCTTATGTTGAAGGTGATTCTTCCTTATCGTTTGTCCGTGGTGTCTTGGCATTATTTTACTGTCTATATAAAATAAAATATTTTCACCATTCATATCTCCACGGTCTATATGGAGGTATGTTGGCTACCTGGTCGGGGGTTAAGGGAACGGTTTGGTAAGAGTCTTGCCATTGTTCAGCGTTTAGAGGTCCTGCAATGGACCTGGGTCAAATTTAGTAGGACCTCCTTCAATACTTAACGGTATTGGATGGCGGGGGTCCAAACTCTTTGATCCCCTCATAAGTTAACTACTATTAATACTATAACCCGGCTATTTAGGACTGTATCCCTGCTGACTCAGACTACTTAGTCGAGGGTAACGTCACCTCCAAAAGAGGGGCCTACCATAATTTGCATTAATAACTTAATTAATTATCTTTCAATAATCCGACCCTTTAAGATTGTATCCTTGCTGACTCAAACTACTGGGTTGAGGGTAACGTCACCTTCAAAAGAGGGGCCTACTACAATAACTAAGATAATCTCTTAAATAAGTGCAAAAGTGCGGAAATAATCAAAGGTTACACTATACACGAGTCGGAACCAAGTGATTCATCTTGTCTATCTGTTCTTCTTTTTATTTTTCTTTTCAGCATTTTAGTTAGTTTTTATTTTTCTTAGCTTAAAACATTTTTCTAAACTTTTTGATTTGATTAGACGTTGAGGATAAACCGGTACTAAAAGCTCTTGTGTCCTTGGACGACCTCGGTATCTTACCAACACTATACTACGCTCACGATGGGTGCACTTGCCCATATGTGTGTTTAGTGTTAGTAAATATCGTGTTTTATAAATTTAAAACTTGACTAAAAAAGTGTTAAAGGGGCTTAAAATATACACCTAATATATATAACACTTCACACGCATCAAGTTTTTTGGCGCCGCTGCCGGGGACACAAGGATTCTAAGAAAGTTAGGAATCAACGGCCTAATCTTTTTTCTTATTTTTCAATTTTTTTTAGGATTTTTCTTAATTTTTCAGCTTCTGCAGAACTCAGCACGGGCCGTGCTCGCTGAACACGCCTCGTGCCCAATCATTGGAACTGGCAATCCTGTTTTAAGTAAGACAGTAGCTGAACATGGGGCCGTGCCCACTCAACACGCCCCCATGCCCAAGTTTCGGTTACTGAAAACAGAACCGTAAGATCCCGACGGTTGGTAATTTCTGACACAAACATGAGTGATACTGATACTTTTTACTTTCGGCACTCTTATGGTACTATGTGGTGTCAATTATGTGGTGGTAACCATAAGGAATTAGAATGTTATTTTCTAAATTATAAACCCCACTATATAGACCCATCGTTTCCTAGTATCCTTAAGAGGGGTGAAAGTAAAAATAATCCCTATCTCTCCCTCGAATGCTCCCAACCGGATTTTCTAGGTGAAATGCTTCTCGATGAATTATTTCAACTAGAAGATCTAATTATTGATTGGTTAAAAGAACTTAGGAAAGATTTCAATGATCTTTTCCAAGACAATAGCCAAGAAGAAGGGTTGGAACCGCATTCAAACAACTTCGTTGTTTCCAACGATACTTCTAACTCTAGCGAGGACTTGAGCGATAGTCATCCATGTGTCGATTGTGCCGTGAAGGACTCCCCATCAACTTCGTTTGATGCATACATAGACCTGAGCGATTCGACATACACCTTCTTTAACGAGAGCTCGGAAAAGGGTTGGACTTGTCCACCTACATATAGCATAGGAATCACCCTCACCGACAACCTCTTGCGTTCTCGTCTTAATCTAGAACAATTAAGGTATCTTAGGCACTTTGGGGTTGTTCCATCCAGTAAGGAACCGCCCGATCCGGAAAAGTTCCTTGAAAATAGTCGAATTCCTTAAGACAGCTTCTAGACACGGGGCCGTGTCCAGGTCAGCACGCCCCGTGTCCACCCAAAGATTCCCTTCTGATTTCGTCAGAATACGGACAAAAATGTGTCAGGATTCCATCTGCACACGGGGCCGTGTCCAGCCGACACGGGGCCGTGCACAACGTACTGTCGTTTTCTATAAATGCAGCCAAGAATCCTGCACATTTGAACCATTCCAGGGACAGAGATTTGGGGAATATTCTCACATACCATCCTAGGTATTTTCTAAAAGAAGTTTCTCAACTATCTTCTTGTCCTTTCCTCTTTTATCCACTATCATCTTCTTCAATTTTTCTCATACTTCCATTAAAGCTTGAACCTTCCATAATTTCAAGCCTTATTGAGATGTTTGTTAGATTTTTGTTCATGGAATCTTGTTAAAAATAAATGTTTTAAGTTGTTTATGTTCAAAAATGCTTTAAAAATCATGAAAACAATTTGAAACTCCAAGATTCCTTGTTCCTAAATCCTGCAGACATCTGAACACGGGGCCGTGTTCACTGAACACGGGGCCATGTCCGAAGTCCTGTTCCCATAAAATTGAACTCTTTTCGGTACGTTTTCTAAGAATGGCAAGCAGAACTAGCGGAAACTCTTCATCACATTCCAGGAACAACCGGCAGGGGAGAAGATCATCAACGGTTGAAGATTCTCTTGTAAACTATGTTTACGCCTTAAGAGAAGCCCTTGATGAAGTGACAAGTGTGGAAGAGGCATTGGTTGACCGTATTAATCATTTGACGGTGGGACTAGAAGGATGTCTCCGGGAAGTCAACCTTTTGCACCAAAGGTTGAACCTTCTCGCCTCTCCTCCTTTGGTGCCAATTATCACCCAAAGGGCATGGAATGTGGTACCGGAAGTCATCATTCCAGCTGAATGGTATGCCTTACATCAGGAGCCCCCTCGAGATATACTACAAGGGGTTCCGATTGGTATCGCTCCTCCTCCACAAGATGTTGGGGAACATGAAGCCGCCTCCCTTCTCTCGAGGGAGATAGAAGAATGGCTCTAGCAACATCTAGGGGACACCGTTCGGCTTGGAGTTCTACAAGGCTTTTAGACCGGAAATCTATTTCCGGAATTTTGGTTCTTATTGTAGAAGTAGAGCTCCTTAGGAAGATTTTACGGATCACATGACCAATTTAATATTAGGACTTTTAACTTTTATTTTCTGCTTTATTTTTCAATTTTTAGGACTAATATGTAATCCTCTCTATTACTAATGAATGATGGTTTTAGTTAATTTGGTGTTTGGGTGGTGTTGAAATGAATAAAACACACTTGAGATGACAAAGGATACAAGGGAAACTTGAACCAGCACCCCATGCAGGAAAACAGGACCATCCGACAAAATTCTTCGTTTACAGTAAGCTCGGCACGGGCCGTCTCCGCCCAACACGGCCCCGTGCTGCACAGTCTGTAGAAAAAGACCCAGTTCAGGTAACTGGACACGGGCCGTGTTCACCCAGCACGCTCCCGTGTCCAGGCTTCTGTTTCTCTTGATTTAATTTTGTTACTGGCACTTGAACACGGGGCCGTGCCCGGACAACACGGGGCCGTGTCCAGTGCCCAGTAACATAAATTATTACTTAAATCGCACCTTTTACACATTCAATCAACCTAAAAATTTATTTTTGGGACACATTGAGGACAATGTGTAATTTAAGTGGGGGGGGGGGGGGGATGCTAAAACCTTGAATCTTGCAAGTCCTAAATACAAGCCTTACACAAAACTCTATTGGAACCGCTAATCACCCCAAATTTTTTTTTTTTTTTCATTTTTTACTTGTCTAGGTTTAACTCGGGAATTTCAAGTTCTAAAAAGGTTATATTTTTACGAATTTACAACCGATAGCGTCGTGATAAAAAGAACCAACATAAGAAAATTATGAAAAGGCATGGCAAACTTAGTTAAAATTTGATTATATATACTTGATCACATAAAAACCCATTCCCACAAAAGTGAGTTTTGAGCCTTTATTGAGCATACAATTACATATCATTAAACTAAATGCTCATTTTTCGTTTCTTGTGTGAATAGCCGCTTGGTTCTTATGACTCTAGAACTTGCCATGACGATACATTCCCGGTCCTTACCAACTTAAACCCGAGTAAGTAAATGATGGAGGCATTAGGACTAACTTTTTTTTATTTCTACACCATTATTTTCTTTTTTTTTACCACCTACCCAAAATCCCCCTAGTTAGCTCCTTTGAGCCTAAACCTTTTCATTTCATAACCCAAACCAAACACCCTTTTACCCACCAAAACCTTTTTCATTTTTAACCCTTTGTCTTAGTAACTAGCTCGGTCTTTCGTATGACTTTTTAAAAAAAAAAGTGTTGATGATGAAGCAAAAGAAAATAAACAAACAAGTTCATCAAAAAAAAATAACTTTGTTTGAATAATAGCTTCATCAAAATAAAAGTTACAAAAATAAAAAGTCTTACGAAAACCGACGCTTGTTACGCTTTTCGCCCTTTTTCTACTAACCACTAACTACTAACCCAACCACCTACCTTTAACCCAAGCCTAACCCTTCACCCACAAAGTCCTCTTGATATTTACAAAGGTATATAAGTTAAAAAGGAGGAGGATTGATTGCTTGGCAAGCTTATGGTAGGAGTAAGTTCCATGCCGCTCTCGAGTGATCCACAAAAATACATTTTCGGCCAAGTGTTGAGTGATCCGCGTGAGGTATGAGAACTTGTATATAAATAAGATTTTAAAGAGGCATGTTATGCCCTAATAAGTAATTTATCTTATGAAAAGTTTTAAATAAATCATGACGAATAGGATTGTAAATAAATAAAAATAAAACTAAATAAAGAATCTTGGAAATCCCGACACTCTATGATAAGCCCAAAAAACCTTCTTCTCTACCCATTCCATTTGGGAGTGTAATAGCCACATATTAAAGAGTTTTGTTTGAGGACAAGCAAAGATTCAAGTGTGGGGGTATTTGATGTGTGCAAAATGCAACATATAAATTACATCAATTGTGGCATAAAACTAACCCTTTTTTAGTACTAATGTTGGAAAAAGTGTGCTTTTGTCTTCCTTTTGTATTTTCAGGATTAAATGAGCTCAAATTAACAAAAGAAGCAAAAAGATATCAAAATCTAACATAAATACAAGAAAAGGAACAAGACGTGACATGCCCGACCCCACGACAGCATCTTCCCAAGCAAAACAAGAGGTCAGAAGACTGAACATGCCCCGTGCTCAGCCAGCACGGGGGCGTGCCCAAGTGTCAGCAGAAAAGACAAAGTGGTAGAAGCTTCTATTGCCCACCACGGGGCCGTGCTCAGCGGACACGGGCCGTGGTCAACTATAAGATTCGCACAATCCAGGCAAATCTTCATAGTACAAAGATTCTTCTGCACACGGGGTAGTGCTCAGCGGACACGGGGGCGTGGTCAACTAATAAGACAAGCTGCATTAAATTAAGAAAGAGAAGGATGTGGACACGGGGCCGTGCCCACTGTGCACGGGGCCGTGCCCGAGCTTCTGTTCAGCCTATAAATAGGAGTGCTTGGCTCAAGCTCAAACCATCCCTTGGCACACCACCTCTCTCACACTTCATCCACCACCCACCACCACCATAACACCATCATCCACCACCATCATCCATTGTCCATCATAGAGTGTGTGAGTCGTCTCGGGATCCAAGATTGATCGTAAGAGTTCTTGACAATCAAGGCCATGTTTGCCTAAGTCTCTTACATCACTTGGTGAAGACAAGTGTCTAGTGTAATACTTTTTATTTCTAATCTTTTCGCACTTTTTACTTGGTTTTGTATTAATGACTTTAATAACTAGTTTCTTATGTTGAAGGTGAATCTTCCTTATCGTTTTTCCGTGGTGTCTTGGCATTATTTTACTGTCTATATAAAATAAAAGATTTTCACCATTCATATCTCCACGGTCTATATGGAGGTATGTTGGCTACCTGGTCGGGGGTTAAGGGAACGGTTTGGTAAGAGTCTTGCCATTGTTCAGCGTTTAGAGGTCCTGCAATGGACCTGGGTCAAATTTAGTAGGACCTCCTTCAATACTTAACGGTATTGGATGGCGGGGGTCCAAACTCTTTGATCCCCTCATAAGTTAACTACTATTAATACTATAACCCGGCTATTTAGGACTGTATCCCTGCTGACTCAGACTACTTAGTCGAGGGTAACGTCACCTCCAAAAGAGGGGCCTACCATAATTTGCATTAATAACTTAATTAATTATCTTTCAATAATCAGACCCTTTAAGATTGTATCCTTGCTGACTCAAACTATTGGGTTGAGGGTAACGTCACCTTCAAAAGAGGGGCCTACTACAATAACTAAGATAATCTCTTAAATAAGTGAAAAAGTGCGGAAATAATCAAAGGTTACACTATACACGAGTCGGAACCAAGTGATTCATCTTGTCTATCTGTTCTTCTTTTTATTTTTCTTTTCAGCATTTTAGTTAGTTTTTATTTTTCTTAGCTTAAAACATTTTTCTAAACTTTTTGATTTGATTAGACGTTGAGGATAAACCGGTACTAAAAGCTCTTGTGTCCTTGGACGACCTCGGTATCTTACCAACACTATACTACGCTCACGATGGGTGCACTTGCCCATATGTGTGTTTAGTGTTAGTAAATATCGTGTTTTATAAATTTAAAACTTGACTAAAAAAGTGTTAAAGGGGCTTAAAATATACACCTAATATATATAACACTTCACACGCATCACCCTACGACACATAGTTTGGTTATAAATGATAAATTTCACATATAGGCAATACCCTACTGATATGACTTGCAAAAATAAATATTTTTACTGATCATTTTAGACCAGAACCTCAGATTAATATTTAATCTCTTTTATAACCTTTAAAATGACCAAAATACCCCTATGGGGCTTAAATTGATTTTAAATCCGTCTTGGGCATAATGGAAGGTACCCTACTGATATCACAACATATTTAAGGAATATTAACTTGTGAAACATGTATATGACTCATTGGTTACCCGTTATGCATTTTTCGCGTTCGGTACGGTTTATGTGACTAGTTTGCATAAATTGACCGAAACGGGTCAAACCTTATCATTTTCACTTCAAAATCCAGAATGTGTTTAGTTTACCCATATTATACAAGTCTTCATACTTGTTGGATCTAAATCACATTCTAATCCGGTCCTCGCTTAATCTTGCGTTTTGAACCGTAAACCTTTCTTTAAAACTAACCGGTCTAAGTTTAAACTTAAGTAAGACGCGTTAGGAATCTAATAGGTTATTAAAACCTTCGTTCCAGATTTAGGAGCCCAGTAAAAGATATTTGCACTTACTGATTGTATACGGCTGGGAAAAATTTGTATAATTTGCTCAGGTAAATACTTTTAACTTATTTTCCCTTATACGGGCTTGGGGTACGGTATATAAAATACCGCTTGGTCGGGTGTTGAATTTTTAATCATATGAAGGTTAAATCATTGAGATAACCCGTTTAAATTGTTTTGTTTGTTTTAAGCCTTTGGGGGGTTAATGACCATGTCCTGGATATCCTCGGCTCATTCATTGAAATGGCCACGACTTAAGCACGGGGTGTAGGCATACACCTGCCGGTGCGTATGTAAAATGATATACCTGCTTGTTCGAGAATAACTCGCCGTAGGTTATATTATGTGGTGTGTCTATTAATCTTTAACCTGGTTTTCAACCCGGGCTACTGAACGTATAACAAACATATAATTTTTTTACAAGATTATTTTTAAATAATTATCCCAAGTTATAAAAGAATATTTGTGCCTTGTGCAATTAAATCAATTTTCTTAAAACATTTTCAAAAGTGTCAGTTAATTGTATCTACTAGTGTAAACTGACGTATTTTCCAAAAGGTTAAGTGCAGGTACTATGCGAAATAGGCTGGCTACTCCTGAGTGAATAAATAAAGAGTCTTGCAAGCTTTATCACTTAAAATCCGTTGAAGAATATCTTCGTTTGTTATGATCCGCCTGTGGATCCTTTACATTCCGTTTGTAATACTTATGTTACTTTCATTCGGTTTGTAATATTTTTACTTTTAGACTTCCGCTGTGTATTAAACTGTGATAAATTGACTATGATGATATCAACTACGTCACGATACTCCCCACCGGGCCCACCGGTAATACGTGGAAATATTGGGGTGTGGCAGGTTGGTATCAGAGACAACATTGAGTGAATTAAACACTAGCCTTTTTGTGTTTAATCTCAATGACACAGTTTGCACATTCATTGACTTCTGAGTATAGACAAAGAACTTAGGACTAATCCTAATTTATTTTATTTTGTCCTTTATTGTTTTCCTTTGTTGTTTCTTTTGTTTGTTTTGACAGGATCAAAGAAAAATGCCGCCAAGATTCCGAAGAGGAGGACGAGGCAAGGGGCCATTCACCACCCCCAACGATCATGAGGCCGGGCCTTCACACCGACGAACTCCGTCAGTAACCATGAGCACTAGTCCTCAAGAAGATTGGAGGACGTATTTGGAGCCCGCGAGGCGATCGGTCTCGCTTAGTTCATCACCCTCTTACCATCATTACTTTGGGCCACAATCAGAGAACGAGCCCAATGATTCACGCCATTCCTACTTACCGTTGCAGCGGTCGGGTTCACATCGCGCATTTCAAGACCCGACCCCGTATTTCCAGAGCCGGTTTAACCCGGAAAATCAAATTGAAGAATCAATGGATCATAACCCATTGGGCCCTGAAGACCATTTTCCTGAAGCTCAGGACATAGATATGGATGATGACCCCGATCCTGCCGAACCACCATCTGGGACACCCACTCATCCCATCAAGATTTCAGATGGGTCATCTTTTCATGGATCACCTTATCGTGGTCCAGACAGCTATGAAGCAAGGTTTACTTCATACCCTTGGGAGTTTACTCCCTCTTTTAACCCGTCTCAGTAGCAACAGCAACAGCAGCAGCAGGATCCCTCTGAGGATTCACGTTTTGTAGCAGTCACGCCACCACCACCACCACCGCTTGAACAACAACTGCCTCCGGAGCCACCGAGGCGAAGAAGAACAGGTGCACGGATGTCTGTGCGAGGGGGAATCACTTTCAGCACCCCTCAACATTCAAGTGGCAGTCACTACCCGCCACTATATGAAGACCCGCAGATGGGTGGGCCTTCAAACCCCATTTCTGAGGTGGACTCTATGCCAGTCGCACCACCACCAATGGGTTTTGATAACCCAATTCCTTCCTACGTCAGTGCAGCGGCGTATAACCCTTTTGAGCAGCCTGCCTACCCGGGGTACAACTACTACAATGCCCCCGATGTTGACCCGTATCTTATAGCGGCAAACTACAATGCTCTTCATCCTGAAGGGCCCTACGGAGCCCCATATCAGACTGGGTACCCGGCATATAGGTACCAATACCCGCCACCTCCTCAACCTCCGCAGCAACAGCAGCCGCAACCGCCACAGATTCAACCACCGCAGTAGCAGGAGATTCTTCAAAGGTTGAGCCAGGTGGAGCGGGAGGTTTAAGAAGAGCGTAGGAGCCACCAGGGATTTCTCAAGGGTCTGGCGAATCTAATTAAGGGAAAGAAGAAAAGGGATTTTTGAAGAATTCCTTATTTATTTATGATGTAATTTCTTTATTTTCAATCAAGTCCCTGCGTGGACATCTATTTATGTATTCAGTCCCTGCGAGGACTTGTATTTTCATTTTAGCCCCTGCGTGGGCAAGTTATTTATGTAAAAGTCCCGTTTAGGGCATCTATGTACTCTTCTTTATTTAGTTATGGAATGTGTTGGATTTAAAATTTCAATTGTCATTATATCTATAAATACAATATGTGAAATAAATTAAAGAAAAACATAACATTCCTTTTTATTAATCTGCCATTATATATTAAAGAAAATCTTAAAGGGCAAAACTTATTCCATGTGTCATATTGAGACAGGACCATGATGGTAGTTCATTTTAAGATTCAAATCTTTATTAACATCTGAAAACATGTTAACACTCCTGGCAAATGTGATTCGATAAAATCACATAAGTCATCCTTATATTGGATTTTTCCAATTCCTTACCTTTATTTTCATGTTAAACATCCATTAGTGATGTAATGCCCACGGGCCATATTCATTGTCATATAAGACAAAAGACAGTTGTAGTCTATGACTCTCTATCAAGAACGCTAATGAACCACGTTCAAACCTAAATGCCTTGACCCTATAAGATCATGGCTTAAGAATGAAAATTTTCCTCGTAACTAGGCCTTCTGTATGCCACCCTATTATCCTTAATAGTTTATAACTGGGATAAAATATAATAAAAATTTAAATAAATTAAATTAACCAACTTGGTTTATGGTTACCATGGTTAAAGAATTGCCATAAAAGACAATTCCATAATAGATTTCTGAATAAATCTTGTCAATATTTTATGTAGCAATCAAGCTACATGGCTGGGTCAGATGAAGTCAACAGTCACCCGAGGGAGAATCATGATACTTCCAGAGTTAATGTAGCAGGCGCAGAATTGCAGGCATTAATAGATAATGCCGTTACTCGAGCTCTTGACAGACAATTTAATGAATCGAGTGGAACTCGCGTTAGAACTCAGTCAGTACCACATTCAAAACCACCCTCCAAGACTCATACAGCTCGCAAGAGTGATTCTCATCAATCATCGAATCAGAGGAGTGTTCCATCTAAGAAAGTAGTGCTCAATCAAGAGCCACGTTTTAAGGGTTGTTCTTATAAGTATTTTGTCTCCTGCAAGCCTAGAGACTTTACAGGGGAGAAAGGAGCCATCGATTGTCTGACGTGGCTCGACGAGATGGACACTGTGGTTGATATTAGTGGTTGTGCAGAGCAAGATATTGTGAAGTTTGTGTCACAATCGATTAAAGGAGAAGCTCTAGCTTGGTGGAGGTCATTGATCCAAGCTACTGGGAAGATCCCGTTGTATAATCTGACATGGGATCAGTTTGTTGCTTTAATCAAAGAGAATTTATGTCCTCAACATGAAGTTGAGAAGATCGAGACTGACTTTCTGACATTGGTTATGAAGAACTTGGACTGCCAAGCGTATCTCACAAGTTTTAACACTATGCACGATTGGTTCCATACTTGGTGACACCGGAACCAAAACGTATAGCCCGTTTCATTGGGGGTTTAGCCCCGGAGATTAAAGCTAGTGTGAAAGCGTCACGACCTACTACCTTTAGGTCAGTAGCTGATTTGTCATTATCTCTTACCCTTGATGCGGTCAGGCAGATATCGCTTAGGAATTCTGATGCGGGGAAGAGGAAACGTGAGGATGATGACTCACGCCGTTCAAACAAGAAGCATAAGGGGAACTCTGATCGCAAGAAGAGTTCATGGTTCAAGAAGGATGACCAACAGTCGGGTGAGAAGCCCAAATGTAAGACCTACAAGAAGCGTCATCTGGGAAAGTGCAGGTATGAATCAAAATCCCAATCGCAACCTAGGGCTTGTGGGATCTGTAAATCCAGTGAGCATAAGACATTGGATTGTAAGAAGATAAAGGATGCGACTTGTTACAACTGTAACGAGAAGGGGCATATCAAGTCCAACTGCCCAAAGTATGCGAAGAAACCTGAAGAAGGTAAGAAGACCAATGCTCGGGTCTTTCAAATGAATGCACAAGAAGCGATTCGGAATGACAACGTGATAACATGTACCTTCCTTATCAATGATGTTTATGCAAGGGTATTATTTGATTCGGGTGCAGATAAGTCATTTGTAGATAATAAGTTTTGTAAGTTGTTAAATCTGCCTGTTAAAACCCTAAGCATAAAATATGAAGTAGAAATGGCCGATGGTTCCATAGAAACTGCTTCAACTGTGTTAGATGGATGTTTTATATCCATTAGGAACCACTATTTTCCATTATCTTTGCTTCCTTTGAAATTAGCTGGTTTCGACATAGTAATTGTCATGGATTGGTTATCTCATAACCAAGCCCAGATTGTTTGTGACAAGAAACAAGTGGTTATCAAGACTCCGTATGGTGAGCCACTCACAATACAAGGAGATACTCAGTATGAGTTGCCTAAGCAAGCGTCTATGCTTAAGGCGTCAAGGTGTATGAAGAAGGGTTGTGTCATTTACATGGCACAAGTAACTATTGATGAACCAAAGCCCAAGGTTGAAGACATCCCTGTCATTTCTGAATACCCAGACGTATTCCCTGAAGAACTAACTGGTTTACCACCAGATAGATAAGTGGAGTTCAGAATCGACATTATTCCAGGAGCAGCACCTGTTGCAAGAGCACCTTACAGGTTAGCACCGACTGAGATGAAAGAGTTAAGGACTCAACTGGATGACTTGTTGGCAAAAGGTTTTATTCGACCTAGTTCATCTCCCTGGGGAGCACCGATTCTGTTTGTGAAGAAGAAAGATGGATCAATGCGTCTATGCATCGATTATCATGAGCTAAACAAGGTTACAATCAAGAACAGATATCCATTGCCCATGATCGATGATCAGTTCGATCAGCTTCAAGGAGCAAGCTACTTCTCCAAGATTAATTTGAGGTCAGGTTACCATCAGCTGAAGGTCAGAGATGAAGATGTGCATAAGACTGCATTCAGGACTCGTTATGGTCATTATGAGTTCTTGGTGATGCCTTTCGGGCTCACTAATGCACCAGCAGCGTTCATAGATCTCATGAATCGCGTTTGCAAACCCTACTTGGACAAGTTTGTCATTCTCTTCATTGATGACATTCTTATTTATTCGAAGAATCAGGCTGACCATGAGAAACATATTCGTTGTATTCTTAAACTTCTTCTGCAAGAGAAGCTCTATGCCAAATTTTCAAAATGTGAATTTTGGCTTCGTAAAGTCCAATTTCTTGGACATATGGTTAGCGAGCGTGGTATCCAGGTGGATCCCTCTAAGATTGAAGCCATCATGAATTGGCAAGAACCGAAGACGCCCACATAGATTCGCAGCTTTTTGGGTCTGGCAGGATATTACAGGCGTTTTATTGAAAATTTCTCAAGTATTGCAGCACCCCTAACTTCATTAACTCGCAAGAATATAAAGTTTGATTGGGGTCCTAAGCAACAAGAATCCTTTGAGAATCTTAAGCAAAGGTTGAGCAATGCTCTGGTTTTGACATTGCCTGAGGGAATTGAAGAATTTGTGGTATACTGCGACGCATCACATACTGGAATGGGTTGTGTACTCATGCAGAGAGGCAAGGTCATTGCATATGCTTCCCGACAATTAAAGGTGCACGAAAATAATTACACCACCCACGATTTAGAATTGGGTGCCGTTGTATTTGCACTAAAACTTTGGAGGCATTATTTATATGGTACCAAGTGTGTGATCTATTCTGATCATAAAAGCCTTCAACACTTGTTCAACCAGAAGGATCTGAACATGAGACAACGTCGATGGATGGAGACACTGAACGACTATAATTGTGAAATCCGATATCATCCAGGCAAGGCGAATGTAGTCGCCGACGCTTTGAGCAGGAAGGAAAGAGTTAAGCCCATTAGAATTAATGCCAAGAGCATTGAATTGAAGAACAGCTTGAATGAAAGGTTGTTAGCCGCTCAGAATGAAGTTGTACTAGAAGCTAACTATCCGAATGAAAAGTTGGGCATAACTGCTGAACAGTTATCGTATGGCAAGGATGGGATCCTAAGACTGAATGGACGAATATGGGTTCTAATTTATGGAGGACTTAGGGATGTGATTCTTCAAGAAGCCCATAGCTCCAAGTATTCTGTTCATCCTGGCTGTGATAAGATGTACCAGGATTTAAAGGCAAATTACTGGTGGATAGGTTTGAAGAAATCTATAGCCACTTATATGGCTAAATGCCTGACGCGTGCTCAAGTTAAAGCAGAACACCAGAAGCCGTCAGGTTTGCTACAACAGCCTGAACTTCCCACCTGGAAGTGGGAAATGGTAACTATGGATTTTATCACTAAGTTACCGAAGACAAAGCGAGGAAATGATACTATTTGGGTAATAGTAGATAGACTGACCAAGTCAGCCCACTTCTTACCTATTAAGGAAACACACAGCTCAGATAAGTTAGCTCAGCTATACGTGGACGAGATTGTATCTCTTTACGGAGTACCAGCGTCGATTATCTCTGATAGGGATACAAGATATACATCGCATTTTTGGAAAAGCTTTCAGCAATCCCTAGGCACTCGATTAAACTTCAGCACGGTATATCATCCTCAGACGGATGGTCAAAGCTAGCGTACTATACAAACACTCGAGGATATGCTTCGAGCTTGTGTTATTGATTTAGGTGGAAGTTGGGATGATCATCTTCCGTTGACTGAATTTTCATATAATAATAGTTATCATTCGAGTATTCAAGCTGCACCTTTCGAAGTTTTGTATGGAAGAAAGTGCAGAACGCCAGTTTGTTGGACGGAAGTTGGAGGTGTTCAACTAACAGTACCTGATATAGTCCTAGAGACGACAGACAAGATTGTGCAGATACGTGATCATCTCAAAGCTGCCAGGGATAGGCAGAAAAGCTATGCAGATAAAAGGCGTAAACCTCTAAAATTTGAGGTAGGTGACAAGGTGTTACTCAAGGTATCACCCTATACGTTTTGGCAAGAAAGGCAAGCTAAGCCCACGATACATAGGACCATTCGAGATCATCGAATGTGTCGGAACAGTGGCCTACAAATTAAACCTGACTGAAGAGCTCAGTGGAATTTATAATGTGTTCCACATCTGCAATCTGAAGAAGTGTCTAGCTAATGAATCACTAGTCATGCCACATACGGATGTGCATATAGATGAGAGCTTGAAATTTGTTGAAAAACTTTTGTCGATCGAGGATTGACAGGTTAAGAAACTTCGAAAGAATCACGTACCGATTGTGAAGGTTAAATGGGATGCCCGAAGAGGCCCAGAGTACACGTAGGAGGTTGAATCCACAATGAAACAGAAGTACCCTCATTTATTTCGGTAAATCTCGAGGTCGAGATTTCTTTTAAGGGGGTGAGGATGTAACACCTCGTAAAATCACGACCAATATTGTAAAGACACGTGTCATGGACTTTAAGCGTGTAATGAATTGATCTGGAGGGACTAAAGTGGTCAAACGATGTAAATATGTGAATAAAGGGATCCAAAGTGTCAGCATGCCTAACTTGTGCCTCTGATTGACCTCACACGACGTTCGTATTCTTTAACGAATAATTTATCGAACATTGGAAGTCGTTTGTGTTTAAAATAAGGATCTTATAAAGCATAGGGGTTAAAAGCGTCAACATGTTGAAAGTAACCTCTGAGTGACCTTTTAACGAGCCCAAAAACATTGTAACAATTATATATTTTGATCTCAAGAATACCGGATATAAATAAATAGAGTTTCAACGCACATAAATAATCAAAGTGTTAATTACAAGTAATAAGGGTTAAATGCGTTAATATTGCATTTCAAGACCTTTCAGGTGACCTCGTAACTAACCGAAGGCTTATGGATAAATGTTTAAAGACTCAAGACCCTTAAAAGTCAAGTTTGGGGGTTAAAAGTGCAATAAACGAAAGTTAAAACTAGTTTAGAGGGACCAGGGACTGATATTGCAATTTCTGAAAGTTGGTGACCGGATGTAGCCCCTCACGCGGGCCGCGTAGACCCTCGGCCAATACTTACGCGGGCCACGTAGACCTGCCAGATGCAGAAAATCAAGACAGCTGCATGTAAAGCCTGTTGCACCGCCTTTGCATGCTTGTTTTCGAATCCAGGAGCTGAGCCAACAGTATTTCATGCATAGGGGACACCTGGAATCATCAGAAATCAGTTGTAGGCTTGTGTGGAGTGATCTTGTGATGTTTTAATTCTTATATAAAGCCCTCTTGTTTGCTAGTTCATTGCTCACTTACAAAAATCATTCAAACTCACTCTCTGGAGCTCTCTGGACTTCAAGCAAGTTTTATCAAGTTCCTAATTCGTGCTAAGAGCCTTTGTAAGCATTATTAGCCTTCCTAATTCAAGTTTTATTAGTCTAATGACCAAAAGTCAAAGCCGTCGTAATTAAGCTTTGACTTAGTGATAAATCACTAATGGTCCAGCCATTTTTCGAATTGAAAGTGGCTATAAGTTGGTAATTATGTGGGTAATAAACCCTTAAAAGGGCACCCTCTGATTTTCACTCTAACTTGGTCACTTGTCGGGTCAAACTTAATTATAAAAAGTCAACAGAAAGCTATTTTACAAATAAACTCATAACTGATAATGTAGAAGTTATGGAACCTGTTTAAACACTAAAATAACTTGGTAAATAATGTGAGAACATGTCTAAGCATGTTCAACCCAACGATTTCGAGTTTAGGCTCGGTTCGGAACCGAAAATCGCAAAAGAAGACTTTTGCTTTGACTTTCCGTTCTGACCCGATTTAGCTTGTTTTAGATATGCTTTAAGGTTCCTTTAGGACCATATTATAAGTTAGTAAAACCCTCTGAGGTTATACTACATGGTTCCTTATTTATCTGATTCATTTGCAAGTTTCCGTTAATTGCTTAAATGTTGACCATTATGCCCTTTTGATATTAAAACGAGATTTTTGAAAATGTGACAGGAAAAAAACCTTTATTACTGATTTATAAACATGTCCTAAAAATTTGACATCAGTTTGAGGTCTAAATTAGGAGTTATGCTCAATATCGTAATTTGAAAGCTTTTTATTAATTAAACGGCATTTTTAGCATAAAGCCTATCAAAACCCAAATTTTTACACCAAAATTTTTACTCACTGATGTAATATAATATTTTGGGATTTTTGAAGATTTTTATTAATTTTTAAACTGATCATAACATGGGGTTCTTGCTTTGATTCGGTAATTGACGGTTATACCGCTTGGTCGGGTGTTGAATTTTTAATCATATGAATGTTAAATCATTGAGATAACCCGTTTAAATTGTTTTGTTTTTTTAAGACTTTGGGGGGGGGGGTTAATGACCATGTCCTGGATATCCTCGGCTCATTCATTGAAATGGCCACGACTTAAGCACGAGGTATAGGCATACACCTGCCGGTGCGTATATAAAATGATATACCTGCTTGTTCGAGAATAACTCGCCGTAGGTTATATTATGTGGTGTGTCTATTAATCTTTAGCCCAGTATTCAACCCGGGCTACTGAACGTATAACAAACATATAATTCTTTTACAATATTATTTTTAAATAATTATCCCAAGTTATAAAAGAATATGTGTGCCTTGTGCAATTAAATCAATTTTCTTAAAACATTTTCAAAAGTGTCAGTTAATTGTATTTACCAGTGTAAACTGACATATTTTCCAAAAGGTTAAGTGCAGGTACTATGCGAAATAGGCTGGCTACTCCTGAGTGAATAAATAAAGAGTCTTGTAAGCCTTGTCACTTAAAATCTGTTGAACATTGTCGCAACCCCCGATCCCTATATCCTCGGGAACGAGCGGCCGCGAGCCAGTTTCGGTGGTATCGCGTGTTGTCTAATTTGGCAGCGGAATTTTTCATCAGGACCGTAGTTAGGAAATATTTGATCAGAGTAAATACCACATTTTCATAACATTAAACACATGGGGTAAAACCCAAGTTCATAGTACACACGTTTTCATAGGAATAAATCCTATTTTATTTAATAAAAACATTTATTTTATTTTAGGTAACTTTATTGCCACTTTTCCAAGCCTTCAGTGCTGTCCAGCTGGCTTCTGTTTGGCTTTCACAGTTTGTTACCTGAAACGCGTTTTAAAAACAGTTGTCAGTGGGAAATACTGGTGAGTAAATCCCAGTTTAATCAAGTTTAAATAAAAATCCCATTGTACAGTATTGAGGGCGATCTCACAATTACATTTGTTTCCAAGATATATCAATTAACATCCATGGTACTGTCAGACCCGACTTGTGGACATGTTACTCCTTGACCAGATGGTAACAAATTTTGTATACAAAACCCCAACATACTCATGATAATTGTATTCTTACAAATACTCAATAACTGTTATTCGCATGGAAAAGTATTTAAGGTTTTGTAAAAATAGTTAACAAAAGGTTTACAAAAAGCGGATAAACTCACATTGTTGTCTTAGATTTTCCGTAAGGGTTTCCTGGTGACAATCTATAATTTACACAAATGCACACGCGTTAGTATAATAACCCATTTTAACATTAGTAATACCCTCCCCGAGACAGCATTCCAACGACTACGTCGGGCAGAACCACGACAGCCGTTACGGAACCCTAGATCAATCGGGCAGCGTATCTAATACGTATCCAGGGGTTATAATACTTACAACTGAGCAGAACTTCGCTATTTGGGGGTATTATACCCGATTATATTGCCTAATATTCAGAATTGAGAGAAAGAAAGAAAGTTTGAACGATTCTCGACTAAAATCCGATGGCCTCTATATATAGGGCCTGTCTTCAACTTCTACGCGGCCCGCGTAAGGGTAGACAAGGGTCTACGCGGCCCGCGTCAAACCCAGGTCAACGTGTAGCCCATCCGGATCAGCAACTAGACTCGACATGTGTTGGGCCACGTGGCGGCCCAGGGTCGTGCCAGGTTTTAAGTTAACGCGGCCCGCGTAAGAGTTGGGGTGGGGTTTACGCGGCCCGCCTCATCTTAAAAATCAGATTTTTAATTATTTTTTATAATATTTAGGGTATTCAGGGCCCGTTTTCACGTATGGGGTGTTTTTAGGGACATATTGGGATATTTTAAAATATTTTTAGGGTGTCGGAAAATATTCAGGGGTGCCGGTTTTCTTGAGGATTGTTATATCCTCCCCACCTTGTTTTAGAGCTCGTCCTCGAGATCTACTGGAATAGGTGTGGATATTTCCTTTGCATTTCTGATTCAAGCTCCCATGTGTACTCAGGTCCTCTTTTGGAGTCCCACTTCACTTTGACCAGAACTAATCTCTTGTGCTTGAGATTCTTGACTTTCTTATCTTCAATCTGTAAAGGCCTTTCTACAAACTTAAGTTGTTCATTTACCTCTATATCCTTAAGAGGTACCATCAATGATTCATCGGCTAAGCATTTCTTGAGATTTGATACATGAAATACATCATGTATTCCTGCCATTTCCTCTGGCAGTTGTAGCTGATAGGCTACAGGTCCTATTTTTCTAATAATCTCAAAAGGTCCAATATACCTGGGACTTAGCTTTCCTCATTTGATGAATCTTACCACTCCTTTCCAAGGAGAGACTTTCAACAGCACTTTATCTCCTACTTAAAATTCTAGTGGTTTGCGTCGGTTATCAGCATAACTTTTCTGTCGATCACTTGCTGCTTTCAGTCGTTCTTTGACTTGGATGATCTTGTCAGTTGTTTCTTGTACTATCTCAGGTCCAGATAGTTACTTTTCCCCAATTTCTGCCCAACAGACTGGGGTTCGGCATTTTCGTCCATAAAGTGCTTCGAATGGTGCAGCATTGATACTTGTGTGATAACTATTATTATAAGAAAATTCTATTAAAGGTAAGTGATCGTCCCAATTACCTCCGAAATCAATTACACAAGCTCTAAGCATGTCTTCCATCGTCTGAATCGTCCTTTCACTTTGTCCGTCCCTTTGAGGATGATAAGCCGTGCTTAGATTCAACTTGGTTCCCATGGCTTTTTGGAAACTTGACCAACAATGAGAGGTAAAACGACTGTCCCTGTCAGACATAATTGATAAAGGTATTCCATGTAATGAAACAATTTCATTTACATACAATTTAGCTAACTGTTCCATACTGAAAGTTTCTTTCATTGGTAGGAAATGAGCTGACTTGGTTAGCCTATCTACAATCACCCAGATTGTATCATTACCTTTCCTTGTTTTGGGTAATTTAGTAACAAAATCCATTGTTATCAATTCCCATTTCCACACTGGCATTTCTAGTTGTTGTAACAAACCTGAGGGATTCTGATGTTCAGCTTTAACTTATAAACATGTTAAACATTTAGAAACATAGGCTGCTATGTCCTTTTTCATTCCTATCCACCAGAAATTCTTTCTTAAATCCTGGTACATTTTATCACTGTCTGGATGCATCGTATACTTAGATTTATGGGCTTCTTCTAATATGCGATGATATAGGTTTCCTAATTTAGGTATCCACATTCTCTTTTCATGGAATCTCCAAATTCCATATGTTCCTTGTTCTAATTCCTTAATCATTCCTTTTAATTTTTCAGTATCATCCTTGATTACTGATTCTTGTGCTTCTCTTATTTGATCATTTAAATCTACTTGCAGATTTAATTTAAGAGAACGTACCCTTTTTGGCTTTTCGTGATACTTTCGGCTTAAAGCATCAGCAACTATATTTACTTTTCCTTCATGATACTGGATATCACAATCATAATCACTAAGCAATTCCATCCAGTGTCTTTGTCTCATATTCAATTCCTTTTACCCGAAAACATACCTTAAACTCTTATGATCAGTGAATATGGTAAACTTACTACCATAAAGATAATGTCTCCAAATCTTAAGGGCAAAAATTATAGCTCCTAATTCTAGATCATGGGTTGAATAATTCTCTTCATGATTCTTAAGTTGTCTAGATGCATAAGCTATAACCTTTTGGCGTTGCATTAATACACATCCATAACCTAACTTAGAGGCGTCACAATAGACTACAAAGTCTTCAGTTCCTTCTGGTAACGCTAGTATGGGTGTGTGGGTTAATCTTTGCTTAAGAATTCTAAACGCTTCTTCTTGCTTTGGTCCCCATTCAAACTTAATGGATTTACAGGTTAACTTAGTTAAAGGAATAGCTATTCTAGAAAAATCTCGAATAAATCTTCTATAATAACCGGCCAATCCTAAGAAACTTCTAACCTCGGTTGGTGATTCAGGGGTTTTCCATTTAGTAATCGCCTCGATTTTTATGGGATCCACATGAATTCCTTCATGGTTTACTAAGTGTCCAAGAAACTGTACCTGCTCTAACCAAAACTCGCACTTAGAAAATTTAGCATAAAGCTTTTCTTTTCTTAATAGACTTAGAAGTGCGTGCAAATTCTTTGCATGTTCCTCTTTACTTTTAGAGTAAATGAGAATATCATCTATGAAAACAATTATGAATTTATCCAAATATGGCTTACATATTCGGTTCATCATGTCCATAAATGCAGCTGGGGCATTGGTTAAACCAAATGGCATGACAGTAAATTCATAATGGCCATACCTTGTTCTGAATGCGGTTTTAGGAATATCCTCTTCCTGTACCTTTAATTGATGATATCCTGATCTTAAATCAATTTTAGAGAAAAATCGAGCTCCCTGTAGTTGATCGAACAAATCATCGATTCTCGGTAATGGGTACCGATTCTTAATCGTGACCTTGTTCAATTCACGGTAGTCAATGCACATACGCATTGATCCGTCCTTCTTTTTAACGAACAGTATCGGCGCTCCCCATGGCGACGAACTTGGTTGTATGAATCACTTCTCTAATAATTCATCTAACTGTTTCTTCAATTCCTGCATTTCGGCGGGTGCCAAACGGTAAGGTGCTTTGGCAATCGTTGTTGTTCCTGGTAGTAGATGAATTCTAAATTCAACTTCTCTGTCTGGCGGTAGTCCTGGTAATTTTTCTGGAAATACATCTGAAAACTGAGACACTACTGGAATGTCTTTTAGTTCTTTTCCTTTAGTGTTAGTGATTATAGAAATCAAATACACTATAGATCCTTTTCTTACATAACTTGTAGTTTTCATCACAGAGATGAATTTTGTGGATCTAGAGGGTTTATCTCCTTTAATTGTGATCTTTTCACCTTTTGGTGAATTTACTTGGATTGACTTTTGATCACATAAAATACTGGCTTTATTGGCTATTAACCAATCCATTCCTAAAACGACATCAAATCCTGCCAGATTTATGGGATAAAGGTTTGCCATAAACTTTTGGTTTAAAATTTCTATTCTTGCTTCCTGCAAGCTTTCAGAAATCTTAACAGTTTCTCCATTAGTTGTCTCTACTAGACATTCTTGTGGTAGTTTAGTTAATGACTGATTTAGAAGTTTGCAAAACGAAGTATTAATAAAACTTTGGTTTGCACCAGAGTCAAATAATACTTTAGCAAAAACATCATTAACTAAAAACGTACCAGCTATCACGTCTGGAATCATCTTGGCTTCATCCGCAGTTAGCAGGAATGCTCTAGCATTTTTAGTGTTCCTGTTGTTCACAGCTGGAGCCAATTTCGGACAATTCGGCTTGATATGACCTTTTTATCCACAGTTGAAGCACAGTCCATTACTGGATTTTCTCCTGCAATCTTTTTCCTTGTGTCCTGGCATCTTGCAGAAATTGCAAAGAGTGGAGCATCTTCCCGAATGTTTTTTCTTGCAAACCTTGCAGAATGGTGCAGAGGTAGAACCCATATTCCTACGGTTGTAATTCCTAGAACGGAATTCTTGGGTAAGTCTTTGGGTTAGGTTTCTCCTCTGGTCTTCTTCTCTAGTACGGATTAATTCATCTGTCAAGGTGTTGGCTAGTTCTACAGCTTCTTCTATGGTTTGGGGTCTAGCTGCATTGACTACGTGTCTAATCTCCCCAATTAATCCCCAGATGTAACGGGAGATTAATACCGGCTCTGGTGATGCAAGGGCTGGTACTATTCTAGCATATTCAAAGAATAACTTTGTGTACCCTTTACTATCTACCCCGGTCATTCTTAAGTTCAAAAACTTATTTGCTATCTGTTCTTTTTCATTGGGAGGGCATAATTTCCTTTCTACCATATTCTTAAATTCCTCCCATTCCATGTTGTGTACCCTATCACTTCCTCTTGCTTGGAGGATAGTGTTCCACCATTCTAAGGTTGAGTTCTTAAACAAGTTAGAAGCAAACATTATCTTATCTTCTTCAGCACACTTGCTTATTTTTAAAACTGCCTCAGTCTTTTCTATCCAGCGTAGAGCTGCAATAGGTTCTTCATTACCCGATAATTCTACCGGTTTACAGGACCAGAATTCTTTGTAAGAACAACCATAAGGCATGGTTCTTCTTCTTTTGGGAATGGGCGCTTGAAGTACAGGGCCGTTGTTCACGCTGTTTTCTGGTTCAGTTGGTCGCATACTGCTACGTTTACTTTTATTATTCGCTTCCTGAACCGTTTAAATAATAAATGGCATTGCATCTATAATTCCTTGTGCCACTATGTGTTGGACGGCACTATTGTCCATTTGGTTCCCATTGTTATTGACGCTTGGATTCTCATTAACCAAGTTAATGTTACTCTGGTTATAGTTATTCAGATTTCCTTCGTCGGCCATCTGAATTTTAAACATTTACCACATATTAATATCACAAAATAATATTTTAATATAGCCAATCACATGACACACATTTTGGTCAAAAGCGTCGATCATTGCGACTTTACTCTATTCATATATTATGCATCTATTACACACCAGTACTGAAATAAAAATTACAATATCGACTGAAATAAAATTACACTAATAATAGTAGGCATCCGTACACACATATTTTATTATTATTTATTTTATTATATTATTATTTATTTTATTATATTATTATTATTACTATTACCGTCTCCACCATCACATCTATGGATATGGATTCATCCAGAAATCCATATTGCGCTCGTCATACTTCCAGACGAGTCGCTCTCCCACCTGTCTCATTCGTTCACTACTTTCTAAAATTTCCTCACCAAATGTCCTAAGTTCTTGTACGTTTTTTGCACTCATTGGGGGTGCAGGTTCTAGGACTGGGTTCGGAATCTGGGGTGCAGGTTCCTGATATGGGGGTGTAGGTGCCTGGAATCGGTAAGGATCTTCTAAAATCTCCCTAATGTATTCATCGTGGAAATAGGGATCTAAAGGATCCAATCCTAGGTAGGCTCATACGTTTGGCATGGGCATGTCTTCATGTATCGGGTAGCGTTGCACATAGGTCCTATTGTCGTCCCACCAGGGGTCGTAATTTGGGTCTAGGGGGTTTGGTGCTGGTACCCTAGGGATTTCTTCTGGATTGAAGTCATGCATCTCTACTTGGTTTTCAGGGTTTTCTATCTCCATCGGTTGATCAGGGATTGGTAGTTGTGGTTGGGGTGCTATTATTTGTTCTAGATTAGGGTCAGCTGCAGTGGTTGCTAGGATGTGGATGTTGGCTATACCCCTATTAATCATATCCTGGGCATAGGCATCGGTTTCTCTCTTGACTGCTGCTAGTGCTCTCTGGTCTTGTAACTTTTTCATACGTTTTCTACGCTCGTGTGCCCCTCGACTGAACCTTCCCCTTTTTTTCTGAGGAAATGGCTCTTCTGACTGAGCCTTAAACACAAAGATTACTTCTTCCGTATCAGCAGAGTACCCTGAGAGGGCAGGCTGAGAAGAGGAGGTGCCTTCGCTTCTAGGCTAACCAGACAATTGACGATACGCGTCAGATGGTCCTTGGTCGCTCATACTGTAAACTAACAAATAGTCAAATAACACATAACAATTAAATACAGTTATGCACGTATTCCCATAACTTATTTCCTAACAGATTGAATTTTGATGTCAGCAGAACACTTCTGTGGCTGAATCAGTGGCTTAGCTCTGATACCAGCTTCTGTCGCAACCCCCGATCCCTATATCCTCTGGAACGGGCGGCCGCGAGCCAGTTTCGGTGGTATCGCGTATTGTCTAATTTGGCAGCGGATTTTTTCATCAAGACCGTAGTTAGGAAATATTTGATCAGAGTAAATACCACATTTTCATAACATTAAACACATGGGGTAAAACCCAAGTTCATAGTACACACGTTTTCATAGGAATAAATCCTATTTTATTTAATAAAAATATTTATTTTATTTTAGGTAACTTTATTGTCACTTTTCCAAGCCTTCAGTGCTGTCCAGCTGGCTTCTGTTTTGCTTTCACAGTTTGTTACCTGAAATGCGTTTTAAAAACATTTGTCAGTGGGAAATACTGGTGAGTGAATCCCAGTTTAATCAAGTTTAAATAAAAATCCCATTGTACAGTATTGAGGGCGATCTCGCAATTACATTTATTTCCAAGATATATCAATTAACATCCATGGTACTGTCAGACCCGACTTGTGGACATGTTACTCCTTGACCAGGTGGTAACAAATTTTGTATACAAAACCCCAACATACTCATGATAATTGTATTCTTACAAATACTCAATAACTGTTATTCGCATGGAAAAGTATTTAAGGTTTTGTAAAAATAGTTAACAAAAGGTTTACAAAAAGCAGATAAATTCACATTGCTGTCTTAGATTTTCCGTAAGGGTTTCCTGGTGACAATCTATAATTTACACAAATGCACACGCGTTAGTATAATAACCCATTTTAACATTAGTAATACCCTCCCCGAGACGGCATTCCAACGACTACGTTGGGCAGAACCACGACAGCCGTTACGGAACCCTAGATCAATCGGGCAGCGTATCTAATACGTATCCAGGGGTTATAATACTTACAACGGAGCAGAAATTCGCTATTTAGGGGGGGTATTATACCCGATTATATTTCCTAATATTCAGAATTGAGAGAAAGAAAGAAAGTTTGAACGATTCTCGACTGAAATCCGATGGCCTCTATATATAGGGCCTGTCTTCAACTTCTACGCGGCCTGCGTAAGGGTAGACAAGGGTCTACGCGGCCCGCGTCAAACCCAGGTCAACGTGTAGCCCATCCGGATCAGCAACTAGACTCGACATGTGTTGGGCCACGTGGCGGCCCAGGGTCGTGCCAGGTTTTAAGTTCACGCGGCCCGCGTAAGAGTTGGGGTGGGGTTTACGCGGCCCGCCTCAACTTAAAAATCAGATTTTTAATTATTTTTGATAATATTTAGGGTATTCGGGGCCCGGTTTCACGTATGGGGTGTTTTTAGGGACATATTGGGATATTTTAAAATATTTTTAGGGTGTCGGAAAATATTCGGGGGTGTCGGTTTTCTTGAGGATTGTTATAAACAATATCTTCGTTTGTTATGATCCGCCTGTGGTCCTTTACATTCCGTTTGTAATACTTATGTTACATTCATTCGGTTTGTAATATTTTTACTTTTAGACTTTCGCTATGTATTAAACTGTGATAAATGACTATGATGATATCAACTATGTCACGATACTCCCCACCAGGCCCACCGGTAATACGTGGAAATATTGGGGTGTGACACACCGCTACCCGTACCTGAGTTCGAAACACCCAAAGGAAAACAAAAAGGTTCATCCGCCATCTCTCTAAGACGTTTTTTGGGCCTATTGTCACTAAGAGGGGAAATTTGGGCTCCCCCTCTCCGGTTATGGGCTTGACATTTGGGCCTTCTAAAGCTTCCACGTTTGCTGGGACCTTTAAAATTAGAAAACACCCCTTGGGCTTGGGCCCCACCCACTTCGGACCCACCTCCCCCGATATCCTGATCTGCATGTGAGGGGACTCCCCCTATCTCATAATTAGCCTCGGGATTACCCCCATCTTGAATGTCTCCCTCCTCCTGCATGGGAACTTCAACCGGCTTAACACCACCAGCAGAAGACTGCGCATGCACCCCCCAGCTTCCTCGAGCACCTGAGCGGCTGCCTCGTGACCGATCAGAACCGACCCTCCATCTTCCTCCATCACCACTGGGTCGACCTGGAAACCCGGCTTTTTCCGATCAGCCCCGGGAGTGACCACCATCCCCACGGAATCCGGAGTCCAATCACTCACTTCCTCCATTATCCATATTCTGAATATCTTACTCTTCCATCTCAACGAAACCTGCTCGTTGATCCTTTCACCTTCCCCAACTAACAAACCGATCCAACCGACCGACAAGTTATCGTCCTCCGCTTCCAAGTTAGAACCGTGCACGACCTTACCGAAGTGTTCGGCTATATTATTCAAAACATCATTGTCCGCAAGATGTAAAGGAACACCCTGGATTTTTACCCACGCCAATCTTTCGAAAGGAAGTGACTGGCCTTCCCAGAGTTCTAGACTTCTAAACCAATCCTTCCACTTTTGATACTCAAGCATGAAATTAATACAAGACGCCTCTTCCTCAAATTTCATAAGCATTGATAATCCACCAAAATAACTAAGAGTGATCCCGTAACAACCATTTTAAGCTAAAATAGTATTAAGCTTTCTCAAAATACTGAGATCTTTGCATCTCCCCACTAAGGCTCTGCCGATCAAATCCTTCAAGGCCAAGGTTTCATCCGCTAAATCAATGGTAATTCCAGTCTTACTCTTACCTTCTTTAGAAACACCGTCGTTTTTAAAAAGATCACAAAACCTCTTCCCACTATCTTGAAAACTGGACACATGATGATGACTCTTCGGATCCAAAGGAGGAAAGAAGACATACTTTCTTGATCCATCCATGTTTCCGGTCTTCGCTTCAGATAATCTGTAACAACTCTCATCAAAAGTCATATTTATTATTTTAATTGTCCAATAGGAAACCCTAATTGAGACACCCAAGTGATTCTGCGCAAACCCTAAAATTTTCAGAACAATCAGAATCAGGATCAGGGCCCCTAAAACTCAGGGGGGGTAAACCCTAGTTACGATTATCTTTAAATCTC
This sequence comes from Helianthus tuberosus, assembly GCA_030545235.1. Taxonomy (NCBI): domain Eukaryota; kingdom Viridiplantae; phylum Streptophyta; class Magnoliopsida; order Asterales; family Asteraceae; genus Helianthus; species Helianthus tuberosus. Next base: position 879,594 of record CM060352.1, on the reverse strand, counting down.
GTTGTCAAAATTGAAAATTTTGAATCTGTCAACTCAGCAAGGCTAGTCCCAGACGTGGCCACCCTATAGTGCTTTCGTGTCCCTTGCGCACCGTAAGGGATAAGTCTTACGGTGCGCAAGCATGTCAAATTTTCTGGTATAAATAGTGGACATTGGCAATCGAAGTTTGGCACTTGAACGACGAAAATTCTCATTACGTAGACTGAGATAAGCTCTGTTTACTATTAAAAACACACACGATTCACGAAGTGCTGCCGCAATCAGGGTAATAACTCGATCGCTGATACGATTTAATGTCCGATTGATTAAAAATATCCAATGGATGTTTAAGTGCTGCTCAAATTTGGGTTATGCTTTGTCATTAGTCGTGATTCCGACAGGATGTTTGAGTACCACCCGAAATCGGGGAATACTCTGTCATTCGTTGTGAATCCGATGGATGTTTAAGTATTGCACTTTGTCATTCGTTGTGAGGGTTTTAATCTCGTGAGTTATCGTAAATGCTGTATTAAGTTACTAACCGAATTGTGTGCCTGTTATTAATTTAGGTTAAAAGGCTAATCAGTAGGCTAGGCTCTGCTCAAATTAAATCTGCAATGTGAGTCATTCTCTTTTTATCAATTTTGTTTACAAAAGCATATTTAATTTCAAAGATTATAATTACAGTGATTAAGTTTATGTAATCACCAAGTTACAGCCGGTATGTGGGGTTTTGTATACATTACTTGATAACCGTCACTATTGGACAACGAGTTAGCCAATGAGTGATATGACCATAGTCACAGACACCATCGGGCGAAGAGGCTACCGATGGATGTTCGAGTGACAAGTACTGTGGGTAGTTGGTTTGATATCTGGAAACATTGTAATCTCTCTTAATACTGTAAATTATAACAAACGAGTCATTTTCATAAAAAGAATGATTCACTCAGTATTTCCCGCTGACAAAACCTTTTTCAAACATGTTTCAGGTGATCTGTTGTGATCCAGGAAAAGCGCAGTGAAGCACTACAAGCTTAAGGAAGTGGCTCAGTATAAAATAAAGAAACATGTTTTGTAAAATAAAAGATTTCTTCGTGAAATCTCAAGATTGTAAATTACCGGGTTTTATCCCGAGTTGTGAAATAAAATAATCGGGAAATATTTCAGTTTTAAAAGATCCTGAAGAAACTTCCGCTGTAAATTAAATACCACGGGATTTCTGTCCCGCGGCTCCTGAAACGGGTCAAACCGGGTCGGGGGCCGTGACAGAAAAAAGTGGTATCAGAGCCACTGATTTAAGCCTATTAAGTATTTAGAAAATACTTAATTAATTACTGTTTTGTGATTATGTGTTTTATTATCTGACTAATTGTGTACAGTATGGGCAGATCTCTATATATTAGCCACTGTAGCAATAAATACAAATCTTTAAAATAATCTGACTCAGAGTTTTAGCACCCGGATTACCTACAGTATAGAAACCTTACCCAGTGAATAAATAAGTAAACCTTAGTGTGTTTTAATTTTCAGTTGTTTTGGTAGTTACCCAATATGAAATAATATTTAAAAGTTTTTCTATAAAATTTTATTTTTAACTTAGTATTTGTGTATTTTGCATAACAGCATAAGTGACTTGTCTGACGCCCTTCAGAATTTAAATCTTTATCCAGTACGAATAGAGGTTTCCAGAGATTTCAATAGGTATATACCAGACATAGAAGAACCTATAGAATTCAACGCTTCACCTCTCGAGAAACCCAAGCCTAAGAAAATGGAAATTGGGGAAAGCTCTAGACAAATTGAGGGGTTACCCTCTCAGGAAGAGCTAGATTTTATAATGGCAAGCTATAATACTATTAAGCCTGTTAATGAAAATGTTTTTATTCATTCTCTTACACAACTACCAATGAACTTAGAACCAGCTAGTCAAAACCCTTCAATCCACTCGCAAATAGACGAATGGTTGACTAGTGAAATACAACTCCAAAACAATCCCTACAAGCTTTTTCCTCAGTTCGATCCAGAACCTTTACCAAATCCACCAATGAGTAACGAGAATATGACTGAACTCCGCCACTTTGGCGAAGAACTAATGGATGCTGGGAATAGGATCCAAGAGATCGGGGGACAGATCTCATGGAAATACGATGAGAAGGAACGCCGTTACTAGAATATCATCTAACAAAGGATAGGGGATTTATGGAACTGTGGTTGTGTAATAGTAATAGTAAAAATCAGTCTGTAAAATAACTACAAATAAAAACTTTATAAGATAAAGGTATGTATGGACACATATTATAAATATATAAAAAGTAGAATCGAGAAATCGATAATTTTGGTTAAATTTGTGTTGTGAAATTGTATGATTGTTTGTGTTTTAATTGATACTAATAAATTATATATATTAATTATCAGATGGAAAACGCTAATAATGAACCAGTTAATGAGGTTAATCAATCTGAGCAACAACCGGGGGATCAATATATGACTAGGCAGGATATAGAAAATATCGTTGCTCAAGGGATAGCCAATGCTATTCCAGCAATCGTTGCTGCTGTTAAAAATCCAATAGAACCGCAACAAATCATTCCTAGCAAACGTATTTTTGAAGATAACTTCAGTAATAGCGTAAACGGAGGCAATGATCATGTTAATCATGATAAAGAACCACGGCAAGCTCCGCTCCCTAAGAAAATGAAAGCTGCAACGCCTGGTTGCACTTACAAGGAATTTATTGCTTGTAACCCACTGAGTTTGCAGGCATTGAAGGAGCGACTGCGGCACTGCGTTGGTTAGAAAAAACCGAGGCAGTAATTGCCATAAGTAAATGTGCTCAGGATGATCAGGTCATGTACGCGTCAAATCTTTTTAAAGAAGTGGCGCTAGAATGGTGGAACACGGTGTTACAAGCAAAAGGAAGGATGATAGCTTATGCCATGAACTGGGAAGAATTTAAGAGTCTTGTAGAAAGAAAATTTTGTCCCGAATATGAAAAAGATCAAAAGGCAAATAAGTTCCTAAATCATAAAATGATAGGTGTAGATTGTCGCGGTTATACTTCGACATTTTTTGAATATGCTAGAGTGGTACCAACACTGGCTTCGCCAGAACCGGTACTCATTTCTCGCTATATATGGGGATTGATTGGTGAAATCCGCAATATCGTTAAAGCTGCAAGACCTCGTACTATTGACGATGCTGTGGAATTAGCTAACACCCTAACCGACGAACTAGTACGCACGCAAGATGAAAACAGGAAGAAGGAATTGGCTCAGAAAATTACCCAAGGATTTCGTATGGGTAATAATAACAGCTTCAAGAGAAGAGGAACAGGGCAATCTTCAAATCCGCCGTTTTGCGGGAATTGCAGAAAGAAACATTTTGGAAGATGTAGTGTAACCTGCAATTTTTGTAAAATGGTAGGACATCGTGAAGAAAACTGCAGAAAGAAAACAAGAGTCTGCTATAACTGTGGAGAAACAGGACATTTTAAGCCAGAATGCCCTAAATTGCTCAAACAAGCAGACAACAAAGCCAAGACAGCCGACGGAGCTACTAAGAAAAATGTTCGAGCCTTTCAGTTAACTACTCAGGAAGCCGAGATGATTCCAGATGTGATAGCTGGTACGTTCTTAGTTCACAACATTTACGCCAAAGTATTATTTGACTCTGGTGCAAACCAAAGTTTTATTAATACTTCATTCTGCCAAGCTCTTAACCTACCTTTAACCAAACTTAGGCAGATCTGTATAGTCGAAACAGCAAACGGAATTTCTGTTAGCATAGATAAAGTTTTGCAAAAGGAAAATATAGAACTCTCAGGTTATAAATTTCATGCAAACCTATTACCTATGAAATTAGCCGAATTTGATGTTTTATTAAGAATGGATTGGTTAGTAGCCAACCATGCCCGAATTCTTTGTGATAAGAATTCTATAGAAATTCAGGCACCCACAGGAGAAGTAATTATGATTACAGGAGATAAACCACGTAAGCCCATGAAGTTCATATCAGTAATGAAAGTTGCTAATTATGAACGAAAGCAAGGAATAGTATATATGATTTCAGTAATCATTAATACTAAGGGTAAAGAACTTAAGGAAATTCCTGTAGTCTCAAAATACCCAGATGTATTCCTAGAAGAGTTACCAGGGTTACCACCAGATAGGGAGGTAGAATTTAGGATTCATCTAATTCCCGGAACTATACCGATAGCCAAGGCACCTTATCGGTTAGCTCCCACAGAAATGTTAAAACTTAAAAAGCAATTAGATGAATTACTAAGTAAAGGTTTCATACAACCTAGTTCATCCCCTTGGGGAGCACCCGTGTTGTTTGTTAAGAAAAAGGATGGTTCAATGAGAATGTGTATCGATTATAGAGAATTAAATAAGGTTACTATTAAGAATCGATACCCATTACCTAGGATTGATGATCTTTTCGATCAACTTCAAGGAGCTAGATATTTTTCTAAGATAGATTTACGCTCCGGATATCATTAATTGAAGGTACAAGAAGAAGACATACCTAAGACTGCTTTCAGAACTAGGTATGGTCATTACGAGTTTACAGTCATGCCCTTTGGATTAACGAATGCACCCGCAGCATTCATGGACATGATGAATAGGATATGTAAACCGTATTTGGATAAATTTGTAATTGTCTTTATAGACGATATACTTATTTATTCCAAAAGTCAGACAGAACATTGTGAGCATTTGCATGCACTCTTAACTTTGTTAAGAAAAGAAAAGCTTTATGCCAAATTCTTGAAGTGTGAATTTTGGCTAAAGGAAGTGCAATTTTTAGGACACATGGTGAATCATGCAGGTATTCATGTAGATCCTGCTAAGATAGAGGCAATTACCAATTGGAAGGTTCCGCAAACCGCAATGGAAATTAGAAGTTTTATAGGTTTGGCTGGGTATTATAGACGGTTTATTAAGGATTTTTCCAAAATAGCTGTACCATTAACTAAGCTAACCTGTAAAGCCATTAAGTTTGAATGGGGACCTAAGCAAGAAGAAGCTTTTAGGATCTTGAAACAGAAGTTAACCAATGCTCCAATCTTAGCCTTACCAGAAGGAACTGAAGATTTTGAAGTATATTGTGATGCTTCAAAACTAGGATTTGGATGTGTGCAGATGCAACGCAAAAAGGTAATTGCGTATGCTTCAAGACAATTGAAAAGGCACGAAGAAAACTATACGACTCATGACTTAGAATTAGGAGCCGTAATTTTTGCCCTTAAGATTTGGAGACATTATCTGTATGGAAGTAAATTTACTGTCTATACAGATCATAAGAGTTTAAGATATATATTTGGGCAAAAAGAGTTAAACATGAGGCAAAGAAGATGGATGGAAATCCTAAGTGATTACGACTGTGATATTCAGTATCACGAAGGAAAGGCAAATGTAGTTGCAGATGCCTTAAGTCGTAAGTACCATGAGAAACAATGACGGTTCGTGCTCTCAGATTAAATCTACAATTAGATTTAATGGAACAATTGAAGCATTTTCAAGAAACAGCAATAGAGGATGTTGCTGAAGGAATGAAAGTACAAATAAAAGAATTAGAACAGGGAGATGATGGAATTTGGAGATTCCATAAGAAAAGAATTTGGGTACCAAAGCAGGGAGAATTAAGAAATAAGATTTTAGAGGAAGCTCATAAATCTAGGTATACCATACACCCTGGAAATAATAAGATGTACCAAGATTTAAGAAATAATTTCTGGTGGATAGGCATGAAGAAGGATATAGCTAGATATGTTTCTAAGTGTCTTACTTGTTCACAAGTTAAGGCAGAACATCAGAAACCTTCAGGTCTACTCCAACAATTAGAAATGGCTGTATGGAAATGGGAACTCATAACAATGGATTTTGTTACTAAGTTACCCAAAACCAGAAAAGGTAATGACGCGATTTGGGTAATTGTGGATCGATTAACCAAATCTGCTCACTTTCTACCAATGAAAGAAACCTTTAACATGGAAAGATTGGCAAAGTTGTATGTAGATAAAGTCGTATCCCTACATGGAGTTCCACTCTCCATTGTATCAGATAGAGATAGTCGTTTCACTTCTCATTTCTGGAAAAGTTTCCAGGAAGCTATGGGAACTCGACTAAATTTAAGCACTGCGTATCATCCTCAAACAGACGGGCAAAGTGAAAGAACGATCCAAACTCTAGAAGACATGCTCCGAGCATGTGTAATAGATTTTGGTGGAAATTGGGACGATCACTTACCTCTGATCGAATTCTCCTATAACAATAGTTATCATTCGAGTATCGAAACTGCCCCATTCGAGGCACTGTATGGAAGAAAGTGCAAAACTCCAGTTTGTTGGGCAGAAATAGGAGAAAGTCAATTATCAGGTCCTGAGATAGTGCAAGAGATGACCGACAAGATTAATCAAATCAAGGAAAGGCTGAAGACGGCTCGAGATCGCCAGAAGAGTTATGCAGACAATAGATGCAAGCCGTTAGAATTCCAAGTTGGAGACAGAATATTGTTGAAAGTTTCTCCTTGGAAAGGAGTTGTTAGATTCGGTAAGAAAGGAAAGCTAAGTCCCAGATACGTAGGACCATTTCCAGTGATCCAACGTATAGGACCAGTTGCTTATCGTTTACAACTACCAGAAGAGTTAGCTGAAGTACATGATGTATTTCATGTATCCAATCTTAAGAAATGTCTATCTGACGAATCTTTGGTAGTACCTCTCCAAGATATAGAAGTAAACGAAAAGTTAAAATTTGTTGAGAAACCTCTTCAGATAGAAGATAGAAAGGTGAAGTTTCTCAAACACAAACGACTAGTGTTAGTTAAAGTCAAGTGGGATTCAAAAAGAGGAGCTGAATACACTTGGGAGCCAGAATCAGAAATGAAGCGAAAGTATCCTCAATTATTCCAGTAAATCTCGAGGACGAGATTTTTATTAAGGTGGGGAGAATGTAACAACTCTCATCAAAAGTCATATTTATTATTTTAATTGTCCAATAGGAAACCCTAATTGAGACACCCAAGTGATTCTGCGTAAACACTAAAATTTTCAGAACAATCAGAATCAGGATCAGGGCCCCTAAAACTCAGGGGGGTAAACCCTAGTTACGATTATCTTTAAATCTCATTGTCAAAATTGAAAATTTCGAATCTGTCAACTCAGCAAGGCTAGTCCCAGACGTGGCCACCCTATAGTGCTTTCGTGTCCCTTGCGCACCGTAAGGGATAAGTCTTACGGTGCGCAAGCATAACAAATTTTCGGGTATAAATAGTGGACATTGGCAATCGAAGTTTGGCACTTGAACGACGAAAATTCTCGTTACGTAGACTGAGATAAGCTCTGTTTACTATTAAAAACACACACGATTCACGAAGTGCTGCCGCAATCAGGGTAATAACTCGATCGCTGATACGATTCAATGTCCGATTGATTAAAAATATCCAATGGATGTTTAAGTGCTGCTCAAATTTGGGTTATGCTTTGTCATTAGTCGTGATTCCGACAGGATGTTTGAGTACCACCCGAAATCGGGGAATACTCTGTCATTCGTTGTGAATCCGATGGATGTTTAAGTATTGCACTTTGTCATTCGTTGTGAGGGTTTTAATCTCGTGAGTTATCGTAAATGCTGTATTAAGTTACTAACCGAATTGTGTGCCTGTTATTAATTTAGGTTAAAAGGCTAATCAGTAGGCTAGGCTAGGCTCTGCTCAAATTAAATCTGCAATGTGAGTCATTCTCTTTTTATCAAATTTGTTTACAAAAGCATATTTAATTTCAAAGATTATAATTACAGTGATTAAGTTTATGTAATCACCAAGTTACAGCCGGTATGTGGGGTTTTGTATACATTACTTGATAACCGTCACTATTGGACAACGAGTTAGCCAATGAGTGATATGACCATAGTCACAGACACCATCGGGCGAAGAGGCTACCGATGGATGTTCGAGTGACAAGTACTGTGGGTAGTTGGTTTGATATCTGGAAACATTGTAATCTCTCTTAATACTGTAAATTATAACAAACGAGTCATTTTCATAAAAAGAATGATTCACTCAGTATTTCCAGCTGACAAAACCTTTTTCAAACATGTTTCAGGTGATCTGTTGTGATCCAGGAAAAGTGCAGTGAAGCACTACAAGCTTAAGGAAGTGGCTTAGTATAAAATAAAGAAACATGTTTTGTAAAATAAAAGATTTCTTCGTGAAATATCAAGATTGTAAATTACCGGGTTTTATCTCGAGTTGTGAAATAAAATAATCGGGAAATATTTCAGTTTTAAAAGATCCTGAAGAAACTTCCGCTGTTAATTAAATACCACGGGATTTCTGTCCCGCGGCTCCTGAAACGGGTCAAACCGGGTCGGGGGCCGTGACAGAAAAAGGTGGTATCAGAGCCACTGATTTAAGCCTATTAAGTATTAAGAAAATACTTAATTAATTACTGTTTTGTGATTATGTGTTTTATTATCTGACTAATTGTGTACAGTATGGGCAGATCTCTATATATTAGCCACTGTAGCAATAAATACAAATCTTTAAAATAATCTGACTCAGAGTTTTAGCACCCGGATTACCTACAGTATAGAAATCTTACCCAGTGAATAAATAAGTAAACCTTAGTGTGTTTTAATTTTCAGTTGTTTTGGTAGTTACCCAATATGAAATAATATTTAAAAGTTTTTCTATAAAATTTTATTTTTAACTTAGTATTTGTGTATTTTGCATAACAGCATGAGTGACTTGTCTGACGCCCTTCAGAATTTAAATCTTTATCCAGTAAGAATAGAGGTTTCCAGAGATTTCAATAGGTATATACCAGACATAGAAGAACCTATAGAATTCAACGCTTCACCTCTCGAGAAACCCAAGCCTAAGAAAATGGAAATTGGGGAAAGCTCTAGACAAATTGAGGGGTTACCCTCTTAGGAAGAGCTAGATTTTATAATGGCAAGCTATAATACTATTAAGCCTGTTAATGAAAATGTTTTTATTCATTCTCTTACACAACTACCAATGAACTTAGAACCAGCTAGTCAAAACCCTTCAATCCACTCGCAAATAGACGAATGGTTGACTAGTGAAATACAACTCCAAAACAATCCCTACAAGCTTTTTCCTCAGTTCGATCCAGAACCTTTACCAAATCCACCAATGAGTAACGAGAATATGACTGAACTCCGCCACTTTGGCGAAGAACTAATGGATGCTGGGAATAGGATCCAAGAGATCGGGGGACAGATCTCATGGAAATACGATGAGAAGGAACGCCGTTACTAGAATATCATCTAACAAAGGATAGGGGATTTATGGAACTGTGGTTGTGTAATAGTAATAGTAAAAATCAGTCTGTAAAATAACTACAAATAAAAACTTTATAAGATAAAGGTATGTATGGACGCATATTATAAATATATAAAAAGTAGAATCGAGAAATCGATAATTTTGGTTAAATTTGTGTTGTGAAATTGTATGATTGTTTGTGTTTTAATTGATACTAATAAATTATATATATTAATTATCAGATGGAAAACGCTAATAATGAACCAGTTAATGAGGTTAATCAATCTGAGCAACAACCGGGGGATCAATATATGACTAGACAGGATATAGAAAATATCGTTGCTCAAGGGATAGCCAATGTTATTCCAGCAATCGTTGCTGCTGTTAAAAATCCAATAGAACCGCAACAAATCATTCCTAGCAAACGTATTTCTGAAGATAACTTCAGTAATAGCGTAAACGGAGGCAATGATCATGTTAATCATGATAAAGAACCACGGCAAGCTCCGCTCCCTAAGAAAATGAAAGCTGCAACGCCTGGTTGCACTTACAAGGAATTTATTGCTTGTAAACCCACAGAGTTTGCAGGCAATGAAGGAGCGACTGCGGAACTGCGTTGGTTAGAAAAAACCGAGGCAGTAATTGCCATAAGTAAATGTGCTCAGGATGATCAGGTCATGTACGCGTCAAATCTTTTTAAAGAAGTGGCGCTAGAATGGTGGAACACGGTGTTACAAGCAAAAGGAAGGATGATAGCTTATGCCATGAACTGGGAAGAATTTAAGAGTCTTGTAGAAAGAAAATTCTGTCCCGAATATGAAAAAGATCAAATGGCAAATAAGTTCCTAAATCATAAAATGATAGGTGTAGATTGTCGCGGTTATACTTCGACATTTTTTGAATATGCTAGAGTGGTACCAACACTGGCTTCGCCAGAACCGGTACTCATTTCTCGCTATATCTGGGGATTGATTGGTTAAATCCGCAATATCGTTAAAGCTGCAAGACCTCGTACTATTGACAATGTTGTGGAATTAGCTAACACCGTAACCGACGAACTAGTACGCACGCAAGATGAAAACAGGAAGAAGGAATTGGCTCAGAAAATTACCCAAGGATTTCGTATGAGTAATAATAACAGCTTCAAGAGAAGAGGAACAGGGCAATCTTCAAATCCGCCGTTTTGCAGGAATTGCAGAAAGAAACATTTTGGAAGATGTAGTGTAACCTGCAATTTTTGTAAAATGGTAGGACATCGTGAAGAAAACTGCAGAAAGAAAACAAGAGTCTGCTATAACTGTGGAGAAACAGGACATTTTAAGCCAGAATGCCCTAAATTGGTCAAACCAGCAGACAACAAAGCCAAGACAGCCGACGGAGCTACTAAGAAAAATGTTCGAGCCTTTCAGTTAACTACTCAGGAAGCCGAGATGATTCCAGATGTGATAGCTGGTACATTCTTAGTTCACAACATTTACGCCAAAGTATTATTTGACTCTCGTGCAAACCAAAGTTATATTAATACTTTATTCTGCCAAGCTCTTAACCTACCTTTAACCAAACTTAGGCAGATCTGTACAGTCGAAACAGCAGACGGAAATTCTGTTAGCATAGATAAAGTTTTTCAAAAGGAAAATATAGAACTCTCAGGTCATAAATTTCATGCAAACCTATTACCTATGAAATTAGCCGAATTTGATGTTGTATTAGGAATGGATTGGTTAGTAGCCAACCATGCCCGAATTCTTTGTGATAAGAATTCTATAGAAATTCAGGCACCCACAGGAGAAGTAATTATGATTACAGGAGATAAACCACGTAAGCCCATGAAGTTCATATCAGTAATGAAAGTTGCTAGTTATGAACGAAAGCAAGGAATAGTATATATGATTTCAGTAATCATTAATACTAAGGGTAAAGAACTTAAGGAAATTCCTGTAGTCTCAGAATACCCAGATGTATTCCTAGAAGAGTTACCAGGGTTACCACCAGATAGGGAGGTAGAATTTAGGATTCATCTAATTCCCGGAACTATACCGATAGCCAAGGCACCTTATCGGTTAGCTCCCACAGAAATGTTAGAACTTAAAAAGCAATTAGATGAATTACTAAGTAAAGGTTTCATACAACCTAGTTCATCCCCTTGGGGAGCACCCGTGTTGTTTGTTAAGAAAAAGGATGGTTCAATGAGAATGTGTATCTATTATAGAGAATTAAATAAGGTTACTATTAAGAATCGATACCCATTACCTAGGATTGATGATCTTTTCGATCAACTTCAAGGAGCTAGATATTTTTCTAAGATAGATTTACGCTCCGGATATCATTAATTGAAGGTACAAGAAGAAGACATACCTAAGACTGCTTTCAGAACTAGGTATGGTCATTACGAGTTTACAGTCATGCCCTTTGGATTAACGAATGCACCCGCAGCATTCATGGACATGATGAATAGGATATGTAAACCGTATTTGGATAAATTTGTAATTGTCTTTATAGACGATATACTTATTTATTCCAAAAGTCAGACAGAACATTGTGAGCATTTGCATGCACTCTTAACTTTGTTAAGAAAAGAAAAGCTTTATGCCAAATTCTCGAAGTGTGAATTTTGGCTAAAGGAAGTGCAATTTTTAGGACACATGGTGAATCATGCAGGTATTCATGTAGATCCTGCTAAGATAGAGGCAATTACCAATTGGAAGGTTCCGCAAACCGCAATGGAAATTAGAAGTTTTATAGGTTTGGCTGGGTATTATAGACGGTTTATTAAGGATTTTTCCAAAATAGCTGTACCATTAACTAAGCTAACCTGTAAAGCCATTAAGTTTGAATGGGGACCTAAGCAAGAAGAAGCTTTTAGGATCTTGAAACAGAAGTTAACCAATGCTCCAATCTTGGCCTTACCAGAAGGAACTGAAGATTTTGAAGTATATTGTGATGCTTCAAAACTAGGATTTGGATGTGTGCTGATGCAACGCAAAAAGGTAATTGCGTATGCTTCAAGACAATTGAAAAAGCACGAAGAAAACTATACGACTCATGACTTAGAATTAGGAGCCGTAATTTTTGCCCTTAAGATTTGGAGACATTATCTGTATGGAAGTAAATTTACTGTCTATACAGATCATAAGAGTTTAAGATATATATTTGGGCAAAAAGAGTTAAACATGAGAGAAAGAAGATGGATGGAAATCCTAAGTGATTACGACTGTGATATTCAGTATCACGAAGGAAAGGCAAATGTAGTTGCAGATGCCTTAAGTCGTAAGTACCATGAGAAACAATGACGGTTCGTGCTCTCAGATTAAATCTACAATTAGATTTAATGGAACAATTGAAGCATTTTCAAGAAACAACAATAGAGGATGTTGCTGAAGGAATGAAAGGACAAATAAAAGAATTAGAACAGGGAGATGATGGAATTTGGAGATTCCATAAGAAAAGAATTTGGGTACCAAAGCATGGAGAATTAAGAAATAAGATTTTAGAGGAAGCTCATAAATCTAGGTATACCATACACCCTGGAAATAATAAGATGTACCAAGATTTAAGAAATAATTTCTGGTGGACAGGCATGAAGAAGGATATAGCTAGATATGTTTCTAAGTGTCTTACTTGTTCACAAGTTAAGGCAGAACATCAGAAACCTTCAGGTCTACTCCAACAATTAGAAATGGCTGTATGGAAATGGGAACTCATAACAATGGATTTTGTTACTAAGTTACCCAAAACTAGAAAAGGTAATGACGCGATTTGGGTAATTGTGGATCGATTAACCAAATCTGCTCACTTTCTACCAATGAAAGAAACCTTTAACATGGAAAGATTGGCAAAGTTGTATGTAGATAAAGTCGTATCCCTACATGGAGTTCCACTCTCCATTGTATCAGATAGAGATAGTCGTTTCACTTCTCATTTCTGGAAAAGTTTCCAGGAAGCTATGGGAACTCGACTAAATTTAAGCACTGCGTATCATCCTCAAACAGACGGGCAAAGTGAAAGAACGATCCAAACTCTAGAAGACATGCTCCGAGCATGTGTAATAGATTTTGGTGGAAATTGGGACGATCACTTACCTCTGATCGAATTCTCCTATAACAATAGTTATCATTCGAGTATCGAAACTGCCCCATTCGAGGCACTGTATGGAAGAAAGTGCAGAACTCCAGTTTGTTGGGCAGAAATATGAGAAAGTCAATTATCAGGTCCTGAGATAGTGCAAGAGACGACCGACAAGATTAATCAAATCAAGGAAAGGCTGAAGACGGCTCGAGATCGCCAGAAGAGTTATGCAGACAATAGATGCAAGCCGTTAGAATTCCAAGTTGGAGACAGAATATTGTTGAAAGTTTCTCCTTGGAAAGGAGTTGTTAGATTCGGTAAGAAAGGAAAGCTAAGTCCCAGATACGTAGGACCATTTCCAGTGATCCAACGTATAGGACCAGTTGCTTATCGTTTACAACTACCAGAAGAGTTAGCTGGAGTACATGATGTATTTCATGTATCCAATCTTAAGAAATGTCTATCTGACGAATCTTTGGTAGTACCTCTCCAAGATATAGAAGTAAACGAAAAGTTAAAATTTGTTGAGAAACCTCTTCAGATAGAAGATAGAAAGGTGAAATTTCTCAAACACAAACGACTAGTGTTAGTTAAAGTCAAGTGGGATTCAAAAAGAGGAGCTGAATACACTTGGGAGCCAGAATCAGAAATGAAGCGAAAGTATCCTCAATTATTCCAGTAAATCTCGAGGACGAGATTTTTATTAAGGTGGGGAGAATGTAACAACTCTCATCAAAAGTCATATTTACTATTTTAATTGTCCAATAGGAAACCCTAATTGAGACACCCAAGTGATTCTGCGCAAACCCTAAAATTTTCAGAACAATCAGAATCAGGATCAGGGCCCCTAAAACTCAGGGGGGTAAACCCTAGTTACGATTATCTTTAAATCTCGTTGTCAAAATTGAAAATTTCGAATCTGTCAACTCAGCAAGGCTAGTCCCAGACGTGGCCACCCTATAGTGCTTTCGTGTCCCTTGCGCACCGTAAGGGATAAGTCTTACGGTGCGCAAGCATGTCAAATTTTCGGGTATAAATAGTGGACATTGGCAATCGAAGTTTGGCACTTGAACGACGAAAATTCTCGTTACGTAGACTGAGATAAGCTCTGTTTACTATTAAAAACACACACGATTCACGAAGTGCTGCCGCAATCAGGGTAATAACTCGATCGCTGATACGATTCAATGTCCGATTGATTAAAAATATCCAATGGATGTTTAAGTGCTGCTCAAATTTGGGTTATGCTTTGTCATTAGTCGTGATTCCGACAGGATGTTTGAGTACCACCCGAAATCGGGGAATACTCTGTCATTCGTTGTGAATCCGATGGATGTTTAAGTATTGCACTTTGTCATTCGTTGTGAGGGTTTTAATCTCGTGAGTTATCGTAAATGCTGTATTAAGTTACTAACCGAATTGTGTGCCTGTTATTAATTTAGGTTAAAAGGCTAATCAGTAGGCTAGGCTAGGCTCTGCTCAAATTAAATCTGCAATGTGAGTCATTATCTTTTTATCAAATTTGTTTACAAAAGCATATTTAATTTCAAAGATTATAATTACAGTGATTAAGTTTATGTAATCACCAAGTTACAGCCGGTATGTGGGGTTTTGTATACATTACTTGATAACCGACACTATTGGACAACGAGTTAGCCAATGAGTGATATGACTATAGTCACAGACACCATCGGGCGAAGAGGCTACCGATGGATGTTCGAGTGACAAGTACTGTGGGTAGTTGGTTTGATATCTGGAAACATTGTAATCTCTCTTAATACTGTAAATTATAACAAACGAGTCATTTTCATAAAAAGAATGATTCACTCAGTATTTCCCGCTGACAAAGCCTTTTTCAAACATGTTTCAGGTGATCTGTTGTGATCCAGGAAAAGTGCAGTGAAGCACTACAAGCTTAAGGAAGTGGCTTAGTATAAAATAAAGAAACATGTTTTGTAAAATAAAAGATTTCTTCGTGAAATCTCAAGATTGTAAATTACCGGGTTTTATCCCGAGTTGTGAAATAAAATAAATGGGAAATATTTCAGTTTTAAAAGATCCTGAAGAAACTTCCGCTGTTAATTAAATACCACGGGATTTCTGTCCCGCGGCTCCTGAAACGGGTCAAACCGGGTCGGGGGCCGTGACATAAACCCTCGTTTTCTTTAGCAAATCTGGCAATATTAGCGATGAGCTTCAATCCCCCCCCCCCCCCCATCTTGGTACCATTCAAGGCACGTTCCATCTCTTTTACGTCCACAACATTTCTAAAACTCACAAAGCCAAACTTCCTGCCTTTTTTATCCGACTTTCTAGCAATATAAACTCCTGAAACGTCACCGAAAACTTTCATGAAATCAGCAACATCCCAAGGTCTGCAACCTTGTGGGAGATTCGTGATGAAAAACTTAGAAATGAATCCGTTGTTTCTCCTTTCACCTTCCCGACCTTTGTTCCTGGAATCCTTCTTATTAGGCACATCAGTCCAGCTACCTCCATCTTCCCCCACATCCATGAAAACCGAGGGCAGAAAAAACACCGAAACAACCCCGGAGCGAATGGAATCATTGGGAACCAGATAGAATGGAAGGTAACGTCAGAGACGCAACCGATATGCTCTCAAGTCTTACCTCACACGCTATCCAATCGACCACCTCTTCGTCGAGCAGCCGGCGGTTAGAATCCGGTTACACACAACCAAAACAGAAAAACGAAAACCGGTCCAGGGTAGCGAATGGGAGCTTCAAAATACAGTTTAGAGATAAAGGTCCAGCCAAGAGAGGCGACCTCGAACGCTAAACCGGAGATTTCCACTCCGTCGAGCCTCCGGCGACGGGCAGGGGAAGGCGGCGACGGTTAGGTTCTAGAGAGAGTTTACAAGGTTGGGTTTTAGCTACAGGGAAGTTAAAGGTCCAAAAGTTAGAATGTGTTTTACCCATGTAAAGTAAGTAAGTAGGAGTTAGTTAAAGTGAAAGAGGAAGGGAGGCAGGGAGAAGAAAAACAAAACCCTAATGTGTATGTGTTTGTTGTTGGTGGCCTGGGCTGGGCGGAGGGAGGTTTGCAGTTGGAGTTGCAGAATCGCGTAAGATAGACCGTGTGGAATACACAATTGGTTCTCTGCCTGTTTGCGTGATTCGTACGGTCTATCCCACGCTCATCTGCAGCAGATTCCCCTCTCTCACACACTTGAGCACCTCCTCCATTACTTTAACCAAGTAAGCAACCATATTCTTCCTCATCTCATCTCATCTATCTGCTTTTGCTGCTGCTCGTATAATTCTTTCCATTGATTTCTTTTCTTTTCTTTTATATATATATATATTCTGCAGGCAGACAGACAGACCGACCGACCTACCTCTTGTTCTTTCCTTTCTTTGCCCTAAAACTCTTTCAATATCAAACCATGGATGCTGCTGCTGCTTCTCCTTCTTCTTACTGGCTAGATGCCTGTGAGGACATCTCTTGCGATGATCTTATCCCCTCCGAATTCATCCAATTGCCCGATACTAATCCCCCCCAAGATGTCACCCTCGATCCCTGTTTCTTTGATGGTCTTCTTGATGATACTATCCCAACACTTGATGCTCCACTCACTGTCTCCCAAGACAACAACGCCTGCGTAAAGAGAGCTCATGATGAGCGTAAAAACACTGACTTTGGGAACCACAAGAAGGTGGGATTTGATGATGATGAGCAGCAGGAAAGATTCGGGAAAAGGCCTCGCATTGAGAGGGAAAGAGAAAGACCTTGTAGGAAGAGGCCCCGTGATCATGACAACGTCAGGAAAGACCAACATTGCAATGGTACTAGGGGAAATAATAGGGGTATGGATTGGAGGGAAGGAAGGGGTTATTGGGAGAGGGATCGATTCGGTACAAATGATTTGGTGTTCCGTCCAGGTTCTTGGGAACCTGGCTCTAACAGAGACATCAAGGGCGGGCATGTTGACAAAAATCTTGACAGTAATCAACAAGAGTTGAAAAAGGATGAATCCAAGAAAAAAGTGGCCAAGGAGCATGCGCGCAAGTACCAGTTAGATGTTCTTGAACAGGCTAAAAACAAAAATACCATAGCTTTTTTAGAGACAGGGGCCGGGAAGACCCTTATTGCTGTACTCCTTATAAAGAGCATGTATGCTGATTTGCATAAACAGGGCAAGAAGATGCTGGCCGTCTTTTTGGTTCCAAAGGTGCCACTTGTGTATCAGGTAAAATTTTTGTTACAGATAAGATATTTTTTTCAAAGTTGCTTGCAGCCCATGTTCTCGAGTTTAAGCTATCCTAATCACATGTGCAGCAAGCAGAAGTTATTCGTGAGCAAACGGGCTATCAAGTTGGTCATTATTGTGGTGAGATGGGCCAAGATTTTTGGGATGCCAGGAGATGGCATCGGGAATTCGAGAAGAAACAGGTGCCTTTTGATCACATGGAAAGTCATAAACTTGTTAACATTTACTTTATTTCGCCGTTCTGAAGTTACACTGTATTTCCCCTGTAGGTTCTAGTGATGACTGCTCAAATTCTTTTGAATATTCTGAGACATAGCATAATAAAAATGGAAGCTATAAATTTGCTTATTTTAGACGAGTGCCATCATGCTGTAAAGAAGCATCCGTATTCTTTGGTCATGTCTGAGTTCTATCACACAACAACTAAGGAGAAAAGGCCATCAGTTTTCGGAATGACCGCCTCACCTGTTAACCTAAAGGGTAAAGTAGTCATTCTTCGTGTTGCCATTTTTTTGCTTTTGTTTTATAATGCAAAAAACTAGTTATGAAGCTGAATTAATGCTTATCATCAATACTGGCAGTTTCCAAATGTTGTTACCATCAAATGAACAGTAACCCAAAAGAGATGGTTTTTATTTTGTATTTTTTTTTAGTTTAGTGTTTGATTAACTGTACCTTTTAATCGAATATTTGAATGTGATTTAACTTATAGCAACCTTCGTTTTTTTTGTAATTTCTGGATATTGGTAGCTTATAGTTAACTTAAATCTATTTTTTTTTTCAAATACCAACTTACTATTGTACATGTTGAAAAGAAAAGGATATCAAATAAAAATATGACATTTATCTTTAGTTTATTTCATTTTTATTTTGTTTTGATTTTTGGTTATTCTAGTTTTTAGTTAATTATAATGTTCAGAGTATAGTAGCTTGTAATGTATTGTAATGTTTTCTTATCTCGTATATTACAGACTCCCAATATTAATTTATGGAATATGATAAACATACCCCTAAGGATATGGTAGAAGATCATATTGTAGTTATTCCTATTTCTAATCTGAATTATTAATGTAACCATATAGACAAACAATAACCATGAGTTGGTTGATGGAGACTTAAAAAGAGTCACTATAAAGTATTTGTTGTTATTCATAGTCCTAAGGTCTATTTTTATTATTTAGTTTTATCAAATCCCATAATTTATTCATAAAAATGCATGATTTTACACTGCAAAAACACTAGTTTGTTGACATAACTTGAGTTGTTTTTTTGTGTAGGTGTATCTAGTCAAGTAGATTGTGCCATAAAGATTCGTAATCTGGAAACAAAACTAGATTCTGTTGTTTGTACCATAAAAGACCGTAAAGAGCTTGAAAAACATGTTCCGATGCCAATAGAAACTGTAGTGAAGTACGATAAAGCAGCTAGTTTATGGTCACTACATGAGCAGATCAAGCAAATGGAAGTTGCAGTTGAGAAAGCTGCACAATCGAGTTCTAGAAGAAGCAAGTGGCAGTTTATGGGAGCCAGAGATGCTGGTGGGGTTAAGGATGAGCTTCGCCAAGTTTATGGTGTCTCCGAAAGAACAGAAGGTGATGGGGCTGCTAATCTAATTCAAAAACTCAGAGCCATTAATTACGCTCTTGATGAATTGGGCCAGTGGTGTGCTTACAAGGTTGCAGAGTCATTTTTGACAGCGTTGCAAAATGATGAAAGGGCAAACTTCCAGCTGGATATAAAGTTTCAAGAATCCTACTTGAGCAAAGTTGTTTCTCTATTGCAATGCCAACTATCTGAAGGTGCAGCTCTACAAAATAACGCTGAAGTTAGTGAAAAGGGTTGTGAAACCACCTGCCTTGATGAGATCGAGGAAGGCGAACTTCCCGACAGCCATGGTCAGTAGTATATTTTTTCATCTCGTAGTGATATAGGTTTCTGAGTCAGTTGACCATCTGTAGAGGAATTGTGTGTCTATAACGTCCATTATGATAACTTTTTAAATATTTATAGCGGTCTCTGGGGGAGAGCATGTGGATGTGGTAATTGGAGCTGCTGTGGCTGATGGAAAAGTGACTCCAAAAGTTCAGTCTCTGATCCAAATACTTCTCAAGTATCAACACATGGACGATTTTCGTGCCATTATATTTGTTGAACGAGTTGTCGCTGCCCTTGTTCTTCCAAAGGTTTTGTGTTATTGGCTTTCCTTTTACTCCACGTAACTAATCTACAAAAAACAATATATTAATGCCATTCATACCGTTAATGTGTTGAAGATAATAATTAACTTGGAAAACTTGCAAGATTTAATGATACGACTATATAAGTGGTCAATGGTAAATGGGTTAGTTAAACTGGCCCTTTCAATAAGTAGACATTTAGTTTGAAACAAATTGAAATAGAAATATGTAATGAGCATGACACTAATGGTCTAACATGCAGGTTTTTGCGGAGCTTCCTTCTCTAAACTTTATTAATTCAGCAAGTCTGATAGGGCACAATAATAGTCAAGAAATGCGGACTTCCCAAATGCAGGATACTATTTCCAAATTTCGAGATGGACGCGTATGTATTCTAGAAAACAAGTCTATTCGCCTTATGTCATGTCTTTATTGGGTCAAATGGGTTAAGTTAAAAGTTTTAACTAGTATGAACACGGGTAAAGAGGGCTGGAAGTCATTTGAAATGTATTCAAATGCATGAAACCATCTATTTAACAGATTAAAAATTATGTAAATTAATTTTAATGATACTTTTTGTAACATATTTTGACACAACAGTAGTTTATATCCTTTGTTTCAGAAAAAAATAAAAAATAAGAAAATGTTTGGGTTGCCTGATTCGACCCAAATCAGTTCTGACCTGTGACTCCACCCAGTCATTTTGCCACCCTAAATGACAATTTTTGTGTGCTGTGACTGATATGTATGTTTAATGATTGGTTGTACTTGATCTATAGGTGACACTTTTAGTTGCCACCAGTGTTGCTGAGGAAGGGCTTGATATTCGCCAATGTAATGTTGTTATTCGGTTTGACCTTGCTAAAACCGTGCTGGCATATATCCAGTCTCGGGGCCGGGCCAGAAAGCCCGGGTCTGACTATATCTTAATGGTTGAGAGGTAAAAAAATGTCATCAGTTGGTATATACTTGACATTAACAAAAAGAAATGAAATTTTGATTAATTCCGTCTTTTTATTCAGAGGAAACTTGTCACATGAGGCGTTTCTGAGAAATGCTAGAAATAGTGAAGAAACGTTGAGGAAAGAAGCAATTGAAAGAACTGACCTTAGTCATCTTAGGGATACCTCAAAGTTGATTTCCATAGAGCCAACTCATGGTACGATCTACCAGGTGGAGTCAACTGGTGCTGTTGTGAGTTTAAATTCTGCTGTTGGCCTTATTCATTTCTATTGCTCTCAACTGCCTAGTGACAGGTGACACATAAGTATATTTTGTTATACTACTTTTATGTGTGAAGGGATCGTAGCCTTAATGAATAGTTTTGTGGTACAAATTTTTGTAGATATTCAATACTTCGTCCCGAGTTCACTATGGAGCGGCACGAGAAGCCCGAAGGCCCCACTGAATTTTCGTGCAGACTTCAACTTCCTTGTAACGCACCATTTGAAAGACTTGAAGGCCCTGTGTGCAGTTCAATGCGCATCGCACAACAGGTATGAGTGATGCCTTTTCTATTAGAGGCATAATAATGGGTCCAAATTGCTTCCACTATTTTCTTTGAAGGTGGTTTATCTTGTAGATTTTAAGCAACTCTTATAAAAATATGCAGGCTGTTTGTTTGGATGCTTGTAAGAAGCTTCATGAAATGGGAGCATTCACTGACATGCTCTTACCAGATAAAGGAAGTAAGGGAGAAGGTGAGAAAGCTGATGAAAATGATGAAGGAGATCCGCTACCAGGAACCGCTAGGCATAGGGAGTTTTATCCGGAAGGTGTTGCTAATATTCTACAGGTGACTTTTCTTTACTTCATTATTACATATCTATGTTTACTGTTAGTGTTTGATATGCTTACATTCATGTTTATCTTCACAGGGGGATTGGATTTTATCTTGTAGAGATGAATGTGATGACTCCAAACTGTTTCATCTGTACATGTATGTTGTGAAATGTTTTAACGTCGGGTCCACAAAAGATCCATTTTTGACTCAAGTTTCAGAGTTTGCAGTGCTTTTCGGCAACGAATTGGATGCAGAGGTTCAGTTTTGTACCCTTTTACAGTTTTTTATCATCATTAAATTTGTTAGATGATTATCTTCTGACCTAGACACATTTTTAAAGGTGTTATCGATGTCCACGGAGTTATTTATCGCCCGAACAATGACAACAAAGGCATCTCTTGTCTTTCGGGGGTGTATTGAAGTTACCAAAAGTCAGGTTGGTTGCTCATGTGTCTACTATTTGCTTGTGGTTTTAGTTTCAGTTGTATGTAGTCAAATCGTTGACTTTCAGTACTTTTCATTAACTACAGTTGGATTCATTGAAAAGCTTTCATGTACGGTTAATGAGCATTGTACTCGATGTGGACGTGGAGCCATCAACTACTCCATGGGATCCAGCTAAAGCGTACTTATTTGTTCCTGTTCATGGTGTAAAAGAAGAAGAAATTGATTGGGATATTGTAGAGAACATTATAAAAACATCTGCATGGAATAACCCACTTCAGAGAGCCCGGCCCGATGTATTTCTTGGAACAAATGAACGAACACTTGGTGGGGACCGCAGGGAATATGGTTATGGAAAATTACGTGGACAAAAATCACATCCTACGTATGGTGTTAGAGGAGCTGTAGCACAGTTTGATGTTGTCAAAGCATCTGGATTGGTTCCTGATCGAGTGGCTAATGGGGATTTGACACATGGTAAATTGATGATGGCTGATTCTTGTACCAACGCACAGGATCTTGTTGGAAGGATTGTTACCGCTGCTCATTCTGGGAAGAGGTTTTATGTTGATTCTGTACGATATGAAATGACGGCTGAGAACTCGTTTCCTAGGAAAGACGGTTACCTTGGTCCACTTGAGTACACATCATATGCTGATTACTATAAGCAGAAGTAAGTAGTCATCTTGAATGTGTTACATATGTATTTTTTTCTTTTCAGTTTGATAACATATCATGTTTCATATTGCGAAAATATAGGTATGGAGTAGAACTGATGTATAAACAGCAACCACTGATAAGAGGGCGTGGGGTGTCTTATTGCAAAAATCTCCTGTCACCTCGGTTTGAGCATTCAGAAGGTAATTTCAATTTAGTTGCACCCCTTTTACTTATACTGTTATTATTATAAAATATTAATCAGATAACAGTAATAATGGATTGGATTTTTCAGGTCATGAAGGTGAATCAGAAGATTCTCCTGATAAAACATATTATGTGTTTCTCCCTCCAGAGCTGTGCTTTGTGCACCCTCTTAGTGGATCGTTAGTTCGCGGTGCACAAAGATTACCGTCAATCATGAGGAGGGTTGAAAGCATGCTGCTTGCTGTTCAGCTAAAGAATGTTATTAATTACACTGTTCCTGCATATAAGGTATGTCTTATCTTTTGTTGGCTGTTACAGCTATACCACCTTGAAACTGCTATCTTAGTAGTTACTTTGATGACAAGTATCTTAAATCGTTGTGTACAGATTTTGGAAGCTCTGACTGCAGCTTCATGCCAAGAAACGTTTTGCTATGAAAGAGCGGAGCTGCTAGGAGATGCCTACCTAAAATGGGTTGTTAGTCGTTATCTTTTTCTCAAACATCCACAAAAACATGAAGGCCAGCTCACCAGAATGAGACAGCAAATGGTTAGCAACATGGTATTGTACCAATATGCTCTTTCCAAGGGGCTTCAATCTTATATCCAAGCGGACCGATTTGCTCCGTCTCGATGGGCTGCTCCAGGGGTTCTACCCGTTTTTGATGAGGACGTTAAGGAAACAGATTTCTTATCAGATCAAGATATTAATGCAATCACCGAGACTTTAACAGCAAACCATGACGAGGATGACGAGCTGGAGGATGGTGAGCTGGATGAGGGTGATTCAAGTTCTTATCGGGTTTTATCCAGTAAGACGCTTGCTGATGTGGTTGAAGCGTTAATTGGGGTTTATTACGTTGAAGGTGGAAAACAAGCTGCTAATCATTTCATGAAATGGGTTGGGATCGAGGTTGATTTTGACCCCGCCACGGAGATGGAGACACAAACAGTGCCAGCTGGCAGTGTTCCAGATAGCATACTGCGGAGTGTTGATTTTGATTCCATAGAGGGCAGTTTGAACTTTAAGTTTCGTGACAGAAGTCTGCTTGTTGAAGCCATTACTCATGCTTCTAGACCATCTACTGGTGTTTCATGTTACCAACGGTTGGAGTTTGTAGGGGATGCGGTTCTCGATCATCTTATTACAAAACATTTGTTTTTCACGTACACGGATCTTCCACCGGGACGTTTAACCGATCTGCGGGCGGCTGCTGTAAATAATGAGAATTTTGCACGTGTTTCTGTCAAACATAATCTTCATGTGCATCTCAGGCATGGTTCAAGTGCCCTAGAAAAACAGGTATGTAGTAGAGCACATATCTAATGGTATTAAACTTTTAAGCTCCAAGAAAACTGCTACTGTAATTAACTTGTTTCAATTGAACATATATTTATCCATTTGAGCAGATACGAGATTTTGTGAAGGAGGTTGAAAGTGAAGTGTCAAAGCCAGGTTTCAACTCGTTTGGTCTGGGTGATTGCAAAGCTCCAAAAGTCCTCGGTGACATTGTTGAATCTATTGCTGGTGCTATCTTCTTAGACAGCCAGCGGAATACATCATTCGTATGGAAGGTAATTTTGGTTGTTAAATCTAGCTAAGCCTACTGGCGAGCTTTACTGTTTAAAATACGTGTTTTACTTTCTCGTGGTGGTCATACAGGTCTTCCAGCCACTGTTGCAACCAATGGTGACACCAGAGACACTCCCAATGCATCCAGTGCGGGAGCTACAAGAACGTTGTCAACAACAGGCTGAAGGACTGGAGTACAAGGCGACTCGAAATGGTAATTTGGCTACCGTCCAAGTGTTTGTCGATGGGGTCCAGGTCAGCATTGCTCAAAATCCCCAAAAGAAAATGGCACAAAAGTTGGCTGCTCGTAATGCTCTCGCTGCTTTGAAAATGAAAGAAACCGAAGCAGCAGCCAAAGAGAAGGAAAACGAAGAGAATGGAAAGAAGAAGAATGGCAGCCAAACCTTTACCAGACAGACTTTGAATGACATTTGTTTGCGCAGAAATTGGCCAATGCCATTGTACCGGTAAATACAAATCTGACCTAACTTTTATAATTATGCGTTGTTAACATTTTTAGATTGATCTAATAATAATAAGTTGTGGCATGGCATTTATAGGTGTGTGAGTGAAGGTGGTCCTGCACATGCAAAACGGTTTATATTTGCTGTGCGGGTGAATACTTCTGATAAAGGGTGGACAGACGAATGTGTTGGAGAGCCTATGCCAAGTGTAAAGAAAGCTAAAGATTCTGCTGCGGTTCTTCTGTTGGAGCTTTTAAATAGGTGGTACGCATAACAAACATTGGTTTAGATCTAGATACAGAACAGATCCTGTCGGGTTTGCTGCTGCTAATTCATGATTTCTAACGATTTCTTTTGGTTCGAGTGTTTGAGCTTAATCCTGTGCGGATACATATGCTAAGTTTCTCTGTTTCAAGTTACCATCATCATTCATTCTTTTGGACTGTGAAGTTATACATCATTTGTGAATGGGAACAAATAGTAAAAAAAAAACCATGGGATCTTTTGAGCTATTAGAATTTAGAAATGAAATCTTGTCAGATTGAGGCATTCCTTATTATACCAGAATGGTGTGTGTTTGTTTCTCTTGCCTTTTAAGATTTTTCACTTTTGGACAAGCCAAAACGGCTGCGTATGTTTTAAAAGTGACTCAGATACGTTTGCAACAACAACAATAATAATAATAATACTAACACTGCATATCGTTAGTTAATTAATTTAGATACAAAAACACATTTAAAGATGGAGGTGAGAATGTCATAAAGAATGTTTGTAGTAGTTTGTTGTTTAAGAGCTTGAAAGTCAATAGTTAGATGACACAGACATTCTTCTGATGATGATCTTAACACCATGACTGTTTTGATATGACGAACAATATGAAGACTCCTTTGATGAACCACAAGAAGAGACTTGGTGCAATTTCGAGGCAAACAAGTTTCCTACCTAAGGTGAGAGAGAGAGAGAGAGAGAGAGGGGGGATTGTCAGTGTATCTCACAACTTGAGCCATTGATGTCAACGAGAATGAAATGCTTCAAGCAATATACTAGTAGGCTGAGATTCATTCTTCCATGATACACGTGATTGATATGGTTTGAGATGTTTGGAACATAAGTTGAGGGAAAAAAAGCATTGTTGAGTGAGAAGAAGATTTGTTTTGGCAAAGATTGTTTCTGTGACATACCGTATAAGGTGCTATTCTAATTTCTAAGAAACGTTTAATACGAGACTACTAGAAGAATTGTGTATTTTCGAAGCTAGACTTACGATTAGGAGGATATCATTAGATTAGGATGCGCATGAGAATCACATATTCAACACTGTATTTCATGCTCATATGGATTATTTTGAGATTCTATGGCCTAACCAGTGTACCGGCGATATTTCAGTCTTTGATGAACTCTACTTTTCATTCTTTACTTGTAAAATGTATTCTTATTTTTTGTATGATATACTAGTCTAAAGAGCATAGCCGGCCTTGGGGGTGGGCGGGGAGAACTTCTGACGAGGGCACATTTTATTAGGGGCCACATTTTTAAAAAAATCAAATATATATATATATATATAGAGAGAGAGAGAGAGAGAGAAAGAGTACCCAAAGAGATTTTTAATAAATGTAAGCAATGATGTCCATAAAAAACAATTATATACAATTTCAATTCTATTCTCAACAATGGATGACATGGAATAAAGGAATCGTTGCACGACAATTTCATTTGTCGTATACACAATTTTAAACTCTCATCAATGGATGACATAGAATAAAAGAACCTTTGCACGACAATTTTACTTTTCATTTACAATTATGTAACTCTTGAAATTTTTATTTTCTTTTTGCAATAATGCTAAGTCCATTACTGGACACTTGGTAGTGGTAATGGCGTAGGACACTAGAAGTTTTGCCTTTATATAAAAGACATTTTTGTTCAATATACATATCCAATAATCAATAATATTTTGCATTGCTATAGTTTAGACCAAACGGGGGGTGTGTGTGTGTGTGGGGGGGGGGGGGGGGGGGGGCATGAAGAATGGGCGTTATTCGACATGTAGATGTCACGTCAGCGCGCATCAGAAAAGTGACGTGATGGAAAAAAGGGAGCAGTGAGAAGGGGCGTTATCCGACACGCGGCACATTTTTATTATTAATTTTATCTAATAATTACGTATTATTTATTAATTTTTTAAAAAATAGCATTATTACTGATATAAATAAAAACACTTACAAAATTTAAATAAACAAAGAAGCTTACATTACTAAAAAAACCGATTACATAATTTAAACTTAAAAAAAACGAACATAAAAACATAATCTAAAATAACCGAAACTAGGTACGATATTTATCCATGATTTCTTTTTTTAGTTTCATGTACGTCTCCCGCTCTTCGCCTTCAAGGTGATCGATCTTCATAGCGAGTATTTTCATATGCGTTAGATTTTGCTTTTCTTCGTAAAGGTTAAAACCTTTATTTTTTGAGTGTTTCTTTCTTGTTGAATGTTGTTGAACACGTGGATTTCTTCTTGGATGTCGGCCAAAGCGGGGTTTTTTTCATCACTCGTAGTGGATGGATTTTTGGGCCCGCTTGCTGACTTATCTCTTCCCGGTTGCCGTTCGGCTTCAAAATCTTCGTCGCTTAAGTTGATCTCAAAGTCGGTACGGGCATCCAAGCGACAAGTGGAGGAACAACTTTTGGAGGACGATTGTCCCGCTAATGGTACTCGTGTCCATTTTGGCGAGTTTTTCGCAATGCACCAACAATGAATATATTTAAAGGTGACCCCATTTTTGCCTTCCGAATACAAGGACATCGCACACGTCAACAAGTCGGTGTCCGTTTCACCACTTTTTATGTTGTTCTTTAGGTTGTTGTAGTGTCCGTTGAAAGCGGTCATGGCGGTGTTTATTTCACGCCACTTAGACGAGAGATTATCATTTTTCCGATAGAAATCTCGTCCCAAAGTTTTGTGATAAAGCTTGTTAATTCGGTTCCAAACATAGTCACTATGTTGGTTGATCCCTATCAAAAAAAAAAAAAAAAAACCCTTTAAAAATATGTTATAGTTATGAAATGTATTTTTACAATAAAAAAAATAAAAATATACCTATAACCGAATTCTCCGAAATCGAAAGCCAAGCTTTCGTCAACACCAACTCTTCGTCGTTTGTCCACGGATATACACGACGATCCTCTTTTGTTTTTTTCCTTTTCAGACTCGGTTTTCTTTTTATGGTTTCGTTTTCTTTGCGTAGAGGATTCGGGTGGTATAGGTTGAGTTTCCTGTACGGATTTGGGTGTATGTGGAGTTTGTGATAGAGGAGTGAGTGGTTGTTGTGGAAACATAAAAGGTGGGTTGGCAATAAGATGACCGTACGCTAATATGTTCGCATCGTTAAAACGTGGTTGGTTCGGTTAAGCCCCTTGAGGCGGCTAAGCGGTGTTTGGTAGTTCGCCGAAACCATACGGTTTGTTCGGATCAAAGTTGCGGTTGTGTGGATGTATTATTTTTAATAAAAAGGTTGAGGGATTTTATAAAAATGAATGTTGGGTAGAAGAGAGTGAGGTGAAAGTGGTGAAAATGGGGAGTTTTTTATATTGGTGGGGTGATTGATTTTTTAAAAATAAAAAATCTTTTTCTTTTTTAATTATGCCGTTGGGGTCCAACGGCTACCTGCCATATCCAACCAATGCACGTCACGTCAACGAACAATAAACACAATGCCGGTGGGATTCTTCAAGGGCTTGAAACAAGGCCGTTGACAACGCGGGGGGCGGTGTGGTGTGTGCGGCGTGGAAGGGCATAAACGCCGCTCCTCCACGCCCACACCGTGTGGTCTTGCTAAATTGAAAATCCATATAAAACATAAACTTATATCTTAGACCTATTTAAAACTATCAATCTCAAAATTTATAACTTAAGATTATAGGTATTAACCCAATGCCCATTTTAGTTAAAAAAAATAATAATAATAACTCAAAATTTATAACTTAAGATCATAGGTATTAACCCAATACCCATTTTAGTTAAAAAAAAAATAACAATAACAATTAGAAATGCAGCAACGTAACGCATTAGGCATCAGCGAAGATCACACAAGCCTCAGATCGATAGTAACCACCACCGTCCGCTAGAGGGCATGTTTTTCCGGAATTGGACATTACATTTGAATTCTCAGGACGGGCCCTACTAAAGAGCACGTAACACTTTTTAAGTTTGGAAGAAGTGTTGAAACTATCAAGGTATCATCAATTGTATGC
Source organism: Helianthus tuberosus (assembly GCA_030545235.1). Taxonomy (NCBI): domain Eukaryota; kingdom Viridiplantae; phylum Streptophyta; class Magnoliopsida; order Asterales; family Asteraceae; genus Helianthus; species Helianthus tuberosus. Next base: position 850,469 of record CM060352.1, on the reverse strand, counting down.
TAAAATGCATGTTTTATGGGGCTGCAGTTGAATATTAGGCCATGCGATCACAGATAAAGGAGTAGCTACTAATCTTTGTAAGATCATCCATCCTACACTATGAAACAACTTTCTGGATTCTTAGGCCTTCTTATAAGCTAGCTATTATAGGCTGGCTTTTTAGAACCGGGGTTTTGGAGCTTGGCTAAACCTTTAATGAAATGTTAGTTTACCAAGCAAGCAAGAGTAAACAGTTTTTGATAGACTCATGCATTGGCAGAAGAAGGTATTGGGGAAAAGGGGTCTGCTTACAGGATTTTTAGGGAAAAAAATTCATGAGCTTAGACCACTACATTGTCGTCTGGTAGTAAAAAAAAAAGCTGTAATATAACCCAGCCAACGGGTTTCATTATGCCGTATAGTCCAACCATAAGGTGTAAAAGAGACAGCTAAGACGAGTTGAGACCATTTTGATGAAAACAATAATTAACCCTGATACAAACAAACAAAAAAAGCCCTCCTTCCTAGTGCTCAAAAACCACATCAGGAATGTATATTTACAGACATAATCATACTTGTAGATCAGCGTGAAACTTAAAAGAATCCACTGGCAGCATGGTAAATCCTTCGGGTAGCAGTAAACTCTTCCCTCTTTCTGGGAAACATCTATAACAAAACAAAAAAAGGTACATAAGAGTGAAAGAAAAGCTGACTTAGCTAGAGCTGCAACATGAGATAACCAAGGGGTGTGAGCATAGTTGTTAGTGGCGAATAGCGACAAATAGCGATAAGGTACCTATGTGCTACATAGCGATTAGCGATAAACAGCGGGTGCTATTTTATAAATAGTGATATACTAGATAAAAAAATTTATATGTATATTCTATCAAAATACCCTGGTATATACGCTATTTTACATGTATATTTAATTGCTATTTATATTACTAAAAAGAAAAAGAAAAAGAAAATTAAAGGCCGCTATCTATCGTTACAGACCATATAGCGAGCATGGACCCATTCGCCACACTATTCGCTATAGCGACCGTAGCGATCCCTATGGACAACTATGGGTCTGAGGCAATAGCCTTGGAAGCCACCCACCGACGATCAAGTCTCTATTGTATCAAAAATACACGTCTATGTGTAAGAGAGTCAACATAAAGAGAAGTTGCTTGGATGTGGGAGAGGAAAAGGGAGAGAGAAACAGAGAGACCATTAGCAAGGGGGACTACCCTTCCTTTTGTTGGAGGAAGATGCGGGGGCTGAATTGGGCCAAATAGGCTGTACCGCATCAGCGCCTAAGCCGAACATACATCACCGACAAGAATCTGATACGAACCCATGGTTCGACTCATGTCTTGTGGGCAGCTCCAGATGGGTATTTGACCCATTTAATTATCTGCAGAAATGGGTTTTGGGGTGAACAGTTCTGGGAGCAAGTAGTGGGTAGTTTCTAGCAATTAATTACCTTCTTTTCTTTTATGTTAAATAAGGCAGAATAGGTAATGTTTCAGATGTCGATGTTTTATATAAAATTAGGGTTCTAAACCTTTGTTTCTGGAGATTAACCAATCTCGAATTGGGTCTTTTATCTTGTAATATTTCAGTTTTCCGCAATTAAATCTATCAATTACTTTTGTTTGAGTTCTGGGTTCTATCAGAATCCTTGCCAAATTTTTTGATTTAAGATAACTGATTTATGAAAGTTTTGATTTAATGCGACCTGGTTAGAGGCGAAAATTACCAAACAGAAAAATTAAACCATTTAAAAGTTCTGATATAATGTGACCTCGTTAACAGCCTATATTTAATACTTTCTGAAGTAAGATACGGACTACATATATAACAAATAAATTAACATACCTGAAATGAGACTTGTTTGCTACTGAATTTGTGATTTTTCTTCATCGGCAACTTTATTGAAAGCCAATTCAGCAACCAATGCAACATGATCACTTCCCCATTTCTGGAAAAAGAATATATGATAGTTATAACACTGTGTTTACAATGGAAGTATCAATCAAGCAAAAGGTTGAAAGTATTTAAAAAAAAAAAAACTAAGAATAATACATCCTCTAATATTGTGTAAAATAAGAAATATATAGGAGCAACACTCTCAGTCTCTCACAATTTGTTTTTCTTATGATCATAATCGATTAATTATTCGTTTATTTGTTACAAGTATAATAAAATCAATCGTATACCTTTGTAGGAAATCCAGGAGTCCATTCCATTGCTTTTTTTGGTATAGGAGCAAGAACCCTAACAGTTTGAAGACCTTCAGATCGCCTGCGTGTCAACAAAAGTACATTATCCATAATTACAATTCACCTCCCTGATTGTTGTCCATCTGTTCATTTTGTTTTCTTATATGATGGATGACTCACCAGATGTAGTCAAGAGTCCCCTGGAAACCCCTATGGTAGCTAGTTACTTGAGGCTCACCGTACGAGTCTCTAGTTCCTGAATAATCCTAAAAAGACATAAAAGTATATTCTAATAAATTTTCATGAAGAGAAAATGAGATAAGATCAGAATGTGAGTTCCACCTCAACTTCGGTATATGTGCTTCTTAATTTTAGATGGTGTTCCATGGTCATGCATTCTGAACTCCCAGTTGCGGCCTCTATTTCCATAGGGGTCCAACCTGACGGGTCATAATAAGGATTCTGATTCTCCACAAAAGGTTCACTGTCCGCCACGTCATCTTCCGCAACACTTCCATCAGGACCATGTAACCCGGACAAAAATGACGTGGAATCCTCACCTACGGATAGATCTTCTATGGCTTTTAGTAGTCCATCTGGATTGTTATCATCGGTAATCACACCAGATGAGATATTTTCCGTAATTTCTGAGGTGCAGTTTACAGAACTGCCCTCACTTTCTTCCTTAGCGGTTTTTTCATCTTCTGTAAGTGTTGTATTCGTAGGCAAACTAGAAGATAACTCCCCCTTGTTATCAACTGATGTGGGAGATTGAGTAGCATTATTAATTAACTGACTTCTACAAAAACAAAAAAAAAATGAGAGAGATTTATTAATCAGCTATTGATTTTTAGTTAGAATAATATCTAAATAGTTCTGTGATACAATGATACATACCTGAAATTAGAGAAAACCGTTCTTTTGGGATAAATTTCAGCAGAATATTGTCCTGATATCTTATCTCTAGGCAGTTCAGACACATTTAACTGTATTCAGAAGTACACTTAGCAGGCAATCATAGTAATAGGTGTGTGTTTTGAAAACCAGAAGGTTACTTAACCTTTTGCTCGGATATGAAGTTGTACAGTGAACTCTGCAGCATAAGAAAGAAAGAAACAGTTATTGAGATATAAAGTACGATTGAAGTTTAAGGTACCTAAAATATAAGATACCTTTGGGGTTGAGTTAAAATCTCCACATAGAACAACAGGAGCATCATCCCAAAGCTTTGATGTAGCATAAGCTCTTTCTAGAAGTATCCTAACCTATTGGTCAAAGATGTAACTTCAGAAGTCAAACATTGGATAAAACACTAGTGAATATATTGCAAATTATAAATACACAACATATAGCAATAAATTAAGTAAACTGATAGTTTCAAGTAAATAACTTAAGTATTAATAGGTGGCATTGGTGAATAACAATATGATGATAAGAGAACACCCCCAGTGCTAGGGGAACACAATGGAAATGTTTTAAATCACGAATACAAATATAGTGCATCAAGAAAAACAAACAGTCATGCATCAGTCATAACAAATCTCCTGTTATTAGTGTGGGTTTATATATAAATATATCTATACTATATTACAATTATAATACATATAAGGAGGACAAAAACGTAATAAGAGTTTAAGCCAACTTCCCCCACGATTTTTAAACAATCATAACTTTTTCATAGATTAGTATATTTTTTTAATTACAGCATAAAAACAAGCATTCTATTTTCTTTAATTTGAGTATGGCAATGCTATAGTTTCTTTCCTTCTAAAATCGTGCGCGCACACATACATATACACACCTAATAAATAAATAATTGGTTGTGCCACGTGTCACAATTCTGTGAGCCCAAAATTCTTTTTTCCCGCTTCTCCTATTTCACCTCTTTGGATTTTATCTCTTTCCATTCTTCAATATTGTTGCTTTATTACTTAAAGTATTTACTTATACATAAATTCAAGAGTAAATTACACAAATTGTCCTCTATTTATGTACTAAATTGCACTCTTTGTCCTTTGTCTTTAAAAAGCACACAACATGTCCTTTAGTTCTATGTTTTGCACGCTCTTTGTCCTTTAAGCTAAACAATGGTAACTTTTCAGTTAACTTTAAGGTAAAATGACCATTTTACCCAAATGACATAATCTGAAGTTTATTTATAAAGTACATAACATGTAATTTATTCTTTTCATTTATTTTCTTTTCTTTCTTTTGATTTTATTAAATTTATCACTATTATTGTATCGATTACTTTAAAATTTTCTTAATATATTATAACACATCTAAAATAACCAGTTGCTTTAAAAATGTCGTTACAAAATTTCAAAATTTTATAAAACATCATATTTTAAACCAACCCATCGTAACGCGCGTCCAACATGCTTAGTTTTCCCCATATTTTGGGTAAATTTCGTTCATATAACATATAATAATTGTAAAAATGATTAAAAAAAATAACTCGATCACACTACCGGTTTATGTAGAAAGAGTAAATTACAAGTTTTGTCCTTTATGTATGTTCCAAATTGCAGGCGCTGTCCTTTGTCTTTAAAATTGATGAGTTTTGTCCTTAATGTTTGCAAATCTTGCACGTTATGTCCTTTGTCCTTAATGTTTGTAATTTCACCATTATAGGGACAAAGGACATAACGTGCAAGATTTGCAAACATTAAGGACAAAACTCATCAATTTTAAAGACAAAGGACAGCGCCTGCAATTTGGGACATACATAAAGGACAAAACTTGTAATTTACTCATGTAGAAACTTAGTATAAAAAAATATATTATTAGTAAAATAAAAAAAAGTAAATAATTTAATTAAACAAATGAAAATAAATAAATTATAAAAACATATATTTTTATTAAAAAATTGTTAATTAATGAATAAATTGTAAGTAACCGATAAAACAATAGTGATAATTTTAATAAAATAAAAAGAAAATAGTGATAAAATATTAAAATAGAAGAACTTAAGTAAATTACAGGTTATGTCCTATATAAATAAACTTTAGATTATGTCATTTGGGAAAATGGTCATTTTACCTTAAAGTTAACTGAAAAGTTAACATCAATTAGCTTAAAGGTTGAAGAGCCTGCAAAACGTAGAAATAAAGGACATGTTGCGTGCTTTTTAAAAACAAAGGACAAAGAGTGCAATTTAGTACATAAATAAAGGACAATTTGTGTAATTTACTATTACTCTAAATTCAATCATATCTTATCTCAAAATATCGTTTTATATTTCCTAAATCTACATTATTAACCATTTCATCTTTCTTGTTTACAAAGGTTTCTAACCTAGTTTGTATATAGAGTTATACACACACACACACAGAGGAACAGAATATAGAGATTTTTTATATAACTGACAGATTTGTTACTACCTGCCCGAGCTTAATGTCTCCCCTTTTAGGGTTGAAGAGCACATGAATATTACATATTACGACTTTATTACGGCCTTCAGAGCTGCAGAAACAGAACCAGTTTTTCATATTCTTCACCGCAAGGCTAAGGAAGTAAGGATCAAATGATCAAACCACAGATAAATGAAATGACAAACTTACGATGCAGGTGGATGTGATCCTGCTGAACTTTTCTCACTTAGTGACTGTTTAATGTAAGTAAGAATAACGTTTAGTGGAATAATGGGAAAAATTTTGTATCTAGTTTTGGGTGTGAAAGTTCATAAAGCCGCATATCGTGTAAAGACCAGCTCACCTCTAGAACACATATCTGGGCAACATTATCTCGCAGTCCAAACTTATTGAACTCGATAGCTTCCTCTTGCAGCAGCTTAAATCTAGTATCAAAATTTTATATTAATATTATAAACAGATGGGGCTGCTTAGAATTGCTGCATGCGGTTAAAATAAGCATGTGTGAACTGTGAAAAGTCGATAAACATATGAAATATAGTGTGGTTTAAAAGACTGTTTAAAGTTCATAAAATGGTAATATTCTCATTGATAAAAGTATATAAAGAAAATAATAAGAATACCTTGATGAACGCCAAAATATTGCACAACCATCAACTGGCTCACCAGTTCTCATCTGGCATACGGGAAAAGAGAACATTAATTATAAGCAGTACACGTAAAATTTGGTATTACAACACTTGACAAAATAGCAGAAAAAAAATGATTACACTAATACCATACAATTTCCAAATAAACAAAACTATCATACTCACTTGTGAACTTAAAGCAGCAAACATAAAACCTGTTACATTCTGTCAAGTATAACTAAATCCAAAAGACGTTTGTTAATGACATATACGATGGGTTGTTTCAAGAAGCGTCTCTTTATATGTAAGTGGTAACGTCCACCAACAATCAATCAAGAAAACATTTGTTAAAATACGGACTCCCATAGTTATCAACACATTGAAGACCAGAAACCATGGTTATCACTAGCTGAAAACATATCTTCTGTTTTACAGACATTAATTAATACCTAGACGTTAAGAAAGTAATTTGCGATGCTTATGAGTAAATACCTTCCAGATACCGGTGTATCCGCGAAGCTTTAAGTTTTGTTCTAAATCCTGAAATCTATCAACCTCCTGCAAACAACAATGTTTGTTTTGTTTGAAAAAAAGGAGTAGGGAAAGGAAAGGAAAGGAAAGGGTTTTGACCTGAAGGCATAATATATCAGAGGACCATAATCCCAGCTCAAACAAGATTTTAGTGAAGCGATATTCCCAGTGGAGAATATGGCGAGGAATGTGGAAGTAAAGCTTGGTTCGATGATTGATAGCGAGGTAATCAGCTAGTATGTTGTAAGAGAGGACCGTAAACCGCTCTGCAGCACCACCCAACCAAACCAAAACAAATTAGTGTGTGGCAAAGTAAGTAAAGGTAGTATTATTTATTTAGGCCCGCAGACTGACTGACCACAAGTAGGGGGAGGCCCTGGTTTGGCCTGCTCCCAGTTACGATAGTCATGCCTTTGTGGAGGTGGACGAAACTGTTGTTGATTGTACAATGGAGGAGGGGGTTGAAAATGTGGATTCTGGTAGTAGAAAGGTTGCTGCTGCTGCTGGTACGGATTGGTGTATGGTGGATGATAGTGATTGAAGGGAGCGGGTCGAGAATTGAAATGCGGCGGCGGTGGAGGATGAGGGCTGTAATCCGGACGGAATTCAGTATTGTCAGGAAGGGGGGGAGAGTAGGGGGGGCGATTTGAATATCCTCTGCCGCGCCATTGATTACGGCCGCCTCTGTACTGTCATCAACAAAAACAACAACAACTCAATCAATTAGTAGTAGTAGTAGTAGTAACAAGTGGAAATTGAATCAATTGTTGTGGCTATATATGATGAATTTGAATTTCAATTGATGATGATCATACGGAGGAGGAGGAAGGACGGATGGACATGGCGGCGGCGGCGGCGGCGGCGGTGGCGGTGTGGAGGAAGTGCGAGGAGGAAGGCTTATTCAACATTGAACTCACCACCACCGGCAGGCGACGATCATCCACGCTCCTCATACCGCACGTCAACTCAACACACTATCTATATTTGCACTATCGCTCCCTATACTTGCACTCATGTAACAATTTACGTCAAAAACATTCATACCATTTATATTTTCTACAAACGACTCTAGCTCGGTTTCATCTAGCCTCCAACTCAACCCAATAACTTAACTAAACTCGAATTCAGATTGTCTAACTCAACACAACTAAGCTCGACTCATTTAACCTAACAGAGCTCAACATGGCCGGCACTGAGGGTGGGCGGGGAGGACCACCGGGCAGGACCCGATATTTTGAGGGGCACGTTTTTTATGAAAAAACCCAATATGTATATGAAAAATATTTTTTTAATCAGGTACATCCATATAAACACCAACACAGGCCCCCTTACAAAACTATTCTTATGGTTTAGATTAGTTATTAACCTCTTTGGCATTATGTTTAGACTTTTAGTGAGCCAAATACCCAATTTCGTTAAGGCCTAAGGGCGTATTTTTTCGAGCTAAAAAAGGATACACGAATTTTCAGGGCCCGCCCTGGAGCTCAAGATCGACTCTATTCAAACTCCATTTTTAAAGTCCAAAGATAACTAAGATACTTGATATCTCCCAAGATGTTTTCTTCCCTCCATTGCTCATTAGAAAAAATCACCTTGTTTCGTGTTTCTTCATATGCACCAACTAGCAATCAGCACTACGGACTGAACGATCTTCTTATCTGCTGCCACTTTCTTATGCAATTCCATGAGATTTTTGCACCGAGGAAGCATGGATAGGAGGGATCCCGCACCACGAGGCACGAGCTAACCCCATTCCATACGACGGTCACGAAAAAGCAAGAGGAAAACACGTGATCAATAGACTTCTCTTTAGATCGACAGAGGCTACACATATTTGGACCAAATAAAACCCTCCTTTTAATCAAAATGTCTATTGCAGGTAAGCTTTACCCTCCAAGCAAACACATTAACCTTTAGGGGAACCCATAGGTAAGCTTTACCCTCCAAGCAAACACGTTAACCTTTAGGGGAACCCATGAGTTCCTGTTCCACTCAAAATGTTTCGTGCTGAAACTTCAATGCCCTTTTTTCAGGAAGAGAAAAATGCCCGGATAGTCCCTGTGGTTTCGCCTTTTTTCACCTATAGTCCCTATCTTTCTAAAACTACTTGAATAGTCCCTGTGGTTTTCCGTTTTGTTCTCGGATAGTCCCTGGGTCTAACTTCAGTTACTTTTCTCAGTTAAGTGGGTGTTGAAATGACCAAAATACCCTTTCCTTAAAAGGCCAAACCATAGGGACTATCCGGGCATCTTCTTCATTTATATATATACACACAACTATCTTCTCTCTCTATTCCTCTCTCTCTACCATTCTCACACACAGAGATCTCTCTCTCCCACCTCTCAACACCTTCACCACCGTTGATCAACCCGCCACCACCACCATCAACCTGTCACCGCCACCACCATCATCTGTACAATCTTATTCATATACACACACCTCCGATTTCGAAGTTGAGCAAGAGAGACAGAGATGGCGGAGGTCACCGGCCGGCCACAACCACCCACAACATACCTAAATCAGTGGCGGAGGTGGCATGTGGTGTCGTCGGATTGCTGGTTTGAGCACAGAGAGACATAGATCGAGAGAGAGGGTGAAATCAGAGAGTGATGGTGATAATCGGAACACAATGGCAACGACAGAAAACGACGAGTCGTCGGACCGACGACCAAAAGCACCGACAATGGCGGCGGTGGTGATTCGGCTCCCAGATCCAGCAGGTTCGATTCTGATTGGTTCTTGGTTCGGGTTTTTCAAGTGAGTTTCGAGTTTTATTTGGGTATTTCGAGCTCGGGTCGGATACGGTCAAGTCGAAGATGACCTCCGGCCGCTGAGTTATGGTGGTTCTGTGATCGGTTCAGGCACGGTATAGTCTCGGCTCAATTGGTTCAGTTGCGGGTCAAATCCGGTAGGTTCCGGGTCAGATTTGTTACGGATGCAACTGTGAACTAAAGTGTTGTTATGGAAGCACAAAGCTCACTCGTGCGCTCGGTCACAAGTCCGACGGTCAAACAATCGAGTGGCTCATTGGTTGAATTTGATCACTGTTGTACTTGACCCGTATCTGCTGTTGTGGTTAGTTCGGGACCTGTGTTGCCATTGGTGTTCATAACATACATTGAATTAGTTCAGTAGTTTGGTTGGGAGTTTAAAGGCAGTGGATTTTAGTTTGACTTTCCTAGCCTATGTAGTCATGTAAATCCATGTATTTTAGTTTCGATGATCAATCTGGTTTGGTAACCTGTGCATTTTGGAAAGTGTTAGAGCTAGGTTGTGGGTTAGTGATTTGGGGAGTGTTTTGTTTGGAATAAGATGAATTGGTTGAAGAAGACGGTGGTTCTGCGCGGCGGAGACCGGCGGCGGCACGGTGGAGGGTGGAGGAGGGTGTGGTGGTGGGGTTTTATAAATAAAAATGAGAGAAAAATGCCCGGATAGTCCCTATGGTTTCACCTTTTTTCACCTATAGTCCCTATCTTTCTAAAACTACTTGAATAGTCCCTGTGGTTTTCCGTTTTGTTCTCGGATAGTCCCTGGGTCTAACTTCAGTTACTTTTCTCTGTTAAAATGATTTGAAATTACCAATTTGCCCTTACTAATAAAATATTGATAAAAATAATATTAATAATCTAATAATAAGGGACCCACTTTTACCCACCTCACTCCATCCATCTTCTCTCTTTCTTGTTTATGTCTGCATCTTCACCCACATTCTCACCAAAAACAAAGCACCACCACCACACCTAAATCTCAACCGCCACCACCCTCAAATCTCCACTACCGCCACCACCTCACCCCGTAACCAGGCCGCCGCCACCACCGCACCCTGTCATAACCGGCAGACCACCAATTCAAGACAAACCCACCCTGTCACTAATCCATTCTTCAAACAATACTCAAACACCACACATCTAGGAATAATCCTTTTCTCCATACTCAACGAAATCAACAACGAATTCTTGGCAACAACAGACGTCTCAAACCCCATCTTGTTAACAAGATAATCCATAACCGTATCAATCTTCTCTTCCGACTTCATCATACACCACGGATCCGTCCTAAACGCCATCAAGATCTCATCTTTCGACCAACCCCACTTCTCATACGTCCCCATCTTCTTATCCCAACATAAAACTCGTCTTGGTCGGATCAAACCCCATCCCCACAACTTCATCCACAACACTCTTAAACTGTTCCGGTATCATATTCGCTTGAAAATCCCAATCCAAAACCCAAGCACACCTCTTGATTGCAATCAAAGTCCTATCATCTGACTGAAGCAACTCTCTTAACAAACTCATGGAAGGTTCTAAATGATTCTTTAAGCTTCTACCTAAAGATTTCGGTCTGGCGGTTAATATTTTCACAAGATCAGAACTTGTTAGGCCTAAAGAAGTTAAAAATTGAAACTTGGGTAAAAGGTTTTTCTCAGGGTGACAAGATAAGGCTAAAGGGAACTTACTGATTACGGGGTGAGGTGGTGGCGGCGGTCTGATTACGGGGTGAGGTGGTGGCGGTAGTGGGAATTTGAGGGTGGTGGCGGTGCTTTGTTTTTGGTGAGAATGTGGGTGAAGATGCAAACATAAACAAGAAAGAGAAAAGATGGATAGAGTGAGGTGGGTAAAAGTGGGTCCCTTATTATTAGATTATTAATATTATTTTTATCAATATTTTATTAGTAAGGGCAAATTGGTAATTTCACATCATTTTAACAGAGAAAAGTAACTGAAGTTAGACCCAGGGACTATCCGAGAACAAAACGGAAAACCACAGGGACTATTCAAGTAGTTTTAGAAAGATAGGGACTATAGGTGAAACCACAGGGACTATCCGGGCATTTTTCTCTAAAAATGAAGAAGATGCCCGGATAGTCCCTATGGTTTGGCCTTTTAAGGAAAGGGTATTTTGGTCATTTCAACACCCACTTAACTGAGAAAAGTAACTGAAGTTAGACCTAGGGACTATCCGAGAACAAAACGGAAAACCACAGGGACTATTCAAGTAGTTTTAGAAAGATAGGGACTATAGGTGAAAAAAGGCGAAACCACAGGGACTATCCGGGCATTTTTCTCTTTCAGGAACCTTCTAACTGCTGAAACTGAGAACTCACTATTCTTATTTCTCGATCAGGTCCAAGAATCTTTTACCCCCTTGAACCTAAAGCTAAAAAACATATACAACATAGAGAAGAGCTCGGACACCTCGTCATCACCAGTTAGTGGTTCCTTCCAATCCCAGTTCATCCAATTTAATTTTGCCCTTCCATCACAACGCACTTGCTTGTAATATTGCAGCCTTTATTTGCCTTAGCGGCAAATAAATTCTAAAATCTGAATCTTAACGACGATTTGGTTAACCATACATCTAGGCAGACCCGCGAGTTCTAGCCATCCCCCACCTCACATTTAAACATATTAGACAAAAGAGTAAATTTCAAAGTTCGTCCTTTATGTATGTCTAAAATATCAAATTATGTCCTTTGTCTTTAATAACCTCAGAAAACATCCTTAATGTTTGAAAAACCAATCAGGTTATGTCCTTTAGTCATAACACAATTAGTTTTCATGGTTAAAGTTGACTAAGTCAATCCCACACAAGGGTATTTTAGTCATTTTATCTAAATATTATAATAAATAATCATAAACCCAAAAAATCCTAAATCCTGTTCTTCTTCTTCTCCATTGAAGCATGTCTTTCTCTCTCTCTAAACAATCTCTCTCAATCATCTTTCTCTCTCTCTCTCTCTAAATCCTGTTCTTCTCCATTGAAACATCGTCTCCGCCACCCCCACCATCTGAACCCATATCACAACACCACCACCCCCGTCATCTGGTCTTCTTCTCCGGTGAAGCACCACCACGCGCTACCTCCGGAGACCAAGTGTAAACAGATCTGAACCTTCTCCCTTTACTATCGACGAAGTTCAAACATATCTGAAATAGATCGGAACTTTGACTCAATTTTGTACAAACTTCTAATCAACTAAAGGTTTGACCGGCGGTGATTAGAAGTTTGTACAAAATTGTTAAAGAGTAAAGACTCAACAGTTAGATTATGATGCCGATGAGGGGATTCCTGCTTGTCTCGCAACTTTGAATTAGGTACGAGTTGTTAAAGAGTAAAGACTCAACAACAATACACAGCCAGATCTTTTCATTTTGAGAATAAAGTTTGAATCTTTACATACTAACATCCATTTTGCCATTTGGGTTTTTTTGAGTTGGGGATCTTTATGAAGTGGGTTGCCGGTATTTTGTAAATTTGTTCCTTTTTGAGGTGGGATTTTAAAGAAAACTGTTGGGTTTTTCTTGATATGGTTCAAGATTATGTTGTGTATATACACATGGTGATAAGGAATTTGGTGTTGGATTTGGAATGAAGAAATTAGGAGATCAGGTGTGAAATTGGTGGAAGATATTTGGGGAGCGAGGAGGTGGTGGCAGGTGGGTGGTGATCTGATGGCGGTGGTGCTATGGCGGCGATGGTGATGCTTTAGGCGGTGGTGGTCCCTGATTGTAGAGTAAGAGAGTGAAAGTGGTGGTGGTGGCAGATCGGTGGTAGTGGTGGTGGCAGGTGAGTTGTGGTGGTAGTGGGGGTAGGTGAGAGAGAGAAGGAGAAGGGGTTAATAATGTCTGTATGTATATATTTACATATATAATTCTAAAATTATTTTATTTATTGGGTTTATGATTATTTATTATAATATTTAGATAAAATGACTAAAATACCCTTGTGTGGGATTGACTTAGTCAACTTTAACCATGAAAACTAATTGTGTTATGACTAAAGGACATAACCTGATTGGTTTTTCAAACATTAAGGATGTTTTCTGAGGTTATTAAAGACAAATGACATACTTTGATATTTTAGACATACATAAAGGACGAACTTTGAAATTTACTCTAGACAAAATAAATTCATTTGTTTTACTAAGTCATATACATGTATTAAAACTGAAATTCACTATTTTGAATTCCTTTCCATCACCTAACGAAAGAAAAATGTGAACATGTTTATAAAACCGATAATAAATTTAAATGATAAATTATTTTTATAACTTTATAAATACTTATTACTATTACTTATAACTTTATAAATACAAATTACTTTTTTTAAAATGTAAAGATCTATACTATATAATAAAATAAACTTGTTTTGGGACACGTGTCGTATTTCTACACATCATCAGAGTTGTTTTCCCACTGATTTATTTATCTCTAATTTAGTTAATTAGTTAATATCCTTAAATTACTCATGATCTTCTATCTCTAATAAATATGTAATTTTTTTTCCACAAAATGAGGCATAATTATATGTAAGTTTTATTTTTTGTTTTACCGATTTTTTAGTTTAAATATTATTTATATGTTTTGTAATTGATAAGTGATAAATCATAATTATAATTATAGATACGTTTTTTTATGCATTCTTTACATATAAATTTGGCTTTAATAAAGATGATGATATAAAATCATGACATTGAATTTGTAATCTTGTGAAACTGAGAGGATGCTTTACATAGGTGAGATATCTTATGCAATGAATTTAACATAATTTAAAAATGTGTTTACAGATATATTACACAAAAATTAAAGGATGGCTACGATTTTGTATAATACCTATACTTATCCCGTATAACACAAAAATATTTTGTTTTGTTTATATATATTTCACACAAATTCCATATATTATTTCGGTGACACACCCCCAAATATTAAAAATAAATAAATAAACTAAATGACGTGTTGACATGTGGCATTAACTTATTAGAAGTTATAATAGATATTTCCTAACTGAATTTATTTGATTAATTTATAAATTTCATAATAATTTTATGAAAATTCTTAAGGTGGCGGTTTTCTTTTATATTCCAGAGGTAATTTATTTTATTTTATTTTTTAAAGCCTATTTCTGAAACTACATTAATGTCCACCACGAGACTGTAACCCACAACCACTCTAAAGGAATATGTTTGTCACACGTTATGATAGCGCTAAGCTATAAAAGGTAAACTTTTATGTAGTTCCATTTGTGTAACATCCTGTATTTTAGAGTTAATTACATAGTTAGTCCCTGTGGTTTGCACAAAATAACAACATTAGGTACTAATAGTTTAAAATCACATTCTAGGGTATTAACTTTTCATTTTGTAACGTTTGAGGGTATTAACTTTTCATTTTGTAACGTTTGAGGGTATTAATTTTTCATTTTGTAACGTTTGAGGGTACTAATAAAATGTGATTTTAAGCCTTTAAACAGTGCTAATACCCTCAAACGTTACAAAATGAAAAGTTAATACCCTAGAATGTGATTCTAAACTATTAGTACCTAAGGTTGTTATTTTTTGCAAACCACAGGGACTAACTATGTAATTAACTCTGTATTTTATATCCAAGAAGAATAAAAAATAAAAATTGGAAAAAATAACTATTGCAGATACGCAATATATCATGTACTATATATGTGTAATACTACATATGCTCATTGTGGATCGCAGTCATTTTTGAATAAACGTATTTTATATGTATATATGTAATACAATTTCGGATGGACTATTTTAAGCTTTATCATTTATAATGAGTCTTCTTATTGATCCTCTCTCTCTCTATGTATATATAAAATCGTACAAATGGTTTATAATTACGTATTAAAGTTATATAATCTCGTACCAGGTTATATAATCACTTACCACTATGTTATATAATCATGCACTAAATTTACGTTTTTTATATTCGAGTTTTATCTTTAATTTGCTACAATGTTTTTGTTGTTGTTATTATCATTATTATTGTCACAACTCTCATCAAAAGTCATAAATATTAAATTAATTAGTCCAAAAGGAAACCCTAATTGAGACACCCAAGTGATTCTGAACAAACCCTAAAATTTTCATAATTTTCAGAATCAGGATTAGGGCCCCTAAAACTCAGGGGGGGTTAAACCCTATTGACGATTATCCACTTAAAACGTTGGCAGCAAGGAATTTACGAAAATCGTCAACTCAGCAAAGCTAGTCCCAACCGTGGCAACCTATAGCTAGAAAATAGGTCTCACGCGGCCCGCCTCAGGTTACCTTAAGTCTCACGCGGGCCGCCTCAGGGTAAAATTTCACCTATAAATAGAGGACAGTGGGACTAGAACTTTTGCGTTGATTTGACGTTTAAATTCCTTTCGTACACGAAATTATAGTGAAAATACTCTCAATCCACACACTGATCTCGAAATTCTGCCGCAAAACAGGGTATTAGCACGATCGCTGCTACGATTCATTTTCCGATCGATCAATGTACTCAACGGGTGTTTAAGTGCTTCCCACATTAGGGTGATGCTTTGTCATTAGTCGTTAATTCGACAGATGTTAAGCATAGCACTTTGTCACTCGTTGTGATGGTTGATCTCGTGAGTTATCGTAAATGCTGTATTGATTACTAACCCAGTTTTGTGTGCATTGTTATCTAAATTAGGTTAATCAGGCTAATTCATAGACTAGACTCTGTCCGTATTAAATCAGCAATGTGAGTCATTCTCTTTTTATCAAATTACTTTACAAAACCCTATTTATTTCAAAGTTATATTTACAGGGATTAAGTTTATGTAATCACCATATTACAGCCAGTATGTGGGGTTTTGTATACATTACTTGATAATCTTCACCATTGGGGCAGCCAATGGGTGATATGACCATAGTCACAGACACCATTGGACGGAAGGGCCAATGGGTCGAGTGACAAAGTACTGTGGGTAATTGGTTTGATATTAGAAACATTGTAATCTTCCTTAATACTGTAAATTATAACAAATGTGTCATTTTAGTAAATAGAATGATTCACTCAGTATTTCCCGCTGACAAAACCTTTTTCAAACATGTTTCAGGTGATCTGTTGTAAATCAGGAAAAGTGCTGAGGAGCATTTCAAGCTTAAGATAGTGGCTCATTATAAAATAAAGAAATATGTTTTGTAATATCACGATTTCGTATTAAAAACATAATATTGTAAATTATCGGGGTTTTATCCCGAATTGTGAAATAAAATAAATCGGGAAAATTTTAGCTTTAAACGATCCTGATGATAAACTTCCGCTGTCAAACTCAAATAAATAAATACCGCTGGATTTCTGTCCCGCGGCTCTTGAAACGGGTCAAACCGGGTTAGGGGCCGTGACAGAAAAAGGTGGTATCAGAGCCACTAAGTTAAGCTAATTAAGTATTTAGAAATACTTAATTTTTTCTGATTATTATTATGTGATTATGTGTGTTATTAACTGATTATTTGTTAGTTACAGTATGGGTAAGCAAAAGCTAGCAAGCATCTATCTTAAATTAGATAGATCATCCAATGAGAAGGGAAGTTCATCCCGAACCAAATCCTCGAATCATGTTGAAATTCCTGAAGAAGGAATATTTGTGCGAAAGACACAATACGAGGAAACACTTTCTCCTAGAAGGAGGGAGATGATTATTAAGAAAAGTAAAGAGCAAATTCGACAAAAGAAGATTAAACGGGAAACCCAGGAATTAATTGATAAATCACCTTAGGAAGATAAGCTAGATGAGAAATGGGCAAATTTATATATGCTAGCCACAGTAGCAGAAAATATAAATCTTTAAATATTTTAAAGTTTTAGCACCTTACCCTTACAATCTAGAAACCCTGTGCAATAAATAAAATTTCAAAACCTAAGTGTGTTTTCTAGTTATCTTTGTAATAAATTAGTACACAGTATGTAATAAATTAAAAAGGTTATTTATGAATTTTAACTTAGTATTTTATGCATTTTGCATATATGCTACATCAGCATGAGTGGGATATCTGAAGCTTTTCAGAACCTTAATCTTTACCCGGTGAATATCGAAGTTTCCAAAGAATTTACTGGATACTTTCCTGATATAGAACAACCTGTAGAATTCAATGCTCCACCCTTGAAAAAGCCAAAACCCAAGAAAAGAAGGAAATACGTTTGGGGGAGTCGTATACGTAAGAAAAAGCCAGCTACAAAACTTCCCAAAATAAACAATCCTTTGAAAAAGGGAAAAGAAATTATAACCGGAGAAAGTTCTAAACAGCAGGAAATGGAAACTGAAGACAAGGAAGAGGTTAAGGAGATAGGAATACAGATGGAGGAAGGAACTAAAGAAATAGTAATGGAAGTCGGGCAAGGCTCTAGACCAACTCAGATAGAAATCGGAGAAAGTTCCAATCAAAACCAGGGAAGGACCTTTCAAGATGAGATAGATTTCCTATTGGCAAGCTGTGAAACTATTCAGCCTGTTAATACTAATATTTTTAATTATCCTCTTGAAAACCAACTCCCTATGAATTGGGAACCAGCAATTCCAAACCCAATAGTCCACTCCCAACCCATAGGAATGGACGAATGGTGGACGAACGATTGGCAATTTCAAAATATTGTCAACGATCCTTATTCCTTTCTTCCACAATTCGATCCAGAACCCCTACCTAATCCACCCATGAGTAATGAAAACATGGCTGAACTTCGCCACTTTGGTGAAGAGTTGTTTGATGCGGGAACTAGAATCAGGGAAATAGGGGGACAAATTGCCTGGAAGTACGATGAGAGGGAACTGCGTTTTTAGAACGGAAAGTGACGAGAGATAGTACGAGGGTAAAACGGTGATTGTATAATAGTAATAGTAAAATTAGTCTGTAAATAACGAATAAAACTCTGTAATATATTGGCGAGTAATGATGCATACTATACTAGATATAAAAAATGAAATCGAGAAATCGATTGTTTTGACTATACCTGTATTGTAAAATTTTCTGATTGTTTGTATATAATTGTTATTTAGCAGATATTAATAAAATTTATATATATATTATCAGATGGCAAACAGTGGTAATGAACCTATAAATGAAGTTAATCAGTCCGAGCAACATCCAGGAGATCAATATATGACTCGGCAAGATATCGAAAACATTGTTGCTCAAGGGATAGCTAATGCTATTCCAGCATTCGTTGCTGCTATAAAAAATCCACCCGAACCACAACAAATTGTCCCTAGTAAACAGATTACTGAAGATAACTTCAGTAATAGTGTAAATGGAGGCAATAATCATGTTAATCATAATAGGGAACCACATCAAGCTCCATTACCCAAGAAAATGAAAACTGCAACGCCTGGTTGCACTTTCAAAGAATTCCTTGCTTGTAAACCCACTGAATTTGCAGGCAATGAAGGAGCAACTGCATCACTGCGTTGGTTAGAGAAAACCGAAGCAGTCATTGCAATAAGTAAATGTGGTAAAGATGATCAGGTCATGTACGCATCAAATCTCTTCAAAGAAGGAGCACTCGAATGGTGGAACACTGTGTTACAATCAAAAGGAAGAGTAATAGCTTATGCTATGACTTGGGAAGAATTTAAGGGTTTTGTGGAAAGAAAATTCTGTCCCGAGTATGAAAAGGAACAGATGACGAATAAGTTTTTAACTCATCGAATGATAGGTGTAGATTGTCGCGGTTATACCTCGACATTCTTTGAATATGCTAGAGTGGTACCAACACTGGCTTCGCCAGAACCGGTACTCATTTCTCGCTATATTTGGGGGCTAATTAGCGAAATCCGCAATATTGTTAAAGCTGCGAGACCTGGCACTATTGATGATGCGGTAGAATTAGCTAATACTCTAACCGATGAACTAGTGCGCACAAGAGATGAAGATAGGAAAAAGGAATTAGCTCAGAAGATTACCCAAGGATTTCGGGCGGGTAATAGTAATAATTTCAAGAAAAGAGGAACAGGGCAATATTCAAATCCACCTTTCTGTAGAAATTGCAAAAGGAAGCATTACGGAAAATGTAATGTAACCTGCAACCTTTGCAAAGGTATCGGACATCGTGAAGAAAACTGCAAAAAGAAGACAGTAATCTGTTTTAACTGTGGAGAAGCAGGGCATTATAAAACAGAATGTCCTAAATTGATCAAACCAGTAGATAACAAACCCAAAGCGACCGAAGGAACTACTAAGAAGAATGCTAGGGCATTTCAGCTGACCACTCAAGAAGCAGAACTCATCCCAGATGTGATAGCGGGTACGTTCTTAGTTCACAACGTTTACGCCAAAGTATTATTTGACTCTGGTGCAAACCAAAGTTTTATAAATACTTCATTCTGCCAAGCTCTTAGTTTACCTTTAACCAATATTAGGCAGATTTTTACAGTTGAAACAGCAGATGGAAATTCAGTTAAAATAGATAAAGTTTTGCAAGAAGGAAACATAGAACTTTTAGGACATAAATTCTCTGCAAAACTATTGTCGATGAATTTGGCTGAATTTGATGTTGTATTAGGAATGGATTGGTTAGTAGCCAACCATGCTAGAATCCTTTGTGATCAGAATTCCATAGAAATTCAATCACCTACTGGAGAAGTGATTAGGATTACAGGAGATAAACCACGTAAGCCCATGAAGTTCATATCAGTAATGAAAGTTGCTAATTATGAACGAAAACAAGGAATAGTGTATATGATTTCGGTAATCATTAGCACTAAGGGTAAAGATCTTAAGGAAATACCAATAGTCACAGAATATCCTGATGTATTTCCAGAAGATTTACCAGGATTACCTCCAGATAGGGAAGTAGAATTTAGGATTCATCTAATTCCAGGAACTACACCGATAGCCAAGGCACCTTATTGGTTAGCACCCACAGAAATGTTAGAACTGAAACAGCAATTAGATGAATTACTAAGTAAAGGATTCATACAACCTAGCTCATCCCCTTGGGGAGCGCCAGTGTTGTTTGTAAAGAAAAAGGACGGTTCAATGAGAATGTGTATCGATTATAGAGAATTGAATAAGGTCACAATTAAGAATCGATACCCATTACCTAGGATTGATGATCTTTTTGATCAACTTCAGGGGGCTAGATATTTTTCTAAGATAGATTTACGCTCCTGATATCATCAATTGAAGGTACAAGAAGAAGACATACCTAAAACTGCTTTCAGAACTAGGTATGGTCATTACGAGTTTACAGTCATGCCCTTCGGGTTAACAAATGCACCTGCAGCATTTATGGACATGATGAATAGGATCTGTAAACCATACTTGGATAAATTTGTAATTGTATTTATAGACGATATACTTATTTATTCCAAAAGTCAGACAGAGCATTGTGAACATCTTCATGCACTCTTAACTTTGTTAAGAAAAGAAAAGTTGTACGCTAAATTCTCGAAATGTGAATTTTGGCTAAAGGAAGTGCAATTTTTAGGACACATGGTGAATCATGAAGGTATTCATGTAGATCCTGCTAAGATAGAGGCAATTACCAATTGGAAAGTTCCGCAAACAACAATGGAAATTAGAAGTTTTATAAGATTAGCTGGGTATTATAGATGGTTTATTAAGGATTTTTCCAAGATAGCTGTACCATTAACTAAGCTAACCTGTAAAGCTACTAAGTTTGAATGGGGACCCAAACAAGAAGAAGCTTTTAGAATCTTGAAACAAAAACTAACCCATGCTCCAATCTTAGCTTTACCAGAAGGAACTGAAGATTTTGAAGTATATTGTGATGCTTCAAAATTAGGATTTGGATGTGTGCTTATGCAACGCAAGAAGGTAATTGCGTACGCATCAAGGCAATTGAAAAAGCACAAAGAAAACTATACGACTCATGATTTAGAATTAGGAGCCGTAATTTTTGCCCTTAAGATTTGGAGACATTATCTTTACGGAAGTAAATTTACTGTCTACACAGACCACAAAAGTTTAAGATATATATTTGGGCAAAAAGAGTTAAACATGAGGCAAAGGAGATTGATGGAAATCCTAAGTGACTACGACTGTGATATTCAGTATCATGAAGGAAAGGCGAATGTAGTTGCAGATGCCTTAAGTCGTAAGTATTATGAGAAACAACGACGAGTTCGTGCTCTTAGATTAAATCTACAAATAGATTTAATGGAACAATTGAAGAATATTCAAACTACAGCAATCAAAGACGATACTGAAGGAATGAAAGGACGAATCAAGGAATTAGAACAAGGAGCAGATGGAATTTGGAGATTCCACAAAAGTAGAATTTGGGTACCTAAGCAGGGAGACTTAAGACCTAAGATTTTAGAAGAAGCTCATAAATCTAGGTATACAATACATCCCGGAAACAATAAAATGTACCAAGATTTAAGAAAGAACTTTTGGTGGATAGGAATGAAAAAGGACATAGCCAGCTATGTTTCTAAATGTCTTACTTGTTCGCAAGTTAAGGCAGAACATCAGAAACCTTCAGGATTACTACAACAAATAGAAATGCCAACATGGAAATGGGAACTTATAACAATGGATTTTGTTACTAAGTTACCCAAAACCAGAAAAGGTAATGATGCGATTTGGGTATTTGTGGATCGATTAACCAAATCTGCTCACTTTCTACCTATGAAAGAAACCTTTAGCATGGAAAGTGTAACATTCCTAATTTTATCATATAAATTATAAGGTTTGGTAAAATTTATTAACCACTAGTAACAAGTAACTAGTTTATTTTAATATAAATATTCAACCCAAATAGTTTTAAACACTATTTTTATAGTTGGTTGAAATATTATAGCCTGTATATGAGTAACCTTTCTAATAAAATAAAAGTATATAAAAATTTATATTATTAAACAGGTAGACTACAGGTAAGTTAAATGTTAGAAATATAAAGTATCTAGACGAGCCTCGGAACCATATAATAATTAAATTATAAAAATAAATTGTATTTTGAACCTACTCTATTTTTAATGAAACTTAGACCCAAATGTAGATGAAAATATATACGTTCTAAAGATATATTCTTTATTTCATAAAATGTTATATTTTATAAGTTATAAGCGCCAATTAAGTAAAACAGTTAAATTAATTAGAATAAATAATAAAATGAAAGTTAAAGATTTTGTTTGTATTATGGATATGTGTCGACAGAAAAGAATAAAAATATATAATAATATTTATTCTAAATTTCTACATAATGAATAAATGGCATAAGAAATTCTAGAAAAACGTACGTGTCCTACTTTCAATTGTTTTTACAAATATAATTTGAAAAGGGACAGGTGTCATAAAATTAAAATTAACATGTATTGTCAGGTGGCATCAAAAGAAATGAGAACCGTGTATGAAATCTATTGGCTTATAAATAGCCATCCAACTATTAATAACATCAGTCATCATTTTTCCCTTCAAAATTCCATTTTCGTTCGTTCTAACCTCCTGTGTTCTCTCTCTATAAATCGCCAAACCTCTCTTCTCTCTAGAATTCTACTTTTTCCCTATACTAATAATAAGGCTCTACTTTGTTTTAAAGTGTTTTAATTCCCGATCATCGCTACCCTTTTTGATTGATCGGAGCCTCATAATGCATGTCAGGATTCTGCCCGACTAAGTTCGTTTGGGTTCTGTCTCGGGACATCGGGACAAGGTTGAATTAGGGGGTACTATACTTACCACAATCACAAAAATATATTTTTATAGCTCCAAAGTTATACCCAAAATTCTACCAGTAGGTTTTCTAGTTGAACCCTAAAGTCACAAAGTGGGTCCATTCTCTTTTCTCACTATTTTATTCCTTTTTTCTTCGTAGTATAATTATATTCAAAAATGTTCCGAATTGATCCGTTAGTAAAAGCTCGGACCCCTGAAACCCCAATCCATATCAAAAATAAAGAAAATCATATTTTACACCCTCTCGCGGGCCGCGTAAAGAAAGACGGGATGTCACGCGGGCCGCGACAGCTCAACGATAAGCGAAAGCCTGGTGCCGCCACGTGTCGATGACTCAGCAACCCTAATCGTAGACTGGGCGGCTACGCGGGCCGCGTAAGGATCAAGCCAGGGTTCACGCGGGCCGCGTGAAACCCATATTTTTGCTATAAATAGCCTGGACATCGAGCTTTCATTCTGTGTCGACCAAATTCTCAAATCCTTCATAATTCTGTTCGAAATTTACTTTCAAAGTAGTAGGGTGCTGCTCCGATACAGGGTATTAACTCAATCGCTATTACGATTCATTTTCCGATTGATCAATATACTCAATGGATGTTTAAGTGCTGCCCACATTAGGGTTATACTTTGTCGTTCGTCGTTAATTCGATGAATGATTTTAAGTATCGTACTTTGTCGTTCGTCGTTAATTCGATGGATGAGTTTAAGTATCGCACTTTGTCGTTCGTTGTGAGAATTTGATCTCGTGAGTTATCGTAAAGGCTGTATTAAGTTATCTATCTAGTTCGTATGCATTAGGTTACAAGGCTAAGTAATAGGCTAAGCTCTGCCTGTATAAATCGGCAATATATCAAAGGTTTATCTGTAGACTACACTTTGCCGTATGAATCTGCATGATTATAATGTGAGTCATTCTCTTTTTATCAAATCTATTTACAAAACTCTATTTATTTCAAAGTTATAATTACAGGGATTAAGTTTATGTAATCACCATATTACAGCCGGTATGTGGGGTTTTGTATACATTACTTGATAATCTTCACCATTGGGGCAGCCAATGGGTGATATGACCATAGTCACAGACACCATTGGACGGAAGGGTCAATGGGTCGAGTGACAAAGTACTGTGGGTAATTGGTTTGATATCAGAAACATTGTAATCTTCCTTAATACTGTAAATTATAACAAATGTGTCGTTTTAATAAATAGAATGATTCACTCAGTATTTCCCGCTGACAAAACCTTTTTCAAACATGTTTCAGGTAATTACAGTAGAGATGGATACGGCACTGAAAGGCGTCAAGAAGTGGCTTATTTTATTAATTAAATTAAATTAAGAAATATTGTTTTATGTAATAAAATTTATCTTTATTAAAGCTACCATTGTAAAACATGGGTTTATCCCACCTATTTAATAAATAAAATCCGGTGTTTCTAAACTCTGATATTTTTCCTAACTCACGGTCCTGATGAAATTTCCGCTGCAACGTTTTAAAAATAATCACCGGTACCACTGGGCTGTTCGCGGCTTTCGATTCCATCCAGGGTGGGTCGGGGGTCGTGACAGAAGGTGGTATCAGAGCCACTGCTTTAAGCCTTTAGGTGTTGTAATCAGTGTTGCAAAAGTCGGATTCCTCGGCCGAGTACTCGGCGAGTACTCGGTCCTCGGACCTCCACCTTGGCGACTTCCTCCTAGGCGGTCTCAACTAGTCGGCCTCGGGAGTACTCGGTCCTATTCGGCGCCTAGTCGGCCTAGTCGGAGCCTAGTCGGAGCCTAGTCGGCCTAGTCGGTCTAGGCGGTCAACGTGGTTTGTTGCCTTTTAATCGGTCAAACTCGGTCAAAATCGGCCTACTCGGCCTTGTACTCGGACTACTCGGCCTTGTACTCGGACTACCCGGCCTTGTACTCAGACTAGTCGGACTTGTATTCAGAATATTTGAACTTTAAACATGTTTCATTTTAAATTATACCCAGTTGACATGAATTATGCTTATTTTAGCACATAAATAATATATAACAATTAATTTTCTTTATATTTACCATGTCCGCGTACTCCCCGATTACTCTCCGAGTACTCCGATTACTCCCAACTCCCCAGTCGGCCGACTAGGGACCGCCTAACGACTTTTACAACACTGGTTGTAATAATAATACCTAAGTTTATATAACAAAAGTTAGGAGATTGCTGTTAACTGGTAGCACACATGATAGCATTTAGACTGGAACTTAAGAAAAGATGCCTTAGTATAAGCTTCGAAATAAGCTAAGTACTTGTGTGAATAAAGTATGATGGATTCTGGTATATCATAAGAATGGTAATTAGAATATTGCAAGGTATGATAAATAAGCAAGAATTAATAGTAATTATTGTTTAGTGATATTACTTGGTCTAAAATAAGATATGTTACGGGAATACAAATTTCCCTAATTCTGGATAAAAGCCCTAATAAAATAGGCACTTTGAAAATCTTGAAAAGATACTATTTATGGGAAATAGAAAATTTTCTCCGGCAAGACTAGGTATGGTGTAGCAGACTCTCCAGCTTGTCCGGATATACTGAAGTTACCTCTCCGGCGCGAACCGGATAAGACGGGGTATGTAATATGTCAAACGAGTGACAAGATTTCCCTAAATAATATCTTGACCAGATATTTGACTGGTTTTTGAAAATATGAATCTATTAAATGCATTGACTTTATGAAGGGTATGTGAAATAGATGATTATATAGATAGTTATATCTATAAAAAATTCCAAAAGTCAAATAGGAATAAAGCACAAGTATCTGTGTCTAGATTTCTTTATCAGGAATTTCTTTTCCGATACCAAACATTATTTCGTTTAATCATCTGTCTCGTAGCTCGTGTGATAAAATAAATAATGGAAACCCTTTAAGTTAAAACGCCATCAAAAAAAAAAAATTCTAACACGTTACCATAAACTATTAACGCAAGTAAGAAACATGTAAAGTTGTGCTAGTGCACAAGAAAACACATGAAACTTAAATTTTACGTCCACAAACGTTAAAGTATGTCACACACGACTTCTAAAGGCAAGACCTTTGAAAAATATAATTGGGCACAATGGCAACAAGGCTAATCCCGTTAGTAGAAAAGCTACTAATAAAAAAAAAGAGCACTTTGCCACATGATCCTACAAAATGAATATCGCTGAAGTACTTTGAAACAAGATTTCACAATCATCGGTACACAGTCTAATCAGAGTCATAATTATTATCACTACAAAAGGAGTTACATACTTTGCAAAATCCCTATTTCATTTTATTTGATATTCCTTGATAATATCACTTAATAACGATTATCATACAAAATTTTCAGATAAATTCTTTTTCTGACTTCTGCATATAAAGAATTGATTTTCGTGTTTTTACTTCCCCTAAAGGTCATCATACCATGAGGATTTCTTTCATAGTAGCAAATATTGATCTATTTCATTTCTTGATAAATCCACACGTTACACTTGCACTGTTTGTTGCGCATGTGGTTCATTTGATTTATGAAACCAACTGAAGGACTTCATTCTAATTTGTTGTTTTATCCAAACTCAAATATCATTTCGCTATACTCGATTTTGGCACTATATACCGCAGTAAAGCAAAACGATGACCCTTTTATATCAATTCAATAAATTTCTTGAGAAACTCAATTTTCTTTGGCATACATGATTTTGCTGTAACCATGTCCGAACTTTCTTATTAATACATGAACTCGTTGTGATTAAACCAAGTTTAATTGCTTGAACTTGCTCGTATTACATATTCATTTCAAATTCCCATATGATGGATTTAAAGCTATCATATTCTCCAACAAACACTTCAATTCTCTAGAACTCTAAAATGCTTATTTGGTCTTCGATTTCACTAAATCATTTCCTTGATCACGGTCACCTTGTACTAACGTTTTCATAAAAATTAAAACTTGCACTAATCTCATTTATATATATATATATCATGTACGGATATTTATAAAAGCTATCTTAACACAAATCATGTGTTAAGATAATGATACACAAATTCTTGTCATATTTTAATGTATCTCTTAAATGATTTTTACAACATCAATCTAGCCTTTCGTGATAAATTATTACTTTAACATCTTCAATCGAAAAACATTATATAAAATTTATTTTATATATGGAAACTTACATAAGTGATTACCTAATTTACAAAAAAATAGTATTACTATATTCTTATTAGTCAACATAATGAGGATAAGTAGGTGACTTATAATAAGAAGTATAGAATTTATTGTACATGTGTTTATATTTAACCAAAATGGAAATTTCACAAACTAGGCACCTAGCTCGGTTGGTTAGGCGCGCGAAAGGGTGTGGCCTAGACCCGGGTTCGATCCTGGGGACGGCCGGTTTCACCATTTTATTAGAAATTTTTCCATTTAAGTATATGTTTAGTTATGTATTACTAATATTAGTTTTATTATTATTAATAAGAAAATATTAATAATAATCGTGTTGGTATTATTTCTACTAGGGTTATTATCAAGGGTAGGTATTGGATAACCTAGCCTTAATTAGGCATGGACTGATCACCTATGCTTAAATAAAGGAGTACTAACCAATATCCAACCATGATAATGATTAGTTAATATCTATATAAATTAAGTCATCCTACTTATTTAGTAAAACTTAAATATTTTACTTTGTATTGTAAGGAGAAGACATATTTTCATAAAACAATACAAGAATTAGAGGGACGAATAAAATTATATAAATAATTGTCTATCACATGTTTTGTGGTAACTATGTACCGTAACGCTCTGGCAAGAAAATGATCATATAAGAATAATATGGTAGTCATTAACTACGTGGGGTTAAGGGAACATTATACTATATAAGAATAGTCCTTGTTTTCACTTATTTATAACATTTGTAAATACATTTTCAACGTTATATGGTTTCAAAATAAGTAATCACATAGAATCAATCCATTTAGTGTTATATATTTACAAAATATTTTACAAATACTTTTATACAATAAATATTTTTACACCTTTATTTACAACTTTAATTTAAATAGTGATTTCTTTTACAAAATAATAATACTAAATTATTTTGTAATATAATAACTTTATTACAGTGTTTTGTAATATATATTACATAGTAGATATAAGTTATTTTACATAGTATAGTAAAATACTAAAATAATATTTATTTAAACGTGGTAACCATTTACATATAGTAAAAATGCGTAACAAATAAAATATATTACATTTGATATACAAATATAATATAATAGTTGGTCATGCCAAAACAACTTGTTCTTATTTTATTTCGAGCTCTAGGACATAGTATGAAAATATAGTCACTAATAGTGTACTATCACATTGTTTCACAATTAAAACAACTTGAAACTTTAAACGATAATACACTAAATCTATTGTCTTTTGGTGTATCTTTGCAATTCACTCATCTCAACACTTTGATTTTCTCATATCATAAATATTTGACAAATCATTTTTCATGCTTTTATTTCATCTTAAACCTATCAATTATAAGTCTTCCTTAGTTGCCAATCAAAGTAAGTCTTCTTTTTACAAAGAATTTTTATTGATTCTAAAAGTCCTTCACATTCATTTTTCTATTAATCATATATCTTTTGATTTGAACTTAGTCACTTTGGAAATTATATCCTATCATCTCATTCGTTCGTCATCAATTTCTTTAACTAATTCAGTTGAACCATTGAATCCTACTTATGATACAACTCGTATTCACAAAATTAGATATTTTGATTCCGTGTCATCTACCTTAATATTGTTTTTATTGACTAAAATATGACACAAGTCTAAAAGAAATATCGTAACCTAAATCTCGAGGACGAGATTTAAAACAAGGTGGGGAGAATGTAACATTCCTAATTTTATCATATAAATTATAAGGTTTGGTAAAATTTATTAACCACTAGTAACAAGTAACTAGTTTATTTTAATATAAATATTCAACCCAAATAGTTTTAAACACTATTTTTATAGTTGGTTGAAATATTATAGCCTGTATATGAGTAACCTTTCTAATAAAATAAAAGTATATAAAAATTTATATTATTAAACAGGTAGACTACAGGTAAGTTAAATGTTAGAAATATAAAGTATCTAGACGAGCCTCGGAACCATATAATAATTAAATTATAAAAATAAATTGTATTTTGAACCTACTCTATTTTTAATGAAACTTAGACCCAAATGTAGATGAAAATATATACGTTCTAAAGATATATTCTTTATTTCATAAAATGTTATATTTTATAAGTTATAAGCGCCAATTAAGTAAAACAGTTAAATTAATTAGAATAAATAATAAAATGAAAGTTAAAGATTTTGTTTGTATTATGGATATGTGTCGACAGAAAAGAATAAAAATATATAATAATATTTATTCTAAATTTCTACATAATGAATAAATGGCATAAGAAATTCTAGAAAAACGTACGTGTCCTACTTTCAATTGTTTTTACAAATATAATTTGAAAAGGGACAGGTGTCATAAAATTAAAATTAACATATATTATCAGGTGGCATCAAAAGAAATGAGAACCGTGTATGAAATCTATTGGCTTATAAATAGCCATCCAACTATAAATAACATCAGTCATCATTTTTCCCTTCAAAATTCCATTTCCGTTCGTTCTAACCTCCTGTGTTCTCTCTCTATAAATCGCCAAACCTCTCTTCTCTCTAGAATTCTACTTTTTCCCTATACTAATAATAAGGCTCTACTTTGTTTTAAAGTGTTTTAATTCCCGATCATCGCTACCATTTTTGATTGATCTGAGCCTCATAATGCATGTCAGGATTCTGCCCGACTAAGTTCGTTTGGGTTCTGTCTCGGGACATCGGGACAAGGTTGAATTAGGGGGTACTATACTTACCACAATCACAAAAATATATTTTTATAGCTCCAAAGTTATACCCAAAATTCTACCAGTAGGTTTTCTAGTTGAACCCTAAAGTCACAAAGTGGGTCCATTCTCTTTTCTCACTATTTTATTCCCTTTTTCTTCGTAGTATAATTATATTCAAAAATGTTCCGAATTGATCCGTTAGTAAAAGCTCGGACCCCTGAAACCCCAATCCATATCAAAAATAAAGAAAATCATATTTTACACCCTCTCGCGGGCCGCGTAAAGAAAGACGGGATGTCACGTGGGCCGCGACAGCTCAACGATAAGCGAAAGCCTGGTGCCGCCACGTGTCGATGACTCAGCAACCCTAATCGTAGACTGGGCGGCTACGCGGGCCGCGTAAGGATCAAGCCAGGGTTCACGCGGGCCGCGTGAAACCCATATTTTTGCTATAAATAGCCTGGACATCGAGCTTTCATTCTGTGTCGACCAAATTCTCAAATCCTTCATAATTCTGTTCGAAATTTACTTTCAAAGTAGTAGGGTGCTGCTCCGATACAGGGTATTAACTCAATCGCTATTACGATTCATTTTCCGATTGATCAATATACTCAATGGATGTTTAAGTGCTGCCCACATTAGGGTTATACTTTGTCGTTCGTCGTTAATTCGATGAATGAGTTTAAGTATCGTACTTTGTCGTTCGTCGTTAATTCGATGGATGAGTTTAAGTATCGCACTTTGTCGTTCGTTGTGAGAATTTGATCTCGTGAGTTATCGTAAAGGCTGTATTAAGTTATCTATCTAGTTCGTATGCATTAGGTTACAAGGCTAAGTAATAGGCTAAGCTCTGCCTGTATAAATCTGCAATATATCAAAGGTTTATCTGTAGACTACACTTTGCCGTATGAATCTGCATGATTATAATGTGAGTCATTCTCTTTTTATCAAATCTATTTACAAAACTCTATTTATTTCAAAGTTATAATTACAGGGATTAAGTTTATGTAATCACCATATTACAGCCGGTATGTGGGGTTTTGTATACATTACTTGATAATCTTCACCATTGGGGCAGCCAATGGGTGATATGACCATAGTCACAGACACCATTGGACGGAAGGGTCAATGGGTCGAGTGACAAAGTACTGTGGGTAATTGGTTTGATATCAGAAACATTGTAATCTTCCTTAATACTGTAAATTATAACAAATGTGTCGTTTTAATAAATAGAATGATTCACTCAGTATTTCCCGCTGACAAAACCTTTTTCAAACATGTTTCAGGTAATTACAGTAGAGATGGATACGACACTGAAAGGCGTCAAGAAGTGGCTTATTTTATTAATTAAATTAAATTAAGAAATATTGTTTTATGTAATAAAATTTATCTTTATTAAAGCTACCATTGTAAAACATGGGTTTATCCCACCTATTTAATAAATAAAATCCGGTGTTTCTAAACTCTGATATTTTTCCTAACTCACAGTCCTGATGAAATTTCCGCTGCAATGCTTTAAAAATAATCACCGGTACCACTGGGCTGTTCGCGGCTTTCGATTCCATCCAGGGTGGGTCGGGGGTCGTGACAGAAAGACTGGCTAAATTGTATGTAGATGAAGTTGTATCCTTACATGGAGTTCCACTCTCCATTGTATCAGATAGGGATAGTCGTTCCACTTCCCATTTCTGGAAAAGTTTCCAGCAAGCTATGGGAACTCGACTAAATTTGAGCACTGCATATCATCCCCAAACAGACGGACAAAGTGAAAGGACAATCCAAACTCTAGAAGACATGCTCCGAGCATGTGTAATAGATTTTGGTGGAAGTTGGGATGATCATTTACCATTAATTGAATTCTCCTATAACAATAGTTATCACTCAAGCATTGAAACTGTTCCATTTGAAGCATTATATGGAAGAAAGTGTAGAACTCCAGTTTGTTGGGCAGAATTAGGAGAAAGTCAATTATCAGGTCCTGAAATAGTGCAAGAAACGACTGATAAAGTCACCCAAATCAAAGAAAGGCTAAAGATTGCTCGAGATCGCCAGAAGAGTTATGCAGACAATAGATGCAAGCCATTAGAATTCTAAGTTGGAGACAAAGTACTGTTGAAAGTTTCTCCTTGGAAAGGAGTTGTTAGATTCGGTAAGAAAGGAAAGCTAAGTCCAAGATACGTAGGACCATTTCCAGTGATCCAACGTATAGGACCAGTAGCTTATCGTTTACAACTACCAGAAGAATTAGCTGGAGTACATGATGTATTTCATGTATCCAATCTCAAGAAATGTTTAGCAGATGAATCTCTGGTAGTACCTCTTCAAGACATAGAGGTAAACGAAAAATTAAAATTTGTGGAGAAACCTCTTCAGATAGAAGACAGAAAAGTGAAGTTTCTCAAGCACAAACAATTAGTATTAGTTAAAGTAAAGTGGGATTCAAGAAGAGGACCTGAATACACTTGGGAGCTGGAATCAGAAATGAAGCGAAAGTATCCTCAATTATTCCAATAAATCTCGAGGACGAGATTTTATTAAGGTGGGGAGAATGTAACAACTCTCATCAAAAGTCATAAATATTAAATTAATTAGTCCAAAAGGAAACCCTAATTGAGACACCCAAGTGATTCTGAACAAACCCTAAAATTTTCATAATTTTCAGAATCAGGATTAGGGCCCCTAAAACTCAGGGGGGGGGGGGTTAAACCCTATTGACGATTATCCACTTAAAACGTTGGCAGCAAGGAATTTACGAAAATCGTCAACTCAGCAAAGCTAGTCCCAACCGTGGTAACCTATAGCTAGAAAATAGGTCTCACGCGGCCCGCCTCAGGTTACCTTAAGTCTCACGCGGGCCGCCTCAGGGTAAAATTTCACCTATAAATAGAGGACAGTGGGACTAGAAATTCTGCGTTGATTTGACGTTTAAATTCCTTTCGTACACGAAATTATAGTGAAAATACTCTCAATCCACACACTGATCTCGAAATTCTGCCGCAAAACAGGGTATTAGCACGATCGCTGCTACGATTCATTTTCCGATCGATCAATGTACTCAACGGGTGTTTAAGTGCTTCCCACATTAGGGTGATGCTTTGTCATTAGTCGTTAATTCGACAGATGTTAAGCATAGCACTTTGTCACTCGTTGTGATGGTTGATCTCGTGAGTTATCGTAAATGCTGTATTGATTACTAACCCAGTTTTGTGTGCATTGTTATCTAAATTAGGTTAATCAGGCTAATTCATAGACTAGACTCTGTCCGTATTAAATCAGCAATGTGAGTCATTCTCTTTTTATCAAATTACTTTACAAAACCCTATTTATTTCAAAGTTATATTTACAGGGATTAAGTTTATGTAATCACCATATTACAGCCAGTATGTGGGGTTTTGTATACATTACTTGATAATCTTCACCATTGGGGCAGCCAATGGGTGATATGACCATAGTCACAGACACCATTGGACGGAAGGGCCAATGGGTCGAGTGACAAAGTACTGTGGGTAATTGGTTTGATATTAGAAACATTGTAATCTTCCTTAATACTGTAAATTATAACAAATGTGTTATTTTAGTAAATAGAATGATTCACTCAGTATTTTCCGCTGACAAAACCTTTTTCAAACATGTTTCAGGTGATCTGTTGTAAATCAGGAAAAGTGCTGAGGAGCATTTCAAGCTTAAGATAGTGGCTCATTATAAAATAAAGAAATATGTTTTGTAATATCACGATTTCGTATTAAAAACATAATATTGTAAATTATCGGGGTTTTATCCCGAATTGTGAAATAAAATAAATCGGGAAAATTTTAGCTTTAAACGATCCTGATGATAAACTTCCGCTGTCAAACTCAAATAAATAAATACCGCTGGATTTCTGTCCCGCGGCTCTTGAAACGGGTCAAACCGGGTCAGGGGCCGTGACAATTATTATTTTGCATCATATGTTATAATTTAGTTAGCCGAATATTTATTTTCCCTCTTATTTCACTCTTTCAAATTCTATTATTCAATTTTATAACTTTTATTAAAAAAAATCAACAATATGTTATCACAAAATTTATTTTATAATATTTTAATCTTTATTATTAACTATATTTATTTTATTCTACCCGTGTAATACACGGGGTTGTAACCTAGTATGTTTATAAAAAAGATAATAAATCTTCCTATACTAATAAATGAAAATCTTTTTGTACACGTGTCACTCTCTCGTGCCTCCTCACTTTAATCTATACTATATAATAAAAGAAACCATTTAGGGGACACTTGTCATCATATGAGGCCATGTCTTATAGATAAATATAGTATTAATAACTTATATATTTATATGGCTTAAAAGATAATACAATAATCAACATGCAACAAACAAATACATAAAAATTTCATACGTTATCCATCTATCTATTTATATTATTAATTTATTATTAAGTATTAAAAATATTAGTACTATATAATAAAAGAAACCATTTGTGGGACACTTGTCATTATATGAGGTCATGTCTTATGGATAATTATAATATTAATAACTTATATATTTATATGTGGCTTAAAAGATAATACAATAATCAACATGCAACAAACAAATACATAAAAATTTCATACGTTATCCATCTATCTATTTATATTATTAATTTATTATTAAATATTAAAAATATTAGTTATATATATCAATTAACAGTTATAATATATATTTATTTAGGCGGAAAAAAATAATTGAGATCATCCCATAAAACGTCACGTGTCCTTTTATGATATAGAAAATCAATTAAATAATATTATAAATGAAAAGTATACATTAAAGTTAAAATAAATAAATTATAATTATCTATAGTTAAGTAGATGGGTTAAATAAAATAATATTTAGTAGGAGCATCTATATTACTATATAAAGCATTTCGTATGTAAAAAATGGTAAATTCCCACCAAATTTTAAGATGAAATATACAAATTTACTCTTTTTATTTTCAATGATGTAATTATCTCTAATAAACTTTAAATTTTTACCATGGTATATATAATGCTAGACATAAAATAAAAATAAAAACATTTTGGATGACATCAATAACTTAAGACATAATATAATTATATGTATAATATGCACTTTTTAATAAAAATAATACCAAACAAAATTACAAATATAAAATCACTGACTTTACTAATAATAGCAAAAGTCTTAATTTTTTTTTAAATTAGATTTATTACGGGTTTCTTAAATATAATTTATAACAAATTTACTCTTTTTATTTTCAATGATGTAATTATCTCTAATAAACTTTAAACTTTTACTATAGTATATATAATGCTATACATAAAATAAAAATAAAAACATTTTGAATGACATCAATAACTTAAGACATAATATAATTATATGTATAATATGCACTTTTTAATAAAATAATACCAAACACAATTACAAATATAAAATCATTGACTTTACTAATAATAGGAAAGTATTAATTTTTTTAAATTATATTTATTACGGGTTTCTTAAATATAATTTATATTTTATCACTCAAATAGTTGCTTATTTGTTTCTTGAATAAAATGTTTGACCACTATATCTTCTTTTCAATAATCATCTCCGCAATCACCTTATCTATCGCGTACTGAGTATGTCATTAGTTTTTTTAAATATAATTTTCTTATTATTTGGTATATAAAATCATATTTATTCAAGCCGTATAATACACGAGGGTTTTTAAAGATATTACTTTTTTATTATTTGGTAAACAATATTATTTTATTCAATCCGTGAAATACACGTGGTTTAAATATATAACTTTTTTTTATTATTTGCTATATAAAATTGCATTTATTCAACCCATATAATATGGTTTCTATAAATATAACTTTTTATTATTTAATATATAAAATTACATTTATTCAACCCGTGCAATAAAAGAGGTTTTTAAAATATATTGTTTTATTATTTAGTATATAAAATTCATTTATTTAACCCGTGTAATACACGGGGTTATAACCTAGTAATAATATAATATTAATTAATATAGTTAGAGATAAATGTATAAATTCAAATTTAATTAATAATTATCTACGATGTAAATGTATCAAATCTATACTATATAATAAAAGAAACCTGTTTTGGGACACTTGTCATTCTCTCATTCAATTGATTAAAATTATTAATAATACTAATAATAATAATATTTAATCTAATCTAATACAAATTCTTATTATTAATAATATTTAATCAAATCTAAAATCTAATCTAATACAAATTCTTATTATTAATCTATACTATATATTAAAATAAACCTGTTTTGGGACACTTGTCATTCTCTCATTTAATTGATTAAAATTATTAATAAAACTAATAATAATAATAATTACCCATGATTTTTTATTTCTAGATAAGTAATTCTTATATATATATTAGATTAATAATTAAAAATATCTAATTT
Organism: Helianthus tuberosus; assembly: GCA_030545235.1. Classification (NCBI taxonomy): domain Eukaryota; kingdom Viridiplantae; phylum Streptophyta; class Magnoliopsida; order Asterales; family Asteraceae; genus Helianthus; species Helianthus tuberosus. The sequence goes on along the minus strand of CM060352.1, from coordinate 813,991 downwards.
TTTAACTCTATCCGTATAAATAAAGATATACATCAATTTTTTTAATAAAAATAGAAGACGTATTTTTCAGTTTCGAATTATCAGATCATTTTGAAATTCATAGACACGAATTGGGTTTTAAAATCCAAACTTGGAATTTGTTTATGATAATTTACCCATTATAATTCTTTTTTTCTAAATCAACTTATTTTTTCCAATTGTGAACAAAATCCAAGTAGGATTGTTCATTTTTTAATTGAACTAGAACGCTGTGATACTTGAATCGAACCAATCCACCTAATTCTAAATATTCATTTTCTTATAGTTAAAAATAATCATTATATATAGATATTAATTAATCTTCTATACTATATAATAAAAGAAACCTGTTTTGGGATACTTGTCATTCTCTCATTTAATTGATTAAAATTATTAATAAAACTAATAATAATAATATTTAATCTAAATTAATACAAATTTTTATTATTAATAATATTTAATCAAATCTAAAATCTAATCTAATTCAAATTTTTATTATCAATCTTCTACTATATAATAAAAGAAACCTGTTTTTAGACACTTGTCATTCTCTCATTTAATTGATTAAAATTATTAATAATACTAATAATAATATTTAATCTAAATTAATTCAAATTCTTATTATTGCAAGCTTTTTAAAATGTGTTATTTTTTCTTCCGAAGCCTAATCCACCGTTTTAACTTTTAATTAATGAAAATGGTCCATGTGAGCATGAATATTATATAGACACCATATAAATAGATTTATTCGAATGTAACAAAAAAAATATAAAACCTTAATATATCAAAAATTTTATAATCAAAATAATGGATCAAGAGTCTTGTGAGCATGAATATTATATACACACATCATGTAGTTAGATATTTACTCGAATTTAACAGAAAATATAATAAAAACATGATATATCAAGAATTTATGATCAAAATAATGGATCAAGAGTCTTGCGAGGATCTATCTATATCTATATCTATCTATACTATATAATAAAAGAAACCTGTTTTGGGATACTTGTCATTCTAACGAGATTTTAAAGATATATTGTTTTATTATACAGGACGTTCTTAAAAATGTAACTTTTTTCATTATTTAATATATAAGAGTAAGTTATGATTTTGGCCCCTATGGTTATATCACTTTTAACCTTTTAGCCTAAAAAGAATTTTTTTAACATTTGAGCTCCTAATGTCTTTTTTTCTAACCTTTTGGCCCCCAACGTCGTTTTTTCTAACCCTTTTGGCCCCCAACGTCTTTTTTTCTAACTCTATTGTCCCCTAAAATTAAATGGATGGGGTTAGTGTTTGGGGCCAAAAGAGTTAGAAAAAAAGACGTTGGGGCTCAGATGTTAAAAAATTCTTTTTTAGGCTAAAAGAGTAAAAGTGATATAACCACATGGGCCAAAATCGTAATTTACTCAATATATAAAATTAAATTTACTCAACCCATACAATACATGAAGTTCTTAAAAATATAACATTTTTATTATTTAATATATAAAATTACATTTATTCAACCCATGTAATAAACGAGATTTTTGAAGTTATATTGTTTTATTATTTGGTATATAAAATTATATTTTTTCAACCCGTGTAATAAACGAGGTTTTTAAAGATATATTTTTTTATTATTTGGGATATAAAACTATATTTATTTAACTCGTGTATTACACGGGGTTCTAACCTAGTCTATATATAATAAAAGAAACCTGTTTTGGGACACTTGTCATTTTCTCATTCAATTGATTAAAATTATTAACAATACTAATAATAATAATATTTAATCTAATCTAATACAAATTCTTATTATTAATCATATTTAATCAAATCTAAAATCTAATCTAATAAAAATTCTTATTATTAATCTATATCTATATCTATCTATATCTATACTATATAATAAAAGAAATCATTTGAGGGATACTTGTCATCGTATTAGGCCATGTATATTTTATTTTTTCCCAACCTTTTATGGATAATTATTATTTAATTTAAATTTAATGTATTACATTTACATTTACAATGATATTTAAATTGTGACATATAAGATAATTTCGTAATTATGTAACAACTTCTTTCTCTCTTACACCATATACTTAAATAGCTAAATACAATTTTTATAAATTCTTACGGTTCTCCATATATTAGATATATATGGAGATATATCTAAACTTGGTTATAATATAAGTACACAAATCAAATTAGATACAATAAGTATCAATTTTATAAGTACATGAATTAAATTAGATATGATATGATAAGTAACAACTTCTTTCTCTCTTACACCATATACTTAAATAGCTAAATACAATTTTTATAAATTCTTACGGTTCTCCATATTAGATATATGGAGATATATCTAAACTTCGTTATAATATAAGTACACAAATCAAATTAGATACAATAAGTATCAATTTTATAAGTACATGAATTAAATTAGATATGATATGATAAGTATCAATTTTAATTATTAAATATAAATATTTATTCTATACTTACTATATAATAAAGTAAATTAAATGAGGGACACTTGTCACATTACGGGGTGATTTTCATTGGATTCTCCCGCTTAACTTTTATAGATGATCATACATAAAAAGATAAGTGATCACAATCTAAATGAATTATACTGACCAGATTCATTGATTATTTCCAAACCGACTGGATCAAATTAATTATTTTTTAGTGAAAAGTTATTCATACTAACAATTAAAAACAATTATATTAAACATGAATAATCATATAAATGTGATAATATTTACCTTTTTTTTTATATAAGCATGGTTCCTAACTTAAAAGTTTACTTTATGTTTAGAAATAAAGGTTTACGATCATATACAAAGTCTCCTAAAAATAAAAAGTCATACAAATGGTATCAAACGCACTTCGATTGACCTCATTCAAGCGACATTGGAACCGTCTCATTGAAATCTATGATGTGAGATTTTAGATTTTCACTTTTGGATTTATAGGTTGTAGATTTTAGAATTTTTGTTTATTATTATTATGTCTTTTTTATTATCATTGTGTCTTTTTATATTTGAGTCATTGTGTTTTTTTTTTTGCGACTCATTGTGTCTTTTTTCTTCGAAATTGTGTTACATTTTTCGGCTTTGTGTTACATTTTGTATGACATTGTGTCATGTTATGCGATCCATTATGTCTTTGTACACTTCTTACTTTTAGAAGCCTTTGTAGAATAACTTAACCCAATAAATAAATTAGACACTCATTAAGTCATTGTTGATATATTTTATATATAAATATAATCTGGTCAAGTTTTTAACAAATATATACAAATGGTGCAAAGTCAGTGATCGGCTTGAATGTGTAGAAGGCAACAAACAGCTCAAATGGGAGTGGAAAACACAACCGCAAACCCAAGAGCAGCTCACTGAATTATTTGATCTTCTTCAAATGGTCTATAACTTTGATTGGAAAGGAGGTAATGATTGTTGGAAGTGGACAGAAGCAAAGGACGGGCTATTCTCTGTTTCTTCGGCCAAGAGATTGCTTGCCAGTCATCATGTGGGAGACGACAATCTTGTGATTAAGTGGAAAGGTTGGGTCCCGTTGAAGTGCAAAATCTTAGTTTGGAGGATCGCTAGAAATCGCATTCCTACGACGACTGAACTCATCAAACGGGGAGTTCCTATACAACATGCAGATTGCAGATTTTGTCAAGAGGATGTGGAAACTACTTCGCACCTTTTTACCGGGTGTCGTTATTCGAATGAGGTATGGTTTCGAATTGAAAATTGGTGCAAGATAAGCCACTCCTTTCTTTTTGACATCCCGGACTTACTGGATATGCCGGAGTCCCAAGCCACGTCCAAAGACGCGAAGCACATTCTTCGGGGCATCGCATACACGACCATTTGGATGATTTGGAATGAAAGAAATGAACGCGTTTTTAACGATAAGAAGAGGAATCCAGTTCAGCTGGTGGAGAACATCAAAGCGACGTCTTATTTTTGGATTCGTAATAGATCCCGTTGGAAATTTAAGGATTGGAAAACTTGGTGTAAATTCCCTTTGGATTGATGTAATTTGTTTTTCGCTTAGTCCTTGCTTTAAGGACTAGCGAGTTTGTTTATGAAGTTTTCCTTTCAAAAAAAAAATATATATAATAATAGAAATAAAATGGAGACATTTGTCACGTTATGGGGTGATTTCCATTGGGTTCAGATGCTATTGACACCGTGACTTTTTTTTCCATAAATAACGCACACAAGGTAGTAAAAGTGAGTAAAAAAGAATAAAAACAGTTGCATGTTCAACTTTTCCCATGTTTTGTTGGTGTGAATTTTGATGACTTTGTTTTTTATTTTGTAATATTAGGAGGTTTGTCCCATGAAATTCAATGTTATTAGTGAAAACCTATGAATTTATCATGTATGTTCCTTCAAAACTATCAAGATTAGATTGGAAATAATAAGTATTTACAAATAATAAATTATATCGTTTTCACTAATCAACCCGTGTAACACACGAGGCCATAACCTAGTAATATAATATAGTATAATATCTAACTATTAATAAAAGAATTCAAATAAATATATATTATATATTACGATATTATATTAATATAATAATTTAAACCGGGAAATCAAAACAATGTACATATGTAAATTTAGATTAGGAAATTTATTTGTGTGATTTATTATTATTATTAATTTATTTGTTTTTAATTTTTTTATATTTAAAATTTCTAAGATCACATTCATTTATTTATTTTTCCTTTTTAGAACAACTTTTATAAAATTCTAAGTAAAGTGTTGCAACGTATTTATTTTAATCTATGTTCGATATAAGTTTTATTAAAATTTTTACTGTTAATTACACAGGTTATAAACTTGTGTATTACACGGGTTTGAGGATTAAAATTATATCATTTAATAATATATGCACAAATTTACATAACTAAATTATTTTCAACCATGCAACTTGAGGGGTAAGACCGTGGGGTATGGTGGGGCGGGGGTTGGGCTTGGGTTGAGGCATTTGGTGACACGTGGAATGGGAGCCCCCCCACCTCCTGGTTACGTGTCTGCGGGGTATGGCGGGGTGTGGGTTGGGCTTGGGTTGGGTGCACCGCGTGGCAGAGTAATTAAAAGAAAAAAAATACAAAAAAATTTATAAAAAATCACACAACAATTATAAAAAAAACCTACAACTTCATTAAAATTTAAAACATTACATAATCCTAAAAATTACAAAATAACAAACCTAAAGCGTTAAAAAAATTTCAAAAAGGTCGATCTTGTCGAACGCCTTTTTTTCCTTGCCTCGAAACTCTATGTTAGCCACCGCCACCCGGTCCTCGTGGCTTAACTCGCCACCGGGAACAGCTTCGTAGTAAGCCTTGAAACGCTCGAGTTTGGGCTGTAGCTCGCTCCATTTATGTTGGCACGCGTTGAGGTTGTGGCGGTCGTTACCGACGTTATGTCGGTAGCTGTGGAATGCTTCCACCCAATATTTTGTTTGGCCCGGTGGCCGACCCTTCATAGCGTCAACGACGCTTGTGACGAGAGCAATTTCATCTTCATGAGTCCAGGATGCCATAGCGGGGTTGGGTTCGTGGGATGGGGTGGACCAGTGGGGTAGCGGTTCGAGAGAAGTGGGTAGCCGGTGGGGTTGTTGGGTTCGTGGGATGGGGGGACCAGTGGGTTGGGTTACAATATATAGGCCTTTGGGAGACCCGCGTGGCGGTTCGAGAAGATGGGGGGACCGTTTGGGGGGACCGTTTGAATTTTAAAATTCAAAATTTAAAAAACCGCTTGACGTGGCGGGTGAGCCAATGAGATTCAGCCAACTAGCATGGCCAGACCGCCCCACGCCCGGCTTGAAAGCCAAGCCCCAAGGGCCACGCCCAAACCCAAGCCCACCCGGGTGGTGGCTTGGGCGTTTTACCCCAACCCACGCCCAAACCCCCGCCCCATACCCCACGGTCTAATGGAGGTAGCAAATCATGGAACTTTATTTCTAGTCGTGACTTCATCTAAATCTTAATAAATAGTCAATGCAATTTCATAATTAACCACTTTGATGTTATGATTTTTATATTTGAGAAAAAATAAAATATACTTATAAAAAGTTACAATAATATATAAAAGTTATATATAATGAAAATATAACCAGAATCAAATCAAATCAAATCAAGTCATAACAAAGCCAAGCTATGCAAAAAAAAGAGTAGTACTAGAATAAAGCAAACGTGTATCTACATTGGTTTAACAATTCCGTAATAGAATGGAGTGTAAGATGAGAACATACTGTTATATCATGGACGACTTATTAAAAATGATTAGATATATTTATAAGAATATTTCGTGAGCTAAAAAAATAGAAACGTGCAAAATAATTTAGAAAGGCCAATAAAATCACATAATTAAGGAAATGAAATGGTTATCATAGTAAATATGGTATTGTTGTCATATATTTGCGATATTTGATTAAAAAAAGTAAATATTACACGTGTATTATTAAGTTATATAATTTTTATTCTCAAACCTGTGTAATACACATGTCTATAATCTAGTTTATAATATAAATTCAACAAAGGGCAATTCTTAAATTCTTAAATTCAACAAAGGGGTTAAGTCGGCCGGCTTCCTCCATGGAGGTCGCCGGTTCGACTCCCACTTGTGGTCTTAGGGGGGGGGGGGGGGGACGTCCCAATGATGGATCGTATCCTACCGAGGCATGGTGCGGTCTTGAGGGCAACCCGGTTTTACCCAGCTGTTACCCCAGCGAGTCTCTCGTGTGGGGGCAGTATGGTTTCCGGGCGGAAGTCAGCTTGCGCAACGGTCGGGGCCCGATCGAACATCGCGTCCGGAAGAGCGGGGCTGACGGGGGATTGTCTTCGACATGAACCCGATGACCTAAGGTCCTGTACATTGAAAGTCACCTTAAAAAAAAAAAAAAACTCCTCTAAAAATTTTACAACCATAATAGTTATTCCATTCTGCGAACTAAATGGGTGATATGTTCTCTTTTTTGTTAACTAGCACTAAAAACATCTACGAGCCATACATGGTTATGTTTAAGTATAGTTTTTAGCTTCAGTGATTTTTTATTTGACCATTACTTAAAAAATATTAACCATTTAAGTGATCATGTTTAAACTTCACTTTTTAGTCATCAAAAGGTTAAAAACATAACCCTAAGCTTTATGTTATCATTTTCCTTCCATAAAGAAATGTAAAATTTTGTAAAACTAAATGCTATAATATCAACATATATGCCATAATAAAGGAAACCATGAAGAACACATTTGACGTTTTGAAATGGATGTCTTACCAAAGAAGTTATAAGTCTCCGGTCCAAGGTCACATGTCAAACCTTGAGCACCATGCCCTAAAGTTTCCTTTTCGGAAGATTTCAATATATACTTTTAGACTTTCACAATCTTCATTTAATATAAATAATATTCGTTTATGTTGTTTATATTAATATTAGTTCATTAGTTTAGTAGTTTATTAGTAATTGTACAATGAGTTTTATTTGTTATTTGACGTAGTATACTTTGTACAAACTATAAGTCCATGAATTTATTTTATGTGTTGTATATATTCACTTTACCACATATGAGCGTTGAACCAAAAATTTACTTAAATTTTCACATCAAATCTGTAGGGTTTCCTTTTTTAAATAATAATAATAATCTTAAACATAAATTATTTATTTATATACAAGGATAACCAACGACAGTGGATCATCTAAATTTCATTCTTGTACTTGAAAACAAGCTTGGAAGGTCCTCCTAAGGGGAGTGGGGGTGGTTCCGTGATGGAACACCTTCACGAGTGATGCCATGCAACAATCCATCGCCACCAACCTTTTCCACGCGTGATAGCATGCAGAATTTTAGATTCTGTGATTTTTTTCAAGCCGTGATGGTTTTGTGTTGTGAGGGTAGTTGTTGGTTGGGGAGAAATTATTGGGTGTGGTGATGAGTGATGATCATTGTCACTAAAAAGATTGTGAGTGATGGAAAAATGGTTGATGACATGACGGAACTTGATTGGGTGTTGTGAGTGATGAGTTATGACCACCCCCACCCCCCTAACACCTGAAACCCCCACCTTCCAGTTAACTTTTTTTTACGACAAATTTCTTTACTTCTGTCGTCTATGAAACTTGAACCCAAGACCTCCCCTCGCCAATGAACCATGTGTACCTTCCAGTTAACTTAACTCCATATAAATACGTACACCCATCATCATGCTAAAGTCATACATCATCATGCTAACTCCATAGCTTCAAATTTGTACCACGTTCGTAGTCCAAAGTCAGTCAGTCATACATGATGATGAGTTTTGTTCATATCGTTTTCTTCTCCATGGTGGTGTTCATCATGGTTGTTCTATCTCAGTTTCAGTTTCTTTCAGGTAACCTCCATTCCATCATCATTGAATATGAATATGAAATAGGTTACACAACATCGATAGATCTTTAAGTGTTGTTTAACTTCAGGTTCATATTCATCAAACAAGTATTTGCATTGGATAGATCATTACAACATAACAAATACAACAACTTCATCTCACAGAAGGCTTCTTTTCCAAGGTCAAGTTTTCTTTTTATGTAATCTAGTACAACTAAATATGCAGATGGTACAATATTATTACTTGACTTGCTGCGGTATTCCTTTGGAAAAACTGGGCTTCCTGTCTTTTTCTATTCATCTAAACATGCATATATGTATATATATATATATTTTACAGCATCTAGCAACATTGTCTTTTGTTCTTTGAAAAAAAATGAACATTCCTCTTACAAAGTGGCCGGTATTTGCCAAAAAGATAATCATTTTAGTTACTAATTAATAATTGAAATCTTGGCAAGCTAGGTACAAGTATAGATGCACACCAGTCACATAATATATGTGCATTGTGTCTACAAATGATTCATATGAGATGAGTTACGTCTTCCTTTTTCCCTATCTAAACAAATAATAATAGTTGGTAAATGTACAACTTTACAAGAACATAGTACAACCAGATAGAATACTTCCCATTAATACAATACTGTAATTACCAATTTGAGTTCTGTCTCTCTCTCTTTTGATGTAGATCTCTTCCATCAGAAATGTTGGTTGTAATTTGTCGAAGGTACAACTAAGCATGTACATGGTACAACTTATACCCATTTAGCAACTGCAATAGCAAATGGCTTCTTTGTCTTTTTCCTTTTTTTTCTACAAAGCATGCACGTGATACAACATACATACATACATTATGTGCTCTTCATGCAACCTTTTGCTGCTGCAATATATACATACTCTCATTAGCTAGGCAACTTAAACTACCACAAATAGGTCCTGTGTTCACCTCTCATACAACATACTAATATATAGTGTATTATTAAATTAAAAACCTATAAATTAGCAACATAACTATGCTTAAGGTTGTTGTATTTTTAGCTTTGGGAGTTTTTCATAAAAAATTGTAATTTTCCTTTTTAACCTAGGGATGAGCTCGGTACCGACCGGTACCGAACCGGTACCGGAACCGGTACCGGAACCGAAAATCCTCAAAAGTGGATACCGGTACCGGTACCGAATATACCCGGTACGGTACGGTACCGGTACCGGTATTTGAGGGCAAAAACCGGTAAATACCGGTACCGAACCGGTACTGAAAATGTCAAAAGCCGGTACCGAAAAGGTACCCGGTTTGGTAAATTCGGTACCGGTTCGATACCGGTACCGGGTCCATTTTGCTCATCCCTATTTTAACCCTAAAGTTTTAATTTTTGACAATTTAAGTTTAAAGTTTTAATCTTTGATAATTTAACCACTTTGATTAGTTTGATTTTTCATTTCTATTTCAAAAGTTTTCATCTTATACAATTTAACCCCTTTGATGAATTTGATTTTTCACTTCTAATTCAAAAGTTTCCATCTTTTGCGATTTAACCATTTTTATATTTTTTTACTTTTAATCCAAAGCTTTTCATCTTTTGCAACTTTGGTCCCTTATACTTTTCATCTTTCACGAAGTGTTGTAATCTTGGCTTTGGGGGTTTTTTAAAGAAAAAATGGTTATGCATATGGTTGTTGTAACCTTGGCTTTGGCGGTTTTTCAAAAAAAAATTTGATGTTTTACTTTTCACTTAAAAGTATTTCATAAATTACTTTTAACCCAAAACTATTTGTTTTTTTACTTTTAACCCAAAACTTTTTATCTTTTGGGATCTATCATCACAGTTTTTTTTTACTTTCAACTTTGTTCCTTTATAGTTTTCATTTTCCGCAAATTTTACGCTTTATGCTTCGTTCTAAATTTTGTGACTTAACCCATCGCAACATGCGTCTTTGGTTTAACGTTTTTACTTTTCGTTCAAAATTTTCCGAGTTAACACGACGCAACGTGCGTGTGTGGGTGAACGTTTTTACATCGTCTATTTTTTCCCGTTTGACAGGTTCAACATAACGTATGGGTCCTAAATCGACTTAGTTATAACTAAAGAATAGGGTCGTAATTCTAGTTATTATTAATTATTAAGTTAAATCCCATATACATTTTGTTTCTTCTAGACAAGCTGGTAGTTGTTGTTGCTATATAATAATTAACTAACAAAATATATATATAAAACTGCAGGTCCATCTTGTACATCTCGAGACTTGAGCATTTCACAAAGCAAAGGGTCAACAATTAGTGGGATACCACAATACATAGTCCAAATAGTGAACACATGTGCATCACAATCAGGGTGTGCACCCTCAAACATCCATCTTCATTGCGGTTGGTTTGCCTCAGCAAGAATGGTCAACCCAAGATTCTTCAAGAGGCTTGCTTATGATGACTGTTTGGTCAATGGTGGCCACACGTTGACAAGTGGTCAAATGATCAGTTTTTCTTACTCAAACTCTTTCATGTACCCCATCTCCTTAAAACATGCCACATTCTGCTAGCTGGTAGAAAAAAATAAAAATAACATTTTTACATGGATGGGGAATTTCTGAAAAGCAAAAGGTGATGATGATGATGTATAGAAGATGGAAATTGGTTTTGAATTTAAAGCTTCTTAATATGTTCAGGAGATTGATTGGTCATTCATTAGATTTGGAGAATTCATTCTTGGGTCAAAAAGCAATCTGCTTTTTGTGTCACTTCTTCTCACACTTTGCAGGGTTGTGTCTAATCTACACACACTTGAGCTTGTGCTCCCTCCCTGTAAACAAAATGGCAGTCCAGAAATTGTCGAAGAAAAAAGGAATTCTATACAAGGGCATGCTTGTCCTTTTCCTCTGCTAGTCAATATAATAGATCCTCTTTAATTTCTTTATTTCTATGAATGCAAACTATTTTAAGCCCAACCCAATGTTCATGACCCATGAGCCTTAAGGTTTACTATTGTATTATATGACCAGCCAGTGCGTTACGGCGGAATTATAAGTGGTTTAATATCATTAAATTAGATGCAAAAATTCGTAAGTTTATTCAAACATTTTTTTCTTGTTGCTTTATCCCTAGCCTACAAAACAATAACACCACCAAAATCCTATGCCATAGTCAGGTTTATATAATACCCTTAAACAAATCATATCCGAACATGTCTGCCTATGACTTCGAATTATAGACAAACTAAATAATTTAAACAATAAACATGAATCAAATATAATATATATATATAATTACCAATACATCCGAGAATTAAACCCAGTTCTTTGTTTGATGTCGTTGCCATTGTTAGACTGATTGTTTGAACACAACACACAAATCACTCCATGAATCCATCTTGAATCTGGGTTACATAGTAGTGATAAATGAACCCACCGATTTTCAAAAATCTCATAAGACACGTCCCGTGTGGTTGACATCGTTCTTTTGTCTTTACTTGGTAGGCATGACATGAGCAGGGGCGGACCTACATAGGCCCGTGGGTGGGCGGCCGCACCCCTTGAAAAAAAAAATTTAGTGTTATTTTTCGCGAAAAATCCCAACCGCACCCCTTGAAAAATTTCGACCGCACCCCTTGGAAAATTCTGACCGCACCCCTTAGAAAAAATGCTAGAATTTATATAAAAAATTTTTGTAAAGTTAGCCCACAATAAAACTTATTCCTATAACCCAAAATCAAGCCCAATTATCCAACCCAAATAACTAAATCAATTCACAAAACATAACCCAATTACCCAAATAAAGCCAATCGCCCTTTCATCTCCCGCCCTCCCCTTCTGCAGCGACCAAGAGAAGAAACAGAAGATCAACCACCATTCAACCTGCAACAGGCTTCGATCGATCAACCTTTGAATCTGCAGACTAGCCGACCAGAGGTACGAACGAATCCTTGATTTTATTCTTCAAGAGTTTTGAATTTTGATAAGGTTTTTGAATGATAGGGTTGTTGTGTACTTGTGTTGTTGATAAGGATGTTAGGTTGCTGCTGCCTGCTGTTGTACAATAATAAAGGCAGTCGGTCACTCGGTCGGCAATTGCCATTTATTGGTTCAACAACAACTTGTTTACTTTAATATTGAAAAAGTTAGTGGAGATTGTAAGATTATTGTAACAATGTTTGACTTGTTTTTATGATTATATAAATTTAAGTTTGATGTTCTTTTTTTACATGACCCGACCCGACCCGACCCGAACCGGTTTTTTTATGTATATATCTAGACGCCTAAGATTTAAAAAAAAAATTCCGCACCCCCATGAAAAAAATCCTGAGTCCGCCACTGGACATGAGGGCGTGTTTGATCAGGCATGGCTCCGTGTACTTAGTCTGGTTTTGTCTTTTCTTTTCTTTGAGTGAGGATAGGCATGAGAATGTGTCACATGACTGTTTGTTTGCATAACCCTTGATTTTTGGCACAAATTTGCTTCTTTTATCAATTTGTGGATTTTTTTCCACCTAAATATAAAAAATAAACAAATAAATGACTTATTTATAAAATTCATACAATAAAAACATAAAAAAATCACACCCCGGATGATATAAAAACATGTCAAGTTTTGTACATATCAACATATATAGCAGCAGACTAGTTTCCATCCAAATCAACAATCTGAAAGCGTAGACAAGATGAGTAAGCAAACTAAATAATAATAATGTATGACTATTATCAGCTTGTAGGAGCACTTAAGCATGAAAAAGAAATTCAGCTAAGATGGTAGATCAATGAAATACCAAAACAAGTTGGGAACCTAAATTGGTCGGTTAAACATGTCAATATCGCCACTAGAGCCTGCCTGTGAACGTGTTCTCTAGCGTACGTCACAATCAGCATCTTCGAATCTTCTACAACTAACTCCATACTCTTCCGCGCCAGACATCCCTTTTCCGGTGTTGCATTTGTAAAAAACTCTACACATATATCAAATAACCCTTTAATACCCCTTAATACAAGGAGGGCTGATTTACAATGCTGGTTAACATGCCATGGCATCATTAACACTCCAAATGTTAGCGAACACACTATTCATGCCAGGAGAGTTCCTGTACTCCCTGAAACGACAAAACAGGATATGAAATTATAGCTGAAAGCACTGCACAACTTGTTGCTCATAGAAGTGGCAATGTTTATTTAGTAGACATGTCAAAAGATAACATCCACACATTCTGTTACAACCCCAAATCCATAGCTAAGAATCGAAAAACTTTGTTCAAAAGAGTAAAACAATTGTTTTATTGGTTCAAAAGTCTGTTCAAGGGTAAAAAAATCATGATTTTACAATAGTAGAGTAATTACTATAGGGTAATTATAATTACTCTACAAAAGTCTTCCTAATGAGAGTCTTTCAGAAACATATAATAGATTTGCAAAATTATTAAATCACCTCAAAAAATCGGCGTTGAGGTAAAATGTCTTTGGTCTACGAACCACATCTGTAGAAGAAGAGGTGGATCAAACTTGTGCAGTCTGCAAGAAGAAGGCTGAAAGGATTTTTAAAGATGCTTTAGCAACATTTATTCCCTTGAGAAGGCTCGTGGTGGGTTTTCAACCAGCTAGTTTTGAAAAGAGTTAACTGCCATTTTCATCCCTGTGGTTTGGTCACTTTGGCCATTTCAGTCCATTTTTCAAAAATGCGCCATTTTCATCCCCGACGTTCTGGAAAGGTGCCATTTCAGTCCAAAAATCATAACCCAGTTAAGTCAGTTTGTAAATAAGGACTGATTGTGTAAATTTGTAACATAAAGGACTGATTGTGTAAATTTGTAACACCACCACCACTAGCCCTGCCACCACCACCACTCCGCTGCCACCACCACCACCACCGCCACCACCGCCACCACAGCCACTGCCACCACCACTACCACCGCCACCACAGCCACACCGCCACCACAGCCACTGCCACTGCCACCACCGCGACTACGGGATCTTGTGCGATTATCTTTGGCTTGTGTGATCAAGAGTTCATCATCATCGTCAATCATCACGTTGATCATCATCAACAGTTCTTCGAACCACCATTCCATACATAACCCGACCTGCTACCACGTCTTACCACCGGAGATACACCAATCCATCCATCATTGTTCATCAACAGTCACCGTTCATCATCGTCATCATCTCCGTCAACGATCACAACGATCACCAAACACATCACCACCGCTGTGTTCGGAGTTCTCGAGACCACCGTGCCCGATAACCACCTGAACTTAATGAATCTTTAAAATAAGTCTTGACATATTCTTGTGGTTAGGGTGCCATGTATGAAGAAAGGTGGGATCAGGTTTACAGTGAATGGACACTCATATTTCAACTTGGTGCTGATAACAAACGTAGGAGGAGCAGGGGATGTAACAAGGGATTTTGGGATTTGGGTATCAGAGAGGATGACGACGATGAACGGAGGTGAACAATGGTGGTGAACGATGACCGGAGTGAGGTTCAGGTTAAGTTCAGGTGGTTGTCGGGCACGGTGGTGGCGGTGGTGGCAGTGGCTGTGGTGGCGGTGGTGGTGGTGGTGGCAGTGGCTGTGGTGGCGGTGGTGGTGGTGGCAGCGGAGTGGTGGTGGTGGCAGGGCTAGTGGTGGTGTTACAAATTTACACAATCAGTCCTTTATGTTACAAATTTACACAATCAGTCCTTATTTACAAACCGACTTAACTGGGTTATGATTTTTGGACTGAAATGGCACCTTTCCAGAACGTCGGGGAGGAAATGGCGCATTTTTGAAAAATGGACTGAAATAGCCAAAGTGACCAAACCACAGGGACGAAAATGGCAGTTAACTCTTTTGAAAATTTAACCAGTCAACAGCTATTTTCGTTATTTCCCCTTTCTAAAACGTCAACACACGTTCCCAAAGTGAAAATTTTGCTTGATGAGTCCCTGCTCTATTTAATTCGCTATGATTTGAGTCCATCTGTCAAATCGGGTCAAATATAATACGTTTTCATTAAACAGTATAAATTTGAGTTACTTTACGTTTCGACACCGCCGCCACACGCGGAAAAATTTACTAGTTGAATACAAAAAATGTTTAACGACATTCCACGAAGTTCGGGAGCGAAAACGGGCCTCGGAAACGTAATTGGGCTTCACAAACGACAAGAAACGCGTGTTTGGATACTCGTCACTAGCACACTTATTACGGACGCAAAACTGTGAGTTCATGTCCTCCTTTTCTTTTAACGCTTTTTGGTTTTACAACTCAGTTTGGAAGCTGAGAAATACATAAATTTCTAACATAAACAGACTAGATATTTGATTTAATCAATTATTCACGCGTTTTCGTCTAAAATTGGAAAGTGGGCGAAAATTGACGAACCTTGATTTTGGACTCTCAGAGCTTGCCTATATGTATTCCCTTATTACTCATGGTTCCAATCGTTTTTTTGCTTAAGTCCAAACCACACCAGCCGATTCCCTATTATAAAGTTACCCAGAATGATAACACTTGGAAAAATCAGATTTTCTCACGCAATCATAGTCATTCAACAACCCGACTCATCGTCGTTGGCGCATATTTAATTATTTCTGATTAAATATATGTTGAATACTTTTGTGATCTGTGAAAATTGTACATTGAGTACCTAATTGCAATGATCCTGGTTTGTCATACACCTCGAGGTAAAACCCCGCATGTGAAATTTGAGAGTGTGACAAATTTATTCTCGTTCTAGTGACTTTTGGAAAGGCGCCATATGAGCGAACAATTGAAATTCCTTTTCTAGTCGTTCGGGTAGACTCACATCATAACATCATTGGGTGTTGTTGAGAAAAAGTCTTGTTTTATGGTTCCCAGATACTAAAGGTTTGACTCTAAAGGTTTGACTGGGGGAATGATTTCTTCATCTCGTCTTCACTTCCCTTTCCCATGGCATAAGTCGCACATATTAATGTTAAATTTTTTATTAATGATTTATCTCACATTAAATTTTACTGTTTTTAATTTTGATATTACTTTTTGTAGGCTCATCTCTCTGGTTAGAATTTCGGTAGTTAATGATAATTGTAGGCAATCACAGTGATTAGACGACTGTTGAGTAAAATAGCGATAAGAAAATTTAAATTTGAGTAAACTTCCATTTTGCTCCCTGTGGTTTGTTCGTTTTAACGGTTTTGCCCCAATCACTTAAAAACGATCATTTTCCTCCGATAGTTTACTATGTTTTTCCCATTTTGCTCCCTATCTCTAACTCCATCCAAATTGTTTGTTAACTGAAAGAGTATTTTGGTAACTTCAAGTATAAAAATCATTTATTCAATTTTAAATTATGTTATTGTTTTTAATGATATTAAAAATGAAATTATAAAAATCATTTATTCAATTTCATTAAATGCTTAAATTTGTTTTTGTCATTTAGTGATATTATATCATCATCACCATTCATTCACCAACATTCCGCAACCTCTCCTCCTCCCAATGTTGCAATACAATGACCACCACCTGCCATCATGACTAGCCTACCACCACCATCAAGACTAGCCCGCCACCACCATCATCCACCACTTAATTTTCTATTGAAGAATCATGACCGCCGTTGGACCTCACTACCACCGCCGTTGGACCTCACTACCACCGCCGTCGGACCTCACTACCACCTTCGTCTGAGCTAATCGACACCACAATCATCGAAACCAACTACCACCGTCGCCACTTCCGCTTAAAGATCTTATACTCGACCATGGTTAGTTGTGATTTCCGGCCAAATCTTGTCACAGATCTCGTACAGGGGCGGACCTAGAGTGATAGATGGGGTAACCTCCATTGCCCCTTAACGCTCCGGTGACGCTCCGATGGTAGTGTAAATTTTGGAAAAAATTGACGTTTTTTTTCAGTTTCGTTACCACTTTTTATTGAAACGTTACCCCTATGCGGATTTTCTAGATCCGCCACTGATCTCGTATATGGTTTCAAACCAAGTTTGTAGATATGGTGTGGATTTTGCGGATCTAGAGTGAGGAATTTAGGGTTGCAAAAGGTGTTCATTTTTCAAGCGAAGGGGTCGGACTAGGGTTGATGTGCCGATGGTCGGTTGGTGGTGGTGGTGGCAGGCAGTGGTAGGGTTGTGGTTGTCGAGGCTGAGGTGAGAAAGAGAGAAAATATGAATTAAGTTTTAGTGTCGGGTGTTCAAATTTGGGGTTGGGTGTTTCCAAGTTGCCGACGAGTTTTAGTGACCAGATGGTGGTGGGCTGGTGGTGGTGGTTAGGTGGTAATTGGAGGTGGTTGTGTTTGGTAGAGAATATGTACAGAGTGAAAGGGATGAGAGAGATGGAGAGACTCTTTCTCTTATATATGTATATAAATCTAATAAATATTAAATCTTTATCTTTAAAATTACCAAAATACTCTTTCAGTTAACAAAGAATTTAGATGGAGTTAGAGGCGGAGAGCAAAATGAGAAAAACATACTAAACTATTGGAGGAAAATGACCATTTTTAAATGATTGGGGTAAACCATTAAAGTGACCAAACGATAGAGAGCAAAACGGAAGTTTTCTCTTTAAGTTTTGTTCCACTTATATAAATAGGGGTGAAATGTAAGATGTAAATGGGTGTTTGGGATTCCTTATTTTCATCTACTTATAAGGGGGGTGGGGGTGGTCACTAGTGATAGAATTCCATCACTCACAAGCACTCAATCAAGTTCCGTAATGTCATCAACCATTTTTCCATCACTCACAACCTTTTTTAGTGGCATTGGTCATCACTCACCACCACACCCAACAATTTCCCCCCAACCAACAATTCCTCACACAATCAATTCATCACGCGTTATTTTTGTCACGCGTTATACTTTTCAACCAACATCCACGCGTGATAGAAGTATGGTGGCGGTGGGAATTTTTTTTTATCACTCGTTAATTTTGTCCCATCACGGAAGAAAACTCACCGCCCCCAGTGGCCTAAGTTATTAATTTTTTGGAAAGTTAAAAAGTTATTTAGGATTAAGTGTGTTGTGAAGGAAGAAGTTAATAAGTGGGTGTTTGGGTTAGCTTATTTTGGAACAACTTTTAACTTATTGACTTATAATAAGTTGGTTTTTAGTGGGTGTTTGGGTTAACTTATTGACTTATAATGAGTTTTTGTGTGATGAAAAGTCAAAAAGTAGAAGTCAGGAAATCCTGACTTATTGACTTATAAGACTAAAGGGAGTGGGGCGTTCTCCCCCTCCAAGACGCCTAAGGCCGCCCCGCACACCACCCCCATTAGGCGTTCCATGGGGCGTCCCCCTTTGGGCATCCTCTTCTCGTCGCCAAGCTCCTCACACAAATCAATTTTTGACCGTTGAGCATGCACACAATTTCAAGAATTCCCCCCTCCAACGGCTACTTTGACCAATTATTGTTTTTTTTTTAACCAAATCACCTATATATATATATACATCCACCATACAACACCATTTTCATTAACACACTCTAAAAATATATAACACCATTTTTATAAAATACATTCTTTCAACACAACCATTTTGTTTTTTTGGAACCACAAATGGAGTTCAACGTCCCTTCGTCATCCTCGTCCGATGACGATACAACTTCATCTAGTTCTTTTGAATTTGAAGAAGCCATCAACGAGGCGGTAATGACAACGATCAATTTAATGGTTCAAGTTGCTAGCGAGGACAATGAAACGGATGACCAACCGATTAGAAGAAGAACTCAGATTATGCGGGATCATGCCGCAGGACAACAACGACTGATGCAAGACTATTTCGGGGAGGAGCCGGTATATGACGCGAAGATATTTAGACGTCGGTTTCGCATGAGTAAACGTCTATTTACCCGTATTACAAACGACATGGAGGAAGATTATGATTATTTCAAACAAAAGTACGACGCTCGTGGGTATCTTGGCTTAACTCCATTACAAAAGTGTACTGCGGCCATCCGACAACTTGCATATGGCACAAGCGTTGATTCATTTGACGAGTACCTGAGAATGTCTGCCAGGACTGCACGAGAGTCACTCACACACTTTTGTAAAGGTATATTTACTAAATTTTGTTTTCAATTTTTTTATATATTTAACTTTAGCGTCAATTTTTTTATATGTTAGTGTCAATGTTCGTATACATATTTAAATTTATATAGGTGTGATTGAGTTGTATGGGCCGGCTTATTTACGACGTCCGACTTGGAGTGATCTCCAAAGGATGTACGACGTGCATGAGCACGTTCACGGTTTCCTCGGTATGATCGGTAGCATCGACTGCATGCACTGGAAGTGGGAACAATGCCCTACCGCTTGGCGTGGTACACATACTAGAGGCGACATTGACAAACCGTCGTTAATATTGCAGGCGGTTGCATCTTATGATCTTTGGATATGGAATGCATATTTTGGTCAACAAGGTTCTCACAATGACATCAACGTGTTTGAGTCTTCGCCGGTTCTCGAAGAGATTATAAACGGGTTGGCACCAAGTTCAGCGTTTTATGCGAGCGATAATTACTACAAACGCGGATATTATTTAACTGACGGTATCTATCCGGAGTACGCAACGTTCGTAAAGACGTTCACCGATCCTATTGATCTTAAAAGAAAATATTTCAAGAGAACAAGAATCAGCAAGAAAAGATATCGAGCGAGCGTTTGGAGTTCTTCGAAAGCGATGGCACGTCATCAATTATCCAGCAAGATACTGGACAAAGGAAAAAATGCATGACGTTATTTACACATGCATTATTTTGCATAACATGATATTGGAAGACGAAGACAAAGTCATTTGCCAAGATAACAATGAGAATGACCCTTCATTGTTCCCGGAGTATTGGACACAAGAAGTATCATCGGAGACACGAATCGAGAACATAATGGATATAAAGAATAGAGAAACACACAACATGCTTATGTCTGACTTGATTGATCACCTATGGGACAACAAACAACCAGGATAAGAGGCGGAACTCCTTAACGAGGATGAAGGAGATAACGAGGATGAAGATAATAACGATGTAGTCGACCTCGACCTAAACGAGTACGTTAGTGACGATGAGTAGTAGATGTGTATTCTTGTATGTTTTTTAATGAATAAGTTGTATGTTGGTTATTTTATTTAATGAGTATCAATAATTTTATAAAAAAATATAACACTTTATATTTTTAACATAAAAAAAATCAAAATTAAATGGGTGCCACGTGTCGCAAGACGTCCTACCCAGCAAAGTTGCCCCACTCCCCTTTTTTTGCTCAAAATCCTCTAATCTGACGTGGCGCCACGTGTCGCAAGACGCCCTCTCAAAAGGATGCCCCACTCTAAGACCATGTGTAGTGGTAGAAGGTTATAATGCCCCCACTATGGGGCATTATACGACACGTGGCGTCCTAGTCAGCAAGGGGGCATTATAGCAAAAGTGGTGTAGTGGGTATAATGCCCCATATTCTTTTTAATGAAAAAAAAAAAAAAAAAGAAGAAGCAATTGATTGGTGGGTAATTTGGTGTAGTGGTGTGTCAGAGCATGTGACTAAATTTGATTGGTGGGTCTCATTTGTTCCTTGTGCAATTCGGCGTTTTCATTATAACGCGGAGAACAATTTTTTCAAAAAATAACGCCCCAAAACGCCCCCTGTAATGGGGGGTTGGGCGTTATCGGGCGTTTTCGGGCAAAAATTTTTAAAAAAACGCCCCACTACGGGCGGTCTAAGTAATAAGTAGAAGTTAAAAAGTAGAAAAATAAGGAATCCCAAACACCCTAAGTCACAATTTCTGACTTATTAACTTTTTAGAGAGAAAAAAAAAGGAATAGCGACTTTAAGATGAAGAAGTTAAGATAGATAAGTTTGAAGTGACTTTGAAGATGAAGAAGTTAAGATAGATAGATAGATAGATAACCGATTCTTGAATGGCTCTCAAATTCTTCTGTTGCAATCTGCTCAGCAGTCGTACGTAATCTCCCTCTCTCTCTTTATATATAAACACTCAGCGCATTGAGTATAGGGTTTTGTTTGAATAGGTATGTATTGTATGTCAGGTAAACTAGTGAAGGTGAACAACTCCATTGAGAAAGTGAGGGATCTAGTTACAACAACTAACCTTCCTTCCATCGCAACTTTCCCCCAAACCTCTCTACACAAAGGCAATTGGGTTAAGCTAATTTGCGGTGCTAGCTTCGAGGTTAGTTACTCTTTGTTTGTTTGAATAATGATGATGATGCTAGTGTCTTCTTCTGATTTGTTGCTTGCATCAGGATGTGGTGGATATTAGGAATCTTTCTCTTGTTTACACTCTTGCCGGAGGTGAACTTCACTTCAACACCATACTTACTTACTACTTCATCATATTCATACTGCCTGCCTTTGCCTAATTGTCTGTCTGTTTGTTTTAGTTGATTGTATCGACTGTGCTGCTGATGCCGCCGTGGTCAATGCCGTCAATGAAGGAATCGATGCAGCAACAGCAATCTTCCCTATTAGAAGGCCTTGGGTTATGATTAGTGTCAATGATGATCAGGATCTTCACTTCCGAAAAGCCGGTATCCCTTCCATTTCTTTTTTTATATACACTCTACTCTTCTGATACATTACTCCTTTTGCTTTATCTTTCAAGTTTCATCACATTAAGGTTTCAAAAACACAATTTCACTTCTGCTATTGGTATTTTATCAATTACAATTCTATAAATATTTACACGAAAGCAGGATTCATTCAATACACACACACACACACACACACACACACAATGGACCACTATGCCATGTATGTAGGAACTGTAAGGCTGTTGATGGGATGGGACATTAACTCTCTATTAGCTTAACAGAATTTCATCCAGATGATTGTCCAATCGACTGCTCAAGACCATGTGAAAATGTATGTCCTGCTAATGCAATCTCCAACCAAGGTCCTTTCCTTCTTCAACTAGATGATATTCCCTCTGTTGGCGTGTATTAGTTGCATAGTTTTTAATTCTTAGCATTATTTTAGCCTAAGATTACATCCTTTAATATTGTGTTGTGATCTCGTTTATGCTATTAGTTTGTTGATTAACTTGTAACGTATGAAGCCAGGAGTAACAACAGAGCGTTGCTATGGCTGTGGACGTTGTTTTCCAGTTTGTCCATATGATAAAATAAGTTAGACGCTTTCTTTTCTTTGTTTTTTCATCTTTTTTCACATATGTGTGGGGGGGTCTTTTCATGATAATACTGGTAAATGCTTCCATTGATACAGAAGCAATATCATATGTAAGAGACGCTGCTGCAACATCTAAACTTCTTGAGAGAGATGATGTTGATGCTCTCGAGATTCATACAAATGGAAGGTACTCTTTTTAAATCAGTATATGGACTGATGTTTTTTTCTCCGTGTGATTTTATTGTGTTCATGTTATAGATAATAAAGATTACTTTTAAAATAAGAACTTAAGGAAATTTATGTTTGTTTGTTTAATAACATCTGCAGGCAGACCAGTTCGTTTAAAGAGCTTTGGAATGGTTTGGGAGATTCTGTCAATCATCTAAGCCTTGTGGCAGTAAGTCTAGAACCAACTATAACTTAATATTCTTTTCATCACATGCAAAGGAGCTCTTTATGTCAACTGAAACATGTCACTAATTCATTATTTGGAGCTAAAATTCCCTAATTGTCTCCAAGCTAATGTTACAGCTATCTTTGTAATTTTCCTTTTGGTCTCTAACATTTAGTTTGACTTAAATGTTGATAGCTTGTGTTATGATGGGAAGGGTATTTTGGACATTTTATTATATGCATGTAGAACAGATTGCTGCAATTAGGCTCATGCTGATTTTTAGCTTCAAAACTGTACCCTTCCTTCCAATTGAAATTGTAGTGGTTGTCTTTTTGTGACATCTTATGTTAGGCTCTTTCATTTATATTAATTTCAATCTATAAATATAAAAAATAAATGTTAAACACTGTTTGGGGTCCATAAAGTAATACTTCTATTTAAAAGCTGTAAATCCAATTCAAACAATTCGCATCGATCCCAAGGGTAGTTTGGTCATTTCGTTTATATCCATGTAGAGACACTTCTTTCTATGTTTATAGGACATGCTTGATCTTAGGCCCATTTCTAAAATACCATTTGATGTATTAGCAGTTTTATTTTGATTTCAAGTAGACGTTGATAGCTTACAAGTCAACAAACGTACCCAGTTAAATCCCACTCATATGATAGGGTATGGGGAAGATGTTGATAGTTTCATTAGACTATTTAAAAGTATGACTAGCATAGGTTGTATCTGTCATTAAATTTTGTAACAAAATCATAGTCAATATTGCGTATTTGAACAAGTATTGGTTTGTCCGTAAGAAGTCAAAACTTTCTTTTCTCAACAGGGGAAGTTTATAGATGTGAATTTAAGAAATATTTGTCATAACTGCAGGTTAGCTTACCCTATGTTGGAGATTCAACTGTCTCCATGATGAACAAGTTGTACTCTATCCTAGAAAACAATCTTTGCTGCTTGAATTTATGGCAGGTATGTACAATATTGAAAAACGTTTTATGCATGGTGCACTTGAGTACAAATTCTTGGCTTCCTGTAATATTATGTTGTACTTTATGTCTTTATGCATAACTGGTCATGTTTTGATTTTCTGATACACTTTCTAATGCATCAAGTACAATATAATTAACATGTGGGATTAAGGTAAGGACCGATTTGGAGTCCATATCCTCATGTTCCAGCAATATGATAAAATATTCGTTTCTAAAGGGAGTGATCTTTACACCAAAGTTATCATGTACACCACTAAACGTTTTTAGATGCTTTATGTACATTATGATAATGTGTGGGGTATCGACTAGGATTCAAACCATCCTTAACAGATGATGCATGTGGATCATCATGTACATGTTCTAACACATGAAGTATTTGTAGTTAGATGGTCGACCAATGAGTGGAGATATTGGGCGAGGTGCCACTCGAGAATCCATTGCTTTTGCCCAGCGATTGGCTTTTACTAAAGAAAAACCTCCTGGTTAGTGTATATATATTACACTCTTCTTTTAGTGGTCATTAGCGGCTTAGCCTGTTAGATTTACAACACACTGAGTAGCTACAGCTGGTGGTACAAGTTACTAATGCATGTGTGATGGCATCTTCTTCCTTTGACGTTTACTTGTCTTGAATATGTGTTACCATGATGTAGGCTTTCTTCAACTCGCGGGTGGTACGAATGCTCACACAGTGGACGGTTTAAAAAAACTGAACCTTTTCCAAATGCCGCCGGTTTTTGGTATAGTTTTACTCTTTTCCAAATGCCGCCGGTTTTTGGTATAGTTTTTGCTTATAATAATTTCTTCTATAAGAATCTTTATAAGGACTCTTCGTTAAAAAAAATCAGATGTTTCACCAAATTTAAAGATATCACTAAATTTGCATACAAGTCCCTGAACTTTGTTTTTACATGATTAAATCGCTAGACTAACGAAATGTCTTTAACATAATCATGCAAAAAAGGAACTTATCGTTGAATTTTCAAAAGTCGAGTGATTTAATCATGCAAAAAAGGAACTTATCATTGAATTTTCAAAAGTCGAGTGATTTCATCATGCAAAAAAGGACTTGTATAATAATATTAAAGTCTAGGTTTGTCCATGAATGTAACAGATTGTAAAAGATTTGACATGAGTTAGGTCATTTAGTGTCGCTTTCTTGTTTTCCGGTTGTGCTAATTTGTATCGTTTGCCCTCCATAGAGAACTCAACCGCGTCTAATTCAAATGCTTTGATTGGAGGAATTGCTTATGGCGGCTATGCCCGCAAGGTCAGTAAGTTTCTTTAAAACAAAAGTGATAGTTTCCGCTGCTGAGAGTAGAGCAATTTTTTAATTTTGGTTTGGTTGTGAGTGATGGGTTAATGTTGTTTTGTACAGATTGTGGGAAGGGTTTTGAGTGGTATGCAGTCAGAGGGTGGTGAGATAGAGTCAGATCCGAATCATCTGCTCATGGCAGTTATCCAAGCCATGACCTTAGTAGGAGGGGTCAAGTCATACAATATCACTTGCTCATGATTCCTTACATTGTAATTTGTAAATGTTTTCCAATACAATCCTTTTCAAGTAATTATGTTTGATAATATTAGACAAGTATTTATAAGTATTATTTAGTATTAGTCATAATTATATATTAGAGACTATTAGTGTGTAATTATGTATTCTGTTTATACTCTCTGTATACTCTATTATTAATACAATAACATACAACATTATTACGTTGGTTATCTTGGTACATAGCCAACCCTAATTTTTTTTGCCGCCACCTTCTCCAATCGCTGCACAATCAGCGCCGCCAACCATACCCTCTTCTCTCAATGGCTCTCCTTCAACCCTTTACCGCAACAGACAAACAAAGCCGCAACTCTCATCAGTTCGGTTTCACCCTTTCCCCTACCAATTATGGTCATTGGAAAACCATGCTACACTCGTTTCTTGTCACAAACAAGTTGTACGACTATGTTGATGGCACCATTCCTTGTCCAGAACCTTTTCTTATCGTCCCATCAGCCGAGAAAGACCACCCTCCGATCACCCAGACAAACCCTAATCATGCTACATGGGTCGCTAATGATGCTCACGTATGTATGTTGCTGTTATCTACAATATCGGAAGGCACGTTTCAGCATGTACAGGGCGAGACATCCAGGGAGTTATGGCTTGCCCTGGAACGCGCCTTTGCTCCTCATACAATCTCACGTGAGTACACCCTTAAATGTCAACTTTTACGTATCAAGGTGGAACCTAATGAAACTAGTTCTGCTTATCTTCTTCGTGCCCGTGAATATGCTGATGCTCTTGCAAACATAGGGGAGCCGCTCAAGGAAAAAGATTTGGTAATGCTTGTTGTCGCATGTCTTCGTGAGAAACATGATGGTTTTAAGTCACAAATTGTGGGTCGACAACTTCCCACCGCCTTTACTGATTTACATGCACTACTCTCAGATCATGAGTATATGATCAGAAAGCCAATGCCCTTCAGCAATCCAGCCTTCCTTACCACCTGTCACTGTCAATGCCCTTCAGCAGCTCCTGACACATCTTGGCCTTCAAATGCCGCAGCCTGCCTCACAATTTTCTTCCCAGCAGCCTTAGACCAACTATGCTTCCAGGGGCCGCGGTCGTGGTTCTTACGGTCGTGGCCGGGGTAGCCGAAACAACCCTCGCAACAACTATGCAGATTATCGTTCACAACCAACAACCAATTGGCTTCCAGACACCAGTTGCAATGGACACTCATCCATGGATCAACAAAGTCTTGACCACTCAGAGTCGTATTATGGTAAGGATTCTCTTTATCTCGGCAATGGTGAAAGTCTCCCCATTTTACACATCGGCTCGACCAAAATTTATTCCTCCACACAAAACCTTTATCCTTTCAAATATTCTTTATGTCCCTCAACTTAAACGAAATCTCCTTTCTATACAAAAAATTGGTTCTGATAATCATGTGTTTTTTGAATTTCACTCGACTTTTTTTGTTGTGAAGGACAAGTTTACATGTAGAACCCTCCTCACGGGTCCAAGTGACAATGGGCTCTATTCTCTCCCCCTGTCGCTTCCTCGTCCTGTTCACAAAGTTGCTTTTTTCGCTGTTCGTGCTTCTGCTGACACATGGCATCGAAGACTTGGACATCCACATCCAGACCTTTTGAAGTCTATGTTATTTACTTGTTCTCTTCCTGTTAGCAATAAAAGTTTAAGTTCCTCTTGTAATTCGTCACATGGGGAAATCCTCAAAACTTCATTTATTACCTTCCACTTTTTCCAGTCAACGTGTGTTAGACTTAATCTTTTGTGATGTTTGGGGTCCCGTCCCGGTTAAATCATTTAATGGTGATTCTTATTTTCTGTTATGTGTTGATCATTTTACACGTTATATGTGGATTTTCTCGTTAAAACATAATTCTGATGTTTGTGCCACTTTTAAAACATTTCATGCAATGGTTGAACGACAATTTAACACGAAGCTTAAATCTATTCAAACTGACTAGGGAGGAGAATTTCAACCTCTTTCGTCTTTTCTCTCTTCTCTAGGTATCATTCACCGCCTCTCATGTCCTCACACCAGTGAACAAAACGGGTTTGTTGAGAGACGCCACATGTGGTGGAAACATGTCTTACTCTTCTTGCTCAGTCGGGCGTTCCTAAACATTTTTGGAATTTTGCCTTTGACATAACCGTTTTTCTCATAAACAAAATGCCCTTCGTGTTGCCTCCAAAATTTCACCTTTTGAACACCTTTTTAAACTCAAACCTGACTATTCCCTCTTACGGGCATTTGGTTGTCAATGTTACCCTCATCTCCGCCCCTACAATTCTCATAAAATGGATTTTCGCTCCTTACCATGTCTCTTACTTGGTTATAGTCTAGCTCATCATGGGTATCGTTGTCTTGGCCTGCAATCCAAATGACTTTATATTGCTCGTCATGTTCGTTTCAATGAACAATTCTTTCCCTTCCTACACCAATCTTCCACACCACCATCGCAATCCCAAGCCGAACCCTATGTCTCATCCTTTCCTATCTCTTGCTTCTCACCCACACATGACCAGGTTCCATCCAACGAACCAAATCTCTCACAACCACCAAACACCTCGGACCACCTCCCTACCTCACCACAATCGGCCCACAACCAACCGTATACACCTGCGACCGTAAATCAACCCACTGCACCTACCCCAGGCCCAAATGACATCCCGCCTGACCACACCACCTCAGCCGCACCCACTCCACCACCACCCGAACCCACAACCCAACCTCTACCCATCCACCCACTGTTCCAGCAAACAGAACCTACCAGTTTCACTATTGCTAACAAGGATCGTTAATGGCAACAAGCCATGTCTGAGGAATACAGGGCTTAAATGAAAAATGGTACGTGGACATTGGTTCCACCAGTCTCGAATGCTAATGTGGTTGATTGTAAATGGGTGTACAAACTTAAACAGGATCAACATGGGGCTATCAAACGCTACAAGGCACGTTTGGTTGCAAAAGGTTTTAATCAACAAGCTGGTGTTGATTATCATGAAACCTTCAGTCCGGTTGTCAAACCGACTATTATTCAGGTTGTTCTTTCGCTGGCAGTCAGCCGCGGCTGGTCCCTTTGTCAGTTGGACGTTCAGAATGCGTTTTTACATGGTGATTTAAAGGAAACTGTTTATTTGCGACAACCATCGGGTTTTGTGGACCCTGCAAAGCCGAATCATATCTGTCTACTACATAAGTCTTTATATGGGTTGAAACAAGCCCCTAGAGCATGGTTTCAATGATTGTCCAAGGCTTTGCATCTCTTGGGTTTTAGAGGATCCACAACTAATCCCTCTCTTTTTATTTACTCCTCTGCAGGCACCTTTCTATACATGCTCGTTTACGTTGATGCTATTATTTTAACAGGCAACAATAATGCAGCCATTGACCATGTTGTTAAGAGCTTAAGTTCTACATTTGCTCTTCAAGATATGGGTCCTCTTTCTTATTTCAAATAATTATGTTTGATAATATTAGACAAGTATTTATAAGTGTTATTTAGTATTAGTCATAATCATATATTAGAGGGTATTAGTGTGTAATTTTATGCATTCTATTTATACTCCATGTATACTCTCTATTATCAATACAATGATAATCGCTAAAAAGTTCAAATATTTTGTTATATACGGCAGTTAAAATTGCCAAAAATGGTAACGACTTGCACAAAAATATCCTAAAACACTCCGTAAGTGAAAACCCGAACCCCTAAAACCCTACTTTTCATAAAAATCTAAGAAAACAAGCAATTTTAGTCTGTCGCGGGGCGCGCCAGAGTTAAGGTGGGTCTTCGCGGGGCGCGACAGCTGTCACACCCCAACCGATGACGGAAACATCGGGGCATGGCACTGAGCGAAACAGATTGTCCAAGAGAAATTCCATAACAACTACTTTGCCGAATAGTTAATATTATGTCCCATACCATAACCTATTAAGCAAAATCAGTTATTACAGACAGTGATATCTCAAAGACGAATAACATGTTCCGACAACTCAGATTTAAATAAAAATAAATTGTCTTTGTTGGTTTCTAGACTCTCTTAGGCTCGATTCCATCAACTAGCAAGCAAGCATCCTAAGCACCTGTCACATACGTTAAAATAGAGGTCAATACACATAGTGTAAAGGTGAGCATACAAGTTTAATAGATAAAATAGAGTTCGAAATCGTTTACGCATAACCAGCATGTAACATGTATAATGCGAAGCTAGTAGGTTATCGACAATGAAATATGCACAGACTAGACTGCGAGTAGTAGAATGCGCAACACATATCACCACCATGACATGTGAGAGGTAACCTTAACAACCCCTGTCCACGACAGGTGTTGAGTCCAAACAAATAGTACTATCGTTGCTAAGGCGTCAGACAACAATCACTGTGTTAACATAACATACAAGCATTCATCGAGTAACAAGTAACATGTAATAACGGTCAGCGTATAAATAGTGTTTGCGTTTTGTGATTGATTATGATTTAGAATAAGTAACGTATGTAACACCCAAATGTGCGTAAGCAAAAAGGGATCGAGTATACTCACAGCGATGGAAATGGATTGAAGGGAGCGCTAGGGTTATTAGCCTGAATAGTTAACGATAGCATAAGCGAAGGGCGGTGCGTAAAACAGTGAAAAGTGACCAAGTGTCGAACGGCAATCCGATCGGATGGTCACTCGATCGGATGTCAATCCGTTCGGATGGTCATCCGATCGGATGGCCATTTGGTCGGATTGACATTCGTTTGGTAAAGATGTGTTTGTGTATGATGGCTTTGAAGTATTCGTTGTAGCATTCTGAAAATAGAGAAGTATCTCTACCCTTCAGGCCAATCGATCGAACGGTTGTTTGATCGGATAGTGATCCGATTGGCATGACACTTAGTGAGAACAAGTTCACAGCAGGACAGTCACTCGATCGGATGGCAGTCCGATCGGATAGCAATCCGTTGGAAACTGTTGTTCTTTGAAAAATTGAAAATGTTTAAGTTTTGAAGTTCAAACGACCTGTTATCCGGTCGGACTACCATCCGACCGAACGACAGTTGGCTGTGGAATTGTTCTCGCTGAAACGTCCTACCAATCGGAGTGTCACCCGATTGAACTGCCGTTCAATCGACCGACCTGAAAGGTAGAGATACTTCTCTGATTTCAAATGCTACAACAAAAACTTCAAAAGTCAAGCTATCGTACACAAACACATCCATCCCAAATGAGGTAACAGTCCAATCAACGACCAACCGACCGGACTACAATCCGAACGGATTGCCACCCGATCGACCGGCCACCTGAATAGGTTGTCGCCCGGTCGACCGGCCATCTGAGAGGAGTGTCACCCGATTGACCGGTCACAAGATTAGGCTGTCACCCGGTTGACCGACCACCCGACCGGACTACCGTCCGACCGGAGTGCTGTTCGACCCCCGACACTTCACTTGCTTTACGCGCCACTTATTGCTTATACTATTGTTAACTGTTCAGGCTGACATTCGCTTTAAGTGCTCCCTTCAATCCATAATCAATCGTTGTGAGTATACTCGAACCCTTTTTGCTTTATGCACTTTTTGGGTGTTACATACGTTACTTATTCTAAATCACATCGAACACACTACACAATACTTTTAACGCTAACAGTAATGCATGTTATACGTGACTCGATGAATGCTTGTTTGTTATGTTTACACGTGGATTTCTGTCTACCTGCCTTAGCGACGATAGTACTATATGTTTGGACTCAGGACCTGGTTATGCCGGGAGTTGTTAAGGAACCTTTACTTGCATGTTCACAGTGGTGTTCATGTATTGCGAACTGCCCTACGCAGTCAACCCGCAATCAGTGGTATTGATGGTGCCATGTCGATAACTTACGTGCTTCACATTATACGTAGAATATGCTGGTTATGCGTAATCGATTTCGAACTCTACTATATACTATCAAACTTGTATGCTCACCTTTACACTATGTGTATTGACTTTTACTTTAACGTATGTGACAGGTGTTTAGGATGCTTTGTTGTACCTGCTTTCGTGGAATCAAGTAGGATGAGTCTAGAAACAAACAGACAATTTATTTTTTTACTTGAAATTTGAGTTGTCGGAACATGTTTTGTTTAAAGGATATCTATGTCTGTAATAACTATATTAACTTATGGGTCATGGTATGGGACATGATATTTTAAACTATTTGGTAATATTAGTTGTTATGGAATTTCTTTGAACAATCTGTTTCGCTCAGTGCCACGCCCCGATGTTTCCGCCATCGGTTGGCGTGTGACAGATTGGTATCAGAGCCATAACTATAGGGAACTAGGATAGACGCAACCTAGTCCGGGTTGTTGTCTTAGTTTGACCTAGACTATAGTCTAAGTACCAATGCGACCCCTATTTGCTTACACTCCATCGCACATGCTACATTACGGATACTAGTACGAAATGGGACAACTCGCACGAAGTGAGTTACTTCGCTCGAGTGAAACACCTCGTTTGAAGTAGGTCAAATTGCACGAGTTGTGCATTTTGTGCAAGGTATTCCTGCACAATCTCCAAATGCTCAACAATCTTTCCTAAGATTGTCTGAGTCGTCTTGGTCGTTTTATGCTATCACTATACACAATTGAAAGGTTGGATTGAGATTAGGTGTGAAAACCGCAAACTCTCGATCGAATCGCTCGCACGACGCACGATTTTTCTATTAAACACGAGAACTTGCGTTGAATCAGGAGTGAAATCCATACTTCGACGCGAGACTCTTACTTTACAAACAGGAATAGAGTTGTCGAACTAGGGGTGAAACCCGAATTTTGATGACTCCTTTCTTTTATTTGGTTTTACAAAACTCTCACCAAAGATTCGACGGATTCCAGTGACCCATCATTCACGAGTTAGCCGGTAGGACATGTACCAGACACTGTGATACAGTGTAACGGCATAGTCACGAAGGATAAAACGTGTACTCGAGGTTGCTTGGGGTAGTTGAACCACTTTGGGTAGTCAATGTCTACACACCCGAGGCAGTCTATATCGTTGATTTTATGTGATTATGTGTTTCGATTCTGAGCTCGCTCCTGCCGACTCTGTGATTTTATGTGTTTACCTGTTTATATTTTGGTGATTTTTATACGATACGCTATTCGACACACACGAACCTGCACCGTACTTTATCTTAAAACGTTGACAGATCGCTGATGCTACGCTATGCTACTCGCAATCGTTATTCGACTTATGCTACCCGATTTTTCGATAGAACTCGCAACTTGAAGGATAGGTGAATACGTGCAAATATGTATGATTACGCGTGTAAAATATAGTCGAGAGGTGTGATTACGTAGATTATGTGCTTAGATGGACTACGTGCTTATGTGGACTACTTGCTCAACGTGTTTATGTGCCTATGTGCTTACATGTTTATGTGTTCTTTTAGTAGGCTTAGTAGTACGTTAGGGCTTTAGACTGCGTTAGACTTAATCGTATCGCGGTTGAACCCCCATGACGATGTCTGTTGCAGACAATGTCGTCATCTCGCTCCCATCACTCTCGAATGACTCGTCGTCACTTGGAAGATAAACGACTTGCTGCTCTCGTCACCAAGCAAATCGTCAAAGCTATTCCTCAGATCTTCAGTGAGATTCAGGAGAATGCTAGCAAATCATCTGAGGAGTCAAGGACGGAGACTCCCAAGGCTGCTTTCAATTTCAAACAGTTTAAGGCATGCGGACCGAAAGAATTTACCGGAGAAGATGGACCTACGGCCCTGTTTCAATGGTTTGATTCAATCGAGGTCACCCTTCGTCAGAGCGGATGTCCTGACAACCTCCGTACTCTAAATGCTACCGGCGTTTTCCAGTCCCGCGCATTAGACTGGTGGACGGCCGAGAGGAACAAGTGTGGAAATGATGCAACTTATGGTCTGACGTGGGAAGAGCTGAAGAACGTCATGCTCGAAGAGTTCTGCCCTCCCCATGAGCGCCAAAAGTTGGAGGATGAGTTCTGGCATCTGAAGCAGAAGGATGGTGACAATGCTGCTTTAACTGCTCGCTTCAAATAGCTCAGCATTATCTGTCATGATCAAGTCAAGACTCCTGATGTGACGATCAAGAAGTATATTCGAGCTCTGCCAGATTGTGTAGCAGATTTTGTACAAGCTTCCAAGCCCGCGACAATCGAAGAGACTTACCTACTTGCCGCTGAGATCAACTACAAACGGGTCAAGTCTGGCTACTGGGACAAAGCCAACAAGAATCTGCATCAAGCTACCACCGCACCAACTGCTGAAACCGCCACCGCACTGAGCAACAAACGGAAGAACTAGAGGAAGAACAACAACAGTTCCAGCAACAAGAACTGTGCAATCACCTCTGCACTGACCCAAGCTATACCAGCCCACCAGCAGCGTCAAGTAGCAGCGCCTGTGGCTAATGCACCGTCTGCTAAGCGTGCATACACTGGTCCACATCCGCTTTGCCCTACTTACACCTACCACCACCCGACTGGTAATGCTTGCCGATTCTGTGCTACTTGCAACATGTACGGTCATTTTACTACCAGCTGTCGTGCTCGTCAGAATGCAGCTCCAGCTCCGGCTCAACAAGCTCTACTTACCGTTCCTCAAGGCCAGCAAGCCGCTCCGGCACCCTCGGTCAACGCCAGAGTTTGCTTCGCTTGTGGCGACCCGAATCACTTCGCCAACATGTGCCCGAATCGAGTGGTGAAGCAAGAGCCACAACAGCAGCAGCCTCAATAACAGCACCAGCAGCAACAATAAGCAGCACGCGCCTGAACTTTCAACATCAATGCGCGTCAAGCTCAAGCCGAAAACAATGTGGTTAGTGGTACGTTCCTTGTGAATGGTATATATGCTTCGTGTTTATTTGATACTGGAGCCGATAACTGTTTTGTATCGTTAGAATTCGAAAAGCTCCTTAGTCGTAAGCGTACCCATCTCGTCTCGTCGTTTGATGTCGAAGTTGCCACCGAAAGAACCGTCGCTGTCAATTCAGTTCTTCGTGATTGTACTCTTGAACTTAACAATCACATCTTTCCTATTGATCTTATTCCAATGAAACTCGGAAGCTTTGATGTCATAGTAGGCATGGACTTTCTTCGCGAAAACCATGCTGAAGTTGTTTGCTTCGATAAGATGATCTGATTCTCGCTCGCTAATGGTGATCAGTTGTGTGTTTATGGTGAAGTCGCATCCAAGAAACTCCAACTCATGTTGTGTGTTCAGGCTA
The DNA here is from genome assembly GCA_030545235.1 of Helianthus tuberosus. Taxonomy (NCBI): domain Eukaryota; kingdom Viridiplantae; phylum Streptophyta; class Magnoliopsida; order Asterales; family Asteraceae; genus Helianthus; species Helianthus tuberosus. The sequence goes on along the minus strand of CM060352.1, from coordinate 779,357 downwards.
GCAAGTATCTCCGCAAGGAATACCAACCTTACTTGGCACACATCGTGGTAGCGGAGAAAAAGGAAGTTAAGGAAGTAAAGGATGTTCCCGTTGTTTGTGATTTCTCTAGCGTTTTTCCTGATGAACTTCCCAGATTACCGCCAAGTCGCAATATCGACTTTCGCATCGATCTCATTCCTGGAGCCAACCCTGTTGCTAGAGCTCCTTATCGACTCGCTCCCTCAGAAATGCGGGAACTTTCGAGTCAGCTCCAGGAATTACTTGACAAAGGCTTTATTCGCCCTAGCACCTCACCATGGGGCGCGCCAGTCCTTTTCGTCAAAAAGAAGGACGGGTCGTTCCGGATGTGCATCGACTACAGGGAATTGAATAATTTGACAATCAAGAATCGCTATCCTCTGCCTCGTATTGATGATTTGTTTGATCAACTGCAAGGCGCTACTTGTTTCTCCAAAATCGATCTGCGCTCTGGTTATCACCAGTTACGCATCCAAGAGGAGGATATACCTAAAACCGCTTTTTGGACCCGTTACGGCCACTACGAGTTCGTTGTTATGCCTTTTGGTTTAACTAACGCACCCGCAGTTTTCATGGATCTAATGAATCGAGTGTGTAAACCTTTCCTCAACCGTTTCGTCATCGTGTTCATCGTTGATATCCTGATCTATTCTAAATCGAAAGCCGAACACGCGCAGCATCTCAGTTTGGTTCTCGAGTTACTCCAGGGAAACCGTCTCTATGCCAAGTTCTCCAAGTGTGAATTTTGGCTTGAGGAGGTCCAATTCCTGGGTCACATTGTTAATAGACGAGGAATCCACGTCGACCCTGCAAAGATCGAAGCTGTCAAAAGTTAGGTTACACCGAAGAACCCGTCTGAAGTTCGTTCTTTTCTCGGACTAGCGGGCTATTATCGTCGATTTATCGAAGGATTCTCTAAAATTGCCGTACCGCTTACTTCTCTTACGCAAAAAGACAAGTCTTTTGTTTGGGGAACTAAACAAGAGACTGCCTTCAAGCATATGCTTTGCATTGCTCCTGTGCTCTCTTTACCCGAAGGAAACGATGACTTTATCGTCTATTGCGATGCCTCGAACCTTGGTCTTGGTTGTGTCCTCATGCAACGGGACAAGGTTATCGCTTACGCATCTCGCCAGCTCAAGATCCACGAGAAGAACTACACCACTCACGACCTCGAATTAGGCGCGGTTGTTTTTGCATTAAAGATTTGGCGACACTACCTATATGGTACAAAGTGTACGATCTTCACCGATCATAGGAGCCTACAACACATCTTTAACCAGAAGGAACTTAATATGCGTCAACGCCGATGGGTAGAACTTCTCAACGATTACGACTATGAGATTCGTTACCACCCAGGCAAAGCAAACGTCGTTGCCGACGCTTTGAGCCGACGAAGCTATTTACATAGGATTCCGAACGTTCACGCCCGACATCATCTCGAAACCTTCATCCGTGAAGCCCAACATGCTTGTTTTAATGAGCGCACCTTGAAGAAAGAAAGGATCTATCACGATGGAGCCGATCTAGTGAATAAATCGAATGGGATATTCCACTATCTGGACCGAATTTGGATCCCCAGACGGACCAATTTGCGACAGATTTTGACGGACGAAGCCCACAAATCCCGATATTCTATTCATCCCGGTGCCGACAAGATGTACCAGGACCTACGCTACAAGTACTGGTGGCCCGGCATGAAGAAGGATATCGCTCTCTATGTTGGAAAATGCCTAACCTGCTCAAAGGTCAAGGCAGAACACCAAAGGCCCTCTGGCTTGCTTGAACAACCCGTGATCCCTATGTGGAAGTGGGAGAGTATTGCTATGGATTTTATAACGAAACTCCCGCGCACGTCATCAGGCCACGACAGCATTTGGGTTGTCGTTGACCGTCTGACTAAATCAGCCCATTTTCTGCCAATTCGAGAAGACTATAAGGTAGAAAAATTAGCCCGAATCTACACCGACGAGATCATTTGTCGACAGGGTACGCCTCGCGATATCATCTCTGTTCGTGATGCTCGGTTTACTTCGCGTCTATGGGAAACGTTTCAAACCGCTCTTGGTACTACGCTTAATCTAAGTACCGCCTTTCATCCCCAAACCGACGGTCAGACTGAGAGATCGATTCGTACTCTTGAAGACATGCTCTGTTCGTGTGTCATAGATTTAAGAGGTAATTGGGACGCATACTTACCTTTAGTCGAGTTATCGTACAATAACAGTTATCATTCCAGCATTCAAATAGCACCATTTGAGGCATTATACGAAAGAAGATGTCGTTCGCCTATTGTATGGCACGAGATCGGTCACTCGCAACTAACCGGTCCTGAGCTATTGCAAGAAACAACTGACAAAATCCTCCAAATAAGAGACAATTTGCTGAAAGCTCGGAGTCGTCAGAAAAGTTACACCGATAAACGACGCAAGCTCCTTGAATTTAACATTGGTGACCACGTACTCCTAAAGGTATCACCTTGGAAGGGTGTGGTCCGATTCGGTAAGAAAGGAAAGTTCGCGCCTCGATATGTTGGACCCTTTAAGATTCTGGAAAGGATCGGAAAAGTGGCCTACAGACTTGAACTACCGGAGGAACTTAACAACGTCCATCCGACTTTTCACGTGTCCAACCTCAGAAAGTGTTTGGCCGAGAATGATTTGTATGTACCTTTAGAAGACCTTCAAGTGAACGAAACACTACACTTCGTGGAAAAGCCTGTCGAAATCATGGATCGCCAAACCAAGCAGCTCAGACGCTCATGCATTCCCATTGTGAAGGTTCGCTGGGAAGGCAAACGAGGCGCAGAGTTCACTTGGGAACTCGAAAGCGACATGAAGGCAAAGTACCCACAGCTATTTGTTACGGCTTCAACCTAATTTCGGGCCGAAATTCCCTCAACTAGGGGAGGCTGTAACACCCCGTGTTTCGAAAGTCAAAGTCAAAGTCAACATTGAAGTCAAAGGAAGAAAAGATTGCTACTTGCGATCTGTCACTCCTTGCTAAATCACTGTTTTGACTTCTTTGACTTAGAGTTAGTCTTTTTATGTTTATACGTTAGTTGTATTATGTGGAGTAATTGTTAATAATCGAAGTCTAATCGACAGTAATCAACCTACGATTGGAAACGAAAGTGGATAGTTAATAGGAAGTAACAATGCGATAGAGATAACCAACGTTAATTTACTTAAATGAATGCTAATCAACTCGAACTCAATCGACTTAGCAATCGAATCGACAATCAAACCATAACCCGAACTATTGCTTTTGGTGATTATATGTGTGTGTGCCTTTATGTGTTACTTGTGCATGTTTATTTATGTCTGTGTGGTGATCAATCGAAATCGAAACTCGAAACGCAATCGAAACTTAATCGCAATCGAATCACAAACGATAAACGCAAGTTATGTAGGATGCTTGTATGTTAGATATAGTAGTTGGGATTAAAAGTAATTTGAATGAGAAACTCAATCGTTTCGCAACGCTCAACACGCGAATCGAAACCGCAAAACTCGACACATCGAGAGGCTAGCCGACCGAACGGACTGCCGTTCGACCGGACAACCCCTGTCCGATCGGACTGCTATCCGACCGACCAGCCCCTCACCCTCCTTTCCCAAAATGGAAACCCTATAAATCCCCTTGTCAACATCTCAAACTTACCTTTTTCTGCAATCACTGTTCGACCAACGTTCTTTCTCACTTTTTCTCCGATTTCTCGTGATTCCGGTAAGATTTCAACCTAAATCTTGTACATCCTTGATCTACACGCACTTCTACACCTTTCTATCTTTTAAATCTTAACTTTTAACCGTGAAATCACTAGATTTGAGGTGTTCTAGGGTGATGTCATCATGGTGTTTATAGGAACTTCATGTTTTGACTTCAATCCACCAAGAACAACTCAGATCTAAACGATTTCCACATAAATCAACAAAGATCTTACACAGATCTAAACATATTGAAAGAAAAGAAGGATTGAAAGAAGATTCTTCTATTTCTTTCAACTCTTTTACACTCAATGTCTTCAAAACCGATAGAACCGGAGCTTGTTCTGATCTTCTACTCCTTCTAGTCGAAGTATCGGCTCAGAATCTGGATTCTATCCAAGAGACTACCGATTTCGGGTCAACCATGAACCATCGTCTCGGTACAGAGGCTGTTCAGACTAGGGTGATTCCTATCCGATCGGACTACTTAGGCCACAGCGAGGTTCTGTTGATTTACACGTTATCACACCGTCTCGATAAAAATTCAAATCTACCAAACCAACCAAGGAAGAAGACGATCAGGTCGGCCAGGACGAAGTGTTGTTCGACCGGACTGCTGTCCGAACGGACAACCCCCAACCAGGTTGCCACCCGGTCGGCTTGCACCTTGGGTCCCACACTTGAAGTTCAAACGACCTGTTATCCGGTCGGACTACCATCCGACCGAACGACAGTTGGCTGTGGAATTGTTCTTGCTGAAACGTCCTACCAATTGGACTGTCACCTGATCGAACTGCCGTTCGATCGACCGACCTGAAAGGTAGAGATACTTCTCTGATTTCAAATGCTACAACAAAAACTTCAAAAATCAAGCCATCGTACAGAAACACATACATCCCAAACGAGGTAACAGTCCAATCAACGACCAACCGACCGGACTACAATCCGAACGGATTGCCACCCGATCGACCGGCCACCTAAATAGGTTGTCGCCCGGTCGACCGGCCATCTGAGAGGAGTGTTACCTGATCGACCGGTCACAAGATTAGGCTGTCACCCGGTCGACCGACCACACGACAGGACTACCGTCCGACCGGAGTACTGTCCGACCCCTGACACTTCACTTGCTTTACGCGCCGCTTATTGCTTATACTATCGTTAACTGTTCAGGCTGACATTCGCTTTAAGCGCTCCCTTCAATCCATAATAAATCGCTGTGAGTATACTCGAACCCTTTTTGCTTTTGTCACACCCCGATATTTCCACGTATTACCGGTGGGCCCGGTGGGGAGTATCGTGACGTAGTTGATATCATCATAGACAAACAATTACAGTTTATATGCACAGCGGAAGTCTAAAGTAAACATTATTACAAACCGAATGAAAGTATCAAAGTATTACAAACGGAAAGTAATAAGATCCACAGGCGGATCAAAATAAAGATAACATTGTTCAACAGTTTATTGGGTGACAAAGCTTGCAAGACTTCTTTGTTTATTCACCCTAGGAGTAGCCAGCCAAGTTCGTGTTGTACCTGCACTTAACCTTTTGGAAAATACGTCAGTTTTCACTGGTAAATACAATTAACCGACTCATTTTGAAAATAGTTTATAAAATAGATTTGAATGCACAAGGCACAAATATTCTTTTATTACTTGGGATAGTTATTTGTATATAAACTTGTAAAAGAATTACATGTTTGTTATACGTTCAGTAGCCCGGGTTGAATACCTGGTTAAAGGTTAATAGACACAGAACATGATATAGTCCCGCAGCGAGTTACTCTCGAACGGGCGGTTATATTTTTTTATATATATATGCACCGGAGGTGTATGCCTACACCCCGTGCTTAGGTTGTGGCCATTTCATGGAATGATGCCAAGGATATCCGGGACATGGTCATTAACCCCCCAAAGGCTTTAAGCAAACAAACCAGTTTAAACGGGTTATCTCAATGATTTAACCTCCATACGATTAAATATTCAATACCCGACCAAGCGGTATTTTATATACCGTACCCCAAGCCCGTATAAGGGAAAATAAGTTAAAAGTATTTACCTGAGCAAATATTCAAATTTATCTCAACCGTATTCAATCAGCAAGTACAGATATCTTTTACTGGTCTCCTAAATTAGGAACGAAGGTTTTAATAACCTATTAGATTCCTAACGGGTCTTACTTAAGTTAAAACTTAGACCGGTTAGTTTTAAGGAAAGATATACGGTTCAAAACGCAAGATTAAGCGAAGACCGGATTAGAATGTGATTTAGACCCGACAAGTTTGAAGACTTGTATGATATGGGTAAACTAAACATATTCTGGATTTTGAGATAAAAATGATAAGGTTTGACCCGTTTCGGTTAATTTATGCAAACTAGTTACATAAACCGTACCGAACGCGAAAAATGCATAACGGGTAAACAAAAGATTTATGAACAGGTTCCACAAGTTAATATGCTTAAAATATGTTATGATATCAGTAGGATACCTTCTATTATGCCCAAAATGAATTTAAGACTAATTTAAGTCTCGAAAGGGTATTTTGGTCATTTTAAAGTTTATAAAAGAGGTTAAATATAAATCTGAGGTTCTGGTCTAAAACCTTTTGTGAAAACATTTATTTTATGAGGTTATAACAACAAGATATCATACATATGTGTATTTCATTGTTTATGACCAAACTATGCACCGTAGGGGCATTTTGGTCATTTCACATATGCTTTAAAGGTGAAATTTGAAAATCTGAGTTCAAACTTTTACTTACTGTTAAAGTAAAAAAATTTACTTAAAACATCAGTAGGTATTAAGTCTTATGTGACAAAAATAGTTTTAACTGATACTATGTGCTTAAAACGCGTAAAAGTCGGTTTTAAGTGATTTCCGGGTTATAAAAAGAAATCTGAGTTTTTGATCAGTTTATAAAGTTCAAAATATTTAATTTATCATATAAAATCAGTAGCCAAAGATTTGGTATCAAAAATTTATGTAAAACTCATTTTATTAGCTAAAAGGGCATAACCGACATTTACCAATTCAAGGCAAGAATACTATGTTATGATCAGTTTAAAAATTATTAAAAATCTTCAAAAATCTCAAAATATTATATTACATCAGTAGGTAAAAAGTTTGGTGTCGAAATTTGGGTTTAAATAGGCTTTATGCTAATAATGCCGTTTAATTAATAAAAAGCTTTCAAATTACGATATCGTGCGTAACTCTCATTTTAGACCATAATCTGATGTGAAACTTTTAGGACATCCTTAAACATCAGTAACAAAGGTTTTTTATGTCCAATCACATTGTTAAAAATGTCGTTTTAAATTAAAAAGGGCATTATGGTCAATAATTAAGCATTTAACGGAAACATGCAATACTTCAGATTACTAAGGACCTATCTTGTATAATCTCAGAGGGTTATACTAACATATAATATGGTCCTAAAGGAACCTTAAGGCATATCTAAACTAGGCTAAATCGGGTTAGAACTGAAAGTCAAAGCAAAAGTCAACTTTTGCGACTTTCGGTTGCGAACCGAGTCTAAACTCAGAAGTGTCGGGTTGAACATGTATAAACATGTTCTTACATTAATTACAAACTTATTTTAATGTTAAAACATGTTCCATAGCTTCTACATTGTTAATTATGGATTTATTTGCAAAATAGCTTTCTGTTGACTTTTTAAGGTTAGGTTTGACCCGGCATTTGCCCAAGTTAGAGTGATAATCAGTAGGTGCCCTCTTAGGGGTTTATTACCTACATAATTACCAACTTATAACTACTTTTAATTTAACTAATTACTGGACCATTAGTGATTAATCACTAAGTCAAACCTTAATTACGATAGGTTTGACTTTTGGTCATTAAACTAATTAAAACTGAATTAGAGAGGTTAAGGACACTTACAAAAGTCCTAAGCACGAATTTGGAACTTGAGGAATCTTGTTTGAGGTCCAGAGAGCTCCAGAGAAGGATTGGAATTGAGTTTGAAAATGAACAAGTTCAAGGTTGCAACTTCATTCCTTTATATAGGAACTTAGAATGCATAAGATCAATCCAACAAGGCCTATGGGTGTTCCCTGATCAATTACATGTGTCCCTAAGCATGAAAAACTATTGGCCAAGCTCCTGATTTCGAAAACCAAGCATATAAGGTGGTGTAACCTGCTGTAACAGGCAACTGTCCATAATTCTGCCCAGATACAGGTCTTTCGGACCGTAAGCCTTTGGCTTTGCGGTTCGTATCCGCTTTTGCCCAGATCGCCCAGCTCCGCCACCTTACGGTCCGTAAGGCTTACCTTTTGCGGTCCGTAAGCTTCGTCAGAAGACAAAATTTTGCAAACTTTTTAACATTTGACCATGCAATCTTTTAGCACACGAATCTTAGGTCTTCAACATCAGAGAGGGACCACTTGATCAGGTGTGATCAGTCTTGAAAGGGTTGCCATGCATATATGTTGATTTGGAGTCTTGAAGGAAACATGTGAATGAAGAATTTGTCGTGTAACACATAGAATCCCATGTTTGAAAAATTTGGGTTAACTACCACAAAATTCTACCGGATACATGTGAAATCTTTATCAGATTTTTAGGAAAGTTTTAAATTACTTTTGCTAAGGTTTGGTAACGTTAAAAATGTCACTCAGAGGTAAAAATTAACATGTTGACATTTTCAATCCCCTTAGTTGTCTATTAACATGATCTGAGCTTATAACACGTTTAACTTTCAGGACACGTGTCTTTATTATATTGGTCGTGATTTTTACGAGGTGTTACATCCTCACCCCCTTAAAAGAAATCTCGACCTCGAGATTTACTGAAATAAATGAGGGTACTTTTCTTTCATTGTGGACTCTACCTCCCACGTATATTCGGGACCTCTACGGGCATCCCATTTAACTTTTACAATTGGCACGTGCTTCCTTCGAAGCTTCTTACGTTGTCGATCCTCGATCGACAAAGGTTTTTCAACAATTTTTAAGCTCTCATCGATATGCACATCCGTATGTGGCATAACTAGTGATTCATCAGCTAGACACTTCTTCAGATTGCAGATGTGGAACACATTATGGATTCCACTGAGCTCTTCAGGCAGATTTAGTTTGTCAGCTACAGTTCCGACACATTCGATAATCTCGAATGGTCCTATATATCTGGGGCTCAACTTGCCCTTTTTGCCAAAACGCATTACCCCTTTCCAGGGTGATACCTTAAGTAACACTTTGTCACCTACCTCGAATCTCAGAGGTTTACGCCTTTTATCTGCGTAGCTTTTCTGCCTATCCCTAGCAGCTTTGAGACGATCTCGTATCTGCACAATCTTATCTGTCATCTCCAGGACTATATCAGGTCCTGTTAGTTGAACATCTCCAACTTCTGCCCAACAAATGGGCGTTCTGCACTTTCTTCCATACAAAGCTTCAAAAGGTGCAGCTTGAATACTTGAATGATAACTATTATTATATGAAAATTCAATCAACGGAAGATGATCATCCCAACTTCCACCTAAATCGATGACACAAGCTCGTAGCATGTCTTCAAGTGTTTGTATCGTACGTTCACTCTGTCCATCCGTCCGAGGATGATATGCAGTGCTGAAGTTCAATCGAGTGCCCAGCGATTGCTGAAAGCTTTTCCAAAAGTGAGACATGTATCTCGTATCTCTATCCGAGATAATAGATACTAGCACCCAGTGAAGAGATACAATCTCATCCACATACAGTTGTGCTAGTTTATCTGAGCTGTGGGTTTCTTTAATCGGTAAGAAGTGGGCTGACTTGGTCAGTCTATCAACTATAACCCAAATAGTATCACTTCCACGTTTCGTCTTTGGTAACTTGGTGATAAAATCCATAGTTACCATCTCTCACTTCCAGGTGGGAAGTTCAGGCTGTTGCAGCAAACCTGACGGCTTCTGGTGCTCGGCTTTAACTTGAGCACATGTCAAACATTTTGCCACATAGGTGGCTATAGATTTTTTCATACCTATTCACCAATAATTTGCTTTTAAATCCTGGTACATCTTATCACTGCTAGGATGAACTGAATACTTGGAGCTATGGGCTTCTTGAAGAATCACGTCTCGAAGTCCTCCACAAATTGGAACCCATATTCTCCCATTCAATCTTAGGATTCCATCCTTGCTATATGAAAATTGTTCCTTAGTTACGCCTAACTTCTCATTCGGATAGTTAGTTTCTAACACATCTTCTTTCTGTGCGGCTAACAATCTTTCATTTAAACTGTTTTTCAATTCAATGCTCTTGGCATTGATTCTAATGGGCTTAACCCTTTCCTTTCTGCTTAAGGCATCCGCAACTACATTCGCTTTACCTGGATGGTATCGGATTTCACAATCGTAATCATTCAGCGTTTCCATCCATCGGCGCTGCCTCATGTTCAGATCCTTTTGGTTAAACAGGTGCTGGAGGCTCTTGTGATCAGAATAGATTACACACTTGGGACCATACAAATAGTGTCTCCATAGCTTCAGTGCAAATACAACTGCACCCAATTCCAAGTCGTGGGTGGTGTAGTTCTTTTCGTGCACCTTTAATTGTCGTGAGGCATAGGCAATAACCTTGCCTTTCTGCATAAGCACAAATCCCATACCTGTGTGCGATGCGTCACAATAAACCACGAATTCTTCAATCCCTTCCAACAATGTTAACACAGGTGCATTGCTTAACTTCTGTTTAAGGATATCAAAGGATTCTTGCTGCTTGGGACCCCAGTTAAACTTGACATTCTTGCGGGTCAATGAAGTCAACGGTGCAGCAATCCTTGAAAAATTTTCAATAAACCGTCGGTAGTATCCTGCCAAACCCAAAAAGCTGCGAATCTCTGTAGGCGTCTTCGGCTCTTGCCAATTCATGATGGCTTCAATCTTAGCGGGATCCACCTGGATACCACGCTCGCTGACCATATGTCCAAGAAATTGGACTTCGCGAAGCCAAAACTCGCATTTGGAAAACTTAGCATAGAGCTTTTCTTGCTGAAGAAGTTGGAGAATACATTGGAGGTGCTTCTCATGGTCGGCTTGACTCTTCGAGTATATAAGTATGTCATCTATAAAAACAATGACAAACTTGTCCAAATATGGCTTGCAGACGCGGTTCATGAGATCCATGAATGCTGCTGGCGCATTAGTGAGCCCAAAAGGCATCACTAAGAACTCATAATGACCATATCGAGTTCTAAATGCGGTCTTATGTACATCTTCATCCTTGACCTTCAGTTGATGGTAGACAGACCTCAAATCAATCTTGGAGAAGTAACTTGCCCCTTGAAGCTGGTCGAACAAATCGTCGATCTTGGGCAATGGATATCGATTCTTGATTATAACCTTGTTTAATTCACGATAATCGATGCACAGACGCATCGATCCATCCTTCTTCTTCACAAATAGGATTGGTGCTCCCCAAGGATATGAGCTAGGTCTAATAAATCCTTTTGCCAACAAATCATCCAACTGAGTTCTCAATTCTTTCATCTCAGTTGGTGCCAAACGGTAAGGTACTCTAGCAACGGGTGCTGCACCAGGAATGATATCGATCTTGAACTCCACTTGTCTATCTGGGGGTAAACTAGGTAATTCTTCAGGAAATACTTCTGGATATTCAGAGATAATAGGTATGTCTTCGATCTTGGGTTTTGGTTCGTCGATAATTACTTGTGCCATGTAGATGACACAACCCTTCTTCATACACCTTGATGCCTTAAGCATGGACACTTGCTCGGGCATTCCGTACTTAGTATCTCCTTGAATTGTCAACGGCTCGCCAAAAGGAGTCTTGATAACTACTTGTTTCTTATCAAAAACGATTTGAGCTTGGTTATGAGATAACCAATCCATGCCTATTACTATATCAAAACCGGCTAACTTTAACGGAAGCAAGGATAGTGGAAAAGAATGGTTCTTAAATGGATATAAAACACCCATCTAATATTGTTGAAGCAGATTCTATGGTTCCGTCAGCTAATTCTACTTCATATTTTATGCTTGGGGCTCTAATAGGCAGATTTAATAATTTACAAAACTTATCATCAACAAATGACTTATCTGCACCCGAATCAAATAACACCCTTGCATAAACATCATTAATAAGGAAGGTACCTGTTATCACGTTATCATCCTGAACTGCTTCCCGTGCATTCATTTGAAAGACCCTAGCATTGGTCTTTTTGCCTTCTTCGGGTTTCTTAGCATACTTTGGGTAGTTGGACTTGATGTGCCCTTTTTTGTTGCAGTTGTAGCAGGTTGCATGTTTTATCTTCTTGCAGTCTATCGTTCTATGCTCACTCGACTTACAAATCCCACAAGCCCTAGGTTGTGATTGGGATTTTGAATTATACCTGCATCTTCCCAGATGACGTTTCTTGCAAATTTTGCACTGAGGCTTCTCATTTATTTGCTGGTTGCCCTTGTTGAACCCTGAACCCTTTTTATTCTCATAGTTCCCTTTTTGTTTCTTGTCAAAACGACGTGAGTTGTCATCCTCACGTTTCCTTTTGTTTTCATCAGAATTTCTGAGTGAACGCAATCTTACTGCGTCAAGCATAAGGGATAGGGACAAGTCAGCTGCTGATCTGAATGTAGCAGGTCTTGATGCCTTCACACTAGCCTTAACTTCTGGAGGTAATCCCCCAATGAAACCAGCTATCTGCTTTGGTTCTGGTGTCACTAAATATGGAACCAAACGCGACAGAGTATTGAAGCTCGTGAGATAGGCTTGGCAATCTAAGTTCTTCATGGTCAAGCTCAGGAAGTCGGCTTCAATTCTCTCAACCTCATGTTGAGGACAGTAATTTTCCTTGATTAGAGCGACAAACTGCTCCCAACTCATGTTGTACAATGGGATCTTTCCACTGGCTTGGATCAATGATCTCCACCATGCTAATGCTTCTCCCTTGAATGGTTGTGAAACGTACTTCACAATATCACGTTCCGCGCAACCACTGATATCTACTACTGTGTCCATCTCGTCTAGCCATGTCATACAGTCAATGGCTCCCTTTTCTCCTGTAAAGTCCCTAGGCTTACAGGAAACGAAGTATTTATATGTACAGGTTCTGGCTCGGGGTTCCCGATTGAGCACTACCTATTGAGACGGTACACTCTTGCGATTTGAAGAATCGTGTGATTCGCTCCGATGAGTTGTATGAGTCTTGGAGGGTGAATCTGAGTGTGGTACTGTCCGGCTTCTGCTGCTGTTACTACCTGATTCATTGTCTCTTCTATCTAGAGCTCGAGTAACGGCATTGTCTATTAATGACTGCAGTTCCTCACCAATTAGATTGATCCTGGCATTGTTATTATGATTTTCTCTCGGGAGGCTGCTTACTTCCTCAGATTCAGCCATGTAGCTAAACTGCTACAAAATATTAATAAAGACTCATTTAGGAGTTTATTATGGAATTGTCTTTTATGGCAATTCATTAACTATGGCTATTTCAACCCATATATGTTAATTTAATTTATTTCAATTTTTATTATATCTTTCCCCAGTTATAAGCTATTAGGGATAATAAGGTGGCATACAATAGGCCTAGTCACAAAGGACAAACTTTTAATTTATAATTCAAGATCTTATAGGATCGAGGTATTAAGGCTTAAACATAGTTCACTACCTTTTCTGACAGGGAGTCGTAGACTACCACTGTCTTTTGTCTTATATGACAATTATCATAGCCCGTAGGCGCTACATCACTAATGGATGTTTGAATATTAAATAATTAAAGGATTTTGGAAGAATCCAATATAAGGATGACGTGTTGTGATTTTACCGAATCACATCTGTCAGGAGTGCTAACATGTCTTCAGATGTTAACAAGGATCTGAATCTTAATAAGGAACTACCATCTTGGCCCTGTCTTAAAATGACACATGGGCTAGGTCTTGCCTTTAAGATTTTGCTTTTAATATAATGGCAGATCTTATAAAAAGGAATGATATTTTTTTTATTTATTTCATATTTTATGCATATAATGACAAAAATGAAACTTTAAATTCAAACATTCCACTAAAATTTAAAAGAGTACATAATTGCCCTAAACGGAACTTTAACATAAATAACTTGTCCACGCAGGGACTAAAAAGAAATTAATCAACAATACAATTAAATAAATGAGGAATTTAATGATCCCTCTTTTTCTTTCCTTTTATTAAGCTAGCCAGGCCCTTGAGAAATCCCTGGTTGTTCCTACGCTCTTCTTGAAATTCTCGTTCTACCCGGTTCAGTCTCTGGAGGATTTCCTCCTGTTCTGGCGGGGAAAACCGTGGCGGCTGCGGTTGTAGCTGAATCGGAGGTTCAGGAGGTATCGGGTATTGATACCCATGTGGTAGGTACCCTGATGGGTATGAAGTCCCAAAAGGTCCTTCGGGGTGAAGGGCGTTATAGTTGGCTGCCTGAATGTAAGGGTGTCGACGGCAGGGGGATCATAGTAGTTATAGCTAGGATAAGCTGGCTGTTCAAATGGGTTATACGCCGCGGAACCGGCGTAAGTAGGAATTGGGTTGTTATAACCCATGTGTGGTGGTGGTGCAACTGGTGCATAATCCACCTCTGAAACTGGGTTAGAAGGCCCACCCATTTGCGGGTCTTCATGTAGTGGCGGGTAGTGGCTGCCACTTGAGGGTTAGGGGGTGCTGAAATGGAAACCCCCTTCTCGCACGGACATCCGTGCACCTGTTCTCCTTCGCCTCGGTGGCTCCGGAGGCGCTTGTTGCACTGGCGGTGGTGGTGGCGGTGGCGTGACCGCCATGAATCGCGAATCCTCAGAGGGATCCTGCTGCTGCTGGTGCTGCTGGTTGTAAGAGGGAGTAAACTCCCATGGGTATGAAGCAAACCTTGCCTCGTAACTATCCGGACCTCTGTACGGAGATCCGTGAAAGGACGATCCATCGGATATTTCGATGGGGTGCGTTGGCATCCCTGTTGGTAGTTCGGCTGGTAAGGGGTCTTCCTCCATGTCCATGGAGAAGTGGTCCTCCGGCCCCAACGGGTTATAACCCGCTTGTTCTTCTATCTGATTTGCCGGGTTGAACCGGCTTTGGAAATAAGGGGTTGGCTCCTGGAAGGCGTGATACTGTTGCAACGACAAGTAGGAGTGGTAAGAATCGTTGGGCTCGTTCCCTGCTTGTGGTCCAAGAGAGTGGTGATAGGAGGGAGGAGAGCTTAACGAGACTGAGCGTCTCGCGGGTTCTAAATATGTCCTCCAATCTCCTTGAGGACTTGTGCTCATTGTTGCCGAAGGAGTTCGCCGGTATGATGGCCCAGCCTCGTTATCATTTCCAGTTATGGGGCCTTTTCCGCGTCCTCTACCTCTCATCCTTGGCGGCATGTTCCTGTCAAAACATACAAAGAGACAAGAAAACAGCAAAGGACAAAATAAAAGATTAGGATTAGTCCTAAGTCATTAGCCTAGACTCGGAAGTCAAGGAATGTGCAACTGTGTCATTGAGATTAAACACAAAAGGCTAGTGCTTAATTCACTCAATGTTGGCTCTGATACCAACCTGTCACAACCCGATATTTCCACGTGTTACCGGTGGGCCCGGTGGGGAGTATCGTGACGTAGTTGATATCATCATAGATAAACAATCACAGTTTATATGCACAGCGGAAGTCTAAAGTAAACAATATTACAAACCGAATGAAAGTATCAAAGTATTACAAACGGAAAGTAATAAGATCCACAGGCGGATCAAAATAAAGATAACATTGTTCAACAGTTTATTGGGTGACAAAGCTTGCAAGACTTCTTTATTTATTCACCCTAGGAGTAGCCAGCCAAGTTCGTGTAGTACCTGCACTTAACCTTTTGGAAAATACGTCAGTTTTCACTGGTAAATACAATTAACCGACTCATTTTGAAAATAGTTTATAAAATTGATTTGAATGCACAAGGCACAAATATTCTTTTATTACTTGGGATAGTTATTTGTATATAAACTTGTAAAAGAATTACATGTTTGTTATACGTTCAGTAGCCCGGGTTGAATACCGGGTTAAAGATTAATAGACACACCACATGATATAGTCCCGCGGCGAGTTACTCTCGAACGAGCGGTTATATCTTTTTATATATATGCACCGGCAGGTGTATGCCTACACCCCGTGCTTAGGTCGTGGCCATTTCATGGAATGATGCCAAGGATATCCGGGACATGGTCATTAACCCCGCAAAGGCTTTAAGCAAACAAAACAGTTTAAACGGGTTATCTCAATGATTTAACCTCCATACGATTAAATATTCAATACCCGACCAAGCGGTATTTTATATACCGTACCCCAAGCCCGTATAAGGGAAAATAAGTTAAAAGTATTTACCTGAGCAAATATTCAAATTTATCTCAACCGTATTCAATCAGTAAGTACAGATATCTTTTACTGGTCTCCTAAATCTGGAACGAAGGTTTTAATAACCTATTAGATTCCTAACGGGTCTTACTTAAGTTAAAACTTAGACCGGTTAGTTTTAAGGAAAGATATACGGTTCAAAATGCAAGATTAAGCGAAGACCGGATTAGAATGTGATTTAGACACGACAAGTTTAAAGACTTGTATGATATGGGTAAACTAAACATATTCTGGATTTTGAGATAAAAATGATAAGGTTTGACCCGTTTCGATTAATTTATGCAAACTAGTTACATAAACCGTACCGAATGCGAAAAATGCATAACGGGTAAACAAAAGAGTCATGAACATGTTCCACAAATTAATATGCTTAAAATATGTTATGATATCGGTAGGATACCTTCCATTATGCCCAAAATGAATTTAAGACCAATTTAAGTCTCGAAAGGGTATTTTGGTCATTTTAAAGTTTATAAAAGAGGTTAAATACAAATCTGAGGTTCTGGTCTAAAACCTTTTGTGAAAACATTTATTTTATGAGGTTATAACAACAAGATATCATACATATATGTATTTCATTGTTTATGACCAAACTATGCACCGTAGGGGCATTTTGGTCATTTCACATATGCTTTAAAGGTGAAATTTAAAAATCTGAGTTCAAAACTTTTACTTACTATTAAAGTATAAAAATTTACTTAAAACATCAGTAGGTATTAAGTCTTATGTGACAAAAATAGTTTTAACTCATACTATGTGCTTAAAACGCGTAAAAGTCGGTTTTAAGTGATTTTCGGGTTATAAAAAGAAATCTGAGTTTTTGATCAGTTTATAAAGTTCAAAATATTTAATTTATCATATAAAATCAGTAGCCAAAGATTTGGTATCAAAAATTTATGTAAAACTCATTTTATTAGCTAAAAGGGCATAACCGACATTTACCGATTCAAGGCAAGAATACTATGTTATGATCAGTTTAAAAATTATTAAAAATCTTCAAAAATCCCAAAATATTATATTACATCAGTAGGTAAAAAGTTTGGTGTCGAAATTTGGGTTTAAATAGGCGTTATGCTAATAATGCCGTTTAATTAATAAAAAGCTTTCAAATTACGATATCGTGCGTAACTCTCATTTTAGACCATAATCTGATGTGAAACTTTTAGGACATCCTTAAACATCAGTAACAAAGGTTTTTTGTCCAATCACATTGTTAAAAATCTCATTTTAAATTAAAAAGGGCATTATGGTCAATAATTAAGCATTTAACGGAAACATGCAATAATTCAGATTACTAAGGACCTATGTTGTATAATCTCAGAGGGTTATACTAACATATAATATGGTCCTAAAGGAACCTTAAGGCATATCTAAACTAGGCTAAATCGGGTCAGAACTGAAAGTCAAAGCAAAAGTTAACTTTTGCGACTTTCGGTTGCGAACCGAGTCTAAACTCAGAAGTGTCGGGTTGAACATGTATAAACATGTTCTTACATTAATTACAAACTTATTTTAATGTTAAAACATGTTCCATAGCTTCTACATTGTTAATTATGGATTTATTTGCAAAATAGCTTTCTGTTGACTTTTTAAGGTTAGGTTTGACCCGGCATTTGCCCAAGTTAGAGTGATAATCAGTAGGTACCCTCTTAGGGGTTTATTACCTACATAATTACCAACTTATAACTACTTACAATTTAACTAATTATTGGACCATTAGTGATTAATCACTAAGTCAAACCTTAATTACGATAGGTTTGACTTTTGGTCATTAAACTAATTAAAACTGAATTAGAGAGGTTAAGGACACTTACAAAAGTCCTAAGCACGAATTTGGAACTTGAGGAATCTTGTTTGAGGTCCAGAGAGCTCCAGAGAAGGATTGGAATTGAGTTTGAAAATGAACAAGTTCAAGGTTGCAACTTCATTCCTTTATATAGGAACTTAGAATGCACAAGATCAATCCAACAAGGCCTATGGGTGTTCCCTGATCAATTACATGTGTCCCTAAGCATGAAAAACTATTGGCCAAGCTCCTGATTTCGAAAACCATGCATATAAGGCGGTGTAACCTGCTGTAACAGGCAACTGTCCATAATTCTGCCCAGATACAGGTCTTACGGATCGTAAGCCTTTGGCTTTGCGGTCCGTATCCGCTTTTCGATTAGGATCGCCCAGCTCCGCCACCTTACGGTCCGTAAGGCTTACCTTTTGCGGTCCGTAAGCTTCGTCAGAAGACAAAATTTTGCAAACTTTTTAACATTTGACCATGCAATCTTTTAGCACACGAATCTTAGGTCTTCAACATCAGAGAGGGACCACTTGATCAGGTGTGATCAGTCTTGAAAGTGTTGCCATGCATATATGTTGATTTGGAGTCTTGAAGGAAACATGTGAATGAAGAATTTGTTGTGTAACACATAGGATCCCATGTTTGAAAAATTTGGGTTAACTACCATAAAATTCTACCGGATACATGTGAAATCTTTATCATATTTTTATGAAAGTTTTAAATTACTTTTGCTAAGGTTTGGTAACGTTAAAAATGTCACTCAGAGGTAAAAATTAACATGTTGACATTTTCAATCCCCTTAGTTGTCTATTAACATGTTTAACTTTCAGGACACGTGTCTTTATTATATTGGCCGTGATTTTTACGAGGTGTTACAGCTTTATGCACTTTTTGGGTGTTACATACGTTACTTATTCTAAATCACATCGAACACACTACGCAATACTTTTAACGCTAACCGTAATGCATGTTATATGTGACTCGATGAATGCTTGTTTGTTATGTTTACACGTGGATTTCTGTCTACCTGCCTTAGCGATGATAGTACTATATGTTTGGACTCAGCACCTGGTTATGCCAGGAGTTGTTAAGGAACCTTTACTTGCATGTTCACAGTGGTGTTCATGTATTGCGAACTGCCCTACGCAGTCAACCCGCAGCCAGTGGTATTGATGGTGCCATGTCGATAACTTACGCTCTTCACATTATACGTAGAATATGCTGGTTATGCGTAATCGATTTCGAACTCTACTATATACTATCAAACTTGTATGCTCACCTTTACACTATGTGTATTGACTTTTACTTTAACGTATGTGACAGGTGTTTAGGATGCTTTGCTGTACCTGCTTTCGTGGAATCAAGTAGGATGAGTCTAGAAACAAACAGACAATTTATTTTTTTTACTTGAAATCTGAGTTGTCGGAACATGTTTTGTTTAAAGGATATCTATGTCTGTAATAACTATATTAACTTATGGGTCATGGTATGGGACATGATATTTTAAACTATTTGGTAATATTAGTTGTTATGGAATTTCTTTGAACAATCTGTTTCACTCAGTGCCACGCCCCGATGTTTCCGCCATCGGTTGGGGCGTGACATTTTACACCCACAAGCACACAGTTTCTTCTTTGATTCTCTCCACCTATCATTCAACCTTCATCTCCCCTCAAAACCCTTTTGAAAAAGGTCATCAATTTGGTTCAAGAATCAGAAACCCAATTCATTGATTGATTGTTTGTATAGAGGGTGTTGTAAAGATGAGATTTTTTTTCACGATTTTGACCATAATCTTTGTGTTCTTGGAAACCCCTTTTGAAATCTTTGATTTTTAACAATCTTAGATCCATCTTGTATAATCTGGTATGTTCTTGATGATGGTTACTTTTAGTTTTATGTTTCTTGTTTCTGTAATTTCTCATCTGGGTTTGCATTTTTATGAAGAAAGTTTGTTCATTTCTAATGTAATATTATCAAGTTTGTTCATTTATGAATTGGGTTGCAGATTGGTTATTACAATTGGAATATGTAGTTGAGGTAATTGGTTTAGGATGTTTTGATTTGGAAAATAAAACACAGTTCATGTAGTTTGTATAGACAGTATCAATTTATAAAAACAAACAGTCTTATATTTTCAGCTTGAAGAGCTTCAGACCACATCTTCAGTTGCAGACATGAAAACAGATGAAATCAGTTTGCAGACAGTTTATGTCTGCAAAAACAAACAGCACCTAAGTACCAATGCGACCTCTATCTGCTTATACTCTATCGCTTATGCTACACGACAGATACTAACGCGAAATGGAACAACTCGCACGAAGTGAGTTACTTCGCTCAAGTGAAACATCTCGTATGAAGTAGGTCACGTTGCACGAGTTGTGCATTTTGTGTAAAGTATTCCTGCACAATCTCCAAACGCTCATCAATCTTTCCTAAGATTGTCTGAGTCATTTTGGTCGTTTTTTATGCTATCACTATACACAACTAAACGGTTGGATTGAGATTAGGTGTGAAAACCGTAAACTCTCGATCAAATCGCTCACACGACGCATGATTTTTCTATTAAACACGAGAACTCGCATTGAATCAGGAGTGAAATCCATACTTCGACGCAAGATTCTCGCCTTACAAACAGGAATAGAGTCTTCGAACTAGGGGTGAAACCCGAATTTTGACGACTTCTTTCTTTTATTTTGGCTTTACAACACTCTCACCAAATATTTGACGGATTCCAGCGACCCATTTTCGTGAATTAGCCGGTAGGATGTGTACCAGACACTGCAATGTAGTGTGAGGGTACAGTCTCGAAGGTTAAAACGCGTACTCGAGGTTGTTGTGAATAGTTGAACCACTTTGGGTAGTCGATGTCTACACACCCAAGGCAATCTATATCGTTGATTTTATATGATTATGTGTTCGATTCTGAGTTCGCTACTGCCAACTCTGTGATTTATGTTTTTATGTGTTTACCTGTGTATATTTTGGTGATTTTACCCGATTCGCTTGATCGACACACACGACTCGCACTGTGCCATCATCTCAAGACGCTGAGAAATCGCTGATGCTACGCTATGTTATATTACCGCAATCGTTATTCGAATTATGCTACCGATACTTACGATCAAACTCGCAACTTGAAGGATAGGTGAATACGTGCAAAATATGTATGAATACACGTGCAAAATATAGTCAGTGATGTGATTACATGGATATGCTTACGTGGAATATGTGCTTGCGTGGACTACGTGCTATGTGGACTATTTGCCTTACGTGCCTATGTGGACTACTTGCTCTACGTGCTTATGTGCTTACGTGTTTATGTGCTTACGCGGACTGCATGTTAGTATGGGATGACATGTGATCGTGTAACAATGTGCTCTTGTGGTAGACTTAGTAGTATATCAAGGACGTTAGACTGCGCTAGACTTAATCGTACCACGTTTGAATCCTATGACGATCTCTGTTGCAGACAATGTCGTCATCTCGTTCGCATCACTCTCGAATGACTCGCCATCACTTGGAAGATAAGCGACTTGCTGCTCTCGTCACTAAGCAGATCGTCAAGGCTATTCCTCAGATCTTCAGTGAAATCCAAGAGAATGCCAGCAAATATTCTGAGGAGTCGAGGACTGAGACTCCTAAGTCTGCTTTCAGCTTCAAGCAGTTTAAAGCTTGCGGACCAAAAGAATTCACAGGAACCGAGGGATCTACTGTAATGTTCCAATGGTTCGATTCTGTTGAAGTTACCTTGCGTCAAAGAGGATACCCAGATAACCTCCGCACCGTTAATGCTACCAGGGTCTTCCAGTTTAGGGAACTGGATTGGTGGACTGCCGAACAGAACAAGAGGGGAAACGATGCAGCCTACGGGCTAACGTGGGACGATCTAAAGGACATCATGATTCGAGAATTCTGTCCTCCCCACGAGCTACAGAAGCTGGAAGACGAATTCTGGCACATCAAGCAGAACGAAGGTGACAACGTTGGCCTAACTGCTCGCTTTAAGAAGCTAAGTCTCATCTGCCCTGGTCAAGTTACCACTCCGGAGATTACGATCAAGAAGTACATTCGAGCCCTGCTAGACTGTGTTGCAGACTTTGTACAAGTTGCAAAGACGACAACTATCGAGGAAACCTACCTGCTCGCCGCAGAGATCAACGACAAGCGAGTGAGGCCTGGTTATTTTGATAAAGCTTCCAAGAGTCTCCACCAAGTCACTGCTGCAACCACCACCGATGCAATCACCGCAACTCAATCTTCGAAATCCTCCCGTCGCAAGAGGAAGAACAGCAACTCCAGCAACAAGAACTGTGCGCTTACTGCTGTTAGGATCAGAGAGTCTTATGATTATGTTTGTTTGTTATGATTTGAACAAATGAATGGATATGAATCAATATAAAGTGCAACGAAAATGATAAACAAACTTTGTAAACACAATCAGAAGAAAATAGTTTTAGTAAACACATGCTTTTCTTTGAACTGAATGATTAGAGTACAAGAATGATTACAGCACTGCTTACATACTAAAACTCCCCCTCAGCAAGATGCCCAATGGATGATTGCACATGATGAAAGGATTAGAGGAGATGGAATCTCCCGGACAATCAAATGAAACAGTACAGGGTACTGTTCCATTTATAGGCAAAACAAACCACTGAAGCATCTTTGCTGACGTCACCATGAAAGTGACGTTTAACAAACTAACAAACTCTAACTACTGATCTAATACAGACACTGCTATGCTAACCACTAATTACAAGTAATATATAAAACAAAGGCAAACGTCTGTTCCAGCTTTCAACTATTGTAGGCCAAGCAGTGATGTTGAGCATCAGTGCTTTCTTCAAAGGTGATCAGTCTTTGAGTGGTCAGTTCTTGAGTCTTCAATAGCACTTAGAGAGTAGTAGTTGATAGGGAAACAGTGTTTAACCTTCAGCAGTCTTTAAGTCTTCATCAGTTGTTTAAAGGACAGCAGTTGTTGTATCAGACTAGTGCTTAGAGATCAGTAGCTGTTTCAAATCACTTCCAAGGGGAAAGTCTAGTGTAAACAACTGCTTATTATGTATCCACTGTTGTGACCTGGTTTTGGCTTTATATCATCTGTTCCTCTGGTAGGGTTCAATCCCAACAATCTCCCCCTGGAACAGATGATGC
Source organism: Helianthus tuberosus (assembly GCA_030545235.1). NCBI lineage: Eukaryota > Viridiplantae > Streptophyta > Magnoliopsida > Asterales > Asteraceae > Helianthus > Helianthus tuberosus. Next base: position 756,321 of record CM060352.1, on the reverse strand, counting down.
CAAAACCTTTCATTATTCTGGATCTTTATTTTCTCATCAGGAGTTCCTTAGCTTGTCTTTTAAATTGCAATTCAAAGTCCATGGAACTTGTGTCACTATCATCCCTACACAGTGTAAGTTCAAGGAGATCTTGTAGATCTTCAACACCAAGGCCCAGTGCTTGTTCCCTTGATATGTACTTCACTTCACCATTGGATCTGAACATAGTCAATACATGGGTCTTTTGATCAGACATCCATTTTAGTATTTTTGAACCCAATGGGTTTCTTGGGAGAGGTTTATTAACTGATGAGTTTGGTGATTTTGGCCTTGTGAAGATTTGTTGGGCAGTATCCTAAGCTTTTACCAGTTCAGAATTTTCAGCTGTCATTTGTTTGAAAGCCCTTTCTATTATTTCATTTGCTGCAGCTATATCTTCTGCTGTTTCTTTATCAATCAACTCTTGTCTCTTTCTTTGATTTAACTCAAAGACTGAGATGTCTGTTGATGTGTGATGCGTGTGACGTGTTATATATATTAGGTGTATATTTTAAGCCCTTTTAACACTTTTTTAGCCAAGTTTTAAATTTATAAAACACGATATTCACTAACACTAAACACACATATGGGCAAGTGCACCCATCGTGAGCGTAGTATAGTGTTGGTAAGATACCGAGGTCGTCCAAGGACACAAGAGCTTTTAGTACCGGTTTATCCTCAACGTCTAATCAAATTAAAAAGTTTAGAAAAATGTTTTAAGCTAAGAAAAAAAAACTAACTAAAATGCTGAAAAATAAAAATAAAAGAAAAACAGATAGACAAGATGAATCACTTGGTTCCGACTCGTGTATAGTGTAACCTTTGATTATTTCCGAACTTTTGCACTTGTTTAAGAGATTATCTTAGTTATTGTAGTAGGCCCCTCTTTTGGAGGTGACGTTACCCTCAACCCAGTAGTTTGAGTCAGCAAGGATACAATCCTAAAGGGTCGGATTATTTAAAGATAATTAATTAAGTTATTAATGCAAATTATGGTAGGCCCCTCTTTTGGAGGTGACGTTACCCTCGACTAAGTAGTCTGAGTCAGCAAGGATACAGTCCTAAATAGCTGGGTTATAGTATTAATAGTAATTAACTTATGAGGGGATCAAAGAGTTTGGACCCCCGCCATCCAATACCGTTAAGCATTGAAGGAGGTCCTACTAAATTTGACCCAGGTCCATTGTAGGACCTCTAAACGCTGAACAATGGCAAGACTCTTACCAAACCGTTCCCTTAACCCCCGACCAGGTAGCCAGCATATCTCCATATAGACCGTGGAGATATGAATGGTGAAAATCTTTTATTTTATATAGACAGTAAAATAATGCCAAGACACCACGGACAAACGATAAGGAAGAATCACCTTCAACATAAGAAACTAGTTACTAAAGTCATTAATACAAAACCAAATAAAATGTGCGAAAAGATTAGAAATAAAAAGTATTACACTAGACACTTGTCTTCACCAAGATATGTAAGAGACTTAGGCAAACATGGCCTTGATTGTCAAGAACTCTTACGATCAATCTTGGATCCCGAGACGACTCACACACTCTATGATGGACAATGGATGATGGTGGTGGATGATGGTGTTATGGTGGTGGTGGGTGGTGGGTGAAGTGTGAGAGAGGTGGTGTGCCAAGAGATGGTTTGAGCTTGAGCCAAGCACTCCTATTTATAGGCTGAACAGAAGCTCGGGCACGGCCCCGTGTCCACATCCTTCTCTTTCTTCATTTAATGCAGCTTGTCTTATTAGTTGACCACGCCCCCGTGTTCGCTGAGCACGACCCCGTGTGCAGAAGAATCTTTGTACTATGAAGATTTGTCTGGATTGTGCGAATCTTATAGTTGACCACGGCCCCGTGTCCACTGAGCACGGCCCCGTGGTGGGCAATAGAAGCTTCTACCACTTTGTCTTTTCTGCTGACACTTGGGCACGCCCCCGTGCTGGCTGAGCACGGGGCGTGTTCAGTCTTCTGTCTTCTTGTTTTGCTTGGGAAGATGCTGTCGTGGGGTCGGGCATGTCACGTCTTGTTTCTTTTCTTGTATTTATGTTAGATTTTGATGTCTTTTTGCTTCTTTTGTTAATTTGAGCTCATTTAATCCTGAAAATACAAAAGGAAGACAAAAGCACACTTTTTCCAACATTAGTACTAAAAAAGGGTTAGTTTTATGCCACAATTGATGTAATTTATATGTTGCATTTTGCACACATCAAATACCCCCACACTTGAATATTTGCTTGTCCTCAAGCAAAACTCTTTAATATGTGGCTATTACACTCCCAAATGGAATGGGTAGAGAAGAAGGTTTTTGGGCTTGTCATAGAGTGTCGGGATTTCCAAGACTCTTTATTTAGTTTTATTTTTATTTATTTACAATCCTATTCGTTATGATTTATTTAAAACTTTTCATAAGATAAATTACTTATTAGGGCATAACATGCTTCTTTAAAATTCTATTTATATACAAGTTCACATACCTCACGGGGATCACTCAACACTCGGCCGAAAATGTATTTTTGTGGATCACTCGAGAGCGGCATGGAACTTACTCCTACCATTGGCTTGCCAAGCAATCAATCCTCCTCCTTTTTAACTATATACCTTTGTAAATATCAAGAGGACTTTTTGGGTGAAGGGTTAGGCTTGGGTTAAAGGTAGGTGGTTGGGTTAGTGGTTAGTGGTTAAAATAAAAAGGGCGAAAAACGTAACAAGCGTCGGTTTTCGTAAGACTTTTTATTTTTTTGTAACTTTAATTTTGATGAAGCTCTTTATTCAAACAAAGTTATTTTTGATAAACTTGTTTGTTTATTTTCTTTTGCTTCATCATCAACAGATATATTTTTTTTTCAAAGTCATTCGAAAAACCGAGCTAGTTACTAAAACAAAGGGTAAAAATGAAAAAGGTTTTGGTGGGTAAAAGGGTGTTTGGTTTGGGTTATGAAATGAAAAGGTTTAGGCTCAAAGGGGCTAACTAGGGGGATTTTGGGTAGGTGGTAAAAAAAAGAAAAATAATGGTGTAGAAAAAAAAAAGTTAGTCCTAATGCCTCCATCATTTACTTACTCGGGTTTAAGTTGGTAAGGATCGGGAATGTATCGTCATGGCAAGTTCTAGAGTCGTAAGAACCAAGCGGCTATTCACACAAGAAACGAAAAATGAGCATTTAGTCTAATGATATGTAATTGTATGCTCAATAAAGGCTCAAAACTCACTTTTGTGGGAATGGGTTTTTATGTGATCAAGTATATATAATCAAATTTTAACTAAGTTTGCCATGCCTTTTCATAATTTTCTTATGTTGGTTTTTTTTATCACGACGCTATCGGTTGTAAATTCGTAAAAATATAACCTTTTTAAATTTTTGAAATTCCCAAGTTAAACCTAGACAAGTAAAAAAATGAAAATTTTTTGAAAAAAATTCGGGGTGATTAGCGGTTCCAATAGAGTTTCGTGTAAGGCTTGTTTTTAGGACTTGCAAGATTCAAGGTTTTAACATCCCCCCCACACTTAAATTACACATTGTTCTCAATGTGTCCCAAAAATAAGTTTTTAGGTTGATTGAATGTGTAAAAGGTGTGAAAAAGCAAAAATTTTGTGTTACTGGGCGCTAGACACGGCCCCGTGTTGTCCGGGCACGGCCCCGTGTTCAAGTGCCAGTAACAAGATTAAATTAAGGGAAACAGAAGCCTGGACACGGGGGTGTGTTGGGTGAACACGGCCCGTGTCCAGTTACCTGAACTGGGTCTTTTCTGCAGACTGTGCAGCACGGGGCCATGTTGGGCGGATACGGCCCGTGCCGAGCTTGCTGTAAACGAAGAAAATCGTCGGACGGTTCTGTTTTCCTGCATGGGGTGCTGGTTCAAGTTTCCCTTGTATCCTTTGTCATCTCAAGTGTGTTTTATTCCTGAAAATTAAAACTAACTAGAAAACATAAAAATTAATCTAAACTAAACTAAGGATAGTTCCGCGGAATGCCTCCGTGGTGCGCCACGTTTATAAGGGTCCTTGGCTAGACCCAAAGCCTGGTCATATGTTACCCAAGTGGGATGTTTTACATCCCATGTTACACCGTCGAAGAGCGTCATCCAAGCTTGAGTCTATGACCTTCATGTAGTCGACCGGGTCTTCGTCTTCTACTCTCTTTCCAACTCCAAATTTTACTTCCTCGTCCCCAAACTTCAATGTTAGTGTTCCGTCATTCATATCAACCACTGCTTGAGCGGTGGCTAGGAATGGCCTCCCAAGGATGAGAGGAACATCGGCGTCTTCTTACATGTCTAGGATGACAAAGTCGGTCGGGAAGACGAAATTGTCAACTTTGACCAATAGGTTTTCAGCGACACCTTGTGGAAATTTGACGGATCTGTCGGCGAGTTGTATGATCATCTTTGTAGGGCTCGTTGTTCCTAGGCCGAGTCGTTTGAACATTGATGTGGGCATGAGGTTAATGCTAGCCCCAAGATCGGCTAATGCATTACGAACGGGGGACTCCCCGATCGAGCAAGGAATCGTGAAACTTCCGGGATCAATTTTCTTTTATGGAAGTTTGTTGAGTACTAAGGCGGAGCATTCTTCGCCTAAGTTAACTAATTGCAATGATTCAATTTTCCTCTTATGAGTGAGGAAGTCCCTCATAAATTTTGCATATTTAGGCATTTGGGTAAGGACCTCAATAAAAGGAATATTAACATGCAATTGTTTTAGTAAATTTTCGAATTTTGCGAATTCTTTTGACGATTTAACCTACCGGGGTACGGAATCGGAGGAGTCTTGGCGGGCTCCTGATTTGGTAAAGAAGCCTTTTCCGGTTGGGGTGTGGGTGGAGACGTGGTTTGGCTGGACTGGCTTCTTTCATCTGGTGGTAATGGAGCATCCTAGGGGCCCACGGTTCGGTTTCTCAATGTGATGAGATGTACTTGCGCCTTTGGGTTGGTTTCGGTATTGCTTGGTAACGCGCCTTGTGGTCTCTCGGAGAAATTTTGAGCTAACTGATTTAATTTTTTTCAATGTTTTGAATGCTAGCTTGTTGATTTCTAAAATTCGATTCCAATTTTTGAAACCGATCCGAGTTTTTCTTTTCGGTGTCGGAGATGAGGCGAGATACAGTATCTTCAAGCCTTTCTCTTCCACCTTGTTGTTGAGAAAAATTTTGTGGTTGTTGAAAGTTAGTTCGTTGGTTTTGTTGGTTACTACTATTGCCGGGATCTCTCCAACCAAGGTTAGGGTGGTTACGCCATCCTTGGTTGTAGGTACCCGTTGGAGGACCCGACGGCCTAGGTCTATTATCAATGTAGTTTACCGTTTCTGTTTGTTCATCTAATTCTTTCATACAACTCCAATTTTCATGTGGCCCACCGCACCCTTCGCAAGCCATAACCGTGGCCGTTTTTGTCATTTCTAGCTTTTTGATTTTCGAAGAGAGGGCCTCGATTTGGACTTGTAAAGAAGTGTTTTCATCAACCCTATGGGCGCCCGGGGCAATAGATTTATTACCTCGGGGAGTGTGCCATTGAAAATTCGTTTGAGCAATTTCCTCAATTTGATTATATATTTCATTTGGGCGACGATTACCTAAAAGTCCCCCGGAGCTAGAAACAAGTGTTTGTCTTGTGTGTGGCAACAACCCATTGTAGAAAGTGGATACTTGTTGCCATACCGCAAGACCGTGATGAGGACACTTTCTTAGCTCCTTGAACCGTTCCCAAGTTTCATATAAGGATTCCCCATCCTCTTGTGAATATGTATTAATTTCAGTCTTTAATTTAGCCGTTTTAGCCGGAGGGAAATACTTATATAGAAACTTTTGGGCTAGTTCATCCCAGGTGTTTACCGAGCCAACTGGGAGGGTGTTAAGCCAAGCCTTAGCTCGGTCCTTTAGTGAAAATGGAAACATTCGAAGGCGGATGGCGTCATTTGATGCTCCATTGATCCGAAAGGTATCACATATTTCTAAGAAATTAGTGATATGTAGATGGGGATCCTCGTCCGCAAGCCCATGAAAGGTTGCGGAGTTTTGAAGCATTTGTATCAAATGTGGTCGAAGTTCGAAGTTATTGGCTTCGGCATTCGGTGCATTGATAGCGGCGCCGAGATTACCTACGGTGGGCCGTAGGTAATCCATGAGGGTACGTTGATCTGCCATTGGAAGTGGGTCCCCCAAAACTTTCTCTTGATTTTTAGCTTTGAGTCTTTTTCTGAGAAAGCGTTCGGGTTCTTCTAGAGGTTCTTTTATGTCTCTACTAGAACTGGAGCTCATGCACTACGAAGGAAGTTCAAATGTGGCGCCAAGGTTCCAAGTACTGCGATAAAAACAGAAAAGAATGTTGGTCAGAAGGTTCACCACGGCCCCGTGCTCAGTGAATACGGCCCGTGGTCAAAGTTACAGTAATTGTTCTCCGGATCCCTGTTACTGGGAGTTGGACACGGCCCCGTGTTGCACCGACACGGCCCCGTGCTTAGCTCTCTGTAACTCGGAAAACAAACACTGCCAGTGATAATGCTGGGCACGGCCCGTGTCCGACCAGGCACGGCCCGTGCTGAGCTCTGCAGAAACTGAAAAATTAAGAAAAATCCTAAAAAAATGAAAAATAAGAAAAACGATTAGGCCGTTGATTCCTATCTTTCTTAAAATCCTTGTGTCCCCGGCAACGGCGCCAAAAACTTGATGCGTGTGAAGTGTTATATATATTAGGTGTATATTTTAAGCCCTTTAACACTTTTTTAGCCAAGTTTTAAATTTATAAAACACGATATTCACTAACACTAAACACACATATGGGCAAGTGCACCCATCGTGAGCGTAGTATAGTGTTGGTAAGATACCGAGGTCGTCCAAGGACACAAGAGCTTTTAGTACCGGTTTATCCTCAACGTCTAATCAAATCAAAAAGTTTAGAAAAATGTTTTAAGCTAAGAAAAAAAAACTAACTAAAATGCTAAAAAATAAAAATAAAAGAAAACAGATAGACAAGATGAATCACTTGGTTCCGAGTCGTGTATAGTGTAACCTTTGATTATTTCCGCACTTTTGCACTTGTTTAAGAGATTATCTTAGTTATTGTAGTAGGCCCCTCTTTTGGAGGTGACGTTACCCTCAACTCAGTAGTTTGAGTCAGCAAGGATACAATCCTAAAGGGTCGGATTATTGAAAGATAATTAATTAAGTTATTAATGCAAATTATGGTAGGCCCCTCTTTTGGAGGTGACGTTACCCTCGACTAAGTAGTCTGAGTCAGCAAGGATACAGTCCTAAATAGCCGGGTTATAGTATTAGTAGTAGTTAACTTATGAGGGGATCAAAGAGTTTGGACCCCCGCCATCCAATACCGTTAAGCATTGAAGGAGGTCCTACTAAATTTGACCCAGGTCCATTGCAGGACCTCTAAACACTGAACAATGGCAAGACTCTTACCAAACCGTTCCCTTAACCCCCGACTAGGTAGCCAACATATCTCCATATAGACCGTGGAGATATGAATGGTGAAAATCTTTTATTTTATATAGACAGTAAAATAATGCCAAGACACCACGGACAAACGATAAGGAAGAATCACCTTCAACATAAGAAACTAGTTATTAAAGTCATTAATACAAAACCAAATAAAAAGTGCGAAAAGATTAGAAATAAAAAGTATTACACTAGACACTTGTCTTCACCAAGTGATGTAAGAGACTTAGGCAAACATGGCCTTGATTGTCAAGAACTCTTACGATCAATCTTGGATCCCGAGATGACTCACACACTCTATGATGGACAATGGATGATGGTGGTGGATGATGGTGTTATGGTGGTGGTGGGTGGTGGGTGAAGTGTGAGAGAGGTGGTGTGCCAAGGGATGGTTTGAGCTTGAGCCAAGCACTCCTATTTATAGGCTGAACAGAAGCTCGGGCACAGCCCCGTGTCCAGTGGGCACGGCCCCGTGTCCACATCCTTCTCTTTCTTCATTTAATGCAGCTTGTCTTATTAGTTGACCACGCCCCCGTGTCCGCTGAGCACGACCCCATGTGCAGAAGAATCTTTGTACTATGAAGATTTGCCTGGATTATGCGAATCTTATAGTTGACCATGGCCCCGTGTCCGTTGAGCACGGCCCCGTGGTGGGCAATAGAAGCTTCTACCACTTTGTCTTTTCTGCTGACACTTGGGCACGCCCCCATGCTGGCTGAGCATGGGGCGTGTTCAGTCTTCTGTCTTCTTGTTTTGCTTGGGAAGATGCTGTCGTGGGGTCGGGCATGTCACGTCTTGTTCCTTTTCTTGTATTTATGTTAGATTTTGATGTCTTTTTGCTTCTTTTGTTAATTTGAGTTCATTTAATCCTGAAAATACAAAAGGAAGACAAAAGCACACTTTTTCCAACATTAGTACTAAAAAAGGGTTAGTTTTATGCCACAATTGATGTAATTTATATGTTGCATTTTGCACACATCAATGTGAGCAGTGGTTCAGAAGTATTGATCTGCTGTTTTGGCTTTATGTGATCAAGCTTCTTTGGTATGTTTGAATCTGTCATCTTTCTTTTCTTTAGCCTCTCATAAGCCTCATCTGTATATTGCCTTGTCCATTTTGCTATGACTTCGGCAGGTCCAACCTTTGCATCCACCAGCTCTTGTTTCTTCCTTTTGTACTCTGAGGTAAGATCAGCAATGAGCTTTTTGTATTTACTCCAGTTTGGAGCTGTCCTCTTCTTACTTGGATCATTCTTGATCCTCTCAATTCTGTTTGCCTCATGCTTTAATGCAACGATTGGCCATTCTTTGAATTGTTCTTCTTTAGCTGGATAAAACTTTTCTTTCATGATGAATGAGAGATATTCCTTTCACATTTCCTTTCGTAAATCAGCTTTAGGTGGCAGGTTAGACATTTCTTAACTCAGGTCTCTTGCATAGTCTTCCATTTGTTTGACCTTAGTGAGCAAGAATTGCATTCTTTCAGAAATGGCTTTGTCACCTTGACCTTCACATTCAAGCTTGGCTCTTATCTTAGCCTGCCTTGCTTTAAGTTTGAGATATTCATCCATGTTTGTTGGATCTCTGAAGCCTATGAGAGAGGGAAATCTTCTTTTTGAATGATCATCCTCTGTGTAGAACTGTCTCATCTCAATTTTTACAGCTTCCAGTTCCAGTGGATAACTTGCAGCAATGGGTACAATTTCAGCAGGATCATAGCCTCTAAGTACTTCTGGTGTAAGTTTTCTTCGGTGAAGATAGCTTGAAGTGCAGCAATGGGTACAATATCAGCAGGATCATAGCAGGATTCTTTATTGGATTGGCAATAGTTGGTGGGATGAAAGGTTGTGGTGGAATCACATTTTTTTCTTTTTCTGGTGTAAGTTTTCTTCGGTGAAGGAATGTTTCTGGGTGGTTTGTTGATTGGAGTGAAGATAGCTTGAAGTGTAGTGATGGTGCTTTGACTAACAGGTGTTGAGACAACAGGTGTTTCAACCACTGTTGTCTTCACAACTACTGATGTGTCAGTAAATATCTTCTGCTTTTTAGCAGGGGGTGATGGTGGTGAGATGGTTTTTGGGGATGATGGTGTTTCTGGTGGAGCAGTGGTTTGAGTGATAGCACTTATTGTAATTGAAGTGGTGGTTGTTGGGTTAACAACTGCTGAAACCACTGAAGTACCAACAGTTGTTGATACAGCAGGTGTTACAACAGCTGTTGGGTTGGGAGATTGATGTGTGAAGCTTTCAGGAAGTTTGGGAGTGTGTTTTCTTGATCTGGATGGTATGGATTTGGGTTGCCTCACTTGTCTAGTGGGCTTCTTCTTTTCATCCTTAGGATTTTCATTATCCTTTGGCTCAGAAGTACCCTGTGCATTCAGTTCCATAAAAGCTTTCTTCTCCTGTTCAAACCTTGCTTTATCCTTTGCTTCCAAATCCCTTTTTACCCTTGCTTTTTCTTCAGCAATGGCATTAGTGGTTACATCAATCTTTTTAGAATCATCTGGTTTCAATTTCTCCCCCTTTTTGGCATCAGCTGATTTTGGGTTATCTACAATTATGATAGAGGGAGGAACAGTGCCAGTGGTGTTTAGTATGTGGGCCTTAATTGCCTTGATATCAGCTTGAGTGTCTTTAAACCTTGCTTCCATAACATTCCTGATCTTTTGAACCTGAATCTCATGTTGCTGATCAGCTAGTTGTTTTTGATGGATGAGTGATGTGTGTAAAATGCAACATATAAATTACATCAAATGAGGCACAAAACTAACCCTTTTTTTAGTACTAATATTGGAAAAAGAGTGTTTTTGTCTTCCTTTTGTATTTTCAGGATTAAATGAGCTCAAGAACGCAAAAGAAGCAAAAAGACAGCTAAATCCAACATAAATACAAGAAAAGGAACATTAGTGGACTGCCCGAACCCTCAACGGCACCTTCCAAAGCAAAATAGAGAAAACAGAAGGCTGAACACGCCCCGTGCTCAGCTAGCACGGGGCCGTGCCCAAGAAGCAGCAGAAAAGACAAACCTATAGAAGCTTCTATTGCCCACCACGGGGCCGTGCTCAGCGGACACGGGGGCGTGTCGAAAGTACAGCAGGCGCATTTATTGTAATTGCGAATTACAATTAATGAGGAGAGAGAGTGTCAGACGGACACGGGGCCGTGTCCAGCTCTCTGTTCAGCCTATAAATAGGAGTGCTTGGATTCATTTCATCTCATCCCTTGGCACACCACCTCTCTCACACTTCATCCACCACCCACCACCATCACAACACCATCATCCATTGTCCATCGTAGAGTGTGTGAGTCGTCTCGGGATCCAAGATTGATCGTAAGAGTTCTTGACAATCAAGGCCATGTTTGCCTAAGTCTCTTACATCACTTGGTGAAGACAAAGTGTTTAGTATAATACTTTTTATTTCTAATCTTTTGCACTTTTTATTTGGTTTTGTATTAATGACTTTAATAACTAGTTACTTATGTTGAAGGTGATCTTTCCTTATCGTTTGTCCGTGGTGTCTTGGCATTATTTTACTGTCTATATAAAATAAAGGATTTTCACCATTCATATCTCCACGGTCTATATGGAGGTATGTTGGCTACCTGGTAGGGGGTTAAGGGAACGGTTTGGTAAAGGTCTTGCCATTGTTCAGCGTTTAGAGGTCCTGCAATGGACCTGGGTCAAATTTAGTAGGACCTCCTTCAATACTTCGCGGTATTGGATGGCGGGGGTCCAAACTCTTTGATCCCCTCATAAGTTAACTACTATTAATACTATAACCCGGCTATTTAGGACTGTATCCCTGCTGACTCAGACTACTTAGCCGAGGGTAACGTCACCGCCAAAAGCGGGGCCTACCACAATACTGCATTAATAACTTAATTCATTATCTTCCAATAATCCACCCCTTTAGGATTGTATCCCTGCTGACTCAAACTACTGGGGTGAGGGTAACGTCACCTTCAAAAGAGGGGCCTACTACAATAACTAAGATAATCTCTTAATTATGTGCAAAAGTGGGAAATAATCAAAGGTTATTGTTGGTGCATACATCTGTCGTCTTCGTCTTGTATCGAGTCTCAGGTTCGATTCTGATCTGATCAAACATGACATCACTAGTGACATCACTTACATCATGGAAACAAGTACACGTGAAGATTCAAATTATGCATGGAATCAGATTATAAGGTTCGCTTCAAGACAAGACAAGTCACATGTGAGAATTTCGCTTCAAAGTAGAAGGTTTCGCTTGAAAGGCTTCAAGCGAAATCATGTTTACTATATATAGAGGTTATGTCTTGTCATTTGTAATAGTTCGAACTTTTCTGAGATTCTTCCGGTGAGCCACGAAGTGCTGCCGAAGTGTTGTTAGGTCTGTAATCGCATTTGTTATCAATACAACAACAGTTTAAAGTGAAATCTCGCTGAATTGAACTCAGTTTGTTCGTTTCCGCCGCTCAAACTGAGATAAACTCTTCTGAACGACTCGTTTGGGTCCGCAAACGATCCTACAATTGGTATCAGAGCTCAGGAGGAAGAGTTCATACCAATTCAGCCACGTTTTTCTGATTTTCTACATCTTCTTCTCAAATTGAACAACTTTCTACAGATAAAATAGCTTCAAATTCTCACAAACTGTGCGAAAACATATTTTAACAAAGCCTTGAGAGTTTAAGAACCTAATTCGGCCATTTACTTATTCAATCAGATCATAATCAGACCGAACGTGATGATGTCATTCAGGCTCGCTTGAAAATAGGTTGATTTCGCTTGAGAATATAAGTTTTGTGTCTGATTTCGCTTGAACAAGTTAGTGTCTGAAGCGAAATTGAAGTGTTCGCTTGAAAGAACAAAATTTATTGATTTCGCTTGAAGCTCATCTCAGATCAGGTAGATTTCGCTTGAAAATGCATTAGGAGGATGATTTCGCTTGAGTTTAAGATCTGATTTCGCTTCAGGGATTTATTTTAGTTAAAAGATTTCGCTTGAACTGTGATTGACTTAGTGATTTCGCTTGAACTTACTGGTGTGTGAAATTTTTGAATTCCGAAAAATGGACGAAGATTTCTACAATGCTTTTGCTAGTCCAGTTACAGTTACTCAGAGTGCTTTGCATGAAAATGAAACCGGGACGTCTCAGAAACCACCAAAACTCATGGATATTGATGATTACAATGGATGGTCCGAACGGTTTGGAAATTGGGTTGAGGCGTATCACTTGGATGCGTGGGAACACACTGAAGAGCCGTATGTTAAACCCACAAAGGACAATGTTGTGAATGGTACTCCGTTGACACTTAGAGAAATGACTTCTGTAGATAAAAAGAAATATCGAGATGAGAAATTGATGGTGAGTTTGCTTCAGCAAGCGATAAAAGAAGATATTTTGATACTGCTTCAACATGATGGAACTGCATATTCAATATGGACAGAGTTGGAAGCAAAGTTTACTGGAAGTGATGATATGCTCAGGAATAAGATGTCTCTCATGAAAAAGGAATTTGACTTATTTCGGGGATTGAAAAATGAGAGTGTCAAGCAATTAATTGATAGATATTGTAACTTGGTGAGAAATATGACGAAACTTGGTGTTAAGAAAGATACTGATGAATTGGTTGAAAAACTTGCAGATGCGCTACCATATGAAACATGGGGAACATTTCTGATGATGTTGCGGTCAAACAAAACAGATTATAAGAAAATGACATTGGGAAATTTTATCAAACACCTGGAAGCTCAAGAAATGGAGCAAAGAAAGATTGCTAGAATGAAGAATTACGATGGAGAACAAGATATCAGCTTGTATTACAAGAGTGGTGTTACTGGAACAACAAATCATTCTCCAAAGATCGAAACTGCTTACAGTGTGAAAGATTCTTCTGAAAAGAGATCATCTCAGGGTTCAAGCAGTACAAGATTTTCATCATTTGATCCAAACATTTCAGCAACAAAGAACGGAAGAAAACTTCAGTGCAATATTGTTCTAAGTCTTGAAAATGATCAAGATTATACTGAAGAGGTTGCTAAAAATCAAATGTCTTTGTTGGGAATGGTGTTGGAATCCTATAGTAGTTTTGTGGCCGGAAAGATCGGTAATCCAATGCTCACGAAAGAAGATTACGATCAAATCGATGCTGAGGAAATGGAATTGATGGATATTAAATGGTGCATGGCTAGTGTAATGAGAAGAGCTGAGAAGTTTAAACAAATTACGGGAAGAAATGATTTTCTTGATGCAAGTGTTTCAAACTTAGGCTTTGATAAGTCCAAAGTTACATGTTTTCGTTGCAGGGAAAAGGGGCATTTCAAGAGAGAGTGTAAAAATCGTGAAGCTACTGGAGCTCAGAATCCTTTTGGAAACAACGATTATCACAAAAAGGCAATTTATCATCAAATCACACCACCAGCACTGCATCAGGCACAAACTGCACATGGAATGATGGAGATTAAAGATTCAAAGAAAGCTTGTCTGGGAAAGGATAGTGGTTTTAGTTGGGATAAATATGTTCCAACAAATAGCAAATTGTGTTTGGCAGATCAAGACAATGAAAAATTAGCTGAAGGTTTCAGTTGGGACAATTTTTGCTCAGATCAAGAATTTATGGCCAAAGAGATGTCCAAAGACACTTCAAATGTTAATGCTTTCTTTGCAAATGCTTATGATTTGAAATTTGCAGAAAGGTGCAGAAAAGTCATGGAAGCAGCTGAAGAAAGACGAAGAAAGAACGAAGAAGAGGAAGAAGAAGAAAAAAGATTAAAAGCTGAAGCTAAAGCTGAGAAAAAGAGAAGAGCTGAATTTTTACAATCAAACAGAACAGTCAAAGAAGTTCCTGAATTTGAGATTAAAGTTGATGCAGAACCTGTCAAAGATCCTGAAAAGTGCATGAATTGTGATTCTTTAATCAAGCAAAACAATGAATTGTTGCACAACATAAACAGATTGAAAGAATCATATGATACAATGAACAGAGAAATCAACAAGTATACTGATTCAAACGGTGAACAAGCTGAAGCTATGAATACTTTGAAGATAGCTTATCTGAGACAGCTTGATACGGCAAACTATAACATTAAGAAATGTGCAGATCTCGAGCTTGAGCTGGCAACACAAAAGATAGAGACTGAGAAAGTTAAAAAGTTATTAAACAGTTACTCATGTTCTTCTTTTGTTGTTGACAGGATTTATCCCGTAGTGGAGAATTTGAAGACATTTGAAGAAATGAAAATGTCTGAAGAAGAGAAAGCTGTGACAAAAGATGAAGTGAAGATTTCTGGTAAGAAACCAAGTGTGGTCTACACTAGATGTCCGCCTCCTGTCGAAAATGGATTTTTACCTCGAAATCCAAATTCCGAAAGAGTCGAAAAGGCAATAAACTTACAATGGGAGTCTGGGCCGTCGGATAACTTGCCAGAAAATATTGATGTCACGTACACGTCGTCCGATACTGATCATGAGTCAAAATTGATAAAAAGTGTGGTCGATCAGGTGTTAGATAAAGATGATTGTGAGGAGTCAAAACCGGAGTCCAAATCCAAGTCAAAGTCTGAGTCCAATTCGTCAAAGTCAACAGTCAAAAAGGAGAAACGGGTTTATGATAAAGAGTTTTTGATATCAAAATTTAATTTGAATGATGAATCATTTAAAGTGGCATATACTTTGAAAGATTCTGACAAATTATATTCTGATGAAGATTTTCCATTAAGAGGTGTTAAAACTGAATTGATCAAAAAGGTTTTCAAATTAACAGAAATTAATATTTTTGAAATGAAAGATTTAAATCTTATTGAAAAACCTAAACAATACACTTCAAGAGATCAACAAAGATTTAACAAGAAAATGGGTTACAATTATGGTTACAGTTCCCAAAAGAAACCAAACCATAATCGTAATTTCAAAAAGAAAGGATTAGGTTTTGTACCACCGAGAAATTATAAAAATGAAAAATTTTCTAAACCGAAAACTATGTTTGTTTCAGGAAATTTTTTAGATGCTGAGAAATGAACAAGCATTCAGAAAACAGACAAATCAAGAATTCCTTGCCAAGAAGCAAGAAGAGTTGAAGAAAAATGCTGTGCCAAAGAAGATAGAAACCAGAACCTGTTTTCAGTGCAAGATTGCTGGTCATGTTGCTAGGAATTGTCCGAAAACATTCAAACCAAAACAGGAAGTATCTGGTAAATTGAAAGAGAAAGTTGTGGAGAAAACTGAACTTACAACCAAACCATTTACTGGCTTTGAAAATTCGATCTTTGAGATTGGTGAATGTTCAAAGAATGTGGTTAAAAGAAAAGAAATCTGATAAATCAAAAATGGGTTGTTAAGGGTTCAAGAAACAGTTCTGGTGATGAATCTGATTCCACAAAATCAGAGGAGCCACATATTGAGAAAAAGATTGAGAAATCAGTTTTGAATGTGAACGATGAAAATTTTCCAACCTTGAGTGCTGAAAATTTTAAAAAGAGAGTTGGGAAAGTTGAAATTTCAAATCAATTTTATTCTGATAAGAAGAAATTTGATGTTGATAAAGCTTTCAACGGAACTGTGAAACACATTTTTGGCAAAATGATCAATGGTAAGGCCAAAAGTGTTAAAGAATTTTACGCTGCCAAAAGAGGAGGTCACAGGTTAGTTGAAAGAAAAGATGATGAACAGGTTGTTACACCCAAGGAAGGTCAGGCTTGGGTGGATATATTTTTCAAAGAGTAAAAACCTGACTTGCCGGAGATCCCAAGTTGGTAATCGTGGATCATGAATCGGCATCATTCTTATGTTGTTTGTTTGAAAATTGAAAATTTTTTTGAGAATTTTTGCAGGAATTGCCGGAACTCCCAGGTATGTAAGCGAGGAGTAGGAATCGGCACCTTGAGAATTCAACCAAAAGATGGTAAATTGGTTGAAAAATAGGTTTGAGTTGTATGTTTGTAATGGTTACAAGTGGTAAATCAGGGACATTAAGTTGTATCTGATTTTCTACAAATGGTTGATAGACAATGTGATGAACCAAACCCCAATTTTACAAGTGATAAAATCAACAGAACTTATTTTCCGGAAAAACCATTTGATTAAAACAAACTTAAGTGTTTTGAAATCGATGGGAAAATAGTTTGTTGTGAGGGGAGTTCTGATTGTTTATGCCAAGTGGATGGCGAATTGAAGTGATTCGATATCAGTTGTCATGTTACTTGTACAGTTTGATTTCAAATTTTTCCCTGAAAATCGAAAATTGAAACATATTTTAGATTTTAGGGGGAGTAAAAAGAAAATTTGAAAATGTCAAAAACATTGCAAAAATTCAAAAATGAGTTTTGTTGTCAAAAAGAGGAAATGATAGAAAATCAGTTGGACTGTCACAGCATGCTAAAGAATTGGAAAGTAAAATGTGATAAGCGATCTCACTAAAGATGTGACGGTAGGCTCAGCTAGACTAGTAGATTTGCGATAACGATACAAACTTAAATGAAAAAGACTAGTTCTAGTGGGAAACATGGTTGAAAGCATAGTACTTAGTTTTGTCCTTCTTGACTGTGTGCCTACTCAGTAATCGCTGATTGTCGAAAGACATAAAACTGGTTAAGTTTGTGAACTTTCACAACTTTGCTGAAAATTCGCTGTGATTGTGCATTTCATTTTGCAAAGATTTAAACTTGTTTTATTTCTTTATTTTGTTTAAGCATCGGACATCCTCTGCGTATACGTGAGTATCGACCTGGATGTTGTTGCCTAAACGTTCTGCTTTATTTTCTTTGGTGTTTTGTTTAAACTTTGGACCTCCTCTGCGTATACGGAAGTATCGACCTGGTGGTTAAAGCCTAAACAACTTCAACTTGTTTTATTTTCTTATTTTGTTTAAACATTGGACTTTCTCTGCGTATACGGAAGTATCGACCTGATTGTTAATGTTTAAACATTCTGCTTTATTTTCGCACAAATCACAGTTGATAAAAGTTTAAAGGCATTGCTTGAGATAGTGTATTGCATGATGAGGGGATATGCTGAGATCGTGGGGTCCATAAGAATTTAGTGTTATCTAAATATACCTTAATGTATCGGTAAGCATTTCGAAAGTTTTTAGATTGAGTTTAAGAGGACAAATATATCGTCAATCTACGTGAATCGTTTAGAGCATTAAATGAAATCAAGCTTAACGGTGTTAGTGATGTGTCTCAAAAACTGATATGATCCTCTTGCACGAACTCACAAAAATATTGTTTGTAAATATTTCTTTTTCTGTATTTCTATTTCAGTCAAAAATCCAAAAAGATTTTAGTGTGTTTTAGCATAAATTTTGAAAAATACAAAAAGATTTTCGACAACTGGTGTTAGAGAGCTAATTTTCAAAATTCCAAGTGCTAGACATGATGAACAAATGGTTTGGGTGAAAGTGTTTGAAGAATGTTGAAATGAAATGAAAAAATGTTTTGAAATATAAATGTTATTCCTGCAAGTGGTAAATTAGACTTGAAAATTTTATCCACAAAATGGTTATCAGAAAATTTATTTTTGGGTAGAGTTTATGCAGGTTAGCCAGGTTCTGAAACCTGAGTTTGATAGAGTGCCAGATTACGATCTAAGAATTTGTGGAAAGTGAATTTCAGGCTACGATCCCAGCAGATTGAGAGGGGGAGTCTGAAGACATCAAGACTCGTCAACATTTGAGAGAGAGGAGTTTGTTGATGTTAAAGATAGAGAATGAGGATTCTTGCAATGACAAATACTTCAGAGAAAGATCAAAGACTGATAAAGACTGAAGATTGAGAAGACTCGACACTTAAGACTCGTCAACATCTGAGGGGGAGTCTGTTGGTGCATACATCTGTCGTCTTCGTCTTGTATCGAGTCTCAGGTTCGATTCTGATCTGATCAAACATGACATCACTAGTGACATCACTTACATCATGGAAACAAGTACACGTGAAGATTCAAATTATGCATGGAATCAGATTATAAGGTTCGCTTCAAGACAAGACAAGTCACATGTGAGAATTTCGCTTCAAAGTAGAAGGTTTCGCTTGAAAGGCTTCAAGCGAAATCATGTTTACTATATATAGAGGTTATGTCTTGTCATTTGTAATAGTTCGAACTTTTCTGAGATTCTTTCGGTGAGCCACGAAGTGCTGCCGAAGTGTTGTTAGGTCTGTAATCGCATTTGTTATCAATACAACAACAGTTTAAAGTGAAATCTCGCTGAATTGAACTCAGTTTGTTCGTTTCCGCCGCTCAAACTGAGATAAACTCTTCTGAACGACTCGTTTGGGTCCGCAAACGATCCTACAGTTATACTAGATACGAGTCGGAACCAAGTGATTCATCTTGTCTATCTGTTTTTATTTTATTTTTATTTTCAGCATTTTAGTTAGTTTTATTTTTCTTAGTTTAAAACATTTTTCTAAACTTTTGTTTTGGTTAGACGTTGAGGATAAACCGGTACTAAAAGCTCTTGTGTCCTTGGACGACCTCGGTATCTTACCAACGCTATACTACACTCAACGATTGGTGCACTTGCCCATATGTGTGTTTAGTGTTAGTGAAATATCGTGTTTTATAAATTTAAAACTTGGCTAAAATAAGTGTTAAAAAGGGCTTAAAATATATACCTAAAATATACGACACTTCACGCACATCAAGTTTTTGGCGCCGTTGCCGGGGACACAAGGATTTTGAGAAAGTTTAAAATCGACGGCCTAATCAGTTTTTCAAAACCTTTTCAAAACGCGCGCACATTTTTCTGCATTTTAGTTTAGTTTGCATTTACAGTAGCCTGAACACGGGGCCGTGCTCATTGAACACGCCCCCGTGCTGCATATTTTTAGCTAGATACCCAGATACAGAGTCTGAACACGGGGCCGTGCTCGCTGAACACGCCCCCGTGCTCAACGTGACCAGTAACTTTAATTAAAACGCCCAGATACAGAGCCTGTACACGGGGCCGTGTTCACCAGACACGGGGCCGTGTCCAGCCTTCTGTTTCAATCTTTGTTTCATTTTCTGGTCCCGAGACTCAGTTGTGGTCTGCTGAGTGATTCTTATGGATCAATACTCAGGAGGTTACAACTACACCTATGATGAGGATGATTATAGGGGTAATTATTGCACAAATTGTCGTAATACACGTTCGATTCAATATAATCACTCGTATCAACCATCCAATTCATACACTTACTATGAGGAGCCCAGGTACGAGCCATCAACTTCATAAACATCCTATGAAGACCAAAGGTATGAACCTCCTCCCTCATACTCATATTTTGATGAACCAAGGTATGAGCCTTCTTACTCATACTTTGAGGAACCAAGATATGAGCCACCACCTTCATATGCTTATTATGAGGAACCTTGGCGTGAACAACCCACCTCATATGAGTATTATGAAGAACAAAATTACGAACCTTATCCATCATATGCTCACAATGAGGGACCATGGTGTGAACCATCAACTTCATATGGGTATTATGAGGAACAAAGGGTCGAACAACCGGATTCAAGCTTAGGAAATAATGATTCTTTTTCTATAACCGAAGTGACCGATAGGATATTAGAACACATTAGAGTTATCGATCGGTGTATAAAAGAAGCTCGCGCAAGGGAAGAGGAGTCCCGCGCAAGAGAAGAATTAAAAAAGGAAGAGATAACTGAAAGTGTTAAAATGGAAGAACAAATAAGTGAAAAACCAACACATGAGTTAAACAACGATAAAGGTGAGTCCAATAACGTTAAAATCCAAGAAGAGTCTAATTTTGAAGAAATTAACCTCTTGACACCTTCTTTCAAAAATCATTGTTTAGTACCCACTCATGCTAAGTTTTTAAAAAAGTTAAACACTAACACTAAAATTGACGAAACAGTAAGTGTTAAGTTAACTAATGATCAAACTTCGCTAATAAAAGAAGACCCATTTGAAATTAACATCACACCGGTTCCATGTTTCTTTCAAAATTCGTTTATTAGTAATGTCACAATCGATAAAGATCTTTGTGTTAACATAATGCCTAACTACATTTTCGAAAAATTAAGTATTAGTGATTTTTCTCCACTTCAAATACCCATTTTTCTATCCAATCGGAAAGTAATAAAATCAATCGGTATAGTTGAAGATGTCTTGGTTCAAACAAATCAAATAGTAATCCCGACCGACTTTGTCATCCTCGATGACACTCCTCTTGTGTTGGGACGACCATTTGTAAAAACTTACGAAGCTTTGAAAAACCGGAAGTTCAACAATTTACCTCTTCAATTAGGGGCATTTAAAAGAAGTGTCGATCTCGAACGATCAATGAAATATCCATTCGGCAATAATGACCCCCTAATTGAAGATGAAGATGAACCACCCGATACAAGTGAAGAGATTGACCACTTTGTTGAAGAAGAGGTCGCCATAGAACAAACTTTTAAAGTTCTTGATCGAAACGAGCAACCAAATAAGGAGTCTCCTAAAGACCCACCACTTGAGCTCAAAGAACTTCCAAAAGGTTTGGAATATGCTTTTCTAGACAAAGATGGTAAGTTACCTGTAATTATTTCGTCTAAATTAGATAACCTAGAAAAAGAAAAACTAATTAGTCTTTTGAAAAAAACACAAAAATGCAATAGCTTGGAAACTTGTTGACATAAAAGGAATTAGTCCTTCTATGTGCACACACAAAATTTTGATGAATGATGACTACAAATCAGTCATACAACCACAACGTCGCGTAAATCCAAATGTTCAAGAAGTGGTTAAAAACGAAGTCATCAAATTACTTGACGCCGGACTTATCTATCCTATTTCCGATAGTCCTTGGGTAAGTCCCGTCCAAGTAGTTCCAAAGAAAGGAGGTATGACGGTAATTACTAACGAGAAGAATGAATTAATACCAACGAGAACCGTCACAGGATGGAGAGTATGTATAGATTATAGACGATTAAATGAAGCAACAAGAAAGGATCATTTTCCTTTACCCTTCATTGATCAAATGTTAGAAAGATTATCCGGTCATAAATTTTACTGTTTCTTGGATGGTTTTTCAGGTTACTTTCAAATCCCGATAGCACCCGAAGACCAAGAAAAGACAACTTTCACATGTCCCTATGGAACTTTTGCTTATCGACGCATGCCGTTCGGTCTATGTAATGCCCCCGCAACATTCCAACGTTGCATGGTAGCCATTTTCCATGACATGATAGAAAAGACAATGGAAGTCTTCATGGACGACTTTTCTATCTTTGGGGATTCATACGACCAATGCCTCGATAACCTTGAACGAATGCTATCCCGATGTGAGGAAACTAACCTCGCCCTTAATTGGGAAAAATGCCATTTCATGGTAACGGAGGGAATAGTACTCAGTCACAAAATCTCAAGCGAATGAATGGAGGTGGATCGAGCCAAAATAGATACCATTTCTAGATTACCTCCTCCATCCTCCGTGAGAGCTATTAGAAGTTTCCTAGGGCATGCCGGATTTTATAGGCGGTTTATCAAAGACTTTTCAAAAATCTCAAGGCCTCTAACGAAATTACTTGAAAAAGTTGCTCCTTTCATCTTTGACAAGGATTGCAATCAAGCATTTCTAACCCTAAAGGAAATGCTAGTCAATGCACCTATCATGATAGCACCCGATTGGAAGTTTCCTTTCGAAATCATGTGCGATGCTAGTGACTTTGCAGTTGGAGCTGTCTTGGGACAGAGAAAAGAAAAGCATTTCCACCCAATCTATTATGCTAGTAAAACACTTAACGATGCACAAGAAAATTACACAACAACTGAAAAAGAGTTACTAGCTGTGGTATTTGCTTTTGATAAATTTCGTTCTTATCTTGTTCTTTCTAAAACTATAGTCTATACAGACCATGCAGCCATTCGATATCTCTTTAAGAAGCAAGACGCAAAACCACGTTTGATTAGGTGGATTCTACTCCTCCAAGAATTCGACATTGAAATTAAAGACAAAAGAGGAGCAGAAAATACCGCAGCAGATCATCTTTCGCGCCTAGAAGACCCAGCTTTGGAGGCAACCAGGGACGAGCAAATCAACGAAAAATTTCCAACTGAATCCCTGGAAATGGTGGAATTTAAGGAAGAACCATGGTACGCCGACTTTGCTAACTACCTAGCTAGTGGAATAGTCGCAAAAGGGTGGCCACATCATCAAAGAAAAAAATTCTTTGCCAATGTTAAACACTATTTTTGGGAAGATCCATATCTTTTCAAAATGTGTGCCGACCAACTCGTCAGACGATGCGTACATGGTGGTGAAGCGCGAAGAATTCTCCGCCATTGTCACGAAGGTCCATACGGAGGACATCATGGTGCTGCCAGTACCGCACGAAAGGTATTTGATTCAGGATTTTATTGGCCAACCATTTACAAAGATGCCCAAAATCTTGTAAAGACATGTGGTGCTTGCCAAAGAACAGGTAATATTTCTTCCAAAAACGAAATGCCACAAAATGGCATTCTTGTTTGTGAAATTTTTGATGTGTGGGGACTCGACTTTATGGGACCTTTCCCACCATCGAAAGGAAACAAATACATACTTGTGGCAGTAGATTACCTGTCTAAATGGGCCGAGGCCGAAGCACTTCCAACAAATGATGGAAGAGTAGTGGTAAGATTTCTGAAAAAATTATTCTCTCGTTTTGGCACACCTAAAGCTTTAATAAGTGATAGAGGTACCCATTTTTGTAATCATCAACTTGAAAAATTTTTAACAAGATATGGGGTCTATCACCGGGTTTCAACAGCGTATCACCCTCAAACGAACGGACAAGCCGAAGTGACCAATAGAGGGTTGAAACAAATACTCGAAAAAACCGTAGGGTTAAATAGAAAGGAATGGGCTGATAAGTTAGATGATGCTTTATGGGCTTTTCGAACTGCTTATAAAACAACGATAGGTACAACCCCATATAAGCTAGTCTATGGAAAGAGTTGTCACTTGCCAGTAGAAATTGCACACAAAGCCTACTGGGCAATCAAAAATGTAAACTTAGATTTAGAATTTGCTGGTAAAAATCAATTTTGTCAATTAAATGAATTAGACGAAATTAGGAATTATGCATACTCAAACTCTGAGATTTATAAGGAAAGAATGAAAAATTGGCATGACAAACATATTAAACCTAATGAATTTCGGGTAGGAGATTTAGTTCTTTTGTTTAATTCACGACTTCGATTGTTTCCTGGTAAATTAAAGTCTAGGTGGTCAGGACCTTTTTCCGTCACCCATATTTTTCCACACGGTGCAGTAGAAATTAAACCTCAAAATGGGCCACCATTTAAAGTCAATGGCCAACGGCTGAAACTCTATCAAGGATTTATTGAGGATGAGGAAGAAGAGATCTCGCTTCAAACCGTGGAAGAATAAAAACATCATGCCTGGTAAGTTACGAACGATTGAGACGGCAAAATAAAGCGGTAAGTTTTCTAAACCATAGCTTATGGGAAAAAGGGGCACTCACACGCGCACGAAAAAAAAAAAAAAAGCTCGGCACGAGGCCGTGTCCGCTGGACACGGGGCCGTGTTCGCACTGCAGACGGGATAAAACCCCTTTTTCAAAACAGTTTCTTCATTCCACACGCCCCGTTTCCCCACAAAAGCTCTGGTTCCAGGCGATTTTTCGCGAAATTCCAACGTCTCTTACCGATCTAACAACATCAAGGTATGATTTTATCACTCTTAGTAGTTAGATTAGTTATTTGCATGTAGTTAATACATCACAAATTTGGGGAAAAATCTAGGGTTCTTGATGTTCATCCGGATCGAACCTAAAATTTTTGCCTAAATCTGTTTGCATTTAGTTAGATTAGTGTTAAGGGAAGTAAATACACTTGTATTGTTCATAAATTCACCCGATTTCTTACAAAAACCCCAAAACCCTTGCTCTTGAACCGAAAAAGATAAAATTGATAAGGTAAACGAGTTATTTTGGGAAAAACGGCACTTAGGGTTTCATTTTCGGGGGAAACCGCACCTATTGGTTCAAAAATTTTCAAGTTTTCGAAACCGGGTCGAAAAATGGGATTTTTGAGTAACAGACCCCTGAACACGGGGCCGTGTCCGCCGGGCACGGGGTCGTGTCCAGCCCGCTGTTTGCAGTTTTGTCCGAAAATATTTATGTTTCATGCTAACTTTTGGTGTATTCTTGCAGATGGCCAGGAAGTTTACTAGATTCAACGCCAATGAGCTAGATGCAAGAGCTCGATACGAGCTTCTTCAAACAAGGCCGGAAGAATACCCGAGGCAGGCGTGCACAGAACTACTAACCATGGTGAATCAAATTGACCGTTTCAACAACATTGTCACGGGACCACTCAGAGTCGCACTAACAACCCGACTCCGTTCCGTCCATGAATGCACCTTGGAATTCTACAGCACCTTTGCATTCACTTCAAGGTGCGACCCGTTCGATAATGACGGAGTGTCATTCAGGTGTGGCGGAACGAGGTATTCGATCTCCATGGCACAATTCGGGTCGATTATCGGGTTGTATGCGGAGGAGGATGCGGGAAACGAAGAAAATACAGGGGGATTGAGAGAGATCGAAGACAACGAGCGCCAAGCCATGTGGGCTCAGATTGGGGAAGGGTTCTACAATCCGAGCAGCACTAAGAGTACCAAGCTGAGGGATCCGCTTTACAGATACATTCATAGGCTCCTCGGCTACTCTCTTAGCCAAAGGCATGACAGTGGTGGCGTCGTTGGGTTAAGAGATTTGCTTGTCCTCCATTGCATTCACAACCGCAGGCCGCTCGATGTTCCGTTCCTCATGCTCCGAAACATGCATCACAACCGCCTTGCTAGTGCACCAACTCCTATTTTCTTCGGGGGATGGGTGTACCGTCTCTTCAAGCACTTCGCCCACATTCCGAGGTCATTTGAGAGGAGCCCATGGTCGGGTACGGTGGATATTCACATATGCCGCTCGATGAACCTGGTTTATGAGGCAGAAGACGGGACGGTAACCTTTCAAAGGAGCATGGAACCCGCAAGAAGCACTTGTCCTTCCAGCTCCGCAACATCATCAGTACCAATACCCACCCCACGGTGATCCGGGCCAATCATCCTCCTCGGGAGGCAGTTTTCCTAATTTTCAAAGTTTGCATGATTTGTTGCAGGAAAACCTCATGTGTACTCGGAACACCTATAACATGGCGAGCAACACCTACCACCGGGTCGGAGCTATCGAGAGAAACCTATCCGAGATACAAGACGATGTCGGATACATACGAGACCACATTGCACGCCGTGGAGGGGATGATGATGATGATGATGCCATGGAGTAGGCGGGAGGAGCATAGGAGGAAGCGGTTGATCGATGACTCCCCAGGTTAACCCTTTGCAATCTTGAACAATTGATGGCCTGCGTGCCAAGTGTTAGACAATTTACTTTTCCTAACTATTTTCTGCATTTTATTTTTTCTTACTTTATGCTTGGAACAATTAACTTTGGTAATGTAGGATGTTTGTATTGCTTGGTGTGGTATTAAGTGTGGAACAGGTACAAACCAAGGCTTGGGGTGTTAAGCCTCAGCACTTATAGGGCTAGGATGGAAAAACCGGAGGAAAAAAACCTGTTTTTCAGGCTTTAAGACTGTCCACACGGGGACGTGTCCAGCCAACACGCCCCCGTGCTCACCCTCCAGACCTGCTGTTTGGCTTCTGTTCGTCAGAATTTTGTCAGACACGCGGCCGTGTTCAGTGAACACGGGGCCGTGTCCACCTTCTGTAAGTTCTTGTTACTGGCACCTGAACACGGGGTCGTGCCCACTCAACACGGGGCCGTGTTCAGTGCCCAGTAACACAAATTTTTGCTTTTTAAACACTATTTTACACATCTAATCAACCTAAAAATTTATTTTTGGGACACATTGAGGACAATGTGTAATTTAAGTGTGGGGGGGATGCTAAAACCTTGAATTTTGCAAGTCCTAAATACAAGCCTTACACAAAACTCTATTGGAAACGCTAATCACCCCAAATTTTTTCAAAAAAATTTCATTTTTTTTACTTGTCTAGGTTTAACTCGGGAAATTCAAGTTTTCAAAAAGGTTATATTTTTACAAATTTACAACCGATAGCGTAGTGATAAAAAGAACCAACATAAGAAAATTATGAAAAGGCATGACAAACTTATTTAAAATTTGATTATATATACTTGATCACATAAAAACACATTCCCACAAAAGTGAGTTTTGAGCCTTTATTGAGCACACAATTTCATATCATTTGACTAAATGCTCATTTTTCGTTTCTTGTGTGAATAGCTGTTTGGTTCTTACGACTCTAGAACTTGCCATGACAATACATTCCCGGTCCTTATCAACTTAAACCCGAGTAAGTAAATGATGGAGGCATTAGGACTAAACTTTTTTCACTTCTACACCATTATTTTTCTTTTTCTTTTACCAACTACCCAAAAATCCCCCTAGTTAGCCCCTTTGAGCCTAAACCTTTTCGTTTCATCACCCAAACAAAAACCCTTTCACCCACCAAAACCTTTTTCATTTTTAACCCTTTATTTTAGTAACAAGTTCGGTTCTTCGAAATTTTTTTTTTTTGATAATAATGAAGCAAAAAGAAAATAAACAAACAAAGTAATCAAAAATAACTTTGTTTGAATACAAGCTTCATTAAAAATAAAAAATTGCAAAAATACGAAAACCGACACTTGTTACGCTTTTAGCCCTTTTTCTACTAACCACTAACCCAACCACCTACCTTTAACCCTAGCCAACCCTTAACCCACAAAGTCCTCTTGATATCTACAAAGGTATAAAAGTTAAAAAGGAGGAGGATTGATTTCTTGGCAAGCCTATGGTAGGAATAAGTTCCATGCCGCTCTCGAGTGATTCACTAAAAAAATACACTTTCGGCCGAGTGTGAGTGATTTCCCCGCGAGGTATGTGAACTTGTATATAAATAGAATTTTAAAAAAAGAATGTTATGCCCAAATAAGTAATTTCTTTTATGAACAGTTCTAAATAAATCATTACGAATAGGAGTGTAAATAAATAAAAATAAAACCCAAAAAGATCTTGGAAATCCCGACACTCTACGACAAGCCCAAAACCTTCTCTTCTACCTATTCCATTTGGGAGTGTAAGCCACATATTAAAGAGTTTTGCTTGAGGACAAGCAAAAGTTCAAGTGTGGGGGTATTTGATGTGTGTAAAATGCAACATATAAATTACATCAAATGAGGCACAAAACTAACCCTTTTTTTAGTACTAATATTGGAAAAAGAGTGTTTTTGTCGTCCTTTTGTATTTTCAGGATTAAATGAGCTCAAGAACGCAAAAGAAGCAAAAAGACAGCTAAATCCAACATAAATACAAGAAAAGGAACATTAGTGGACTGCCCGAACCCTCAACGGCACCTTCCAAAGCAAAATAGAGAAAACAGAAGGCTGAACACGCCCCGTGCTCAGCTAGCACGGGGCCGTGCCCAAGAAGCAGCAGAAAAGACAAACCTATAGAAGCTTCTATTGCCCACCACGGGGCCGTGCTCAGCGGACACGGGGGCGTGTCGAAAGTACAGCAGGCGCATTTATTGTAATTGCGAATTACAATTAATGAGGAGAGAGAGTGTCAGACGGACACGGGGCCGTGCCCAGCGGACACGGGGCCGTGTCCAGCTCTCTGTTCAGCCTATAAATAGGAGTGCTTGGATTCATTTCATCTCATCCCTTGGCACACCACCTCTCTCACACTTCATCCACCACCCACCACCATCACAACACCATCATCCACCACCATCATCCATTGTCCATCGTAGAGTGTGTGAGTCGTCTCGGGATCCAAGATTGATCGTAAGAGTTCTTGACAATCAAGGCCATGTTTGCCTAAGTCTCTTACATCACATGGTGAAGACAAAGTGTCTAGTATAATACTTTTTATTTCTAATCTTTTGCACTTTTTATTTGGTTTTGTATTAATGACTTTAATAACTAGTTACTTATGTTGAAGGTGATCTTTCCTTATCGTTTGTCCGTGGTGTCTTGGCATTATTTTACTGTCTATATAAAATAAAGGATTTTCACCATTCATATCTCCACGGTCTATATGGAGGTATGTTGGCTACCTGGTAGGGGGTTAAGGGAACGGTTTGGTAAAGGTCTTGCCATTGTTCAGCGTTTAGAGGTCCTGCAATGGACCTGGGTCAAATTTAGTAGGACCTCCTTCAATACTTCGCGGTATTGGATGGCGGGGGTCCAAACTCTTTGATCCCCTCATAAGTTAACTACTATTAATACTATAACCCGGCTATTTAGGACTGTATCCCTGCTGACTCAGACTACTTAGCCGAGGGTAACGTCACCGCCAAAAGCGGGGCCTACCACAATACTGCATTAATAACTTAATTCATTATCTTCCAATAATCCACCCCTTTAGGATTGTATCCCTGCTGACTCAAACTACTGGGGTGAGGGTAACGTCACCTTCAAAAGAGGGGCCTACTACAATAACTAAGATAATCTCTTAATTATGTGCAAAAGTGCGGAAATAATCAAAGGTTATACTAGATACGAGTCGGAACCAAGTGATTCATCTTGTCTATCTGTTTTTATTTTATTTTTATTTTCAGCATTTTAGTTAGTTTTATTTTTCTTAGTTTAAAACATTTTTCTAAACTTTTGTTTTGGTTAGACGTTGAGGATAAACCGGTACTAAAAGCTCTTGTGTCCTTGGACGACCTCGGTATCTTACCAACGCTATACTACCCTAAACGATGGGTGCACTTGCCCATATGTGTGTTTAGTGTTAGTGAAATATCGTGTTTTATAAATTTAAAACTTGGCTAAAATAAGTGTTAAAAAGGGCTTAAAATATATACCTAAAATATACGACACTTCACGCACATCAATGAGCAATGGTTGAAATAAACTCCACAGCTCATTTGCAGTGAGAGTATATGTTGGCTCAGTTGTTGAAGTTGGTGCAGCAGTGGATGGTACCTTTTGTTCTTTCAACACCTGTTGCAGCATGTCTTTGATTTCTATAACAGATGTATCTAGTTTATCAACTCTGGCCGTCAATTCTTGGTACTTTAAATCATCACCCAACTTTATGGGATCATCTGATTTCCCACTAGCAGTGGTTGTAACAGTGGTTAATTGAGGAATTGTATTCCAAAAATCATCCACTGATGCCGCTTGTTCTTGGTACTAGGGACTTCTTCCTATAACATGGGTGACACTTTTTAGTGAACCAGTGAATACTGGATACTCTAGTGTTCCCAGAGAAGGAATTGCCTTCATGGAAGTCTGATTGATGAAACTACTATCCAAGTGCAAACCAGTGGGTTCAGCACTTGTAGTAGCTGCTTCACTTGAACTACCACCAAGAGTTACTTGTAACTCAAGGGGTGTAGCCTCCTCAGATGTTGTTGGTGGGTTAGCAATGATTGAAACACCAGACCCAGTCACTTGTTGAGGCACATTCTCGTTGATATGTGAGGGAGAAGAACTGGTTTGTGTCTGGTTCAAATCAATAGCATCCAACAAAGGCATAATTGATGGTGGAATTGATCATATTTCATATTGTGGTGTCCCTTGGCTTACAACCTGTTCTTTTTGAGAAGAAGTAGGAGGAGTTTGAGGCATGGGTTGAGATCTCTCTACCATCTGCTGTGAGGAAGTAGCAGCAGTGGTTGTTAGTGACTTTTGTGTTGTCACTGGCAGTTGCTCTGGGATCTCATCTTCCAGAGTTGCCTTTTTAGTAGGTTTGGGGGGCTTTTTGGATGATTTTCTTTTAGGCTTTTTGGTAGTGGCAGGTGTGGGTTTCATAGCAGTGGGTGTGCTACCATGATCACCTGGAGCAGTGGGCTCAGCAGCAGATGTCTGAGGAGCAGTGGTAGCTGCTAAAGTCTGCTCAGGCACCTCTGCTTGTGTTTTTGCAGGTGTTAACATTCTAGTGAATGTTTCAGATGTTAAGCTATTTATTTGAAAAGATTCACCTTGGATTAGCACATGAGCATCATCCTTTTTAAATTTCTTTTGAAAATAATAACTTAGAAACCTTGGAAAAAGTAAAAATGATTTGCTATCAACATTTTTTACCAAGTCATCAAAAATCTCCTGGGAATAGTTAAAGTTTTCATTATGTAAAATAGCAAAACCCAGGTATTGGATCTTTAATGGTATTTCGTTAAAAGCAGTTGTTTTATTTGAAACACACATTAAAAGGGTATGAAATAAGAACCTAGGTGCAGAAGGGAAGAAGCCTTTTTGTAAGGTGTCCCTTTTCATTTCTGCACCATACCCTCTTTCCAGAAAATCATTTTGATACTCGTGTTTTGGAAAAGAGGTTTTACCTTGCTGATCATTGAGTTCAAACACTTCTGAAATGGATTGTGGGGTGATTTGAATCTTTTTACCTTTTATGGAAGAATTAATGGCAGTAACTATGTCACCTTGAAATTCAAGTGTGGCCTTTTTCCAAAATTCTCTCTGGGTCTGTTCATAAATTGGAGCAGCAGTTAACAAGGTTTTGTACTTTGAAGCTGCAAGAGCGTCAATAATGGAATCGAAGGTTTGAGTGGTGGTGGGTTTTGTGAGTAGACTTAAATAATTGTGAGGTGATTTGTAAGGAATCTCAACAGATTTAGTGGCCACTTTAGTAACCTTTTTGGTAGATGATGAAGATTTTGATTTTGTCATTTCGTCGAGAAAAATCGATGAATGATTTAAGAAGAAGGGATGGAAACTGCTTTGAGAAAGGAATTTTAGGATTCAATTCGACAGTGTAAAACCCTGTTTGGAGACGTTGATCAGGGTTTTATAAGAGAAAAAGTGATTGCTGACGTGGCAGCGGTTACAAAGATCTGACGGATAAGTACTGACCACGTGCCAACCTCTGACATAAGATGAATAGTGGAAGACAGTTGTTTAAGAAACCACTGATGATACAAGTATTAGTGGTTGCTAGAAGGACATATGGAAAACAGTGGGTGATTTTCACTATCAGTGGATATCATATCAGTGGTTGGAAACACGGATTTTGAACAACAGTGATTACCAAGGAAATGAGAGAACAGGGGTTGACTTTCAGCAGTGGACAGTAATTAGCAGAATAGATGTTTGAACCAAAACAGTGGTTAAGACAGACTTTTCAGGTTTATGAAAAATTTCCATTATAACTATTTTTAAGGATGAATTTTTGATATTCTGAAAACATTTTTGATGTAATTCATGTTTAAACAAGTTTTTGCTTGTTTATCCATGTAAGACATATCAGATCTAGGAATCAACTTTTCAAGGGTAAATATGTCCAATATTTAGCACATCTACCAGTTGATCCATAGACTGATTATGAGTCAGAGAATTCAAACCTTTTTCATAGCAAACCTTCACAGTGTGATGTCTGTTCTTGTTTGAGCATAATAAATCTTGTCAACCATGCTTCTAGCATATGCTCAGTTCTTTGAGGAGCCACTTTTTGTCAGACAGATGTTTGTCAACAGTGGTTATGAGATGGTTTAGTAGTTGGTAGATATTTTGAGGCTAGTTTGGTCTGCAACTATTGATGTATCGGTGGGTGAGCTTTAACAGATGTTTTATACATCTGCTGCTCTGATGAGGTAGATGATTTTAGCTTGTGTTCAGCACAATATCATGTCCAACATCTGTTGATGGTGATTATGAAATATCTGTAAAATGACATCCTTTGCAAAACACATTTTAGATGCACATTGTCAAGATTAACATATCAGCAGATCTTCCAGAGATTTGCATTCAGGATTTTAAACAGTGGGTTGGTATCCCAGATGGTGAAAACCTTTTACATTGACTACTCATTTTGAGTTCTACCTTTTTAAGTAAAACATGAGTGGTCAAGCATTTTGAGGTTTGTTAGCAATCAATCTTCAATCTGAGTTGAAAACTTGAGTTTGTCATGACTTTAACAATATCACCATTTTCTTTTGAGCTATTTTCACGGAAAGTATCATCCTTAGAAAAAATAAGGGTTTTACATCCTGACAGGAGCTTGAAACTTTTACTATCAAAAACAAGTAAAAGTACGAAATATATTATTCTTAAAAAAATAGAGAATAATATATCCTGATTTATTGAAGAAAAGCCTTTTTCAAAAAAATAATTAAAGGTTTTTCTGAAAGTAGCATCAAAAGGATCTGGTATATTTTCAATTAGTCCTTGTCATATGATCATAATCACATCATTTTCAAGTTTGGGAATATGGTCAGTGGTTTGAAATACATTTTAATCACATCTGCTTGAGACCATTTCCTTGTCAGTTGATTGCAAATATGAGGAGACATGTTCACATAAGTTTTTGAAAGTCCTTTTATAGACCTAACTACCATGTGATTATTTTACGATTTTTTTTCTAGTCCTCTTGTGAGTTTAATCACCTGTGATACTTTTGTTACCTGAACTTCCCTGAATCAATGAATGCACATAGTTGCTTGAAGACCATTTTTAACCCAATTTGTGGACTCTCAAGTGTTTTACATTTATACTCTTCTCTTTTGACATCAAAAGTTTTGAGATAAACACACTTATGAGTTTTTGTGATTTTTTCTTCTTCCCTTTTTGCCCTTTCCGTAGATAAGTTTTGAGATACTTACTGGAAGGTTCTAAGGAAGAAATACTTTAATTCCAAGATCATTTTACAGCAATGTTTTAGGAGATTTGGTCATTTTTGCACATGCTTATGAGAAATTTCACATTAGTCATGATTTGGATGATTTTGACTACTAATTTACTTAAATGTATTATAACACAGTTGATTTGGTCCTTCTAGAGGATTCTCAACCTGTTTTTCAATACATAAGACTTAATAACTAAAGTTTTTAATTTCCCTCTTTTTATATTAACAAAAACACTAATGTTTTTTCTGAACATAGCCCTTTGTCAATCATGAGGTGAACACCTTAGCAATAATTATGATGAAAACAACACAAACTTCATAATAACTTTTGAAATCAATTTTGTAAGGAGAATAATCAAACCAAAGTCACCAGATGAATTTTTCAGATCTGAAACTATTGGTGATTTATGCATGACTTTGCCGTTATGTGAATTTTGTGTGTCTTATGACATCCTGGTTGTTTTACAGAGTTTTTGAATAAACAGCTTTTAATCGTGACTACACATTACTCTGTTTCTCAACAAATACGATCAACCTTAGAATCAATGAATATTGAGCTGAACTGTTATGTCAAATCGATTGTTAGATCGAATTTGACTGTCCAAGCTCTGATACCAATTGTTAGGATCGGAGAGTCTCATGATTGTGTTTGTTTGTTATGATTTGAACAAATGGATGGATATGAATCAATATAAAGTGCAACGGAAATGATAAACAAACTTTGTAAACACAATCAGAAGAAAATAGTTTTAGTAAACACATGCTTTTCTTTGAACTGAATGATTAGAGTACAAGAATGATTACAGCACTGCTTACATACTAAAACTCCCCCTCAGCAAGATGCCCAATGGATGATTGCACAGGATGAAAGGATTAGAGGAGATGGAATCTCCCGGACAATCAAATGAAACAGTACAGGGTACTGTTCCATTTATAGGCAAAACAAACCACTGAAGCATCTTTGCTGACGTCACCATGAAAAACAAACTAACAAACTCTAACTACTGATCTAATACAGACACTGCTATGCTAACCACTGATTACAAGTAAAATATAAAACAAAGCCAAACGTGTGTTCCAGCTTTCAACTATTGTAGGCCAAGCACTGATGTTGAGCATCAGTGCTTTCTTCAAAGGTGATCAGTCTTTGAGTGGTCAGTTCTTGAGTCTTCAACAGCACTTAGAGAGCAGTAGTTGATAGGGCAACAGTGTTTAACCTTCAGCAGTCTTTAAGTCTTCATCAGTTGTTTAAAGGACAACAGTTGTTGTATCAGACCAGTGCTTAGAGATCAGCAGCTGTTTCAAATCACTTCCAAGGGGAAAGTCTAGGGTAAACAACTGCTTATTATGTATCCACTGTTGTGACCTGGTTTTGGCTTTATATCATCTGTTCCTCTGGTAGGGTTCAATCCCAACAACTGCCGCAGCACTTCGAACTGTACCAGCTCAACAACAACCGCAACAACGTCAAGCGGCGGCTACTGCGGCCAATGCACCGTTTGCTAAACGTGCATACACCGGCCCGCATCCTCTCTGCCCCACTTGCACGTACCACCATCCAACTGGCATTTCTTGCCGTTTTTGTGCTCTCTATAACATGTATGGTCATTTCACGACCAACTGCCATGCTGGTCAGCGTCAGACTCAAACTCCAGCACCTATTCAAGCTCCTGCACAACAAGCTCTTCCTGCTCCGTAACATCAACAGGCAGCTCATGCAACTGCTGCTCAAGTAAGGGCGTGTTTTGCGTGTGGTGATCCCAACCACTTCGCAAACGTCTGCCCCAATAGGTTAGTCAAGCAAGAGCCGCAGCAGCAACAACCAGCACCACAGCAACAACATCAACAGTAGCAGCCTCAGCAACAGCAACAAGCAGCCCGCGGGCGCGTTTTCAACATCAACGCCCGCCAGGCTCAGGTCGACAACAACGTGGTTAACGGTACGTTTCCCGTGAATGGTGTTTATGCTTCATGTTTATTTGATACTGGAGCCGATAACTGTTTTGTGTAGTTTGAATTCGAAAAGCTGCTTAATCGTAAGCGCGCTCATCTCCCCTCGACGTTTGACGTAGAAGTTGCCACTGGTAGAACGATCACCGTCAATTCTGTTTTACGTGGCTGTACTCTTGATCTAAACGGTCATGTTTTTCCGATTGATCTCATATCGATGCAACTCGGTAGTTTTGACGTCATAGTAGGTATGGATTTCCTACGGGAGAACCATGCTGAAGTGGTTTGCTTCGATAAGATGATTCGCTTCTCGCTCGCTAATGGTGATCTTTTGTGTGTTTATGGTGAAGTTGCTTCGAAGAAGCTCCAACTCATGCCATGTGTCCAGGCTAGCAAGTATCTCCGCAAGGAATACCAAGCTATCTTGGCACATATCGTAGTAGCGAAGGAGGAAAAGAAAGGTGTGAAGGACGTTCCAGTGGTCTGTGAATTTCCTAATGTCTTCCCTGAAGATTTACCTGGATTGCCTCCTAGTCGTGATATCGACTTTCGTATCGACCTCATTCCTGGAGCCAATCCTGTTGCCAAAGCTCCGTATCGACTCGCTCCCTCAGAAATGCGGGAACTTTCAAGTCAGCTCCAGGAATTGCTTGAAAAGGCTTTATTCGCCCGAGCACCTCTCCTTGGGGCGCGCCTGTCCTTTTCGTTAAAAAGAAGGATGGATCGTTCCGGATGTGCATCGACTATCGGGAATTGAATAAGCTCACAATCAAGAATCATTATCCGTTGCCTCGTATCGATGATTAATTTGATCAACTCCAAGGTGCTACGTGTTTCTCGAAAATCGATCTACGTTCAGGCTACCATCAACTTCGAATTCAAGAGGAGGATATACCGAAAACCGCATTCCGTACTCGTTATGGACATTACGAGTTTGTCGTGATGCCCTTCGGTTTAACCAACGCACCAGCAGTTTTCATGGATCTGATGAATCGCGTGTGTAAACCCTATCTGGATCGCTTTGTCATTGTATCCATCGACGGTATTCTGATCTATTCCAAGTTCAAAACCGAACACTCGCATCATCTACGTTTGGTTCTTGAGCTACTTCATGGGAATCGACTCTATGCCAAGTTATCCAAGTGTGAATTTTGGCTGAAGGAGGTTCAATTCCTCGGTCACGTCGTAAATAGTCAAGGTATTCACGTCGACCCCGCAAAGATCAAAGTTGTTAAGAGCTGGGTTACACCTAGGAACCCGTCTGAAGTTCGTTCTTTTCTCGTACTAGCCGGCTACTATCGCCGATTTATTGAAGGATTCTCAAAACTTGTTGTGCCTCTAACCTCTCTCATGCAGAAAGACAAGCCTTTTGTTTGGGAAACCGAACAAGAGACTGCTTTTCAAGCTCTCAAGTCTATGCTTTGCAATGCTCCTGTCCTTGCTTTGCCCGACGGAGACAACGACTTTATAGTCTACTGTGATTCCTCGCACCTTGGTCTAGGCTGTGTGCTTATGCAGCGGGACAAGGTCATAGCTTACGCATCTCGTCAGCTCAAAATCCACGAAAAGAACTATACAACCCACGACCTGGAGTTAGGTGCAGTTGTTTTTGCGCTAAAGATATGGCGACACTACCTTTATGGTACCAAGTGTATGATATTCACAGATCATAGGAGCCTACAACACATCTTGAGCCAGAAAGAACTCAACATGCGACAGAGACGATGGGTAGAACTTCTTAACGATTACGACTATGAGATTCGTTACCATCCTGGCAAGGCTAATGTCGTTGCCGACGCTCTCAGCCGACGAAGCTATCTGCATAGTATCCGTGATACTTCTGCCCAGCACAACCTCGAAGCTCTTATTCGCGATGCCCAACATGCCTGTTTTACCTAGCATACCTTGAAAAGGAACGGATTATGCATGATGGCACTCAACTCATGAATAAATCCAATGGTATATTCCACTACCTTGATCGAATCTGGATCCCTAAGCGTACCAACTTGCGTCAGATCGTGTTAGACGAAGCTCACAAATCGCGCATTTCTATTCACCCGGGCGCCGACAAGATGTACCACGACCTGCGTCGTCAGTACTGGTGGCCTGGGATGAAGCGAGATATAGCTATCTATGTTTCGAAGTGCCTGACTTGCTCGAAGGTTAAGGCGGAACAACAAAGGCCCTCTGGCCTACTCGTCCAGCCCGAGATCCCTATGTGGAAATGGGAGAGTATAACTATGGACTTTATAACGAAACTCCCGCGCACGCCATTAAGTCACGACAGCATCTGGGTTGTCGTTGACCGTTTGACCAAATCAGCTCACTTTCTGCCGATACGAGAAGACTATAAGGTGGAACAATTAGCCCGAATCTACACCGACGAGATCATTTGTCGACATGGGACACCTCGTGACATCATCTTTGACCGTAATGGTCGGTTTACCTCCCGCCTTTGGGAAACGTTTTGTCACACCCCCAAAATCCACCTGCGGAGTACTACCGCTTGGAGGCGTGACTGACCAGGATCCAGCCACCAATCATATTGAACAAGCATATAAGTAGTTATAAAAGTTCAACCAATACAATCGGTGTTCAAACAAAATATCGTTAAGTTGCAAGCGGAAGCATAAGTCTTAAATCAAAGCATAAGTTTAATTGTTTCAAAGTTTAACATGGCACACAGCCATCCATGTCCCACAACGATCCTCCTCCATGCAAGCTCCAGCTTAAGAACCTAAGGACCTGCAAAGCATGTAGTAACGAGTCAACAACTAGTTGAGTGAGTTCACGGTTGGGTGTTCGTTTTAAGTTGTTTCGAAAACAGTTTCCTTTAGCTGGCATCCTGCCGTGGGGGTTACCCCATAGTTGAAAACGTGACTTGTTTATTCCCGATTACTCTGGCTATCCAGCCGTGGGGGCTACCCCGTGTTAGTTATCTGGCATTTCGGCCGTGGGGGCTACCCCATGTATACACTAGACTCGTTACCATATCGACTGCTGACTGTAGTCATGTTTATGTGCCCTGAAACTGTCAATGTCTATCATCATTGACGTGCCCCAGATCCATTAGTTCACGCCCGTCCTCTGCGGCACGGTGTGAGGTTTGTCAGACCTAAATAGCGCTATCTAACTAATGACCCGCTCGCCATTGGCCCGGCGATTAAGTCGATATAAAAAATGAGGGACTTCGTGATAGAGTTTTGGTCTAGTACGAGTTATCTGTCCGTGAGGACGAGGAATTACATTCCTGAACCTTTGCTGTCCTACCCAAGGAGGACGAGGAACCCAGTTCCTTAACCCCAATTCCCGACCCCTGGGAATCCCATGCTTTGTAGAGGGTGTGAACTCACCTTGGTTTGCTCGGTAGAAAACACAAAAAGTCAAACAAGCAACGTTGAGGCTACTCACGTCCTATCATAGTTGCATCATACAATCAGGTTCGCATTCAAGTAGTGCACGTATAGGTTACACGTTTAATCATGGCAGTTCATCAACATTCACGTTCAACAGTAATATATCAGGTCTGTTCACTAGGCCCAAGAGTCCGACCCAATTAAATAAGCCCATAATTAAACAAGTCCAACAGTGTGTACCCGCATATGATCCCGAGTCGCAACTAGGCGTTTGCGACTCGCAACCGGAGTCGCAACCATGGTTTCGGTCCATGCTGTTTTGGTTACGAGTCGCAACTGGACTCGCAACGGTGGTTCCGAGTCACCAAGTTTGGTGTGCTGATCATGTGTGGTTTCGAGTCGCAACCGGGTGTTTGCGACTCGCAATCTGTGTCGCAACCGGGAGGTTTCGACTCGTTGTGCTTGGTTTCGAGTCGCAACTGCTGGTTTCGAGTGGACAGGAGCTGATTCGGAACAGTGTACTATCCACTAACATTCTGATTTCATGCAGTTTGTACTAACCAACCAAAATCCTTAAACATGTTCCTTGCCTAGCAATTTACTAAAAATGGATCAAACAAATCAGATTTCAAATATTCAACCATGTTCTTATGATATTCAACAAGTTCTTCATGTTCATCAAATATTCAAAACACATTCAACACATATTCGGATATTCATATCTTCATTCAACACTTGTTCATCTTATTTCCGGGTTTTTATCCTTAATCACAACATATACTCATGAACAATCAATCAAACACTTGAACATATTCAATCCGAGAACATCATAGCATCACATTCAAACATTTTTCTACTTATTCATATGTTAAGTTGTCATGAAGCATTAGCAACCACTCTAATCATGACTTTGTCTAGAAATCAAGCATATGCATCCTAGATGAACAACAACAATCTTAACAAGTAAACATGGTATCAAATCATCATCATCAACCGAAAATCATACATCATTATCAACTCAAAACACAATACACATCCGGTTCACAAACATTATCAAACATACACTACACTAGTTAAGTTCTATCATTCATACTATTACTAAACAACAACAAACATCATAATTTCACTAACCGCTTCAAGTGTGGGTTCAAAGGTGCGAGTGAGGCTTCCAACCGGTGTGTGTAAGAGACGATCCGAGAGCTTCTTACGGTTGTTGATTGGATCCGAGAATGAAGGAGAGTAGTGTTGTGGTTTAGGGTTTTAGTGTGAGAGAATAGAGAGTGTGTGTGTGTCCAAGAAAATGGCAAGGTTTGCTAGAAGCATGGTATAAATACTAGTCCTAGTAGGTTTTGGGTGGGTTACATGAGGTGCGGCCCAACCGGCCCATGTGTGGCGTGATGTTTACTCGAGACCACATGGTCTCGGGTCGGGTCCTTGTTGCTTCGGTACATATACACATAATATATACATACAAGCACACACAAATAACACATAATCACATAAAGATTCATTGTCATTAATCACATAAGTTAACTAGCCACACGTTTAAGCATACACGAAAGGTTCTAGATTTCGAGTTGTCACACGTTTCAATCTGCTCTCGGTACTACTCTCAATCTAAGTACCGCTTTCCAACCTCAAACCGACGGTCAGACTGAAAGAACGATTCGTACCCTCGAAGACATGCTTCGCTCGTGTGTCATAGATTTCGGTGGTAATTGGGACGCGCATTTACCTTTATTCGAATTCTCGTACAATAACAGTTATCATTCGAGTATCCAAATGGCACCTTTTGAGGCATTATACGGAAGAAAATGCCGATCGCCTATTGTATGGCACGAGATTGGAGATGCTCAACTCACCGGTCCTGAGCTGTTGCAAGAAACGAAGGACAAAATCCTACAAATACGAGACAATCTACTGAAAGCTCGGAGTCGTCAGAAAAGTTACGCCGATAGACGCCGCAAGCCCCTTGAATTTGCTGTTGGCGATCACGTACTCCTAAAGGTTGCACCTTGGAATGGTGTGATCAGATTCGGCAAGAAAGGAAAGCTCGCGCCACGATATGTGGGACCCTTTAAAATTCTGGAAAGGATTGGCAAGGTGGCCTACAGACTCGAACTACCGGAGGAACTGAGTAATGTTCACCCAACTTTCCACTTTTCGAACCTCAAAAAGTGTCTGGCCGACGAGGAATTACATGTACCTCTTGAGGATTTGCAAGTGGATGAAACATTACACTTCGTGGAAAATCCTGTCGAGATCACGGGACGAGAAACTAAGGTACTCAGACGCTCACGCATTCCCATTGTGAAGGTTCGCTGGGAAGGCAAACGCGGCGCAGAGTTCACCTGGGAACTTGAAAGTCACATGAAGGCGAAGTACCTGCAGCTGTTCGCTACGTCTACTTCTTAAATTTCGGAACGAAATTTCCTCAACTAGGGGTGGCTGTAACACCCCGTGTTCCGAAAGTCAAAGTCGACGCCAAGGTCAAAGTCAACGACCGACCGCGTGACTTGACTGCAATCTACTCCTTGTGTTTATGTTACGTTAGTTGTATTATGTGGAGTATTTATTAACAATCGAAGTTTGATCGACTTATATCTAATCGACGATAATCGACTTATGGCTGGAAACGATAGAAAGTGATTGATAGGAAGTAACAATGTGATAAAGATAACCAACTTTAATCTACCTAATTGAATGCTAATCAACGTGACGCTAATCGACTTAATAATCGAATCGACATCGAACGCAATACGAATCGCAGTGATCTACAGGTACTGGATATTGTTTTACGTGTGTGTGCTAATTATGTGTTACTTGTGTATGTTTATATATGTTTTGTGTGGTGATTAATTGAAACGACATCGAAACTCTATCACATCGAACCTCAATCGAAACTCAAAACGACAAGTGGTTTGTTTAGGTTTATGTTAGTACATTAGTTCGTTGTGGTGTTATTCCATCGCATCTCCCACTCGAAACGCATCGCAACGCTCAACACGCGAATCAGAACGACAAAACGCGAAACGCCAAGCATCAGATCGGGTGGCCGGTCGATCGGGTGGCCGACTGATCGGGTCACCACCCTTTCCTTATGCACCCTTTCCATTTCGGGAAACTCTATAAATAGCCTCCTTGTCCTCTCATTTGAGTAGTGACAGACCTCTCTTACCCGAAATAGAAGTTTCAGCACTTTCTCTCCGATTTCTCCTCAATCTTGTAAGTTTCTCCTCAAATCTTTGTACTTCCATGATCTACACATCATTCTTTATCTTTTTCACCATCAATCTTCACTTTTAACCGTGAAATCCATGGATTCGAAGTGTTCTAGGGTGATGTCATCATGGAGTTCCTATGAACTTCAAGGATGATGTCATTCCACTAAGAATGGCTTGGATCTGAATGATTTCCACATGAATAAACAACGATTTTACACAAATCTAAACATTTTTAGAGATTAGAAGGATTGGAAGAAGGTTTCTAACTTTCTTTCAACTCTTTTATACTCAATGTCGTCTAAAACCGGTACAAACGGAACTTGCTCTGGCCTTCTACTCGTCTGAGTATTGTGTCGGTTCAAGATCTGCAATCTACCGAAGGGACTACCGATTTTGGGTTGAACATGAACAACCGTTAGGACTAACTGACTGGTCAGGTTGGGGTGATTCCCATCCGACCGGACAGCCTAGGCTTGATGGGGTTCCTATTGTTCGATACGT
This sequence comes from Helianthus tuberosus, assembly GCA_030545235.1. NCBI lineage: Eukaryota > Viridiplantae > Streptophyta > Magnoliopsida > Asterales > Asteraceae > Helianthus > Helianthus tuberosus. Next base: position 714,231 of record CM060352.1, on the reverse strand, counting down.
TGTCATACCATCTCGATCAAACTTTCAAACGTAATGAGTTTTCCAAACGAACCCGTCTCTGAACGGACCGTCGTCCGATCGGACTACCATTCGTTCGGATAGCCATCCGATCGAATGACAGGTGGCAGGAAACTTTAAGGTATAGTCACTTGGACGGATCGTCTTCCGATCGAATCACGATTCGATCGAACGACCTGAAGGGTAGAGATACTTCTCTGTTTTCAAATGCTACAACGAAAACTTCAAAGGGACAAGCCATCATACACAAACACATCCTTCCCAAGCAAGAAGTCACTCGAACGAACGGCCAACCGATCGGACCACCATCCGATCGGGTATCCATCCGATCGGATGACACTTGTATACTTTTCCTCATTTTACGTGTCACTTATCATTATGTTATCGTTCTGTAATCTAGGCTAACTACTCTCAGCGCTCCCTTCAATCCATCAACACTGTGAGTATACTCGAACCCTTTTCGCTTATCGCACTTTTTGGGTGTTACATACGTTAAGTATTCAAATCACAACAATCACACTACTCAATACTTTTAACGCTAACCATTACTGCATGTATACGTGACTCGATGAATGCCTGTATGTTATGTTAACACGTGGATTTCTGTCTACCTGCCTTAGCAACGATAGTACTATAGTTTGGACTCAGCACCTGGTTACTCGGGGGTTGTTAAGGAACCTTTACTTGCATGAACACAGTGGTGAACATGTATTGCGAACTGCCTTGCGCAGTCAACCCACAGTCATTGGTATTGATAGTGCCATGTCGATAACCTACGTGCTTCACATTATACGTCGTTCGTGCTGGTTATGCGTAAACGATTTCGAACTCTACTTGTATTATTAAACTTGTGTGCTCACCTTTACACTATGTGTATTGACTGTTACTTTAACGTATGTGACAGGTGTTTAGCTTGCTAGGACTCCGGCTTGGCTGGTGATGAAATCGAGGCTAGGGAGAGTCTAGCAACAAATAAATAAATTGGTTATTAGAAATCTGAGTTGTCGGATCAGACTATGTTTATGAGACAATTATCTGTAATAACTATTTTATTTGATATGTTATGGTATGGGACGTAATGTTTAAATATCTGGTAATTAATAGTTGTTGTGGATACTCATGGACAATCTGTTTCGCTCAGTGCCGCGCCCCGATGATTCCGTCATCGGTTGGGGTGTGACAGTTATTATGTGACAATAAGAGTGCCTTGTTCATGACACAGAACCCTGTCTCTCACAAACAAGCTAAACATATTGACTTGGACTATCATTTCATTAGTGAGCTTGTTAATTCTGGCAAACTCTATACTAAGTTTGTTCCAACCAATCTTCAGGTGGCTGATATCTTTACCAAGAGTCTTTCGCGCGCTCAATTTGATGTTTTCCGCAAAATGCTTCGTCTTGGACCGCCACCAGTAAGCTTGAAGGGAGGGGGGGGGGGGGGGGGGGGGTGTATTAAAGGAAATAATTTGTGAATATTTGTATTAATTGTAATTATTATATTTCATATATTTCTTGTATCATGCTATTAACTCTCCATGATTATAGGAGAGATACTTGTAACTTATTGTTATAAATATATCCCTCAATCCTCAATTACGTTTTGAGGTTGATTCTATCTTTCTCTACAATGAGTTTTGTTCATATCGTATTCTTCTCCGTGGTGGTGTTCATCATGGTTGTTCTATCTCAGTTTCAGTTTCTTTCAGGTAACCTCCATTCCATCATCATTGAATATGAATATGAATATGAGTATGAGTATGTAATATGTTACACAACGTCGATCTTTAAGTGTTGTTTAACTTCAGGTTCATTGAATTCATCAAACAAGTATTTGCATGGGACAAATACAACAACAACAACTTCATCTCACAGAAGAAGGCTTCTTTTCCAAGGTCAAGTAATTTAATTTCTTTTTATGTAAAGTACAACTATACATGCAGATGGTACTACAATATTATTACTTCACTTCACTTGCTGCTGCTCCGGTGGTATTCCTTTGGAAAAACTGGGTTTCCTTCGTGTCTTTTTCTATTCATCTAAACACGCATATATATATATATATACTAAAAGTAATAAGAATATATATTTCATACACTATTTTACAGCATCTAGCAACATTGTCTTTTGTTCTTTGAAAAAAATGAAGGAACATTCCTCTTACAAAGTGGGCGACGGTATTTGCCAAAAAAATAATCATTTTAATTACTTGTGTTCCATCCAATTAATAATTGAAATCTTGGCAAGCTAGGTACAAGTATAGATGCACATGGTATAACCAGTCACATAATAATAATAATAATAATATATGTGCAAATGATTCATCGCATTACAACTCATATGACATGAGTTATGTCTTCCTTTTTTCCCTATCTAAACAAATAATAGTTGCAAAATGTACAACTTTACAAGAACATAGTAAGTAATACTTCCAATTAATACTGTAATTACCAAACGAATTTGGCCGGGTTGTGTCTCTCTTTTGATGTATGTATGTATGTATGTAGATCGATCTCTTCCACAGAAAAGAAATGTTGGTTGTATTTTGTCAAAGGTACAACTACGCATATACATGGTACAACAACTTATACTCATTTAGCAACTGCAATATATAGCTAATGTTGGCTTCTTTCTTTGTCTTTTTCCTTTTTTTTCTACAAAGCATGCACGTGATGCAACATACATACATACATTATGTGCTCTTCATGCAACCTTTTGCTGCAATATATACATACTCTCATTAGCTAGGCAACTTAAACTACCACAAATAGGTCCTGTGTTCACCTCTCATATATATAATAGTGCTGCATTATTATTAATTATACGTACTATTTTCATTTTGTTTCTTCTAGACAAGCAGCTGGTAGTTGTTGTTGTTATATAAATAATGTAATTAACTAACAAAAGCAATAAAAAAAAAACTGCAGGTCCATCTTGTACATCTCGAGACTTGAGCATTTCACAAAGCAAAGGGTCAACAATTAGTGGGATGCCACAATACATAGTCCAAATAGTGAACACATGTGCATCACAATCAGGGTGTGCGCCTTCAAACATCCATCTTCATTGCGGTTGGTTTGCCTCTGCAAGAATGGTCAACCCAAGAGTCTTCAAGAGGCTTGCTTATGATGATTGTTTGGTCAATGGTGGTAACACGTTGAGAAGCGGTCAAATGATCAGTTTTTCTTACTCAAACTCTTTCATGTACCCCATCTCCTTAAAACTTGCCACTTTCTGCTAGCTAGCTGGTAGGCCCTTCCTTGCAGTTAGTTTATCCCCCCCCCCCCCCCCCCCCCCCCCCCCCCCCCCCCCCCCTTTTTTTTAGAAAAAAAATTATATATATATATATATCCAGAAATTGTCAGCCAAGGGGAAGAAAAAAGGAATTCTATACAAGGGCATGCTTGTCCTTTTCCTCTTCTAGTTATGTTCCTTCAATATAATAGATATTCCTCTTTAATTTCTTTATTTCTATGCATGCAAACTATTTTAGGCCCAACCCAATGTTCATGACCCATTAGCTTTAAGGTTTACTATTGTATTATATGAGTTGACGCCAGCCCGTGCGTTACCGCGGAATGTTAATTATAAGTGTTTTAATATCATCATATTAGATGCGAAAATTCGTAAGTTTATTCAAAACATTTTTTTCTTGTTGCTTTATCCCTAGCCTACAAAACAATAACACCACCAAAATCCTCAGGTTTATATAATACCCTTAAACAAATCATATTTGAATATGTTTGCCTATGACTTCGAATTATAGACAAACTAAATAACTTAAACAATAAACATGAATCAAATATAATATATATAATTACCAATACATCCGAGAATAGTGGCACACGGTAAGAAACCCCAGTTCTTTCTTTGATGTCGTCACCATTGTTAGACTAATTCTTTGAACACAACACACAAATCACTCAATGAATCCATCTTGAATCACGGGTAACATAATAGTGATAAATGAACCCACCGATTTTCAAAAATCGCATAAGACACGTCCCGTGTGGTTGACATTTTCAGCTTTTGTCTTTTGTGGTAAAAGGAAAGTTGACTTCATACAATAGACATGGGGGCGTGTAAAGGTAGGCACGACCCAAGGAAACTTTGTGGGGTCCATCGTTCTTTTGTCTTTACTTGGTAGGCATGACACGAGGGCGTGTTTGATCAGGCATGGCTCCGTGTACGTACTTAGTTTGGTTTTATCTTTTCTTCGAGTGAGGATAGGCATGAGGGCGTGTCTCATGACAGTTTGGCACAAATTTGCTTCTTTTATCAATTTGTGGATTTTTTTCCACCTAAAAAAAACAAATAAATGACTTATTTATAAAATTCATACAATAAAACAAATAAAAAAACACACCCCGAATGATATAAAAACATGTCAAGTTTTGTACATATCAACATATATAGCAGACTAGTTTCCATCCAAATCAACAATATGAAAGCGTAGACAAGATTAGTAAGTAAACAAAATAATAATGTATGACTGACTATCTTGTAGGAGCACTTAAGCATGAAAAAGAAATTCAGCTAATATAGTAGATCAATGAAATACCAAAACAAGTTGGGAACCCAAATTGGTCGATCAATATCGCCACTAGAGCCTGCCGGTAAACGTGTTCTCCCAGCATAACGTCAAATCACCCATTTTCCCTAATTTCACTATATCTTAATCCATGGGAATAGTATAGTCTCATTAAACTTTATCTAACCAATTTTTAGTGGTTTTTAGTTTTAAAAAAGAAAATAATAAATAATTCAATGCCTTATCATCAGATTAACATGTGAACAAATAACCCTTTAATACCCCTTAATACAAGGAGGGAGTGATTTACAATGCCGATTAACATGCTATGGCCATCATTAACACTCCTAATGTTAGCGAATACATTATTCATGCCAGGAGAGTTCCGGTACTCCCTGAAACGACAAAAATAGGATATGAGATTATAGCTGAAAACATTGCACAACTTGTTGCTCATAGAAGTGGCAATGTTTATATAGTAGACACGTCAAAAGATAACATCCACGCATTTTGTTACAACCCCAAATCCATAGCTACAAATCAAAGAACTTTGTTTAAAAGAGTAAAACAACTGTTTTATTGGTTCAAAAGTCTGTTCAAATGTAAAAAAAATCATAATTTTACAATAGTAGAGTAATTATTGGAGGGTAATTATAATTACTCTGCAAAAGTCTTCCTAATGAGAGTCTTTTAGAAACATATAATAGATTTGCAAAATTATTAAATTACCTCAAAAAAATTTGTGTTGAGGTAAAATGTCTGCAGTCTACGGACCACATCTGTAGACATCTGTAGAAGAATAGGTGGATCAAACCTCTGCAGTCTGCAAGAAGAAGGCTGAAAGGATTTTTAAAGACGCTTCAACAGCATTGATTTCCTTGAGAAGGCTCGTGGTGGGTTTTCAACCGGCTATGTTTGAAAATTTGACCAGTCAACGGCTATTTTCGTTATTTCCCCTTTCTAAAACGTCAACACACGTTCAAATTTTGCTTGATGAGTCCCTGCTCTATTAATTCCCTATAATTTGAGTCCATCTGTCAACTCAGGTCATATAATACGTTTTCATTAAACTGTATAAATTTGAGTTACTTTACGTTTCGACACCGCCGCCACACGCGAAAAAATTTACTAGTTGAATACAAAAGAATGTTTAACGACATTCCACGAAGTTCGGGAGCGAAAACGGGCCTCGGAAATGTAATTGGGCAGCACAAACGACAAGAAACGCATGTTTGGATACCTGTCGCTAGCACACTTATTACGGACGTAAAACTGTGAGTTCTTGTCCCCCTTTTCTTTTAAATGCTTTTTGATTTACAACTCAGTTTGGAAGCTGAGAAATACATAAATTTCTAACATAAACAGACCATATATTTGATTTAATCAATTATTCACGCGTTTTCGTCTAAATATGGAAAGTGGTCGAAAATTGACTAACTTTGATTTTGGACTCTCAGAGCTTGCCTATCTGTATTCCCTTGTTACTCATGGTTCCAATCGTTTTTTGCTTAAGTCCAAACCACACCAGCCGATTCCCTTTTAATAAAGTTATCCAGAATGACAACACTTGGAAAAATCAGATTTTCTCACGCAATCTTAGTCATTCAACAACTCGACCCATCGTCGTTGGCGCATATTTAATTATTTCTGATGAAATATATGTTGAAAACTTTTGTGATATATGAAAATTGTACAGTGAGTACCTAATTGCAATGATCCTGGTTTGTCACGCACCTCGCGGTAAAACCCCACATGTGAAATTTGAGGGTTTTTGACAAATTTATTCTCTTTCCAGTGACTTTTGGAAAGGCGCCATATGAGCGAACAATTGAAATTCCTTTTCTAATCGTTCGGGTAGACTCACATCATAACATCATTAGGTGCTGTTGAGAAAAAGTTCTTGTTTTCTGGTTCCCAAATACTAGAGGTTTGACTGAGGGAATGATTTCTTCTTCTCGTCTTCACTTCCCTTTCCCATGACATAAGTTGCACATATTAATGTTTACTTTTTTATTAATGATTTATCTTACATTAATTTTTACTGTTTTTAATTTTGATATTACTTTTTGTAGGCTCATCTTTGGTTAGAATTCTGGTACTTAATGATAATTCTAGGCAATCACAGTGATTAGACGACTGTTGAGTAAAATAGCGATAAGAAAATTTAAATTTGAGTAAACTTCCGTTTTGCTCTCTGTGGTTTGTTCGTTTTAACGATTTTGTCCCAATCTTTTTAAAAACAATCATTTTCCTCCAATAGTTTACTATGGTTTTTCCATTTTGCTCATCGCCTCTAACTCCATCAAAATTGTTTGTTAACTGAAAGGGTATTTTGGTAACTTCAAGTATAAAAATCATTTATTCAATTTTAAAATATGTTATTGTTTTTTAATGATATTAAAAATGAAATTATAAAAATCATTTATTCAATTTCATTAAATCCTTAAATTTGTTTTTGTCATTTAGTGATATTATATCATCATCCCCATTCATTCACCAACATTCAGCAACCTCTCCCCTTCCTAGTGTTGCAATAGAACGACCACCGCCTGCCATCATGACTAGCCCGCCACCATCATCACGACTAGCTCGCCACCACCATCATCCACCACTTAATTTTATGTTGAAGAATCATGACCGCCGTTGGACCTCACTACCACCACCGTCAGACCTCACTACCAACCGACACCATAGTTATCGAAACCAACTACCACCACCGCTTAAAGATCTTATAATCCGCCAAGGTTAGTTGTGATTTTCGGCCAAATCTTGTCACATATCTCGTATATGGTTTCAAGCCAAGTTTGTAGATCTGGTGTGGATTTTGCGGATCCAGATTAAGGAATTTAGGGTTGCAAAAGGTGTTCATTTTTCAAGCGAATGGGTTAGACTAGGGTTGTGGTGTCGATGGTCGGCTGGTGATGGTGGTGGCAGGCAGTGGTAGGGTTGTGGTGGTGGAGGCTGAGGTGAGAAAGAGAGAAAATATGAATTAAGTTTTAGTGTCGGGTGGTGGGTGTTTAAATTTAGGGTTGGGTGTTTCCAGGTTGCCGACGAGTTTTAGTGATTAGATGGTGGTAGTGGGCTAGTGGCAGTGGTTAGGTTGCAGTTGGAGGTGGTGGTGGTGTCTGGTAGAGAATATGTACAAAGTGAAAGAGATGAGAGGGATGGATAGACTCTGTCTTTTATATTTTACTAGGTGGACACCCGTCCGATGGACGCGGGTATATCGTAAACATTGAATGTAAGCCTACATTTATATGTAAAATATGATGTGAAATTATTTAATGAATTCACGTTCGCATTATAATTAAGAATACATTAAACTTGTCGACTAATTAAGTTTAGACAAAAGAGAGGTATAACGAACCCACAAAATATCTTTAATTTCACTAACACAGAAAAAGCAGTAATTAAAAATATATTACCTAATACATCATTTAGTTCCAAACCAATATATTCCAAACCAACACTGTTCCAAACCAATACATAGTAAAAATGCATACAACCTAAAGCTCCGCGGGAGTGTTTCCCTCAAGAATAACACCAAGCAACCGGCAAGTTACCTTCACAAAATACATCAATATTATGTACAGGTTGTATATCTTATGGCATTTCATCGAACATCTAATGTACAACAAAATCACTTAAGATATACAACCTTTACAACTCAAATCATATCATTTTCAGCATTACTTCTTCTTTGATTTTAATCTTATTAATCAAAGTATATTAACGGACGACATTAGACATAAGAATGGATTTGGTAAAAGGTCTTACCTTAGCACTCATATACAATTCTCTTTGTTGATCCATGCTTTTCAAGTAGCATGGAAGGAGCGTGATATGCCAGTCATTACACAACATCTTTCCCTGCACCAAACCAAACCAAACATTTCATTAAGTTTTCTTGTAAAGTTGGTTGAGGCATTTCATCGAACACCTAATGTACAACGAAATCACTTAATATATACAACCTTTACAACTCAAATCATATCATTTTCAGCATTACTTCTCCTTTGATTTAAATCTTATTAATCAAAGTATATTAATGGACGACATTAGACATAAGAATGGATTTGGTAAAAGGTCTTAACTTAGCACTCATATACAATTCTCTTTGTTGATCCATGCTTTTCAAGTAGTATGGAAGGAGCGTAATATGCCAGTCATTACACAACATCTTTCCCTGCACCAAACCAAACCAAACATTTCATTAAGTTTTCTTGTAAAGTTGGTTGAGGCATTTCATCGAACACCTAATGTACAACGAAATCACTTAAGATATACAACCTTTACAACTCAAATCATATCATTTTCAGCATGATTTAGAAAACACAAATGCAAAACACATATTTTTTAACATAGCTCTATTAGAATGGATATGACTTTAACATTGGCTATCCTACTATAGACGGATTAAATTTCTCAAACTGCAAAAAGAAAATACTGACGTATCCAAATTAGTATTTACTCACTGATAACTATAGCTGATCAACGTTAACCTCCTATAATAACTTAGGTACCCTAAGACTCCTGTCATACCTTAGCTAGTCCACTTACAGGTTGTTGCCGCTATTAAAGGTGCTTCAATACCGATACAGACATGGAAATCTTGGAAACACAAACAATCTTGAGACACAAGCAACATCTACTTATAAAACCAAACCAAATATCAATTGACATACCTTTACAACTTGGAAGCTCTTTGCCATCTCTTTTGTAATACTCCATTATAGACACCAAACTTTTCCCATTGAACTCAGTAATAGTCAGTCTTCTTTTATCAGAATGTTGCAACAATAATAAGCAATACAAAAAGAGCATAATTAAGCTTATGGTAGATTTTATCCCAAAACCGTTGATCTTCAACTTCTTCTTCTATGTAGTTAATCCAGCAAGTCATAGCATATAATCTAGAAATCATTCAAATTTGATGTAAAATTAAAAAAAAAACAATACAACTCTAATTCATATAATATTTTTTTAACAGATGAATAAATCTACCATAAGCTTCCTTGACCTCTGTTTAGTGGATCCCAACAGTGCAATCGATGAAAATCGTTATTGTCAGCGGCAACGTCGAGGTTGGTGAACTCCATCAACGATCTTCCTCCTCCCATTACGTGTTGATTCGTAAAGAAAACGTCAGGTTTGGTAGCCGGTGGCAGGTGTTGTCAGAGACCGGTGTATTTGGGGATTTTTCGTAAATTAGGGTTTAGAGTTCGTTGGTTTAATGGAGAACAATGAGATTGAAGGGAGTCAGTTGAGAATCAAGGGCGAATATGATGGAAACTATGGCGTTGTCCTGTCGATAAGCTCGCCACAAAGACTTCACAATTGATCAGAATCTGATGCAGCAAAATCGAGTTGTTGAGTTTCAGAATATGAAATGTAATGAAGAAAATGAGATGAGAATAAGGTGTCACGCCCTGACTTTTGCGGAAGCGTGGGTTATTGGTGTGACTTCTTAATACCATTGCATACGATCATAACAGCACTATATGATGAAATCATAGATTCGTCATCCATTAAATAAGTTTAAAACATATAATATTGTTCACAATGTAGACTTCAAATTCAAGTTTTACAAACCGTACAATTTGTTTATGAGTTCATTAAGGACTCTTCAAAAGATATTGAATAACACCAAGGTTTGGAAGACGTGTCTCGTCCAGGCAAGAGACACCCTGACCAAACTCAAATACCATGGATGACATCTTTATTCGTAACGCAGCATGAAAATTCCAACGCCCGCCAGATCCACTTACAAATTCCTGAAATACATGTAGTTTGAAAAACATCAACAAAAGTTGAGCGAGTTCATGTGTTCGTTTGTATGTATGTATGTATAAACCTTTGAAACGATGTAAGTATGTATGTAAGTCCCTGGTATGTAGCAATAAGGAAAAAGAGATCACCAATGGGTTGCAAAGACATTGGTATGTGTGAAATGGTGCAGGAAGACTCAAACCTAGCAGATTTCGTCGGTAAGACATAGTCACCTCATGGTCCACTCAGCGGACTCAGGAGTGGGGCTCGCTACACCCGAATAGATCTATCACTCATGTCCCTCGGTCCTACAATGAGGATTAATGGCCTCAAGTATCCGCCTACCCACTCATATGATCAAAGTAGTAAACCCTCCTTAAGCTAACCATACCATGTATAAAACGTCTGTATATAATCGTAGCATGTATTTCACCCCCGAAGTATAAAACTGAAAACAGTTAAAAGAAAAGGGGGACATGAACTCACAGTTTTGCGTCTTCGTATCCAATGTAACTTGAAGCTTCCTCTTAGAACGCACGACTACCTACATGCGTACTACGGTCTGTTAGACGAGCGGGTCGTGCCTTGTCTTAGTATTGATTAGTGCCCTTGAGTTACGTTTAAAGGGTCTTTAATATTTTTGTAATAATATTTCTCAAGTACTGTTATTCGTATTTCCTTCCCAAGGATGGGGTATTTTATACATGTACATTGTAGTTCTGAAATAATATATTTTTAAGTCCCACTTAGAAAATATATATACTTATTTGTCAAAAATAATGTATTCTCAAGAAAATATATATTTTCTAAATATACTAGGAAAATATATTACAACTTCCCAAAAATAATATATTTTCATCTTGTCGAAAATATGATACACTTTGTAATAAAAATCATATTTTTATGTCTTCCGTATCCAAAATAATATTTGTCCAAAAATATATTTGCAAGAGTATTTTCCAGAGTATATCATAAGTTACGTTTTTGCGTTCGGTTTCACAATAATAAGTGTGTAGCTTAAATATTCATTCCTTGTGATTTTTGGTATTATTTTGGGAGTTGTAATTTCCATGGTATTTGTTAAGTTATATTATTTTACCCTAAAATAATATAACTATTCCACCAAGTATACAAATATTCACACAAGGGTTTGAATATAAAATATATATTCTAAATATATATTTTTCCATCTTTATTTATAAAATCATCCTCCAATTACTTGTGATTTTGTATATTGTCTATGGCGAAGTTTATTTTGAAAAACCAAGATTTAAAACACACTTGTAATATTTGTTAGAAAATATTTTCTAAGTGTTTACATTTTTAGAAAATTTCGCCATAGTTTCCTTTGAAAACGGAGGTGTCCATGCTAATTAGCATATCATTTTCTTTACCAAAAATCATTCAAACCATCAACAATCATCCTCTAAACAATATTACACTTACCAAGTGCAAAACTATTCCATTTAATATACAACATGAACTTGATGTTTTACAAAAACGTGTAGTAACTTGGTAGGGCGTTTAGTGGCCTTAGTTACCTTCCAAAATGTATTTACTTTTGTTAAAATCTCATTCTCGGGATTTCTATATGTTTACAACTTGTGAATACATTTTACAAAAATATTTATTTACCTCATCTTCTTGTTTCAAAAGTATTTCTACACTTATTTTGTCACTAACAATAGTGTAGGTCTATTAAAAACCAAGATCTTTCAAGAATCATCTTTTTAACTTGGTTCCTTTAGAAAAATCATTCACAAGTCTTGGATCTACAAGATTACTAGTTCACTTTGTTTGTCATTTTACAAGAAATCATTTTATGTTCAAGTTCGTGTTTTTATTAGAAGATGATTATTTTATGTAAACACATAATCATCTCCAAATCTTGTTAAATCATGTTTCTAATCATTATTTAACAAGTTCCATATGATGATCAATATCACATTACCAAGAAATCAATAAGTAATCATCAACATATACCAAACAACATCATCTTAACATTATTTCATCATAAGTAAGTTTTATGTTTCAAGATTCAAGTTTATATTCTTTAGTGTTCTTATGATTTCAACATAATATATCTATTAACCACCATAAATATGAAGTAAACAAGGGTTGACAAGAGTCTTACAACTAGCTTAAAGCTAGGAAAGAACAGTGGTGAAAATGTGGTGGATAATAGCACACCAGAGAGGTCCTTTAAGTTCCGTGAGCACCGAGCTTCGTTAGACACCTTGTAACACCTTGAAGTACACTTGGATTGCTTGAACTTGCAACAAAAATATGGTGGTGGTGGAAGGGGGTTTCGGCCGAAGCTTATGAAGGAGGGAGGAGAAGTGAGGGTGTGGTGATAATGTGTTTATGAAGATGATGATAGGTTATTTATAAACTAAACTTCTTTGTCCATTGGTTTATATGTCTAAGAAGTACACAACCAAATCTTACAAAAATCAAGAAAAGATTTAGGAAGATATTAGGAAGATTAGATAAATCTTGGAGTGGGGCCACATATGGGCCGATTACTTACATATGGGGGGGTTAATTGTAAATTATACGGTAAGTAGGTGATTTAGTGGGGTGTTAAGTGTTAAGTACTGTGTCTAGTATGTTTCATGCTTTATGTAATATGTTAGTGTGCTCGGGAACCATGACTAGCTCAGAAAAAGTGAAACAATGTTTCTAGCAATATTTTGGTGTTCCGGGTAAAGTCCGGTTGTTCGGTTAGGTACCGTTCCGTTAAAGTGCTAAGTTATTCCGTATAGTGTCTTTTATGTAACTTTTTGTGACACTTTTAATTCCCGACACTTAGGGAAGCATACAGGACCATTTTGCCATATTTTTGCAAGATACTAGTATGTTAAGAATGCTGAATTTTGTTAATTAGTGCAGAATTCTGCGCTTTGGGTGAGTTTTTGGCACTTACTGGCACTTAAACTATCACCTAGTGATGCAGTTTTATGATCCTTACTTCCCTACACTCTATACTAATGTAGTACCTTGTCTCTGGCTCACACTGGGCCTCAAAACACTGTCTATCTATGTACTGGCACTGTCAGTATATTTCTGAGTTATCCGCTAACTGTGCTAATCGTGCTTTGTGCATCGTTTATGTCACTAAAGTTTGTATTGTAATAAATGGTGTGACGGTATGAAATGTGATGCACATGTATGTATGATACAGAAATCAGAGAGCAGTTTAAGTTAATAATTGTAATTCAGCACAATAACTAAGCACTAATCATTATTTAATAAATGTACGGATGCATGCAAATTTGACAGTTGTCACATTCTCCCCCTGTTAAGAAAATTTCGTCCTTGAAATTTGTGCTACCTTAACTTCTTAAGGTTACATTGTGTGTGTATGTATATGGATAACACTGAGGTAGGTAACCACAGAACGAATCCAATCTTATTCACATCAGGTGAACCCAATGACCTATTACAATAATCGGAACCCGGCAGTTAAAAGGTATGTGTCTCATGATTTGATGTCCAATGATACAAGATGTATTGACGTATAGTCTAGTGTAACTTAGTTAACAGGGGTGCAACAAAGGAGTTTCGACCGATGGATCCTCAAACAATCGGTCACAACATTCAAACGAGTTTTCACAAACCACAGCATCCTCTGTATGAATTTAAAATTAACAACTCAAACGTGATAGTAACATAAAAATGATCTGTCAACCTCCGAATAAATGAATGGTAAGGTTTAGTGTGTTGATATTCTTGAATTGCGAGAATACGCCGAATGAAATACAAGCGAATCTGGAGTACCTTTGTCTTAATTCGTAGTTGCATCAGGAATGTTTAAATAACAAGTCAACAAGGTATATGCAGTTTTGTCTGAAACGATTGACCATGATTAGCTCAAGCTACAAGTTAGTGAGGACACCTCAAGGTGTCGTAACGACATAATTCAATAATAGTTGTGAGTGAACAAGTTCACCGTGTTTGAAACCAAATAAAAGTATACTGAGACAATCTGAAGATTTGATTTACACAATGTCATAAAGTTTTCAGTTAAATACGGAACATCAAAGAGCCACTGTTTTTGATCGAAGGTGAGAAAGTATTAAGTATCGCAAGGTATTCGATCGACAATGAAAGAATCGTTAGGAGGTACATTGTGCTTATGAAATGAATCTATGTACCATTTCCTTAACACACAACTGTGTTGAGACTGCTTTAATTGTGATAACCAAGACGGATTTAGAGCAACTTAGTAAATAAATAATTAAATCCATGCATGAAGTGAGTAACCAAATTAGCGCAAGCTTCAATTTCGTGAAGGTATCACCGTAAGGTATCGAAATCAACAAATGATTTAGTGGAGTCGTAGACCAATTAAGTCCACTATGACTCGAAACAAAAGAACCTTTGCAAGAATATTTGAATGTGATGCTCTCGATACATCATATAGCGTCTCAAATCAAACATGTGAACTGGATAAGTTCAAGCAATTGAACTTGGTTTCAGCGTAACCCGACAATAAACGTAGGTACCAACAAAGGAAATCTCGACATGGTTACAAAGATAAACCATGTATATAACTTGAAATAAAAGAAGTTTCAAGAAAGTGTGTTGACTTGATAACAAGAGAGACAACAATTATAATAATGTAGGTTATTCGAATCATAAACCAATAGTTAGTTTTAGCAAAATAACATTTGAATTTCAATGAAGTGTTTATTCGAAACGAAACCACATGCGTAGCAAATGGTGCATGTGTGACATATAAGTTTCCTAGAAACAATGAGTATCTGCTAAAATGGAGAAATGACTAAGTATTCGAAGCAAATGTATGTTCGCTCTCAGCGAAGAAAGTCAATGCGATGCAACTACCATTAAGTGGAGTAGAGATGCAAATATCTACTTGCTAGAAGAAAAAGTAAAGATCTCAACAAAGGAAGCTTAAGTACTCTCTGCTTTGCTAACTGAAATGGCATGTATGTTAGGATAATGGTGTTAGCTTGAGTTAACAGATGTGATTCCTAAGTAACAACCTTCCTGAATTTGGACCTGGGTTCCCGAAGGTCCTAAGTACATGTTTCCTAGGTTTTCAAGGTTTCGTATTCTGTGTAAACCTGTTTTGTGCATTGCGTAGGAAACACCATTTTTGTGTATGTTTAAAAACAAATTTTTGTCCCACAATTTCCCGGTATACTTTCTTCCTGAATTCACAGCTAATGACACTCGATCATCGATCAGTCGCGTAATAATAGTTGGATTCTCACGGTTAGTTAAGTAAGAAATTCGTTGATCCTCAGCAAGAGGTATCGACTCTTGTTGGTTAGCTCGTTCGGCTCCTGGTAGTTGATGTTCAATTGAAAATCATCGTCCTTCTTCTTGACGAGCAGAACTGGTGTTACCCAAAACGGGAATCCTGGTCTGTTATCTTCCTTCTCTATCAACTAATGAGATTACACTGACAATCCTTCCATCTCCGAAGGTGTAAGTCGTTAAGGTGCATTGACTGCAGGAACGACGCCTGGAATTAAATCGATGCGAAATTCGACTCGTCGTTGAGGAGATGATTCAGGCAAGCCTTCGGGGAAGACTTCAGGATATTTCCTTACAGGGATATCTTCGAGTTTTGGTCCTTCGGCTCCCTTGTCCCCGACCTGAGCCACGAAAACAACACATCCATTACTAATTGCTTGTGCCCTCAAGCAATTATTAATCTGTAGAGGCGTATCCTGCTTCATGAGTCGCGATCATTCCTTCGTTCTCCATCGGGATGCGGATATCAATCTCCACTCGATCACTCGACAACCAATCTATCCAAGTTATCTCGTCGAAGCTTCCCAATTCAATTAGCAATAGATCAAGCGTAAACTCACGCTCTTCGGGTTCTATCTTTTTGTCTCCAATTACTTTGTTGTCTTTCACTGGCTTCCCATTAGCTAGTTCTATCGTGTATGGGTTATCTAACTTATTTGTTACTAAACCAAGTATACTCCCAAACTCTAGAGTTGCGAAGCTTACAGCTTGCAACAGTATCTAGCAGCACAGATGCATAATGTTGACTAATATGGGACGTACCGTATCCACGCTTGAATTCCTGGCGTGTCTCCCTAGCTCCGGTGTTGAGCCTTCATTCTTGTGCCTGATTGTTTTTAGGACAATATTTTCTGAAATGCTTTTTGCTTCCACAGTTAAAACAACCTTGAGCACATTTCTGTTTGTCACTCATTCTGCCTTGATATTTGTCGTTGTCGTTGTTCCCTTCGTGATTCTTGCTACTATCTTGGCCATCATTTCCGCGTTCAGTGTTTTGCTTACAAGTTTCCTTAGGATGCCCTCTCTTGCCACAGTTATCACATTTTCCATATTTACATCGCCCGACATGATAGCGTAGACAATTGTCGCACTTAGGTAGGATACCCATGTAGTCTTTTCCCTTTTTGGCCTTCTTCATGTTACTCGCCCGAGTAACCTTCTTGAAATTTGCGAGCTTTCTCTTGTTATCTCTAGATGACTCCACAGGAGTCTCCTCTTTCTCTTCCGATGTGGAAAATTTTCCCAGTCTAATTGCTTCTTCAGTGAGCGCCACGCTTACGTCGATAGCTTCGGTGATTGTTGGAGGTTTAGATGTTGTTACCAGGCTTAGAATCTGAGGTGCCAATCCCCCGATGAAACGTTCGACTCTCTTAAACTCTGGTTCCACCAGATGCGAAGCAACTTGTGATAAATCGTTAAATCTCTGCACATACTCAGCTATCTTTGGACCTTCCATTTTCAAGTTCCACAGTTCAGTCTCCAACTTCTGGACTTCCGCCCTAGAGCAATATCTTTTGCGCATCAGTTCTTTCAGTTCATCCCACGTCAAAGCATACGCAGCGGTCTCGCCCATTGTCTGAACCTGAAGGTTCCACCATGACAGAGCCCCATCTATAAATAATCCAGCTATGTACGTGACCTGGTGTTCTGGGGCACATTTGCTCAATCGTAAAACAGAATCCGTTTTCTCGACCCAGCGCACGAAAGCTAAGGCACCCCCAGTGCCGTCGAATTCTCAATGTTTGTGGTCCAAGAACTGCTTGTAGGTGCAGCCTACACTGCGTTCGGATCAAAGGGCCTCGAGCTGTGCAATGGCCTGTGAGATGCGCTCTTGTATTTCTTCCGCTGTGGCTGACAGAGGGTTGTTGGTAGTGATGTTCCCTTGTATCGACATCTTCTAAGAAGAAGATTGGTTAGGTCAGGTTGTATTTATTCAGGGAGTGCATATAGTTGTTTAAAGGTCATATGTACATACACGTATTTGATTTTTATATCAACCAATCAAGCAATAGCATAATCATAGCATAACCAAGTAATTTGGGAATTATGTTTAATGAGAGCATAGTAAGCAAGCACGTAACATTATAATTATAGAACACACATGTAGATCAACAATGTGCTTACCGATGGCATAGCGACTGCTTCCATTGGTCATTAGTCACAAAGTATTATCGCATGTTTAATGATGATTAGGCCCTCATTACTTTCCGACCACAATTGCATTGTCTTACAAAATGTATCACATCTAAAGGGACACAGGGTCACCCTACCCTTGCCCAACAAGTACATCAGTGTATCACGTAGTCAGTAGTGGTCTTCAAAAGTCTCCACAATCCCGGCTTATCATTAGTGTCTTTACCCATATGTAATGCAATCCGCATAGTCCAAAAACCAATTATACTGGTGACTGAGGTGGAGGAGGAAAGAAAAGTAGACGGCTAACATGCGTGAACTCCTCCTCGAGCTTGTGTATACGTCGAAGTAAGTAACTGATCTGCCGCTCGACAGTGAAAGAACGAGCATCAAATCTTGGGAAAAGTGTAATAGTAGCAGGTGAGAGTGCCAAAGACAGGGTGGAGGACGTGGCGTCAACTCAAGCTCCAAAATTTTGTGACTTATATCCTCAAACTGTAGCTGATGTCATAGGAGCAACTCATCCCGTGTGTAGCCTCCGAAATTATGAGGGATGGTAAGGTTCTAATATCAGCTTAGTGTATGATAGGAACCATCAAAATGGCTCGTCCAGCGGTGAAGAGGTGAAAGTAGCAAAGGGTGCGGCCTGTGAGGTCGGGGAAAGTACTGCTGCAGCAAAAGGATCGTCATGCGGGTGCCGACCTGGAGTACCTCTCCGAGGTGCGGGTAGGTCCTGAAAGAAAGCGATAGTCATGTCGGTGCGACGGACGTCGGTCTCCATAGGAGCAACATCAGCGGGTGAAGGTGCAGGAATGAGCGTCTCAGCCAATAAGGAGATCATCAGGTGCAGGTACTGGGTTAGGTATAAGGGGTGTAATATTCGGTATACCAAAAAGAAACAGGGTCATAATCAAGCAAGGGTGCAGGATCAGCAGGTGCAACATCAAGCTGACCCAAAAGGGACAGGAGCTGGCTCAGGGTCGTGTAAAGGTGTGGCGTCTTGAGCAGGTGTTGGTACAGTAGTCATAGCGACGTCGTCGTCTGAGTTAGTAGTAGAAGGCTGTACTCCGGACGTCTGTAAGGCTGCAGCTGTCACAGACTCAAAGGAGTCTGAAGTCGAGTGCATGCTAGAATTAGAGGATAGCTTGTTAACAGGGGTCTCAAGAAGTGAAATTTGTAACAACTTTCTTGTCTAACTTTCCATCATCATGGGCGTCATCAGGAGGACCATAAATAAACATGTCAATGTTATCATCAACTGTTCGTCGAGTAGCCAACCTTCAAAAGGAATGTCTACAGGAGGCGCATCATCAAGGATCGAAGCCGTGGTGTGCTCATCATCGGGATGACCAATGATGAAGTGGTCATGGACTGAAACAAGAGTAACAGAAGGATTCTCGTCAGAGAAACCATTGGCAAGGGCAAAGTATCACCAAAATCTAGTAGCGCGGACTGTTGGAAGTCGTCCTCGTCCTTTGTCAGCATATCAGGATCACTCTCAGTGTCTGACGTAAATGTCTCTGGCGCAGATGCAGTCTCATTATCTGTGGTGGTGGCCGTAGAGTTATCAATGTCTGATAACTCGCTTTCTAAACAGAGTGACATGTGTGCTGGTACATAATAGTCATAGCATGTATATCCATATTAATTATTAACAATTAGTGTATGCAAACAAGGTAATTTGTCATGTAGTCATGTATTCACATTATTCTTCATGAACTTTCTATCCTCCTAGTCTCTCAGACTAAGCCACCTAGCCTTTCAGACTAAGCTTCTCAGTCTCTCAGACTGAACTCCCTAGTCTCTCAGACTAAGCTTCCCAGTCTCTCAGACTGAACTCCCTAGTCTCTCAGACTAAGCTTCTTGGTTTCCCAAACTGAATTACCCAGTCTCTCAAACTAAACTCCTGGTTTCCCATACTGTCCCAACTAGTCTCTCAGACTAACTACCCAGCCTATCAGACTGAACTACCCAGTCTCTCAGACTGAATCTCTCAGATTAAACTCCCAGTCTCTCAGACTGAATCTATCAGATTAAACTCCCAGTCTCTCACACTGAATTTTCCCCAGTCTCTAAGACTCAATTTTCCCAGTCTCTAAGACTGATCCTCCCTCAGTCTCTAAGACTGATTCTCCCTCAGTCTCTAAGACTGATCCTCCCTCGGTCTCTAAGACTGATCCTCCCTGAGTCTCTAAGACTGAACTATAAACGAATTCTTTGAAATGTGATTTGTGCCTTTTGTTTGTAAAAATGTTTGTTCCCTGGATCTGGATGTTTTGGGTATGCAATGAAAACATGTCTGTAAAAGCATTTTCGTGAGAGCCTTGACGATCGTAGTCTAGACTCGAGAAAGAATCCTAGTTCGCTACGATCGAAGCTCTGATACCAAGCTGTCACACCCTGACTTTTGCGGAAGCGTGGGTTATTGGTGTGACTTCTTAATACCATTGCATACGATCATAACAGCACTATATGATGAAATCATAGATTCGTCATCCATTAAATAAGTTTAAAACATATAACATTGTTCACAACGTAGACTTCAAATTCAAGTTTTATAAACCGTACAATTTGTTTATGAGTTCATTAAGGACTCTTCAAAAGATATTGAATAACACCAAGGTTTGGAAGACGTGTCTCGTCCAGGCAAGAGACACCCTGACCAAACTCAAAGACCATGGATGACATCTTTATTCGTAACGCAGCATGAAAATTCCAACGCCCGCCAGATCCACTTACAAATTCCTGAAATACATGTAGTTTGAAAAACATCAACAAAAGTTGAGCGAGTTCATGTGTTCGTTTGTATGTATGTATGTATAAACCTTTGAAACGATGTAAGTATGTATGTAAGTCCCTGGTATGTAGCAATAAGGAAAAAGAGATCACCAATGGGTTGCAAAGCCATTGGTATGTGTGAAATGGTGCAGGAAGACTCAAACCTAGCAGATTTTGTCGGTAAGACATAGTCACCTCAGGGTCCACTCAACGGAATCAGGAGTGGGGCTCGCTACACCCGAATAGATCTATCACTCATGTCCCTCGGTCCTACAACGAGGATTAATGGCCTCAAGTATCCGCATGATCTAAGTAGTAAACCCTCCTTAAGCTAACCAAACCATGTATAAAACGTTTGTATATAATCGTAGCATGTATTTCACCCCCGAAGTATAAAACTGAAAACAGTTAAAAGAAAAGGGGGACATGAACTCACAGTTTTGCGTCTTCGTATCCAATGTAACTCGAAGCTTCCTCTTAGAACGCACGACTACCTACATGCGTACTACGGTCTGTTAGACGAGCGGGTCGTGCCTTGTCTTAGTATTGATTAGTGCCCTTGAGTTACATTTTAAAGTGTCTTTAATATTTTTGTAATAATACTTCTCAAGTACTGTTATTCGTATTTCCTTCCCAAGGATGGGGTATTTTATACATGTACATTGTAGTTCTGAAATAATATATTTTTAAGTCCCACTTAGAAAATATATATACTTATTTGTCAAAAATAATGTATTCCCAAGAAAATATATATTTTCTAAATATACTAGGAAAATATATTATAACTTCCCAAAAATAATATATTTTCATCTTGTCGAAAATATGATACACTTTGTAATAAAAATCTTATTTTTATGTCTTCCGTATCCAAAATAATATTTGTCCAAAAATATATTTGCAAGAGTATTTTCCGGAGTATATCATAAGTTACGTTTTTGCGTTCGGTTTCACAATAATAAGTGTGTAGCTTAAATATTCATTCCTTGTGATTTTTGGTATTATTTTGGGAGTTGTAATTTCCATGATATTTGTTAAGTTATATTATTTTACCCTAAAATAATATAACTATTCCACCAAGTATACAAATATTCACACAAGGGTTTGAATATAAAATATATATTCTAAATATATATTTTTCCATCCTTATTTATAAAATCATCCTCCAATTACTTGTGATTTTGTATATTGTCAATGGCGAAGTTTATTTTGAAAAACCAAGATTTAAAACACACTTGTAATATTTGTTAGAAAATATTTTCTAAGTGTTTACATTTTTAGAAAATTTCGCCATAGTTTCCTTTGAAAACGGAGGTGTCCATGCTAATTAGCATATCATTTTCTTTACCAAAAATCATTCAAACCATCAACAATCATCCTCTAAACAATATTACACTTACCAAGTGCAAAACTATTCCATTTAATATACAACATGAACTTGATGTTTTACAAAAACGCGTAGTAACTTGGTAGGGCGTTTAGTGGCCTTAGTTACCTTCCAAAATGTATTTACTTTTGTTAAAATCTCATTCTCGAGATTTCTAGATGTTTACAACTTGTGAATACTTTTTACAAAAATATTTATTTACCGCATCTTCTTGTTTCAAAAGTATTTCTACACTTATTTTGTCACTAACAATAGTGTAGGTTTATTAAAAACCATGATCTTTCAAGAATCATCTTTTTAACTTGGTTCCTTTAGAAAAATCATTCACAAGTCTTGGATCTACAAGATTACTAGTTCACTTTGTTTGTCATTTTACAAGAAATCATTTTATGTTCAAGTTCGTGTTTTTATTAGAAGATGATTATTTTATGTAAACACATAATCATCTCCTAACCTTGTTAAATCATGTTTCTAATCATTATTTAACAAGTTCCATATGATGATCAATATCACATTACCAAGAAATCAATAAGTAATCATCAACATATACCAAACAACATCATCTTAACATTATTTCATCATAAGTAAGTTTTATGTTTCAAGATTCAAGTTTATATTCTTTAGTGTTCTTATGATTTCAACATAATATATCTATTAATCACCATAAATATGAAGTAAACAAGGGTTGACAAGAGTCTTACAACTAGCTTAAAGTTAGGGAAGAACAATGGTGAAAATGTGGTGGATAATAGCACACAAGAGATGTCCTTCAAGTTCCGTGAGCACCGAGCTTTGTTAGACACCTTGTAACACCTTGAAGTACACTTGGATTGCTTGAACTTGCAACAAAAATATGGTGGTGGTGGAAGAGGGTTTCGGACGAAGCTTATGAGGGAGGGAGGAGAAGTGAGAGTGTGGTGATAATGTGTTTATGAAGATGATGATAGGTTATTTATAAACTAAACTTCTTTGTCCATTGGTTTATATGTCTAAGAAGTACACAACCAAATCTTACACAAATCAAGAGAAGATTTAGGAAGATATTAGGAAGATTAGATAAATCTTGGAGTGGGGCCACATATGGGCTGATTACTTACATATGGGGGGGGGGGGGTAATTGTAAATTATATGGTAAGTAGGTGATTTAATGGGGTGTTAAGTGTTAAGTCTTGTGTCTAGTATGTTTCATGCTTTATGTAATATGTTAGTGTGCTCGGGAACCATGACTAGCTCAGAAAAAGTGAAACAATGTTTCTAGCAATATTTTGGTGTTCCGGGTAAAGTCCGGTTGTTCGTGTTAGTGCAGTATGTCTATCGCCTCCGTCATCTCAAGACCGTAGCAGAAATAGATTAAGTTTTGTGCTTATAGTGTTATATTTTAGTAAATGGCAAGGTGGCATTTGTGTAAATAATGAGATATCTCATTATGTCCCTTGGCCTATAAATAGAGAACTTAGGGTTCTCATTTAGAACTTTTGGAAGACTTTTGACACTTTTACTCATTTGCTACATTTGAGAGCTCTAGTTCTAGAGAGAGAAACTAGAGAGAGAAAGTGTCTAGGTGATTCACGGTTCCTGTAACGATTTCAGATCTTTGAATAGAATCACAGTTATAATTACTGTTCGTGTGTTTCGGTCTTGCTCGTGCACGGATTCCGCACGTCGCACGAGTCGGTTCGCAATCGTTCGGAGTCAAACCGGTCCTAACAAGTGGTATCAGAGCAGGAGCTTGGTTGCGAGGATCAAACGCACGATTTTGTTCAAGATTTGATCAGATTCAGAGCCTAAATCATCCAGATTTGTCAAATTTCTCATATTTTCTTGTTCTTCACGTTTTTATCTGATTTTTGTCAATTTGAACAGGTTTTTACGGTCGAAAATTGCTGAATTTTGGATATGTTGCGCGAAAGTACCTGATCTACAAGCCTACAAAGTTTCATATCCTAATTCAAAGCCGTTTGGGAGAATTCGAGAATTTTGTGGTTCGAAAAAGTTGAACTGTTGCTGTTGTTCTTGATGTCACACGCACGCATGACCTATCTGTGCGGATAAGTCATACGCACGGATAACTCACCCGCGTTGACTGATTGTTGACTCTGTCATACGCACGGATAGCAAATACGTGTCACAATCATTTCACACGATCAAGTCATTTAATCAACATATTCTCTCAATAATTCAGTTGCTGTCTTTAATCATCACGTGATTACATTAGAATTTTGTCAGCACCGTTTATTGATGACAGATTGCATGTGATTGTGATAAGATTTCAGGACTTGTCGGATAGTGATTGTGTATCAGAATGCATGTGAAGTTGAAATAATCACGTGATCATTTTGAATTCAGTGAACATGTGATCAGTCTGCATTCGGCCATTGTTAAATTCATGTGATTGTTTCAGAGCTTGAAAGTCAAGAGCATGTGATATTGTTTGTTGGTCGAATAGGAGTTGTGTCACCCGTACGTACAAGTCATACGCACGTACAAGTCATACGCACGGATAGCATCATTTCTCGTACGCGCGGACAACTCGTACGTGCGGACAACTCGTCCGCACGAACAACAATCAGCGTCTGAGCATTTCATCCAAGCGAGTTATTAAGTCAACACTATTCAGATTGTCAGTCAAAGTAATCATTCTGCATTCGGTGAACATGTGAAGTTGTTGATTGCATGAGATTTGTGCCAGCTTTAATTGTTTAATATTTGATGCATGTGAACTGACATTGTGCATCAGTACACGTGTTGCAGCGAATTTGTTGAATATTACAATTCAAATAACATCTCACGGATCCCCACCCGTGCGTACAACATCTCACGGATCCCCACCCGTGCGTATAACATCCGGATCACCACCCGTGCGTATCACCACCCGTGCGTACAACATCTCCCCGGATTCCCATCCGCACGGATCTCAATCCGGATAGCAATCTCATCCGAACGGACAACGTTATCACGCAATTATTTTCACTGTTGACTTGTGTCGACTCACTCGTTCGAGTACCCGTCCGATTCATTTGTTTGATATTTTTAAACTGATAGTTTGTTTGTTTGTCTCTAGGTAATTGAAGATGTCAAGCAGTAAGGTTGATCATGATAGTAACAGTGAAAAAGTCCTCGCTTCTAAAGTTTGTACGTTTACGATCAGTGGGAGTAATTTTATGGAACAACACTGGTATTTCTGTTATACATGTGATCTGACCGATTCAAAAGGTTGTTGTTCTGTTTGTGCAGATGTATGTCATCGAGGACATCGTGTTGTCTACTCTCGATCAAGTAGGTTTTTTTGCGACTGTGGAGCAGGGAGTGTACAGGACAGCAGTTGCCAGTGTCTGAAGCCTAGGAAATTCACTGGAGATGATGGGGATCAGATGCTTGAAATTGCTACTGGTAATCAGTTGGCAGTAAATGATGATCAAGAAGCTAAAAACATGCCAATATTTGATCATGGCGATTCAGATTCTGAGGAGGAGCAGATTTCAAGTCAAACAAAATGTGAAGTTGTGATGACTGAAGATGTTGTACAAGAAGTTGTTACTGAAAAACAGCAGATTTTTGAGGAAGTAATTTCAAAGAAAGAAGAATCTGAAAAGTCTGTATCTGAGAAATCTGAACCAGTGATTAAGAAAGAGATTGTTCAGAAAGAGAAGAAACAGATTGAAGATATTCAGATTTTGAAAGCTGAAAAGAAAGCTGATGATGAACATATTTTGGAGTTGCGCTTGAACTGTGAAAAACTGAAAACTGAAAATGTCAAACTGTTTAGTGATGTGGACAGTTTGACATTGGAAAACAAAGTTTTAAAAGAAAAAGAAAAAGAGTTTAAAAATGAAAAATTAAAAATTGAAAAAGTTTTTCAAAATCAAATCAAGATTTTAGAAGATGAGAGAGATATTTTTGGTAAAGATAATCTTGAAAAACAAATTGAAATCAATTCTCATCTTGCTAAAATCATTCAGCTTGAAAAAGAAGCTGAAAAAGCTCGAATTAAAATCAAAGAGCTTGAGAATAAATTGAAAGGTTTTGTGAATTCTAATTCACATGTTTGTCCAAAACCGATCAATTCTGTTCCAATAAGTGACAATGTCACAAATTTTGACAAAGTCAAAATTGAAGATTGTGATGACAAAGCTGATGATGAAATAGAAAAAGAAAAGAAAAGAAAAATATTTTTAGATTTACAAGAAAAATTTAAAAATACTGTTTTACAATCTACTGAAACAGGTGAATGTTCTAAACAAAAACCTGTTAAGAAGAGGGTAGAACAAAAACAAAAAGTTAAAAATTTGAAAAATTTTAAAAATGAAAATAAAAGCTCATCAGTTCAGTCATCCAATCATTATACAAAATCACAAAAATTTGTAAATGAAAATTCACAAAATAATGGTAATAAGTGGTGCAGGTTTGACCACAGTGCTCAAAAGACAAATCCAGCATTGAAGAGGA
Source organism: Helianthus tuberosus (assembly GCA_030545235.1). Classification (NCBI taxonomy): domain Eukaryota; kingdom Viridiplantae; phylum Streptophyta; class Magnoliopsida; order Asterales; family Asteraceae; genus Helianthus; species Helianthus tuberosus. The sequence goes on along the minus strand of CM060352.1, from coordinate 687,887 downwards.
GAAATGACTATAACCAAGCCAAACAATGTTATGATCTGAAGTTTTGGACTGACAGAAGAGAATGGTACGATAACAGAGTGTGCTACACCTGTGGTGAGAGAGGGCACATTGCTGTTAACTGCCAGAATTGGAGTTATGAGACAAGAAGATGCTATAATTGTCAAATTAGAGGTCATATTGCCAGAGATTGCCCAGGGAGATCGATGGGAAGATCGAGGGTTGAATCTCAAAGAACGGTAAAGAAACCAGTCACTGTCAAGCCCAAAGAACAGAAAGTGGAAGATAAGAAAGTAAAGCTTTCACAAGGGCAGAGAGACAGACTGAGGAAGAAGAGGAAGAAGGCGAGAGAGTATTTGGAAAAGATTTTGTCTTCGGGTTCACCGGTTGGTTCGAATAAAAGTTCTGATGAATCGATTCACTCGACGGCAAAGTCAAGCAAATCGAATTCTTCAGATGCAAATCTGAGGATAAACAAGAAGAAAAAGAAAGTTATTGGCGATGAATCTGGCTCATCCAAGTCAGACAAGCCAAGTTCAGGCAATGAATCTGATTCCACAAAATCAGATAAGCCACAAGTTGAGGTAAAAAAGGAAGAGACAGTTCCTTTAATGAATGATGAGAATTTTCCACCATTACTAGCCGCAAACATAAAATCAAAAGGTGTTGATGCTGGAAAAATGTTTAATAGCAATGTTAAACATATTTTTAGCAAGATGGCTGATGGAAAGGTAAAAGGGGCAAAAGAATTTTATGAAGAGAAGAGAAATGTTCAAAACACACCCAAGACTGGTCAGGCTTGGGTACATAAATCTGTTGGTTGAATTTCTGACTTGCCGGAGCTTCCAGGTTGGTAAGTGTGAAGCAGGTATCGGCATCATTCTTGAGAAATTCACAGGATGGTAACTGTGATATTTCGTCTTACAAGTGGTTAATCAAGGACATTAAGTTGTACTTGATTTTCTACAAGTGATAGTGGTGTTTGACCTAATAATGTTAAATTTTCAAATTGGTTAAAAAAGAACAAGGTGATGTGATGACCCCGAACCCACAAGTGATGGGTAAACAAACTAATTTTTCCGGAAAAACCATTCTGATTAACACAAACTTAAGTGTTTTGAAATTATTATGGGAAAATAGTTTGTTGTAAGGGGGAGTTCTGATTGAATACGCCGAAACCCTCACGGCTGAACAAACATGATTACTTTCACAAGATTGAAAAACGGTTTTCAAACTGTCGAAAATCAATGGGTTGTAAATCATGGGGGTACGTTATATTTTCTGCAAATCAGTGCATGAAAAGCAGAAAATGGATGGCGAGACAAAGCTATTAGTATCGGTTTGTCAAATTTTCTTTAAATGGTTTTGAATTTTAGGGGGAGTAAGAAATTGTCTGAAAATCCAAAAACATTAGAAAATTTGAAAAAGCCAAAAACATGATAAAATTCAAAATTGAGTTTTTGTGTAAAAAGAGGAAATGATAGTAAATCAGTAGACAGTTACAGTACGCTAAAGAAATGGAAAGTTTAAATGTGTTAAACGATCTCACCGAGGATGTGTCGGTAGATTTTTATACATTTAGTAAACTTTTTCGGGATATAAATCTAAATTCAAACTTACTTATTTTGTGGGGAACACTACTTGGATATATAGGTAACCCCTGAAATCTTGTTTGAAAGGTCTCATAATCTGATATACTAGGTCTTTATACTCAGTGATATCTGGGGTATTATTCCGGGACTTCTGCTGAACGGTAGTTCTGACCTAGTCCTTGGATAATACTTTCTGCAAATGCTTGAAACATAGCATAAACCCTCAGCATGCCGATGAAACAATAAAATTGATAGTCGCTGCTGTTGTAGCTAAAAGATCCTCTAAAAGGGGACATTCCGTAAAGTCGAAGCTGATATCTCTCTGCGTATACGGAAGTATCGACCTGAGATCCCTCGGCCCCCGCATACCTAATTTATGTACAGATATCATTGTGGTATACTCACCTGTAAGACTGATTATTGGGATTCTGGATACGGGAGTATATTCAAGAGGTGGGACACATGAATAGGTTTAAGTTCTTAATTCACCTAATTCGTATCCTGAATCAGTTGAACTTTGTGTGAAAATTTAAGTGGATCAGTATATCGACAATCTAAGTGAATTGTTTAATACTTAAAGTGTTATTAAGCTCAACGGTACTTGTGACTTGTCATCAACTGATATGATCCTCTAACGCGAACTCAAACAAAAATATTGTCTGTAAATATGTTTGTAAATATTTCTTTACTGCTTTATATTTTCAGAAAAATACAAAAAGATTTTTGATTCTGCTTTATTTTCGACAACCGATGTCTGAGAACTGAGTTTCAAAATCTAAGTAAGCAGATCGTGTTTCTGAAAATAAAACAAGTTCATTAATTTGAAACTTGAAGTTTTATAATCAAAAATCAAAAACAGTTTGTGATATCTCCAAGGTCATTAAGTTGGACTTGGACGATTAACTGTGAGGGATTTGGATGCTTATACTGTAAAAATCTGTAAAAGAGCTAGTTTCCGATCTGGTTCGTTGAAACTGCCAAATCTTTGAAGATTGTTGATAGGGGAAGAGTATCAAGTAATCCTGGATTCATCTCATATTATTATATCTTAGTCCCAGGATCTTGATTTAGAAAGTTTAATAGAGCCAGGTTACGATACCTGGACAACTGAAAATATTGTTACTTATAAATGTTTGAGAATTGCAGATACCAGACTACAATCCCGACAGCTGAGTCTAAGGGGGAGTCTGAAGACAAGCTCAACGCAGAGGGAAGCATGCATAGGAGCCAGGATATTTTTCCCAGAAGAGCTTGTAACCGGAAAGCCAGGTGTCGATCCCAAAAGCACGGAAGCTTGACGAAAGGGGGAGCCTGGAGAGTTTACCGAAAGGGGGAGCTGGAGCTGAAGACAGGTCCACGGGGATTCTGTTCGAGCTAAAGAGAGAGAAAGAAAAGAAGCTATGAGTCTAAATGTTTGAGATTGACTGCGGCAATATCCAAGGGGGAGTCTGTTAGTGCAGTATGTCTATCGCCTCCGTCATCTCAAGACCGTAGCAGAAATAGATTAAGTTTTGTGCTTATAGTGTTATATTTTAGTAAAAGGCAAGGTGGCATTTGTGTAAATAATGAGATATCTCATTATGTCCCTTGGCCTATAAATAGAGAACTTAGGGTTCTCATTTAGAACTTTTGGAAGACTTTTGACACTTTTACTCATTTGCTACATTTGAGAGCTCTAGTTCTAGAGAGAGAAACTAGAGAGAGAAAGTGTCTAGGTGATTCACGGTTCCTGTAACGATTTCAGATCTTTGAATAGAATCACAGTTATAATTACTGTTCGTGTGTTTCGGTCTTGCTCGTGCACGGATTCCGCACGTCGCACGAGTCGGTTCGCAATCGTTCGGAGTCAAACCGGTCCTAACAGTTCGGTTAGGTACCCTTCCGTTAAAGTGGTAAGTTATTCCGTATAGTATCTTTTATGTAACTTTTTGTGACACTTTTAATTCCCGACACTTAGGGAAGCATACAGGACCATTTTACCTTATTTTTGCAAGATACTAGCATGTTAAGAATGCTGAATTTTGTTAATTAGTGCGGAATTCTGCGCTTTGGGTGAGTTTTAGGCACTTACTGGCACTTAAACTATCACCTAGTGACGCAGTTTTATGATCCTTACTTCCCTACACTCCATACTAGTGTAGTACCTTGTCTCTGGCTCACACTGGGCCTCAAAACACTGTCTGTCTATGTACTAGCACTGTCAGTATATTTCTGAGTTATCCGCTAACTGTGCTAACCGTGCTTTGTGCATCCTTTATGTCACTAAAGTTTGTATTGTAATAAATGGTGTGACAGTATGAAATGTGATGCACATGTATGTATGATACAGAAATCAGAGAGCAGTTTAAGTCAATAATTGTAATTCAGCACAGTAACTAAGCACTAATCATTATTTAATAAATGTACGGATACATGCAAATTTGACAGTTGTCACATAAGGAAGGATCTTTTCTATCTTCAAAAGTGATTGAATTTTGAATCTGATTGTGTGCTTGACCTACCGATTGTGAGGAGAGAAAAATTAGGGCTTTGAGAGAGAGAGAGAGAGAGCTAGCTGAGAGTTGATAAGGAGAAATTAAAAAGAAGGTTTTATAGAATATTGTTTTAATTTTGAATCTAGAGCCAAATTTTGAATTTTGAATCGAAAGTCAATATATATTTAATTAAAAATTTAATACAATATATTAGATTTTTAATGAGATTTATGACATCAGCAAAGGCTATGTGGCATAGCTGGAAATTTGACACGTAGGCAAACTTACATCAGCATTACTTCTCATTTTATATATAAGTAAGATATACATGTATGTATGTATATAAATCTAATAAATAATTAAATCTTTATCTTTAAAATTACCAAAATACTATTTCAGTTAACAAACAATTTGGATGTAGTTAGAGGCGGGGAGCAAAATAAGTGTCACACCCCGATATTTCCACGTATTACCGGTGGGCCCGGTTGGGGAGTATCGTGACGTAGTTGATATCATCATAGTCAAACAACACAATTTAAATGCACAGCGGAAGCAAAAGATGAATCACATTACAAACCAAATAAATAGTAATATCAAAGTATTACAAACAGACTGTAAAGGATCCACAGGCGGATCATAAGATAAAAAGATCATTGTTCAACGGACTTTAACATCTAAAGCTTGCAAGACTTGATTAATGATGCCAGGAGTAGCCAGCCTATTTCGTCTAGTACATGCACTTAGCCTTTTTGGAAAATACGTTAGTTTACACTGGTAAATACAATTAACTGACTCGTTTTGAAAAGAGTTTAAGAAAATTGGTTTAAATGCACAAGGCACAAAATATCTTTTATAACTTAGGACAATTATTTAAAAATAATCTTGTATACAGTTTTACTTATTTGCCGTCCGTTAGGGCCGGTTAGAAGAGCCAGACATGATTAACTGACACGCCACAGGTATAATGCCCACAAGGTTGATTCCTTTAAGTGGATTACCAGTTTTTACATAATGCAACTGCCAGGTGTATGCCTACACCCCGTGCTTAGGTCGTAGCTATTTCTTTGAATGATGCCAAGGATATCTGGGACATGGTCATTTAACCCCCAAAGGCCATACACCAAATAATACAGATTAAAACAGGTTATGTAAATACATTAATCACAATCCGATTTAAATGACTACATACCCGACCAAGCGGTATTATTATAATACCGTATCCCAAGCCCGTATAGGGAAAATAAGTTAAGAGTATTTACCTGAGCAAGTATAAATCACAAACAGCAAGTGCAAGTAGCTTTTACCGGGCTCCTAATCTGGAACGAAGGTTTTTAATAACCTATTAGATTCCTAACGGTCTTAATTAAGCCTAGACTTAGACCGGTTAGTTTAAAAGAGATACGGTTCAAAACGCACGATTAAGCGAAGACTGGATCAGAATGTGATTTAGTCCCGACAAGTTTGAAGACTTGTGTGATATGGGTTAACTAAACACATGCTGGATTTTGAGATAAAAATGATAAGGTTTGACCCGTTTCGGCTAATTTGTGCAAACTAGCTACATAAACCGATCCGAACGCGAAAAGTGCGTAACGGGTAACCAAATGAATCATGAGCAGGTTTCCTAAGTTAATATGCTCAAAATATGTTATGATATCAGCAGGATACCTTCCGTTATGCCCAAAACGGATTTAAACTCAAATTAAGCCCCGTAGGGGTATTTTGGTCATTTTAAAGGCTATATCAATCAATCAATCATACCCAGTAAAATCCCACAAATAGCAGAGCTATTGGTAGGGTCTAGGGAGGGTGGGATGTAGGCACACCTTACCCCTATCCCTAGGGATAGAGAGGCTGCTTCCAGTGAGTTTAAAAGATTATAAAAGAGTTTAAATATTAATCTGAGTTTCAGGTCTGATATAATCAGTAAAAACACTTAATTTAATAAGTTATATCAGTAGGGTATTACATATATGTGAATTTTATCATTTATAACCAAACTATGTACCGTAGGGGCGTTTTGGTAATTTCACATAAGCTAAAAGGGTCAAAACTGGAAATCTGAGTTTAAAACTTTTGCTTACTGTTAAAGTATATAAATTTACTAAAAATATCAGTAGGTATCAAGTCTTATATATTTAAAATAGTTTTAATACATACTATGCGTTTAAAACGCGTAAGCAGGCCAAAAGGGCAAAATACTTTATTTATCCAGAAAGCTGATATTTTTATTATTCCAGGAAGCTTAAAATACTTTATTTATCATATAAGATCAGTAGAATAAGGTTTGGTATCAAAATAATTTGTAAAACTCATTTTATAGGCCAAAAGGGCAAAACTGACAATTACCGATTCAAAGGTATAACTCTATGTTATGCTCAGCCTAAAAATAAATAAAAATCTTCAAAAATCCCAAAATATTATTTTACATCAGTGGGTAAAAAGTTTGATATCAAAAATTTGGGTTTAGATAGGCTATAAGCTAATTATGCCGTTTAATTAATAAAAAGCTTTTCATTTACGCTAATGAGCATAACTCCTAATCTAGACCTCAAACTGATGTTAAATTTTTTGGACAAGTTTATAAATCAGTAATAAAGATTATTGTCCTCTCACATTTTCAAAAATCTTGTTTTAAGGTCAAAAGGGCATAATGGTCAACATTTAAGCATATAACGGAAACATGTACATGAATCGAATAACTAATGAACCAAGTTGTATAATCACAGAGGATTATACTAACATGAAACCTGGTCCTAAGAAAGCTCTCAGGCATTTCTAAGCTATGCTCTAATGGGTCAGAACTGAAAGTCAAAGCAAAAGTCTAATTTTTGCGACTTTCGGTTTCGAACCGAGCTTAAACTGAAAATTCTCGGGTTGAACATGCTTAGACATGTTCTTACATTAATTACCAAGTTATATTAGTGATAAAACAGGTTGCATGGCTTCTACATTGTTAATTAAGCATTAAATTGAAAATTAGCTTTATGTTGACTTTTTATGGTTAAGTTTGACCCGACAATTGACCTAGTTAGAGTGGTAATCAGAGGGTGCCCTTTTAAGGGTTTATTGCACACATAATTACCAACTTATAACTACTCTTAATTCGAGAATTGACTGGACAAATTATGATTAATTACGAAGTCAAACCTTAATTACAACGGTTTGACTTTAGGATAATTAACTAAGTAAAACTGAATTAAGGAAGGTTAAGGACACTTACTGAAGTCCTGTGCACGACTAATGACTTCTAGGAAAAGTCCTTGAGCTCTAGCAAACTCCAGAAGTTGAATTGTGAAGGTTTTGAAATGCAAGTGTTCAAGGTTGCAAGTTTGGAGCTCTTATATAGGTGATTTGATGCAAGTAGATCATGCCAAACAAGTCTACATATGTTATGGGATCATTATAGGTGCCCCTATTGCATGAAATACCATTGGAGGAGTCCCTGGTATGTAAAACAAGCTTTGAAAGGCGGTGGAACAGGTTTAACAGACAGCTGCCAAGCTTTTTTGTCGCTGGCAGTCCCAGGCGGCCCGCGTAAGGCCTTGGGCAAGCCTTACGCGCCCCGTGTGAGGGTCCAGAATAAGTTAAACAAGTTTCAGAAATTACATTTTGGCCCCTGGTCCTTTTAAAAGTGGTTTTAAGTTCCTATTTTGCACTTTTAACCTTCTAACTTGATTTTTAAGGACCTTAAGACTTAACCAATCTTTGTTAAGTCCTTGGTTAACTTTATGATCACCCGATAAGCCTTAAATTTCAACGTTGACGCTTTTAACCCCTCATATTCGAATGTTATCATAACTTTCTCATACTTTATCGGAACCTTGTGAAATTTTTATCACTTATTCTAGTGAGCATAATTAATCGTTACAAAGCTTTGGGTTTGCTAAAAGGTCACTCAAAGGTATAAATTAAACATGTTGACACATTTAACCCCTGCAGTTTGTAATCTCTCACTTTCTTCCACTATTGGCTTCGTAAGATCCATAATTCATTCGTTTAAGGGTATGAACATCGTGTAGGTACCGATGAAAGGTATAATTATCCATTTTTGACACTTTGAATCCTTTTTCACACGTAGATTCTTCGTTTGCCAACTTTAGTCCCTCATAAGCAAATCTTTTACACGTTTAACGCTCATGACACGTGTCGATATACTATTGGACATGAATTTACGAGGTGTTACATCCTCACCCCCTTAAAAGAAATCTCGACCTCGAGATTTACTAGAATAAATGAGGGTACTTTTCTTTCATAGTGGACTCTACCTCCCACGTATACTCGGGACCTCTACGGGCATCCCATTTAACTTTTACAATCGGTACATGCTTCTTTCGAAGCTTCTTAACCTGTCGGTCCTCAATCGACAAAGGCTTTTCAACAAACTTTAAGCTCTCATCTATATGCACATCCGTATGTGGTATGACTAGTGATTCATCAGCTGGATATTTCTTTAGATTGCAGATGTGGAATACATTATGAATACCACTGAGCTGTTTAGGCAAATTCAACTTGTAAGCCACTGATCCGACACATTCGATGACCTCGAATGGTCCTATGTACCTTGGGCTTAACTTGCCTTTCTTACCAAATCGCATTACCCCTTTCCAGGGTGATACTTTAAGTAGAACTTTGTCACCCACCTCGAATTTCAGAGGTTTACGCCTTAAATCTGCGTAGCTTTTCTGCCTATCCCTGGCAGCTTTGAGACAATCTCGTATCTGCACGATCTTGTCTGTCGTCTCTAGGACTATATCAGGTCCTGTTAGTTGGACGTCTCCAACTTCTGCCCAACAAACGGGCGTTCTGCACCTTCTCCCATATAGAGCTTCAAATGGTGCAGCCTGTATACTGGAATGATAACTATTATTATATGAAAATTCGATTAGTGGAAGATGATCATCCCAACTTCCACCTAGATCAATGACACAAGCCCTTAACATATCTTCCAATGTTTGGATTGTTCGCTCGCTTTGACCATCCGTCTGAGGATGGTATGCCGTGCTGAAGTTCAATCGAGTGCCTAGGGATTGCTGAAAACTTTTCCAGAAGTGCGACGTATACCTTGTATCCCTATCAGAGATGATAGACACTGGCACTCCGTGGAGAGATACAATCTCGTCCACATACAGCTGAGCTAACTTATCTGAGCTATGTGTTTCCTTAATAGGTAGGAGGTGGGCTGACTTAGTCAACCTGTCCACTATCACCCAAATAGTATCATTTCCTTTCTTTGTCTTTGGCAACTTGGTGATAAAATCCATTGTCACCATCTCCCACTTCCATGTGGGAAGTTCAGGCTGTTGTAGCAAACCTGACGGCTTCTGGTATTCAGCTTTGACTTGAGCGCACATTAAACATTTAGCTACATAGGTAGCTATAGACTTTTTCAAGCCTATCCACCAATAGTTTGCCTTCAGATCCTGGTACATCTTGTCAGCTCCAGGATGGACGGAGTATTTAGAAATGTGGGCTTCCTGGAGGATAACATCCCGAAGTCCTCCATAAATAGGAACCTATATACGTCCATTCAATCTTAAGATTCCATCCTTACCAATTGATAACTGCTCAGCAGTTACTCCCAACTTTTCATTCGGATAGTTGGCTTCTAATACAGCTTCCTTCTGAGCGGCTAGCAGTCTTTCATTTAAGTTGTTCTTCAATTCAATGCTCTTGGCATTGATTCTAATGGGCTTAACCCTTTCCTTCCTGCTTAAAGCATCGGCGACTACATTCGCCTTGCCTGGATGGTATCGTATTTCACAATCATAATCATTTAAAGTTTCCATCCATCGTCTTTGCCTCATATTTAGATCCTTCTGATTGAACAAGTGTTGAAGGCTCTTGTGATCAGAATAAATCACACACTTGGTACCATATAAATAGTGCCTCCACAGCTTTAGTGCAAATACAACGACACCCAACTCCAAATCATGGGTGGTGTAATTTTTCTCGTGCACCTTTAGTTGTCGGGAAGCATAGGCAATGACCTTGCCTTTCTGCATGAGCACACATCCCATGCCTGTGTGCGATTGATGTGTGTAAAATGCAACATATAAATTACATCAAATGAGGCATAAAACTAACCCTTTTTTAGTACTAATATTGGAAAAAGAGTGTTTTTGTCTTCCTTTTGTATTTTCAGGATTAAATGAGCTCAAAAACGCAAAAGAAGCAAAAAGACAGCTAAATCCAACATAAATACAAGAAAAGGAACATTAGTGGATTGCCCGAACCCTCAACGGCACCTTCCAAAGAAAAATAGAGAAAACAGAAGGCTGAACACGCCCCGTGCTCAGCCAGCACGGGGCCGTGCCCAAGAAGCAGCAGAAAAGACAAACCTATAGAAGCTTCTATTGCCCACCACGGGCCGTGCTCAGCGGACACGGGGGCGTGTCGAAAGTACAGCAGGCGCATTTATTGTAATTGCGAATTACAATTAATGAGGAGAGAGAGTGTCAGACGGGCACGGGGCCGTGTCCAGCGGACACGGGGCCGTGTCCAGCTCTCTGTTCAGCCTATAAATAGGAGTGCTTGGATTCATTTCATCTCATCCCTTGGCACACCACCTCTCTCACACTTCATCCACCACCCACCACCATCACAACACCATCATCCACCACCATCATCCATTGTCCATCATAGAGTGTGTGAGTCGTCTCGGGATCCAAGATTGATCGTAAGAGTTCTTGACAATCAAGGCCATGTTTGCCTAAGTCTCTTACATCACTTGGTGAAGACAAAGTGTCTAGTATAATACTTTTTATTTCTAATCTTTTGCACTTTTTATTTGGTTTTGTATTAATGACTTTAATAACTAGTTACTTATGTTGAAGGTGATCTTTCCTTATCGTTTGTCCGTGGTGTCTTGGCATTATTTTACTGTCTATATAAAATAAAGGATTTTCACCATTCATATCTCCACAGTCTATATGGAGGTATGTTGGCTACCTGGTAGGGGGTTAAGGGAACGGTTTGGTAAAGGTCTTGCCATTGTTCAGCGTTTAGAGGTCCTGCAATGGACCTGGGTCAAATTTAGTAGGACCTCCTTCAATACTTCACGGTATTGGATGGCGGGGGTCCAAACTCTTTGATCCCCTCATAAGTTAACTACTATTAATACTATAACCCGGCTATTTAGGACTGTATCCCTGCTGACTCAGACTACTTAGTCGAGGGTAACGTCACCGCCAAAAGCGGGGCCTACCACAATACTGCATTAATAACTTAATTCATTATCTTCCAATAATCCACCCCTTTAGGATTGTATCCCTGCTGACTCAAACTACTGGGGTGAGGGTAACGTCACCTTCAAAAGAGGGGCCTACTACAATAACTAAGATAATCTCTTAATTATGTGCAAAAGTGCGGAAATAATCAAAGGTTATACTAGATACGAGTCGGAACCAAGTGATTCATCTTGTCTATCTGTTTTTTTTATTTTTATTTTCAGCATTTTAGTTAGTTTTTATTTTTCTTAGTTTAAAACATTTTTCTAAACTTTTATTTTGGTTAGACGTTGAGGATAAACCGGTATTAAAAGCTCTTGTGTCCTTGGACGACCTCGGTATCTTACCAACGCTATACTACACTCAACGATGGGTGCACTTGCCCATATGTGTGTTTAGTGTTAGTGAAATATCGTGTTTTATAAATTTAAAACTTGGCTAAAATAAGTGTTAAAAAGGGCTTAAAATATACACCTAAAATATACGACACTTCACACGCATCAAGTTTTTGGCGCCGCTGCCGGGGACACAAGGATTTTAAGAAAGCTTAAAATTGACGGCCTAATCAGTTTTTTTTCAAAACCTTTTTAAACGCGCGCACATTTTTCTGCATTTAGTTTAGTTTTGCATTTACAGTATCCTGTACACGGGGCCGTGTTCACTGAACACGGGCCCGTGCTGCAGATTCTTTCATAAACGCCCAGTAACAGTAGCTTGAACACGGGCCGTGCTCACTGAACACGCCCCGTGCTCAACTAGATCAGTCAATTTAATTAAAACGCCCAGATACAGATTCTGAACACGGGGCCGTGTCCACTCAACACGGGGCCGTGTCCAGCCTCTGTTTCCGTTTTTATTTTTGTTTTCTGATCTCGAGACTCGGTTGTGGTCTGCTGAGTGATTCTTATGGATCAATACTCAGGAGGTTACAACTACACCTATGATGAGGATGATTATAGGGGTAATTATTGCACAAATTGTCGTAATACACGTTCAATTCAAGATAATCACTCGTACCAACCATCCAATTCATACACTTACTATGAGGAGCCCAGGTACGAACCATCAACTTCATACACATCCTATGAAGACCAAAGGTATGAACCTCCTCCCTCATACTCATATTTTGATTAACCAAGGTATGAGCCTTCTTACTCATACTTTGAGGAACCAAGGTATGAGCCACCACCTTCATATGCTTATTATGAGGAACCTTGGCGTGAACAACCCACCTCATATGAGTATTATGAAGAACAAAATTACGAACCTTATCCATCATATGCTTACAATGAAGGGCAATGGTGTGAACCATCAACTTCATATGGGTATTATGAGGAACAAAGGGTCGAACAACCGGATTCAAGCTTAGAAAATAATGATTCTTTTTCTATAACCGAAGTGACCGATAGGATATTAGAACACATTAGAGTTATCGATCGGTGTATAAAAGAAGCTCGAGCAAGGGAAGAGGAGTCCCGCGCAAGAGAAGAATTAAGAAAGGAAGAGATAACTAAAAATGAAAAAATGGAAGAACAAATAAGTGAAAAACCGACACATGAGTTAAACAACGAAAAAGGTGAGTCCGACAACGTTAAAATCCAAGAAGAGTCTAATTTTGAAGAAATTCATCTCTTATCACCTTCTTTCGAAAATCATTGTTTAGTACCCACTCATGCTAAGTTTCTAAAAGAGTTAAACACTAACACTAAAATTGACGAAACGGTAAGTGTTAAGTTAACTAATGATCAAACTTCACTAATAAAAGAAGACCCATTTGAAATTAACATCACACCGGTTCCATGTTTCTTTCAAAATTCGTTTATTAGTAATGTCACAATCGATAAAGATCTTTGTGTTAACATAATGCCTAACTACCTTTTCGAAAAATTAAGTATTAGTGATTTTTCTCCACTTCAAATACCCATTTTTCTATCCAATCGGAAAGTAATAAAATCAATCGGTATAGTTGAAGATGTCTTGGTTCAAACAAATCAAATGGTAATTCCAACCGACTTTGTCATCCTCGATGACGCTCCTCTAGTGTTGGGACGACCATTTGTAAAAACTTACGAAGCTTTGAAAAACCGGAAGTTCAATAATCTACCTCTTCAATTAGGGGCATTTAAAAGAAGTGTCGATCTCGAACGATCAATGAAATATCCATTCGGCAATAATGACCCCCTAATTGAAGATGAAGATGAGCCACCCGATACAAGTGAAGAGACTGACCACTTTGTTGAAGAAGAGGTCGCCATAGAACAAACTTTTAAAGTTCTTGATCGAAACGAGCAACCAAATAAGGAGTCTCCTAAAGACCCACCACTTGAGCTCAAAGAACTTCCAAAAGGTTTGGAATATGCTTTTCTAGACAAAGATGGTAAATTACCTGTAATTATTTCGTCTAAATTAGATAACCTAGAAAAAGAAAAACTAGTTAGTCTTTTGAAAAAACACAAAAATGCAATAGCTTGGAAACTTGTTGACATAAAAGGAATTAGTCCTTCTATGTGCACGCACAAAATTTTGATGAATGATGACTACAAATCTGTCATACAACCACAACGTCGAGTAAATCCAAATGTTCAAGAAGTGGTTAAAAATGAAGTCATCAAATTACTTGACGCAGGACTTATCTATCCTATTTCCGATAGTCCTTGGGTAAGTCCCGTCCAAGTAGTTCCAAAGAAAGGAGGTATGACGGTAATTACTAACGAAAAAAATGAATTAATACCAACAAGAACCGTCACAGGATGGAGAGTATGTATAGATTATAGACGATTAAATGAAGCAACAAGAAAGGATCATTTTCCTTTACCCTTCATTGATCAGATGTTAGAAAGATTATCCGGTCATAAATTTTACTGTTTCTTGGATGGTTTTTCAGGTTACTTTCAAATCCCGATAACACCCGAAGACCAAGAAAAGACAACGTTCACATGTCCCTATGGAACTTTTGCCTATCGACGCATGCCGTTTGGTCTATGTAATGCCCCCGCAACATTCCAACGTTGCATGGTAGCCATTTTCCATGACATGATAGAAAAGACAATGGAAGTCTTCATGGACGACTTTTCTATCTTTGGGGATTCATACGACCAATGCCTCGATAACCTTGAACGAATGCTATCCCGATGTGAGGAAACTAACCTCGCCCTTAATTGGGAAAAATGCCATTTCATGGTAACGGAGGGAATAGTACTCGGTCACAAGATCTCAAGCGAAGGAATGGAGGTGGATCGAGCCAAAATAGATACCATTTCTAGGTTACCTCCTCCATCCTCCGTAAGAGCTATTAGAAGTTTCCTAGGGCATGCCGGATTTTATAGGAGGTTTATCAAAGACTTTTCAAAAATCTCAAGACCTCTAACAAAATTACTTGAAAAAGATGCTCCTTTCATCTTTGACAAGGATTGCAATCAAGCATTTCTAACCCTAAAGGAAATGTTAGTCAATGCACCTATCATGATAGCACCTGATTGGAAATTTCCTTTCGAAATCATGTGCGATGCTAGTGACTTTGCAGTTGGAGCTGTCTTGGGACAGAGAAAAGAAAAGCATTTCCACCCAATATATTATGCTAGTAAAACACTTAACGATGCACAAGAAAATTACACAACAACTGAAAAAGAGTTACTAGCTGTGGTATTTGCTTTTGATAAATTTCGCTCTTATCTTGTTCTTTCTAAAACTATAGTCTACACAGACCATGCAGCCATTCGATATCTCTTTAAGAAGCAAGACGCAAAACCACGTTTGATTAGGTGGATTCTACTCCTCCAAGAATTCGACATTGAAATCAAAGACAAAAGAGGAGCAGAAAATACCGCAGCAGATCATCTTTCGCGCTTAGAAGACCCAGCTTTGGAGGCAACCAAGGGCGAGCAAATCAACGAAAAATTCCCAACTGAATCCCTGGAAATGGTGGAATTTAAGGAAGAACCATGGTACGCCGACTTTGCCAACTACTTAGCTAGTGGAATAGTCGCCAAAGGATGGCCACATCATCAAAGAAAAATATTCTTTGCCAATGTGAAACACTATTTTTGGGAAGATCCATATCTTTTCAAAATGTGTGCCGACCAACTCGTCAGACGATGCGTACATGGTAGTGAAGCCCGAAGAATTCTTCGCCATTGTCACGAAGGTCCATACGGAGGACATCATGGTGCTGCCAGTACCGCACGAAAGGTATTTGATTCAGGATTTTATTGGCCAACCATTTACAAAGATGCCCAAAATCTTGTAAAGACATGTGATGCTTGCCAAAGAACAGGTAATATTTCTTCCAAAAACGAAATGCCACAAAATGGCATTCTTGTTTGTGAAATTTTTGATGTGTGGGGACTCGACTTTATGGGACCTTTCCCACCATCGAAAGGAAACAAATACATACTTGTGGCAGTAGATTACCTGTCTAAATGGGCCGAGGCCGAAGCACTTCCAACAAATGATGGAAGAGTAGTGGTAAGATTTCTGAAAAAATTATTCTCTCGTTTTGGCACACCCAAAGCTTTAATAAGTGATAGAGGTACCCATTTTTGTAATCATCAACTTGAAATTTTTTTAACAAGATATGGGGTCTATCACCGGGTTTCGACAGCTTATCACCCTCAAACAAACGGACAAGCCGAAGTGACCAATAGAGGGTTAAAACGAATACTCGAAAAAACCGTAGGGTTAAACAGAAAGGAATGGGCTAATAAATTAGATGATGCTTTATGGGCTTTTCGAACTGCTTATAAAACAACGATAGGTACAACCCCATATAAGCTAGTCTATGGAAAAAGTTGCCACTTGCCAGTAGAAATTGCACACAAAGCCTACTGGGCAATCAAAAATGTAAACTTAGATCTAGAATTTGCTGGTAAAAATCGATTTTGTCAAATAAATGAATTAGACGAACTTAGGAATTATGCATACTCAAACTCTGAAATTTATAAGGAAAGAATGAAAGATTGGCATGACAAACATATTAAACCTAATGAATTTCGGGTAGGAGATTTAGTTCTTTTGTTTAATTCACGACTTCGATTGTTTCCTGGTAAATTAAAGTCTAGGTGGTCAGGACCTTTTTCCGTCACC
Organism: Helianthus tuberosus; assembly: GCA_030545235.1. Taxonomy (NCBI): domain Eukaryota; kingdom Viridiplantae; phylum Streptophyta; class Magnoliopsida; order Asterales; family Asteraceae; genus Helianthus; species Helianthus tuberosus. The sequence goes on along the minus strand of CM060352.1, from coordinate 671,513 downwards.
CATATTTTTCCACACGGTGCAGTGGAAATTAAACCTCGAATTGGGTCACCATTTAAAGTCAATGGCCAACGGCTGAAACTCTATCAAGGATTTATTGAGGATGAGGAAGAAGAGATCTCGCTTCAAACCGTGGAAGAGTAAAAACATCATGCCTGGTAAGTTACGAACGATTGAGGCGGCAAAATAAAGCGGTAAGTTTTCTAAACCATAGCTTATGGAAAAAAAAGGGGCACTCACACGCGCACGAAAAAAAAAAAAAAAAGGCTCGGCACGAGGCCGTGTCCGCTGGACACGGGGCCGTGTTCGCGCTGCAGACGGGATTAAACCCCTTTTTCAAAACAGTTTCTTCATTCCACACGCCCCGTTTCCCCACAAAAGCTCTGGTTCCAGGCGATTTTTCGCGAAATTCCAACGTCTCTTACCGATCTAACAGCGTCAAGGTATGATTCTGTCACTCGTAGTAATTAGATTAGTCACTTGCATGTAGTTAATACACCACAAATTTGGGAAAAATCTAGGGTTCTTAATGTTCATTCGGATCGAACCTAAAATTTTTGCCTAAATCTGTTTGCATTTAGTTAGATTAGTGTTAAGGGAAGTAAATACACTTGTATTGTTCATAGATTCACCCGATTTCTTACAAAAACCCCAAACCCTTGTTCTTGAACCGAAAAAGATAAAATTGATAGGGTAAACGAGTTATTTTGGGAAAAACGGAACTTAGGGTTTCATTTTCGGGGGAAACCGCACCTATCGGTTCAAAAATTTTCAAGTTTTCGAAGCCGGGTCGAAAAATGGGATTTTTGAGTAACAGACCCCTGGACACGGGGCCGTGTCCGCTGGGCACGGGGCCGTGTCCGCTGGGCACGGGGTCGTGTCCAGCCCACTGTTTGCAGTTTTGTCCGAAAATATTTCTGTTTCATGCTAACTTTTGGTGTATTCTTGCAGATGGCCAGGAAGTTTACTAGATTCAACGCCAATGAGCTAGATGCAAGAGCTCGATACGAGCTTCTTCAAACAAGGCCGGAGGAATACCCAAGGCAGGCGTGCACAGAACTACTAACCATGGTGAATCAAATTGACCATTTCAACAACATTGTCACGGGACCGCTCAGAGTCGCGCTAACAACCCGACTCCGTTCCGTCCATGAATGCACCTTGGAATTTTACAGCACCCTTGCATTCACTTCAAGGTGCGACCCGTTCGATAATGACGGGGTGTCATTCAGGTGTGGCGGAACAAGATATTCGATCTCCATGGCACAATTCGGGTCGATTATCGGGTTGTATGCGGAGGAGGATGCGGGAAACGAAGAGAATACAGGGGGGTTGAGAGAGATCGAAGACAACGAGCGCCAAGCCATGTGGGCTCAGATTGGGGAAGGGTTCTACAATCCGAGCAGCACTAAGAGTACCAAGCTGAGGGATCCGCTTTACAGATACATTCATAGGCTCCTCGGCTACTCTCTTAGCCAAAGGCACGACAGTGGTGGCGTCGTTGGGTTAAGAGATTTGCTTGTCCTCCATTGTATTCACAACCGCAGGCCGCTCGATGTTCCGTTCCTCATGCTCCGAAACATGCATCACAACCGCCTTGCTAGTGCACCAACTCCTATTTTCTTCGGGGGGTGGGTGTACCGTCTCTTCAGGCACTTCGCCCACATTCCGAGGTCATTTGAGAAGAGCCCATGGTCGGGTACGGTGGATATTCACATATGCCGCTCGATGAACCTGGTTTATGAGGCGGAAGACGGGACGGTAACCTTTCAAAGGATGCAAGGTCATGCATGGAACCCGCAAGAAGCACTTGTCCTCCCAGCTCCGCAACATCATCAGTACCAATACCCACCCCACGGTGATCCGGGCCAATCATCCTCCTCGGGAGGCGGTTTTCCTAATTTTCAAAGTTTGCATGATTTGTTGCAGGAAAACCTCATGTGTACTCGGAACACCTATAACATGGCGAGCAACACCTACAACCGGGTCGGAGCTATCGAGAGAAACCTATCCGAGATACAAGATGACATCGGATACATACGAGACCACATTGCACGCCGTGGAGGGGATGACGATGATGATGATGATGATGATGATGATGCCATGGAGTAGGCGGGAGGAGCATAGGAGGAAGCGGTTGATTAATGACTCCCCAGGTTAACCCTTTGCAATCTTGAACAATTGATGGCCTGCGTGCCAAGTGTTAGACAATTTACTTTTCCTAACTATTTTCTGCATTTTATTTTTCTTACTTTATGCGTGGAACAATTAACTTTGGTAATGTAGGATGTTTGTATTGCTTGGTGTGGTATTAAGTGTTGAAACAGGTACAAACCAAGGCTTAGGGTGTTAAGACTCAGCACTCATAGGGCTAGAATGGAAAAACCGGAGAAGGAAACCTGTTTTTCAGGCTTCCAGACTGTCCACACGGGGACGTGTCCAGCCAACACGCCCCCGTGCTCACCTCCCTGACCTGCTGTTTGGCTTCTGTTCGGCAGAATTTTGTCAGACACGTGGCCGTGTTCAGTGGACACGGGGCCATGTCCACCTTCTGTAAGTTCTTGTTACTGGCACCTGAACACGGGGTCGTGCCCACTCTACACGGGGCCGTGTTCAGTGCCCAGTAACACAATTTTTTGCTTTTTAAACACTATTTTACACATCTAATCAACCTAAAAATTTATTTTTGGGACACATTGAGGACAATGTGTAATTTAAGTGTGGGGGGGATGCTAAAACCTTGAATTTTGCAAGTCCTAAATACAAGCCTTACACAAAACTCTATTGGAACCGCTAATCACCCCAAATTTTTTCAAAAATTTCAATTTTTTTTACTTGTCTAGGTTTAACTCGGGAAATTCAAGCTCTCAAAAAGGTTATATTTTTACAAATTTACAACCGACAGCGTAGTGATAAAAAGAACCAACATAAGAAAATTATGAAAAGGCATGACAAACTTATTTAAAATTTGATTATATATACTTGATCACATAAAAACCCATTCCCACAAAAGTGAGTTTTGAGCCTTTATTGAGCACACAATTTCATATCAATTGACTAAATGCTCATTTTTCGTTTCTTGTGTGAATAGCCGCTTGGTTCTTACGACTCTAGAACTTGCCATGACAATACATTCCCGGTCCTTATCAACTTAAACCCGAGTAAGTAAATGATAGAGGCATTAGGACTAACCTTTTTCATTTCTACACCATTATTTTTCTTTTTCTTCAACCACCTACCCAAAAATCCCCCTAGTTAGCCCCTTTGAGCCTAAACCTTTTCGTTTCATCACCCAAAACAAAAACCCTTTCACCCACCAAAACCTTTTTCATTTTTAACCCTTTATTTTAGTAACAAGTTCGGTTCTTCGTGAAAAAAAAAATAAAAAAAAAAATAATGAAGCAAAAAGAAAATAAACAAACAAAGTAATCAAAAATAACTTTGTTTGAATAAAAGCTTCATCAAAAATAAAAAGTTGCAAAAATACGAAAACCGACACTTGTTACGCTTTTTAGCCCTTTTTCTACTAACCACTAACCCAACCACCTACCTTTAACCCTAGCCAACCCTCAACCCACAAAGTCCTCTTGATATCTACAAAGGTATAAAAGTTAAAAAGGAGGAGGATTGATTTCTTGGCAAGCCTATGGTAGGAATAAGTTCCGTGCCGCTCTCGAGTGATTCACTAAAAATACACCTTCGGCCGAGTGTGAGTGATTTCCCCGCGAGGTATGTGAACTTGTATATAAATAGAATTTTAAAAAAGGCATGTTATGCCCAAATAAATAATTTCTTTTATGAACAGTTCTAAATAAATCATTACGAATATGAGTGTAAATAAATAAAAATAAAACCCCAAAAAGATCTTGGAAATCCTGACACTCTATGACAAGCCCAAAACCTTCTCTTCTACCTATTCCATTTGGGAGTGTAAGCCAAATATTAAAGAGTTTTGCTTGAGGACAAGCAAAAATTCAAGTGTGGGGGTATTTGATGTGTGTAAAATGCAACATATAAATTACATCAAATGAGGCATAAAACTAACCCTTTTTTAGTACTAATATTGGAAAAAGAGTGTTTTTGTCTTCCTTTTGTATTTTCAGGATTAAATGAGCTCAAAAACGCAAAAGAAGCAAAAAGACAGCTAAATCCAACATAAATACAAGAAAAGGAACATTAGTGGATTGCCCGAACCCTCAACGGCACCTTCCAAAGAAAAATAGAGAAAACAGAAGGCTGAACACGCCCCGTGCTCAGCCAGCACGGGGCCGTGCCCAAGAAGCAGCAGAAAAGACAAACCTATAGAAGCTTCTATTGCCCACCACGGGCCGTGCTCAGCGGACACGGGGGCGTGTCGAAAGTACAGCAGGCGCATTTATTGTAATTGCGAATTACAATTAATGAGGAGAGAGAGTGTCAGACGGGCACGGGGCCGTGTCCAGCTCTCTGTTCAGCCTATAAATAGGAGTGCTTGGATTCATTTCATCTCATCCCTTGGCACACCACCTCTCTCACACTTCATCCACCACCCACCACTATCACAACACCATCATCCACCACCATCATCCATTGTCCATCATAGAGTGTGTGAGTCGTCTCGGGATCCAAGATTGATCGTAAGAGTTCTTGACAATCAAGGCCATGTTTGCCTAAGTCTCTTACATCACTTGGTGAAGACAAAGTGTCTAGTATAATACTTTTTATTTCTAATCTTTTGCACTTTTTATTTGGTTTTGTATTAATGACTTTAATAACTAGTTACTTATGTTGAAGGTGATCTTTCCTTATCGTTTGTCCGTGGTGTCTTGGCATTATTTTACTGTCTATATAAAATAAAGGATTTTCACCATTCATATCTCCACGGTCTATATGGAGGTATGTTGGCTACCTGGTAGGGGGTTAAGGGAACGGTTTGGTAAAGGTCTTGCCATTGTTCAGCGTTTAGAGGTCCTGCAATGGACCTGGGTCAAATTTAGTAGGACCTCCTTCAATACTTCACGGTATTGGATGGCGGGGGTCCAAACTCTTTGATCCCCTCATAAGTTAACTACTATTAATACTATAACCCGGCTATTTAGGACTGTATCCCTGCTGACTCAGACTACTTAGTCGAGGGTAACGTCACCGCCAAAAGCGGGGCCTACCACAATAACTAAGATAATCTCTTAATTATGTGCAAAAGTGCGGAAATAATCAAAGGTTATACTAGATACGAGTCGGAACCAAGTGATTCATCTTGTCTATCTGTTTTTTTTATTTTTATTTTCAGCATTTTAGTTAGTTTTTATTTTTCTTAGTTTAAAACATTTTTCTAAACTTTCATTTTGGTTAGACGTTGAGGATAAACCGGTATTAAAAGCTCTTGTGTCCTTGGACGACCTCGGTATCTTACCAACGCTATACTACACTCAACGATGGGTGCACTTGCCCATATGTGTGTTTAGTGTTAGTGAAATATCGTGTTTTATAAATTTAAAACTTGGCTAAAATAAGTGTTAAAAAGGGCTTAAAATATACACCTAAAATATACGACACTTCACACGCATCAGCGATGCGTCGCAGTATACTACAAATTCCTTTATTCCATCAGGCAATGTTAATACTGGTGCATTGCTCAACATTTGCTTAAGGATGTCAAAGGATTCCTGCTACTTAGGACCCCAGTCAAACTTAATATTCTTCCTAGTCAATGAAGTTAGGGGTGCAGCAATCCTTGAGAAATTTTCAATAAAACGCCTATAATATCCTGCCAATCCTAAGAAACTACGAATCTCTGTGGGCGTCTTCGGCTCTTGCCAATTCATGATGGCTTCAATCTTAGCGGGATCCACCTAGATACCACGCTCACTAACCATATGTCCAAGAAACTGGACTTCTCGCAGCCAAAATTTACACTTTGAAAACTTGGCATAGAGTTTCTCCTGCTGAAGGAGTTTGAGAATGCAACGAAGGTGCTTCTCATGGTCAGCCTGATTCTTTGAATATATAAGAATGTCGTCAATAAAGACAATGACAAACTTGTCCAAATAAGGTTTGCAAACGCGATTCATGAGATCCATGAATGCTGCTGGCGCATTAGTGAGCCCAAAAGGCATCACTAAGAACTCGTAGTGACCATAACGAGTCCTGAATGCAGTCTTGTGTACATCTTCATCCTTAACCTTCAGTTGATGGTAGCCTGACCTTAAGTCGATCTTGGAAAAGTAACTCGCTCCTTGAAGCTGATCGAACAAATCGTCGATCCTGGGCAATGGATATCGATTCTTGATAGTAACTTTGTTAAGCTCACGATAATCGATGCACAGACACATCGAGCCATCCTTCTTCTTCACAAATAGGATCGGAGCTCCCCAGGGAGATGAGCTAGGTCTAATAAATCCTTTCGCCAACAAATCATCTAATTGAGTTCTCAACTCTTTCATCTCAATCGGTGCCAATCTGTAAGGTGCTCTTGCAACAGGTGAGGCACCAGGAATGATATCAATCTTGAACTCCACTTGTCTATCTGGGGGTAAACCAGGTAGTTCTTCAGGGAAAACTTCTGGATATTCAGAGATGATAGGGATGTCCTCGATCTTAGGCTTTGGCTCATCGATAGTCACTTGTGCCATATAGATGATACAACCCTTCTTCATACAACTGGATGCCTTAAGCATGGACACTTTCTCATACAATCCGTACTTAGTGTCTCCCTGTATGGTAAGTGGCTCACCATACGGAGTCTTGATCACCACTTGCTTCTTGTTACACATGATCTGGGCTTGGTTATGAGATAACCAGTCCATGCCTATAACTATGTCGAAACCAGCTAACTTTAGAGGAAGTAAGGATAACGGAAAAGAGTGGTTCCTAATAGATATAAAACATCCATCTAATACAGTCGAGGCTGTTTCTAAGGTTCCATCTGCCAATTCTACTTCATATTTCACGCTTAGGGTTTTAACAGGTAAATTCAGCAACTTACAAAACTTATTATCTACAAATGACTTATCTGCACCCGAATCAAATAGTACTCTTGCGTAAACATCATTTATAAGGAAGGTACATGTTATCACGTTATCATCCTGCACTGCTTCCTTAGCATCCATCCTAAAGACCCTAGCATTGGTCTTTTTAACTTTTTCAGGCTTTTTGGCATATTTAGGGCAATTGGTCTTAATGTGCCCTTTTTCATTGCAGTTGTAGCACGTAGCATCCTTTACTTTCTTGCAGTCTACCGTCTTGTGCTCCTTGGATTTGCATAACCCACATGTAGTTGGTCCTGACCGAGACTTAGATTCAAACCTGCATTTTCCAAAGTGACGTTTCTGGCAGGTTTTGCACTTTGGCTTCTCATCTGCTTGCTGACTTCCCTTGCCAGACCCAAACTTCTTCTTGTAGTCAGTGTTACCCTTATGCTTCTTCTCAGACCGTCGTGAGTTTTCGTCCTCACGTTTTCTCTTACCCTCCTCCGAGTTCTTAAGCGATCTTAGCCTGACCGCATCCAAGGTAAGGGATAAAGATAGGTCAGCTGCTGACCTAAAAGTAGCAGGTCGAGATGCCTTGACACTGGCCTTGATCTCTGGGGCTAAACCCCCAATGAAACGAGCAATTCGCTTGGGTTCCGGTGTTACCAGATACGGAACCAATCTAGACAAGGTATTGAAGCTGGTGAGGTAAGCTTGGCATTCTAAATTTTTCATTACCAAAGAAAAGAAATCTGACTCAATCCTCTCAACCTCGTGTTGAGGGCAATAATTCTCTTTAATAAGAGCAACAAACTGATCCCACGTCAAATTGTACAGTGGGACCTTTCCAGCAGCTTGAATGAGAGACTTCCACCATGCTAGTGCCTCTCCTTTGAATGACTGGGAGACATACTTCACCACATCCCTTTCAGCACACCCGCTGATATCGACCACGATGTCCATTTCATCCAACCATGTCATACAATCAATCGCCCCTTTTTCCCCAGTAAAATCCCGGGGTTTGCAAGAGACAAAGTATTTATAAGTACAGGACTTGGCATGTGGTTCCCGATCAAATACTATCCTCTTAGATGGAACATTGTGTTGATTCGAGGAATATTGTACATCGTCCTTTTTTGGTTCATCTTGCTTAGGGGGTGGCTTGCTATGAGCCTCAGAATGAGTCTTGGGATGTGATTTAGAATGAGGTGTAGATAGGGTCTTACTTCGAGTGCTACTCGATTCATCATCTCGTCTTTCCAGAGCTCGAGTAACGGCATTGTCTACCAATGCCTGCAGTTCTGCGCCCGTTATATTTATTCTGGTATTATCATGATTTCCCTTGGGCGACTGTTGACTTCATCAGACCCAGCCATGTAGCTTGATTGCTACATAAAATATTAACAGGGATTTATTCATGAGTCTATTATTGAATTGTCTTTTATAGCAATTCTGTAACACCCCGAAAACGGGTTTGGTAATCAAATCACGTTTATATTAAAAGACGGGTAATTTACCTTTAGTGGTAAAAGTAACCCGGTGAATATTTGGATTATTAAATAAACAAGAATTTACTAATTAGGAATTTTAACCTAGTTAGCTAATAGTCCAGAAATAACTTATAGTAAGGTTAAAAACATGCCAAACTATAAGTTATACAAAAGATGAGGGGTTAATCTTGTAAAAAGTGAAACTAGAAATAATTAAAACAAAAACCAAACACACCATTTTGGTGTCTGGTTCGATCAGGAGAAGAGAAGGGCGACCAGGGTTCTTCAAACCCAAAAACTTCACAAATCTCAGAAATTGGAGGTTCAATTCAGTCCCAAATCAAGTTCTAAACACGAATTAATGATCACCTCACTGAAGGGATCATAAGGTATGCAAAATTCTAGTATTTTGATTCATCTCAAGTTCTAGGTTAATTGTGAAAAACTGAAATTGAGCTTGATTGTGTCATGCATGAGTGAATCTTGAAGTAATATGATGTCTAGGAGTAAACCCTAGTCATGTACTTGTTGAATTGATGTTCATGTTTGTGAATCCATGATCATACACTCATGTGTCAAGTGGGTTTTGATTATGTAGTAAAGATGATGATGTACACATGTTTAAAAACATCATATTTGCTAGTAGGAACAAGATACTTGAACAATTCGCAAGTTTGAGTAATTGATCATAAGTGATAGTGGTGATTTTGATGTTAATCTTGGTAAAAATAACTAGTTAGGAACTAGTTAGTAAATATGTAAAATCATGCACATTAGGTGTTTGTTAAAATGCCTAAATGAGAACTAAGTATTGATAATGTGCCTAATTGAGTCTTGTGAACTTGATAGTGCAATCATATGTGTTAATTGGCGATTTGACTTTTAAATAGTCAAACCGACCATTAATAAGATCGAATGGTGATTGTGATAGAAAATATGTAAGATGGAATAGTCATAATTAATGATGACTAATATAACCGTCTTACGAATTATGATGATAGTTTGACGCTTGACAAGCTAGGTGGAGGCTTGGAAAGGAAGCGGGTCAAACGAAGCAAGAATGGCGGAAAAGCATAATTCGGATGCGAGGTAAGTATAGCTTACACTAGTCTTAAATTGTGGAATGTTTTCTTATCATATAAATTATGAATGAGATATCTAAACAATTGAAATATGGTGTTCCGTCGTGTAGTCGAACGGAACAAGAAAATCAAAGATGATAGAAACCATAATAATGGTTAAAAAGAAGTAAATCGATAAATTGGTCATATTATGTCGAAAGAAATACACGGTTTATATTTAAAATTATCGTACGGTGTTAAACGGGAAGAGTCATGTAGAGGAGATGATAATAAATATCATTTCGCAAAGATAAATGGTCAATTCGGCCAAACGGGTCAAAAGGTGTAGACAACACCTTTTGACTATATAGACTAATGATTCTTTTGTCGAGTCATATGCTTACAGGAATAGATATCCAATGGATATTCGCATCGTTCTTAATTAGCGAATATAAAGCAAGGTATTAAAATCGGGTCTATTTGTTGATCCGAGCCAGGTACGCTTATTTATGATGTATGTAAAAGTGCTAATTTGGTCGAATAATTGGTGATAGCCCCTCAATGTAAAAGAAGGACCAAAACGCCCTTGTAGGCTAAATTGAACAAACAACTCTTAGAGGTTGTTTGGAAAGGAGTCTTATGATTAAACAAAAGTTTAGAACGAGTACGTATAGTGAAAGATGAAATTCTTGGGCCAAAAGACTCCATATGAGTCTTTGCCGTAAAATGATACTTCAAGAGGTATAAATTCGGAACACATAGATATCTACTTTAAATCCAACACACATTTAGTTGTGATGGAAGAGTACTAGATAAGAGATATAGATTACAACGCTAGATTAGATTGAAAGCGAAATTGAGCTTAAAAGTGCTTAAAATATCCTTAACGGGTCAAAATAATCATACTAGTGAAAACGGGTTTAATTTGTGTAATAAACCTATGATTAGAACCTAATATGGTATATCACAATTATTTGATGAGGTGTATGAAATATAGGAATCAAATAAATACGTTTGTTTGATAAAATGCATAACCGGGTCAAAATTTGGTAAAAGAGTAATAAGCCGAAGACTTAAAAGTCTTGAATTTTATCAAGCCGGATGTCGGATTTTAACTCCATATGATGGAGAATCAAATTACAAACATGCAGGAAGAAACGGTAGGTCAAACGGATAAGCGGTTTGAAAGATACGAAAGATTTCGTGTCAAATTACGGCAAAATGGAAAGGTGGGATGCAGGTGCCACCGTAAATTACGGTGCCACCGTAATTTACGGTGGACCTGAAATGATTTACGGTGAAACACTCCTGATTTACGGTGGAAACAAATCAAAACAAGGACTACCGTAAATTACGGTGTCCACCGTAATTTACGGTGTCCACCGTAATTTACGGTGGACCCTGTACAAAAATGTAATTTTTGATCAGTTTTGTTTTCCGGACTCGTTTAGATGCGTTTTAAATACCGTATGACTAAAGCATTTCATGTTTATGAAATGTAGGTACTTTCTGGGATGCCGGAAGACGATCAAGCTCAGCGAAGAACCGAACACGTTAAAGATATACGCTTCCGCACATAGCAACGTTGTAGATTTTAAACAACGAATTCGATCACGTTTTGTAGAATAACCTATGATTTATAAAAGTTTTAATAAACCCGTATTTTTATAGCATGTGTAGTCTTAACTACACATCTAATTGTTGGTATTTACATATAAAATAACTAGGGTGTTACAAATTCATTAACCATGGTAACTATAAACCATATGTGGTTAATTTATTTAGACACATTTATTTAGGATTTTCATTAAAATTTTATCCTAATTAATAAGTAGTCAGGGTATTATTAATGGCACATAAGGCCTAGTCGTAAGGACAATTTAAATTATAAACCTTGATTTCAAAGAATCGAGGTTTTCAAGGTCTGAATGTAGTTCATTACCTTTTATTGACAGGGAGTCGCAGACTGCAACTGTCTTTTGTCTTATATGACAATGAGTATGGCCCGTAGGCTCTTCCTCACCAGTGGATGTTTAATATATGATCCTCTTAATTGGTGATTTAAACCCATGATTTATAGATCATCAGGTTAGGTTAGGAATCTTTTGAAGAATCCAATTATAAGGGTGACATGTGTGATTTTAACGAATCACTTCTACCAGGAGTGTTAACATGTTTTCAGATGTTAACAAGGATTTAAATCTTTTAAACAGGTTTTACCATCTTGGCCAGGTCTTATAATGACATGCAGGCTAGGTTATACCTTTAAGATTCTTATTTTATATTTAATAGGTAGATTATTTTAAAAGGAATGATTTTTGATTTATTTATTTCATATTTAATATATTTATGCATATAATGACAAAATGAAAATTTTAAATTCAAACATTCCACTAAATATTAAAAGGAGTACAAGGTTGCCCTAAACGGGACTTAAACAGAAATAACTTGCCCACGCAGGGGCTAAACTGAAAAGACATGCCCACGCAGGGGCTAGATTGGAAACATAAGTCCTCGCAGGGACTGAATACTGAAATAGATGTCCAAGCAGGGACTAAAGAAAGACAAGTCCACGCAGGGACTAAAGAAAGACAAGTCCACGCAGGGACTAGGTACAGAAATAATAAATGTCCACGCAGGGACTAAAAAGGAAATACAACAATACAAATAGGGATTTAATGATCCCTCTTGCTCTTCCCCTTGATTAAATTTGCCAGGCCCTTGAAAAATCCTCGGTTGTGCCTACGCTCTTCTTGAACTTCCTGCTCTACTCGGTGTATCATCTGAAGGATTTCCTCCTGTTCTGGTGGGGAAAACCATGGCGGCTACGACTACATCGGAGGTTGAGGAGGTATCGGGTAATGATACCCATAAGGTGGGTACCCGGTCTGATAGGAGGATGCGTAAGGCCCTTCAGGATGATGGGCATTGTAGTTGGTTGCTACAAGGTATGGGTCAACATCGGGGGCATTGTAGTAGTTATACCCCGGGTAGGCAGGCTGCTCAAAGGGGTTGTACGCCGCTGAACCGTTGTAGGTAGGAATTGGGTTGCCAAAACCCAATGGTGGTGGTGAAACTGGTGCAGAGTTCACCACGGAAACGGGGTTTGAAGGCCCACCCATCTGTGGGTCTTCACGCAGTGGCGGGTAGTGGCTGCCACTTGAAGGTTGAGGGGTGCTGATATGCACTCCTCCTCGCACGGACATCCGTGCGTTCGATCTTCGTCGCCTCGGTGGCTCCGGAGGCAGCTGCTGAACTGGTGGTGGTGGCGGTGGAGTGACCGCGAGAAAATGAGAATCCTCGGAGGGATCCTACTGCTGTTGCTGCAGCTGCTGGTGAGGCGAGGAATGGTAAGAAGGGGTAAACACCAAATCATATTGGGCGAATCTCGCCTGGTAACTGTCTGGACCAAGATATGGTGATCCATGGAAGGACGACCCATCGGAGATCTCGATAGGGTGAGTAGGCGTCCCGGTTGGAGGTTCGGCGGGATCGATGTCTTCGTCCATGTCCATTCCCTGAGCTTCAGGGAAATGGTCACAACCCATTGGTTCTTCACTCACGTTTGTCGGGTTAAACCGGCTCTGAAAGAACGGGGTTGGGTCTTGAAAGGAATGGTGAGAGTTGGATCTTTGTAGAGGGATGAAAGAAGGCTGTGGGTTGTGGGGCTCATTTTCAGATTGAGGCCCGAAAGAATGGAGATAGGATGGTGACGAACTTAGCGAGATGGATCGCCTCGCTGGCTCTATATACGTCCTCCAATGCTCCTGAGGACTTGTACTCATTGTGATTGATGGGGTTCGTCTGTGTGATGGCCCGGCTTCATGGTCGTGGCCTGTGATTGGTGCCTTTCCTCTTCCCCTCCTGAATCTTGGCGGCATGATTGATCATGTCAACATAAACGAAGATAACAACAAGAAAAAATATAAAAAGAAAAAAAAATAAAACAAAACAGGATTTGTCCTAAGTTCTTTGTCTAGACTCGGAAGTCGAGGAATGTGCAAATTGTGTCATTGAGATTAAACACAAAAAGGCTAGTGTTTAATTCACTCAATATTGGCTCTGATACCAACCTGTCACACCCCGATATTTCCACGTATTACCGGTGGGCCCGGTGGGGAGTATCGTGACGTAGTTGATATCATCATAGTCAAACAACACAATTTAAATGCACAGCGGAAGCAAAAGATGAATCACATCACAAACCGAATAAATAGTAATATCAAAGTATTACAAACGGACTGTAAAGGATCCACAGGCGGATCATAAGATAAAAAGATCATTGTTCAACAGACTTTAACATCTAAAGCTTGCAAGACTTGATTAATGATGCCAGGAGTAGCCAGCCTATTTCGTCTAGTACCTGCACTTAGCCTTTTTGGAAAATACGTCAGTTTACACTGGTAAATACAATTAACTGACTCATTTTGAAAAGAGTTTAAGAAAATTGGTTTAAATGCACAAGGCACAAAATATCTTTTAAAACTTGGGGCAATTATTTAAAAATAATCTTGTATACAGCCTTACTTATTTGCCGTCCGTCAGGGCCGGTTAGAAGAGCCGGACATGATTAACTGACACGCCACAGGTATAATGGCCACAAGGTTGATTCCTTTAAGTGGATTACCAGTTTTTACATAATGCAACTGTCAGGTGTATGCCTACACCCCGTGCTTAGGTCGTGGCCAGTTCTTTGAATGATGCCAAGGATATCCGGGACATGGTCATTTAACCCCCAAAGGCCATACACCAAATAATACAGATTAAAACAGGTTATGTAAATACATTAATCACAATCTGATTTAAATGACTACATACCCGACCAAGCGGTATTATTATAATACCGTATCCCAAGCCCGTATAGTGAAAATAAGTTAAGAGTATTTACCTGAGCAAGTATAAATCACAAACAGCAAGTGCAAGTAGCTTTTACCGGGCTCCTAATCTGGAACGAAGGTTTTTAATAACCTATTAGATTCCTAACGATCTTAATTAAGCCTAGACTTAGACCGGTTAGTTTAAAAGAGATACGGTTCAAAACACACGATTAAGCGAAGACTGGATCAGAATGTGATTTAGTCCCGACAAGTTTGAAGACTTGTGTAATATGGGTTAACTAAACACATTCTGGATTTTGAGATAAAAATGATAAGGTTTGACCCGTTTCGGCTAATTTGTGCAAACTAGTTACATAAACCGATCCGAACGCGAAAAGTGCGTAACGGGTAACCAAATGAATCATGAGCAGGTTTCCTAAGTTAATATGCTCAAAATATGTTATGATATCAGTAGGATACCTTCCGTTATGCCCAAAACGGATTTAAACTCAAATTAAGCCCCGTAGGGGTATTTTGGTCATTTTAAAGGTTATAAAAGAGTTTAAATATTAGTCTGAGTTTCAGGTCTGATATAATCAGTAAAAACACTTAATTTAATAAGTTATATCAGTAGGGTATTACATATATGTGAATTTTATCATTTATAACCAAACTATGTACCGTAGGGGCGTTTTGGTAATTTCACATAAGCTAAAAGGGTCAAAACTGGAAATATGAGTTTAAAACTTTTTCTTACTGTTAAAGTATATAAATATACTAAAAATATCAGTAGGTATCAAGTCTTATATATTTAAAATAGTTTTAATACATACTATGCGTTTAAAACGCGTAAACAAGCGGTTTTAAGCGATTTCCAGGTTTTATAAGAAAAGCTGATATTTTCATTATTCCAGAAAACTTAAAATACTTTATTTATCATATAAGATCAGTAGAAAAAGGTTTGGTATCAAAATGATTTGTAAAACTCATTTTGTAGGCCAAAAGGGTAAAACTGACAATTACCGATTCAAAGGTATAACTCTAAGTTATGCTCAGGCTAAAAATAAATAAAAATCTTCAAAAATCCCAAAATATTATTTTACATCAGTGGGTAAAAAGTTTGATATCAAAAATTTGGGTTTAGATAGGCTATAAGCTAATTATGCCGTTTAATTAATAAAAAGCTTTTCATTTAAGCAAATGAGCATAACTCCTAATCTAGACCTCAAACTGATGTTAAATTTTTAGGACAAGTTTATAAATCAGTAATAAAGATTATTGTCCTCTCACATTTTCAAAAATCTCATTTTAAGGTCAAAAAGGCATAATGGTCAACATGTAAGCATATAACGGAAACATGCACATGAATCGAATAACTAATGAACCAAGTTGTATAATCACAGAGGATTATACTAACATGAAACCTGGTCCTAAGAAAGCTCTCAGGCATTTCTAAGCTATGCTCTAATGGGTCAGAACTGAAAGTCAAAGCAAAAGTCTAATTTTTGCGACTTTCGGTTCCGAACCGAGCTTAAACTGAAAATAGTCGGGTTGAACATGCTTAGACATATTCTTACATTAATTACCAAGTTATATTAGTGATAAAATAGGTTGCATGGCTTCTACATTGTTAATTAAGCATTAAATTGAAAATTAGCTTTCTGTTGACTTTTTATGGTTAAGTTTGACCCGACAATTGACCTAGTTAGAGTGGTAATCAGAGGGTGCCCTTTTAAGGGTTTATTGCCACATAATTACCAACTTATAACTACTCTTAATTCGAGAATTGACTGGACAAATTATGATTAATTACGAAGTCAAACCTTAATTATGACGGTTTGACTTTAGGCTAATTAACTAAGTAAAACTGAATTAAGGAAGGTTAAGGATACTTAATGAAGTCCTATGCACGACTAATGACTTCTAGGAAAAGTCCTTGAGCTCCAGCAAACTCCAGAAGTTGAGTTGTGAAGGTTTTGAAATGCAAGTGTTCAAGGTTGCAAGTTTGGAGCTCTTATATAGGTGATTTGATGCAAGTAGATCGTGCCAAACAAGTCTACAGATGTTATGGGATCATTACAGGTGCCCCTATTGCATGAAATACCATTGGAGGAGTCCCTGGTATGTAAAACAAGCTTTGAAAGGCGGTGGAACAGGTTTAACAGGCAGCTGCCAAGCTTTTTTGTCGCTGGCAGTCCCAGGCGGCCCGCGTAAGGCCTTGGGCAAGCCTTACGTGCCCCGTGTGAGGGTCCAGAATAAGTTAAACAAGTTTCAGAAATTACATTTTGGCCCCTGGTCCTTTTAAAAGTGGTTTTAAGTTCCTATTTTGCACTTTTAACCTTCTAACTTGATTTTTAAGGACCTTAAGACTTAACCAATCTTTGTTAAGTCCTTGGTTAACTTTATGATCACCCGATAAGCCTTAAATTTCAACGTTGACGCTTTTAACCCCTCATATACGAATGTTATCATAACTTTCTCATACTTTATCGGAACCTTGTGAAATTTTTATCACTTATTCTAGTGAGCATAATTACTCGTTACAAAGCTTCGGGTTCGCTAAAAGGTCACTCAGAGGTATAAATTAAACATGTTGACACATTTAACCCCTGCAGTTTGTAATATCTAACTTTCTTACACAATTGGCTTCGTAAGATCCATAATTCATTCGTTTAAGGGTATGAACATCGTGTAGGGTCGATGAAAGGTATAATTATCCATTGTTGACACTTTAAATCCTTTTTCACACGTAGATTCTTCGTTTGTCAACTTTAGTCCCTCATAAGCAAATCTTTTACACGTTTAACGCTTGTTGGGATTGAACCCTACCAGAGGAACAGATAATAAAAGCCAAAACCGGATCATGACAGTGGATTCACAATAAGCAGCAGTTTACATTAGACTTTCCCCTTGAAAGTGATTATAACATCTGATGGTCTCTATCCACTGTTCGTATACAACTACTGCTACCCTTTAAACTGCTGACAAAGCCCTGAAGAAGTAAACACTGCTGGTTCTATCTATTGATGACAAAGCACTGCCCACTCAAGGACTGATCAACTTTGAGGAAAGCACTGATGGAAGAAGATAGCAGTAGTTTAGTGTATTACTTGTCTTATGTAGAATCAGTGGTTAAGTGTAGCAGTGTTGGTATAGGAGCAGTTGTTACAGGTTGTTAGTTTGTTAGATGTCACTTTCATGGTGACGTCAGCTGAGATGCCTCAGCGGTTTGGATTGTCTATAAATGGAGCAGTACTCTGTACTGTTACATTCGATCATTTTGAGTGAGTTCTTCTCCTCAATCCAATCCTTTCATCTTGTGCAATCAACCATGGAGTATCAGGCTAAGGGGGAGTTTGGTTTGTAAGCTTGCGTTGTAATCTTTTTCTTTGATTTGTAATCTTTTGACTTAATGAAAAGCAAATGTTTATCAAATCATTTTCTCTCCTTTGATTGTGTTTACAAAGTTTGTTATTCATTTCCGCCGCACTTAAACTCTGTTCATCTCTATTGATTTGTTCAAATTACACAAACAAACACAATCATAGGAGCCTCAGATCCTAACAATTGGTATCAGAGCTCGGACAGTCAAATTCGATCTAACAATCAATTTGACATAACAGTTCAGCTCAAAATTCATTGATACTAAGGTTGGTTGTATTTAGTTGAAAAACAGAGTAACGAGTGATCACGTTTATAGTGGCTATTCAAAAACTCTGTAAAACAACCAAGATGTCATAAGACACACAAATTTCACACAACAAGTGATGTCATGCACAAGTCACTCATAGTTTTCAGATCTGAAAACATGTTTGTTAAACTGTGGTATTATTTCTTCTTTTCAAAATTGATTTCAACTGTTGTTATAAAATTTGTGATGTTTTCATTATATCAAATGCTAAAGTATGAACCTCAGATTAACAAAAACCTATGTTCATAAAAACATTGGTGTCTTTGCTAATGTAAAAAGAGGGAAACTAGAACTTTAGTCATTTGATCTTATGTGTTGAAAAACAGGTTGAGATCCTCAAAAGGAACAAATCAACCTTGTTAAAAATACATTGAGAAAATCAGGGGTCAATATAGTCCGTATCATATGTAATGTGAGATTGGTTGAAAACTTGTGCAAATATGACCAATTCTCACAAAACATTACTGCAAAATGATTATGGATTAAGTATTCCTTCAATAAAGACCTCCCAGTAAGTATTTCATTACTTATGAATGGGAAGGGTAAAAAGGGGAAGAAGGAAAATCACAAAAACTCTGAAGTGTGTTTATCTCAAAACTTTTGAAGTCAAAAGAAAAGAGTATAAATATAAAACACTTAAGAGTCAAAAATTGGGGTAAAAATGGTCATCAAAGCAACTATGTGCATTCATTGGGTCAGGAAAGTTCAGGTAACAGTAGTATCTCCAGTAAATAAATTTAAAAAAAAGGGACTAGACAAGCTATCAAAATCAACACATGGTAACAAGTCTAGAACAGGGCTTTCAAAAACTTATGTGTTCACGTGTCCTCATTTTTGCAATCAACTGACAAGAAAATGGTACCAAACAGTGGTAAAAAATTATTTACAATTTCATACCACTGTTGTCAAAACACTGACCATTTTCATAAACTTGAGAATGACATGATTATGTGTTTTATTGGTAAATATATCAGATCCTTTTGGTGCTGTTTTCAGAAAAACCTTTAATTATTTTTCTGGAAAAGGTTTTTCTCAAATAAAGCATGATATATTATTTTTTTTAGAATAATATATTTTGTTCTTTTACTGGTTTTTGATAGTAAAAGTTTCAATCTCCTGTCAGGATATAGAACCTTTATTTTTTTTGGTGATATTATCCTCGAAAATGGATCAAAAGGAAATGGTGTATGTGTCAAGGTTTAAGGTCATGTCAAACTCAAGTTTGGATTTATCACAGATCAAAGACTGATTTCTAACAAGTTTTAAACCACTGGGATACTAAACCACTGTCGGGATTCTATAAAAGTTTCAAAACCTACAATTGACATGTGGCAAAACCTTGAATAAAAATCTTTGTAAAAACTTATCCACTGATGCACTAACAGTTGTTGATATACTTGTCTTCAAATCCTTACCATTACATTACCCCTAATCACTGTCTTGTTCAAACATCTGCTTCCTAAATACTGTCCACTGCTGAAAGTCAACCACTGACCTTTTATTTTCTTGACAAGCACTGATGCTCAAAATCAGTGTCTTATCCACTGTTATGCTATCCACTGATAGTAATAATCACCCACTGCTCTCAAATTATTACCGTTGTAACCACTGATATTTGCTTCATCAGTGGTTCTCCAAAACAACTGTCCTCCATTATTCATCTTGTCATCAGAGGTTGGCACGTGGTCAGTTCTTAGCCATCAGATATTTGTAACCGCTGCCACATCAGCACTTACTTTTTCCCAAATAAAACCCTGATCAAAACCCCCAAACAGGGTTTTACACTGTCGGATTGAATTCCAAAAATTCTCTTCTCAAAGCAGTTTCCAACCTTCATTTCAAATCATTCCTCTTCTTTCTTCATCAGAATGACGAAATCAAAATCAAAAACAAAATCAACATCTTCTTCCAAAGTGGTCGATCAATTTCTTTCATATTTTTCTGATTCGGACATATTTCACGGTTGAAACGGCTTGAAAACTTCACATATTAAACGAAAAACACTATTAACTAATCCCTGAGAATTTGAAATCAAAACTTGACTTAAAACTGATCGAAAATGTCCATACCATTTGAAAATGTTTGCGAAATGCTGACGTCATCTAGTTTGAACTGAACCGTCCCGTTTGAAATTGACACCTTCCCGTTTGAAAATGACACTTCCCGTTTGAAACTGACACCTTCCAGTTAGAAACTGACACTACCGTTTGAAGGTGTGACAGTTTGAGGGGTTCCCGTTTGAAAGTGTCAAGTTTGAAAGTGGTCCCCGTTTGAAAGTGTCAAGTTTGAAAGTGGTTCCCCTTTAAAAGTGTCAAGTTTGAAAATGGTTCCCGTTTGAAAGTGACATCAAGTTTGAAAGTGGTTCTAGTTTGAAAGTGACATCAAGTTTGAAAGTGACATCACGTTTGAAACTAGTTTTCGTTTGAAACTTGATTAGTGTTGTCTCAAACGGAATAACATATTTCGTTTAAGAAGAGCCATTTCGTTTGAAAGACATAATACAGTTTGAACAATTTCGTTTGAACAGATTCCGTTTGAATCTGTCATCTTTCAAATTCAAGAATATTTCTAAGTGTTTGTTGAATATTTCAGGTTATTCAAGAATTTCACATCATGGTTAATGTTGATCATGATACTTGGTGGAGAAGAGACAGTGCGAGATGGGAGATTGGCAAATTGTATGAACCATTTAAGGAAGCACAAAGAGCCAAGAGATGGAATGAAGAATTAGAGTGTTACATGGATCCACAGGGTAATCCAGTAGTTGATCCATCGAAAGTGGATTTTGATGCTGTAACCAATGTGTTTCCAAGTGAGGGCACTTTCAACACAAGAAGGCTTTCCGATAAAAGCTATTTGCCAAATTTGATGAACAAGTTAAAAGAAGTTTTTGAAGAAAGTTTACCGAAGGTGGTAGAA
Source organism: Helianthus tuberosus (assembly GCA_030545235.1). NCBI lineage: Eukaryota > Viridiplantae > Streptophyta > Magnoliopsida > Asterales > Asteraceae > Helianthus > Helianthus tuberosus. The sequence continues at coordinate 650,591 of CM060352.1, read as the reverse complement.
ATGAAGAAGCGAAAAGAAGAAGAATTGAAAAAGATGGTTGAAGATTTGAAGAAGATAGCTTTAGAGGAAGTCAAAGTGGAAACAGTAAAAACTGAGAAAGAGAAAGAAGATGTTACTAAAAAACAGCAGGTTTTTGAAGAAGTAAATTCAAAGAAAGAAGAATCTGAAAAGTCTGTATCTGTGAAATCTGAACCAGTGATTAAGAAAAAGATTGCAGAAGACACATCAGTCTTTGAGATTGTTCAGAAGGAGAAGAAACGGACTGAAGATATTCAAACTTTGAAAGATGAAAATAAAGCTGATGATGAACAGATTTTGGAGTTGCACTTGAAATGCGAAAAACTAAAATCTGAAAACGACAAACTTTTGAAGAACATTGAGAGTTTGTCATTAGAAAACAAAACTTTTAAAAAATTAGAAAAAGATTTTCAAAGTCAAATGAAGGTTTTAGAAGATGAAAAATCTGTTATTTTTAAAAATAATCTTGAAAAACATATTGAGATAAATTCTCATCTTCAGAAAATCATTCGGCTTGAAAATGAAGCTGAAATTGCTCTAAATAAAATTAATGAGCTTGAGACTAAATTGAAAGGTTTTGTGAATTCTACATCACATGTTTGTCCAAAACCGATCAATTCTGTTCCAATAAGTGACAATGTCACAAATTTTGACAAAGTCAAAATTGAAGATTGCAATGACAAAGCTGATGATGAAAAAGAAAAGGAAAAGAAAAGAAAATTATTTTTTGAATTACGAGAAAATTTTCAAAATACTGTTTTGCAATCTACTGAAATAGGTGAATGCTCAAAGCAAAAACCTGTTAAGAAGAATGCAGAACAGAAACAAAAAGATAAAAATTTGAAAAATTCTAAAAATGAAAATAAAAGCTCATCAGTTCAGTCATCCAATCATTATAAAAAACCACAAAAATCTAAAAATGAAAACTCACAAAATGTTGGTAATAAGTGGTGCAGGTTTGACCACAGTGCTCAAATGCCAAATCCAGCATTGCAGAGGAAAAATGTCTATCACCAAGCCAAACAATGTTTTGATCTGAAGGTTTGGACTGACAGAAGTGGATGGTACGATAACAGAGTGTGCTATACCTGTGGTGTTAGAGGACACATTGCTGTTAACTGCCAGAATTGGAATTTTGAAACACGAAGATGCTATAATTGCCATATCAGAGGACATATTGCCAGAGATTGCCCAAGGAGATCGATGGGAAGATCAAGGGTTGAATCTCAGAGAACGATAAAGAAACCAGTCAATGTCAAGCCCAAAGAACAGAAGGTTCTAGAACAGAAAGTGAAGCTTTTGCAGGGGCAAAAAGACAGACTGAGGAAAAAGAGGAAGAAGGCGAGAGAGTAGTTGGAGAAGATTTTGTCTTCGGGTTCACCGGTTGGTTCGAATAAAAGTTCTGATGAATCGATTCACTCGACGGCAAAGTCAAGCAAATCGAATTCTTCAGATGCAAATCTGAGGACAAACAAGAAGAAAAAGAAAGTTATTGGCGATGAATCTGGCTCATCCAAGTCAGACAAGCCAAGTTCAGACAATGAATCTGATTTCACAAAATCAGATGAGCCACAAGTTGAGGTAAAAAAGGAAGAAACAGTTCCTTTAATGAATGATGAGAAATTTCCACCATTACGAGCTGCAAACCTAAAATCAAAAGGTGTTGATGCTGAAAAAATGTTTAATAGCAATGTTAAACATATTTTTAGTAAGATGGCTGATGGTAAGGAAAAAGGAGTAAAAGAATTTTATGAAGAAAAGAGAAAAGCTCAAAATACACCCAAGGACAGTCAGGCTTGGTGAAGCTTTTCAAATAGAAAAATCTGACTTGCCGGAGCTTCCAGGTTGGTAAGTGTGAAGCAGGTATCGGCATCATTTTTGAGAAATTCACAGGATGGTAACTGTGATATTTCGTTTTACAAGTGGTTAATCAAGGACATTAAGTTGTACTTGATTTTCTACAAGTGATAGTGATGTTTGACCTAATAATGTTAAATTTTCAAAATGGTTAAAAGAGATCAAGGTGATGTGTTGACCCCGAACCTACAAGTGATGGGTAAACAAACTAATTTTTTTGGAAAAACCATTCTGATTAAAACAAACTTAAGTGTTTTGAAATCATTATAGTAAAATAGTTTGTTGTAAGGGGGAGTGTTGCTTGAATACGCCGAAACCCTCACGGCTGAACAAACATGATTACTTTTATCAGATTGAAAAACGGTTTTCAAACTGTTAAGATCAATGTGTTGTAAATCATGGGGGTATTTACTGCTTTTCGTGTAATTCAGTTCACAAGATGCAGAAAATGGATGGCGAGACAAAGCTATCAGTGTTGGTTGTCAAATTTTCTTTAAATGGTTTTGCATTTTAGGGGGAGAAATATTTGTCAGAAAATCCAAAAACATTAGAAAATTTGAAAAAGCCAAAAACATGATAAAATTCAAAAATTTTGAGTTTTGCGTAAAAAGAGGAAATGGTAGTACATCAGTAGACAGTTACAGTACGCTAAAGAATTGGAAAATCAAAATGTGTTAAACGATCTCACCGTGGATGTGTCGGTAGATTTTTATACACTTAGTAAACTTTTTCAGGATATAAACCTAAATTCAAACACTTGCTTATTTCGTGGGGAACACTACTTGGATATATAGGTAACCCCTGAAATCTTGTTTGAAAGGTTCCTTTTTCTGATATACTAGGTCTTTATACTCAGTGATATCTGGGGTATTATTCCGGGACTTCTGCTGAATGGAAGTTCTGACCTAGTCCTCGAATAATACTTTTTGCAATGCTTGAAACATAGCATCACACTCAGCATATATGATAAGACAATAAAATTGCTTAGCAATGCTGTTGAAAAAAAGATCCTCTAAAGGGGACACACCCAAGTTGAGCATGATCTCTCTGCTGAACGGTAGTTCTGACCTGAGCTCTCATGATTCTTCATAATTTATTAACCCCTTACAGATATCATTTGTGTTATACTTACCTGTAAGACTGAATATTGGGATCTGGATACGGGAGTATATTCAAGAGGTGGGACACATGAATGAGTTTAAGTTCTTAAAATACCTAATTCGTATCCTGAATCAGTTGAAGTTTGTGTGAAAATTTAAGTGGATCAGTATATAGACAATCTAAGTGAATTGTTTAATTCTTAAAGTGAAATTAAGCTCAACGGTACTTGTGACTTGTCAGAAACTGATATGATCCTCTGACGCATACTCAAACAAAAATATTGTCTGTAAATATGTTTGTACATATTTCTTTACTGCTTTATATTTTCAGAAAATACAAAAAGATTTTTGATTTTACTTTATTTTCGACAACTGATGTCTGAGTGCTGAGTTTCAAAATCGAAGTAAGCTGATTGTGTTTCTGAAAATAAAATAAGTTCATTAATTTGAAACTTGAAGTTTTAAAATCAAAAATTCAAAAACAGTTTGTGATATCTCCAAGGTCATTAATTTGGACTTGGATGATTAACTGTGGGGGATTTGGATGCTTATATTGTTATAGAGCTAGTTTCCGATACGATTCGATGAAACTGCCAAATTTATGAGAAGTGATTTTGAGGAGATTGAATTATCAGATTACGATATCTGGAAGATTAAAATGATGTTACTTATAGTTGTATGAGTGATTGCAGGAAAAGTCCAGACTACGATCCCGAGAGCAGAGTCTAAGGGGGAGTCTGAAGACAAGCTAAAAGTTAGGAGGAGCTTGTAGCTGGAAAGCTAGGTGTCGATCCCTAAAAGCATGGAAGCTTGACGAAAGGGGGAGCCTGATGATGATAAAGCTGTTGATGATAGAACCAGTGATGAGATCCTGGTGTAAGAGTCAAAGTTTGAAGCTGATCAAAAGAGAGTGATGGATGCTTACAATGTTACAATCTGAGTGAGGATGCAGAATGATCAAGACTGAAGAAGGTGTCATGATGAAGATTAGTCACTAAAGACTTCGTCAATATCCGAGGGGGAGTCTGTTAGTGCATTACGTCTATTGACTTCGTCTTGTATCATGTTATGTCTAGATAGGTTTAATGAGTGTGCTTGAATTAGGATTAGATCGTGTTTTAAAGTGCCTGACCGTTTGAACATGGCCTGACCGTTTGAAGAGGGTCTAGTTTGAAGAGGGTCTAGTTTGAGGAGTGTCCCGTTTGAAGCAGGCTGTGTCACCTTCAAACTAGAGGGTCACTACTATAAATAGGAGAGTGCTATGTTCATTTCAAAGGGTCATGTATGTGTGTGTGAGCGAAGGTGCTGCCGGATTTTTGTCAGAATACATTGTAAAAGCTCACAATCACTAATAGAAAGAAAGTTAAAAGGATACAAGTTGTTTTTGACTTTGTATACGTTGATTCCGCCTTCGTATTCGAAGATGAACTGCCTTAACTGACTTTTAGGGTCACGACAACGGTCCAACAAAGGGAATTGAGGATGGTGTTTATATTGAACCGGAAAAAGATAGCCAGAATAAAGCTGCCATATCAACACACACCATTTCACCACACACCACCACAACCTCTGCTCTACCACTATCATCATCTACAATCACATCACCATCATTACCTCCTGCCATAAAGCAGAAGACAACAGATGTTACAACATCTGTTGTAATGGCAACAGTGGTTGAAACACATGTTGTTTCAACACCTGTTAGTCAAACACTTTCCACTACTCAAACCACCACAACTGATCCACCCAAGACATCATCAGCCTCTCCTACAATAAAAAGGAGAAGGATCTTCATACCTGATGATTCTCCATCACCACCACCAAAAACAATTTCACAACCTTCAACCCCTGCTAAAAAGCAGAAGACATCTACTGACACATCAGTAGTTGTAATGATAACATAGGTTGAAACACAAGTTGTTTCAACAGCTGTTAGTCAATTATCCACCACTGCTCTCAACATTTCTACATCACAACCAAAACCCCCTTCACCCATAAAGCTTTACACAAGAAAAAGGAAAACAACTCAACCAAATGAGGACAAATATGATCCTAATGCTGCAAAATATCCACTGGAGCTGGAAGCTGTAAAAAATGAGATGAGACAATTCTACACCGAGGATGATCCTTCAAAAAGAAGATTTCCTTCTCTCATAGGCTTCATAGTCCCAGAAGATATAGATGAATATCTTAAGCTTAAAGCAAGGCAGGCGAAAATAAGAGCAAAAGTTGAATGTAAAGGTCAAAGTGACGAAGCCATCTCTGAAAAATTGGAGTTCTTGCTCACTAAGGTCAAGCAGATGGAAGACTATGCACAAGATCTAAACAAAGAAAAGACAGATCAACGAAATAAAATGAGAAAAGAATATCTTGCATATATCATGAAAGAAAAATTCTATCCTGCTGAAGAAAAACAATTTGAAGAATGGCCAATAGTTGCTTTAAAGCATGAGGCAAACAGGATTGAAAGAATTAAAAACGATCAAATAAAGAAGAAGACAGCTCCAAAATGGAACAAATACAAAAAGCTCACTACTGACCTTACATCTGAGTATAAAAGAAAGAAACAAGAGCTGGTGGATGCTAAGGTGGATACTGCTGAAGCCATAGCAAAATGGACAAAGCAGTATACCGACGAAGCTTATGAAAGGCTGAAGAAAAGAAAGATAGCAGTCCCAGACACTTCAAAAAGGCCTGACTACAAAAAACTAGAACAGCAGCTTGACGCTCTTAAAACACTGGTCACATCAACAGATAATCCTATCCTTGTGGAAAACCAAGAAACAAGAAAACTGCTGACCAGTGAAGAAGAAAAGGAAAAGGAAGCTGAGTACTTCACAGAAGCCATCAAGAAAATGGATCTAAAAGAAGACAAATCAGCAAAGCTTCAAGACCTTGCTAAAAAGGTATTAACCAAACCTGCATCACCAAAAACTTCAATAGACATGACAGACATTGAGAGGCAAGAGCTGATTGAAAGAGAAACTGCAGAAGATATAGCTGCAGCAAATAATGTCATCGAAATGGCCTTCAAACAAATGTCTGAAAGTTTACAACTTTTCACAAGGCCAACATCTCCAAACTCATCAATGAATAAATCTCTCCCAAGAAACCCATTGGGTTTAAAAGTACTAAAGTGGATGTCTGACCAAAAGACCCACGTATTGACTATAGTCAGATCCAATGGCGAAGTGAAGTACATATCAAGGAAAGAAGCACTAGGCCTTAGTGTTGAAGATTTGCAGGATCTCCTTGAACTTACACTGTGCAGGGATGAGGATGATTCAAGTTCCAAGGACTTTGAAGTAGATTTTAAAAGACAAGCTAAGGAACTTCTGATGAGAAATAAAGATCCAGAATAATGAAGGGTTTTGGCATTATCTGTTCCAGAGGGAGATTGTTGGGATTGAACCCTACCAGAGGAACAGATAATAAAAGCCAAAACCGGATCATGACAGTGGATTCACAATAAGCAGCAGTTTACATTAGACTTTCCCCTTGAAAGTGATTATAGCATCTGATGGTCTCTATCCACTGTTCGTATACAACTACTGCTACCCTTTAAACTGCTGACAAAGCCCTGAAGAAGTAAACACTGCTGGTTCTATCTACTGATGACAAAGCACTGCCCACTCAAGGACTGATCAACTTTGAGGAAAGCACTGATGGAAGAAGATAGCAGTAGTTTAGTGTATTACTTGTCTTATGTAGAATCAGTGGTTAAGTATAGCAGTGTTGGTATAGGAGCAGTTGTTACAGGTTGTTAGTTTGTTAGATGTCACTTTCATGGTGACGTCAGCTGAGATGCCTCAGCAGTTTGGATTGTCTATAAATGGAGCAGTACTCTGTACTGTTGCATTCGATTGTTTTGAGTGAGTTCTTCTCCTCAATCTAATCCTTTCATCTTGTGCAATCAACCATGGAGTATTAGGCTGAGGGGGAGTTTGGTTTGTAAGCTTGCATTGTAATCTTTTGCTTTGATTTGTAATCTTTTGACTTAATGAAAAGCAAATGTTTATCAAATCATTTTCTCTCCTTTGATTGTGTTTACAAAGTTTGTTATTCATTTTCGCTGCACTTAAACTCTGTTCATCTCTATTGATTTGTTCAAATTACACAAACAAACACAATCATAGGAGCCTCAGATCCTAACAACGCTCATGACACGTGTCGATATACTATTGGACATGAATTTACGAGGTGTTACAATAAGAAAAAGAGTAAATTACAAGTTTTGTCCTTTATATTTGTCTCAAATTTCAGACGCTGTCCTTTACCTTTAAAATTGATGAGTTTTGTCATTAACGTTTCAAAATCCTGCACGTTATGTCCTTTAGGGCAAACCTAGTTAATTTTTAATGTTAAATCTGGTCACATAGACCCCACATAAGGGCAAATTTGTCTTTTTACCCTTTCAATAAAAATATTAAATATAAATTTATAAAGCTTCATCTTCTCCACTCATTCACTCTCCCTCACCTCTCTCTTTATATCATTCTCTCTTTAAAAACATCACCTGCCACCACCATCTACCACCCACAAGCACCGCCTTGTACCACCACCATCTACCACTCACATAATAAGATAAATAAATTATACAGAAACAATGTACTTGTACTATAATGTCGTATGTACAGTTAATCCACAAAAGGAAGCACCTCGGAAATCATGCAGCTTTTGGTTCACAAGATTAAATCATCAAGATTGACGAATGGTATCTTTACGATACCAGAAGCCACAAGAAATGAGAGAATCCACACAGGAAGAATCTACAAAAACACCACCTTCAGAAAAATCTTCCCTGCAAATCAATCATTAGCAAAATAATGTAACTATTCAAGCTACTCAAATTCTGCAAATTTGAAGTAATTACAGAAAATATAAAGGATTAGCTAGGTTACCAGGTGAACCAGATCCAGATGGACCTTCTGTTTTATCAATAAGCCATTCACCAGTCTCTCAGTTTGATCAATAAACCAGATCCAGATGGGGATTTTTTGTTTGTTCAAATGATTTGGGGATTTTTTGGTTCTTCAGGGATTTGGGGATTTTTTGTTGAATCTGGTTCAGGCGATGTTGGAGACAATGGGTCAGGTGATGGTGGCGATAGTGGGTGGTCGGCAACAGGTGAGGGTGGGAGGTGGTGGTGGTCGGCGGCAGGTGAGGGTGGGAGGTGGTGGCGGCAGGTGGTGGGTCTGCAACTTTTGAAGATGGTGGGGTATTTATATTAAGTAAATTACATAAATTTCCATAAAAAACTAAATTACAAAAATGCCCTCATGTGCCTTGCACATGATCAGATTTAACAAAAAAAAAATTAATTGGGCTTGCCCTAAAGGACATAACGTGCAGGATTTTAAAACGTTAAGGACAAAACTTATCAATTTTAAAGGTAAAGGACAACACCTGAAATTTGGGACAAACATAAAGGACAAAACTTGTAATTTACTCTAAGAAAAACATACTAAACTATTGGAGTAAAATGGATGTTTTTAAATGATTGGGGAAAATTGTTAAAGCGGCCAAACCATAGGGAGGAAAACGGAAGTTTACTGAGTAAATTTTGCTCCACTTATATAAAAATAGGGGTCCTTCCTTCATAGCCCGGTGGTTGGGGGCCGGTTTGTCCTCCTAGAGGTCACCGGTTCGACTCCCGCTTGTGGCGAAAGGGGGTAGGACACCCGTGCGCAATGATGGTGAAAAACCTACCGAGGAGGGTTTGATCCTGAGCGTCACTCCGGTTTTCATCTGGCTGTTACTCTAGCGAGGCAACTCGTGTAGAGGCAGTATGGTTTCCGGGGGAAAGCCTTCGACCCAAGACTGGTTAACCCAGCGCTGGCCTTGCTATCTGGGCCCACGTTCTTGGCGAGGGTCCGCGATTTGCGGATGTGACAATGGTCACCATTAAGAAGTTCACCTTTAAAAAAAAATATAGAGTAAACTGCAATTTTACCCCCTGAGGTTAGGGGGCATTGGCATGTCTACCCCCCCCCCCTAAGGAAATAATTGCAAAATTACACCCCACTGTTCACTGTTATGTCGCATGTTTACCCCCTGTTAACAGTCAACGGTAGTTTGACCTTATAGGTGAGGGTATTTTGGTAATCTTACCCAATATTTATTATTATTATTATTATTATTATTATTAATTTAAAACCCATATAAGATCAGATTTGATCTTCATCTTCCATTATCATCTTCATCTTCCACCATACAATCTTCCTGTCTAATCTGATCTTCAACCCTAAAGTAAACTACCACTATATACATTTCCCATTATCCCATATGTCATTATGTCGACCCCAAATCATTTTCTACAAAATAAGACAACCACAGGGATCATCTTCAACTGATGAACCGCCACCATCAGCCACCACCACCCTCACCAGCCACCCCCACCACAATCTACAACAATCGAAACCATTTCTTGACAATTTCCCCAACTCTCCACCAAAATCCCCAATTTAACCAATCAATCAGTTTCAAACCCTAAATTGAAACCCTAGGCACAAATTTCAACTCAATCACACAAAGATTGAAACCCCTCTGCTATTGAACCAGTCCATCCCCCGTCTCCGCCACTTCTCCTCACCACCACCGTCTCCGCCGCCACTTCTCCTCACCACCACCGTCTCCGCCGCCACTTCTCCTCACCACCACCGTCTCCGCCACTTCATCAGTTGAATCTGGGTTGAATCTGCACATGATTCATGAACCTACGGCGGCTGCAATTGCTTATGCTTTTGACAAACGAGATGGTGTAGACGGCAAGATGAATGTCTTAGTTTTTTACTTGGGTGGTGGAACTTTTGATGTTTCCATTCTCTTCATCAGTGACGAGGGAGTCATTGAGGTTAAAGCTACAGGGGGTGATACACATTTGGGAGGTGAGGATTTTAATAATAGAATGGTGAGTTATTTTGTCAGTGAATTCAAAAGAAAACACAAAGTTGACATTAGCCGGAACTTAAAAGCTTTGGGTAGGTTGAGGGTTCATTGTGAGAGGGCTAAGAGAACTATTTCAACGGCTATTCTGACAACAATCGACATTGATTGCTTGTTTAATGGAATTCATAGGACCATAGGCTTTTAAGTTGAAGATGATGGCGGTTCATCAGTTGAAGATGTTTGGGTTATTAGATCTGGGTTTGTTTTGTATGAAGATGTTTGGGTTATTAGATCTGGATTTGTTTTGTATTGTATGGGGATGTTTTGAATATGAAGAATGAACAGTGGTGGGATGATGGTGGCGGTGGTCAGATGTAACACCTCGAAAATTCACGTCCTATAATGTGTTGACACGTGTCATAAAGTTTGAACGTGTGAAAGAATGTTATAAAAGGACTAAAGTTGACAAACATGGAAAGTATGTGTTTATACGGATTCTAAGTGTCAACTGTGAATAAATATAATGAACATTAACCCTACACAATGTTCATACCTTCAAACGAATGAATCATGGATCATACGAAGCTAAAAGTAAGAGATTACAAACTACAGGGGTTAAATGTGTCAACATGTTAAAGATATACCTCTGAGTGACCTTTTGACAATCCCGAAGCTTTGTAAATGTAAATTATGCTCACTAGAATGCACGATTAAAATTTCATAAAGTTTCGTTATCGTATGAGAAAGTTGTGATCAAATTCGTGTGCGAGGGGTTAAAGCGTAAACATTGGAAATTAAGACTTATCGGGTAACCATAAAGTTACCCAAGGACTTAACAAAGTATGGTTATGTCTTAAGGCCCATAAAAGTCAAGTTAGAGGGCTCGAAGTGCTAGAAAGTGTAACACCTCGAAAATTCACGTCCTATAATGTGTTTACACGTGTCATAAAGTTTGAACGTGTGAAAGAATGTTATAAAAGGACTAAAGTTGACAAACATGGAAAGTATGTGTTTATACGGATTCTAAGTGTCAACTGTGAATAAATATAATGAACATTAACCCTACACAATGTTCATACCTTCAAACGAATGAATCATGGATCATACGAAGCTAAAAGTGAGAGATTACAAACTACAGGGGTTAAATGTGTCAACATGTTAAAGATATACCTCTGAGTGACCTTTTGACAAACCCGAAGCTTTGTAAATGTAAATTATGCTCACTAGAATGCACGATTAAAATTTCATAAAGTTTCGTTATCGTATGAGAAAGTTGTGATCAAATTCGTGTGCGAGGGGTTAAAACGTAAACATTGGAAATTAAGACTTTTCGGGTAACCATAAAGTTACCCAAGGACTTAACAAAGTATGGTTATGTCTTAAGGCCCATAAAATTCAAGTTAGAGGGCTCGAAGTGCAAGAAAGCATGTTAAGATCAAGTGTAGAAGGATCAGGGACTAAAAGCGTCAAAAAGTGCATAAGTTTGCATTTTCGCGCATAACTTACGTTCTGAATACATCCGGACATCCAAAAATTTATGTAAGCATGACTATATTATATTTTAGTGTTCGCCATAAGATAAATCCATTCGTCGCGTCGTTTGGTTCGTTTTTCGCGCTTATGCGCATTCCGTCGTAATTAAGCGAACATCGCGACCGTACGGCCAAACGAACCGACATCCGAGATATTTTTGAACATGTTTTAAGTTCCCTATACTTTAACTTCATTTTTGAGCTTTGAAATGGGGTTAACGGGCCTTAAACGCGTCGAAAATAGGCTGATTGCAATGCAGGGACCAAAAGTGCAAATCTGCCAAACTAGGGCCTAGCGGTGCGCTACACTTTTAGCGTAGCGGTGCGCTAGGGGTCTCCTGACCAGATGCAATGTTTCTAACAGCCTGTTTTCAGCTGAATTAACCACAACCACATGTTCTAATTTGTCTTGTCATCAAGATAAGGAGCATATGTAGCCACCATAACCTTCCGACACTTGTACGGATAAGATTCGGGCACGATATTCGATAAACGATCCTAACGGTGGTGCATATCCTATAAATACCCACCATAAACAACTTCAAAAAAACCCACAAATCTGATCATTGTGCTCTAAGTTGGAACCTTCGTTTCATACCTGAGCTATTTTGATCTAGATTAGCATTCGGGGACCCTTCGTAAGTGTTCTTTCGTTCTTTTATCGCTTTTCGAGTCCGAAAGTCAAACTTTGTTTGACTTTCTGCGTTGACCAGTCTATGGTCAACACGAAGTTCGTTTGAACTTCATAACATGAGCGTGATCACGATGGTTATAGTCCCAAGTGACTATACCTACTGATTACCACGTTATCTAGGCTCAGTGACGAGCCGTAGTTTCGGCCAGAATACGTATTCTTGCGTATTTTGTAACCAAACTACTTATGGGTATCAAAACCGTTTGTTTTGATACCAAACTTGTTTTCTAACTTAGTTAAGCATGTTTCAACATGCTTAGCTCGTCACTTTTAGTTTAGTGCTTATATAGGGTCGTAAAGGTAAGCGATCTAAACAATCGCTTATACTTTCGAACCCGACCCGTTTGGTCGATCATTAGGATCCGACCAAACACATTAAGTGACCTTATGGTCACATCGTTCGAGTAGTTGTATGACAGGTAGTATATATGCCTTAGGTAAATGACCAAAATACCCCTACGGGGCTTAAATTGAGATTAAACTCGTTTTGGGCATAATGGAAGGTATCCTACTGATACCACAACATATTTAAGGCATATTAACTAAGGAAACCTGTAAATGACTCTTATGGATACCCGTTACGCTTATTACGCGTTCGGTTAGGTTTATGTAACAAGTTTACATAAATTAGCCGAAACGGGTCAAACCTTATCGGTTTTATCTCAAAATTCAGAGTGTGTATGAAATACCCATATAACACAAGTCTTCAAACTTGTCGGGTCTAAAACACATTCTATTCCGGTCTTCGCTTAATCATGCGTTTGAACCGTATATTCCCTTAAGACTAACCGGTCTAAGCTTAGGCTAAATTAAAGACCCGTTAGCATCCTAATTGATTATTTATACCATCATTCCAGACTAGAGCATTCTGGTAAATGGTACCTACGCTTACTTAAGTGAATACGACTGAGTTATTAGATTCTTGCTATTTAAGACAGGAGCTAGCTCAGGTAAATACTCTTAACTTATTTCCCTATACGGGCTTGGGATACGGTGCTATAAAAGTACCGCTTGGTCGGGTGTATGTAGTCATCTAAATCGGATTGTGATTGATGTACTTACATAACCTGTTTAATATGTATTATTTTATCATTATTTGATGTATGGCCCTTGGGGGTTAATGACCATGTCCCGGATATCCTTGGCATCATTTTACGAAATGGCCACGACCTAAGCACGGGGTGTAGGCATACACCTGGCAGCTGCATTATGTAAAAACTGGTAATCCACTCCGAGGTATCATCCCTGTGGGTTATACCGGAACTGGTAATCCACTTAGGGGATGATAGCCCGTGGGCATTATACCTGTGGCGTGTCAGTTAATCTAGTCCGGCCCTACAAACCGGCCCTAACGGACGACAAATAAGTAAAACTGTATACAAGATTATATACAAATAATTTTCCCAAGTTATAAAAGATTAATTTTGCCTCTGTGCATTTTAATCAAAGTGTCAAAAGGTTTTGTGCCTGGTGCATCTAAATCAATTTTCTTAAACTCTTTTCAAATGAGTCGGTTGAGTGTATTTACCAGTGAAAACTGACGTATTTTCCAAAAAGGTTAAGTGACAGGTACTAAACGAAATTGGCTGGAAGCTCAGGGCGCTAATAAGGAATCTTGCAAGTTCTAGGCGTCTAAAGTCTGTTGAACAAATGATATGTTTTAAGATCCGCCTGTGGATCCTTTACCTTCCGTTGTAATACTGGATATTACTTTATATTCGGATTGTAATATATTATCTTTTGCTTCCGCTGTGCATATTGATATTGTGTTGTTTGACTATTACGTTGCCAACCATGACGTCACAATACTCCCCACCGGGCCCACCGGTGACACGTGGAAATCGGGGTGTGACAGGTTGGTATCAGAGCCAACACTGAGTGAATTAAACACTAGTCTTTTGTGTTTAATCTCAGTTACACAATTGCACATTCTTGAGTCTAGACAAGAACATAGGAAAAATCCAAATTTGTTTCATTTTACCTTATTTGGTTCCTTTGTTATTTTTCTGATTAGCCCTTGCATGGGCAAGTCAATTGCTATAGAAGTCCCGTTTAGGGCAACCATATACTTGTTAATTTTAAAAAGGAACGATTATATTTAAAGTATCATTCCTATATTATAAGATCTACCATTATAATAAAATGGCAAAATTTAAAAAGGACAAAACCTAGCCATTTGTCACATTAAGACAGGGCCAAGATGGTAGTTCCATAATTAGATTCAGATCCTTGTTAACAGTTCAATTTAGGATTGCTCTGCGTTAATTATTAAAAAGAATCTTAAAGGTAAACCTAGCCTAAATGTCACGGCATACGAGGCCAAGATGGTAGAACCTATTCAAGAGATTCAAATCCTTATTAAACATATGAAAGCATAATGAACATGCTCAACAAAATGTGATATGATAAAATCACATAAGTCATTTTGGGATATACTAAATTCCCTTAATTATATAATCATCCCGTATGGATGAAGTGCCCACGGGCTATAACTAACGTCCTCTGTGACTAAAGACAGTGGTAGCCTACAACTCCCTGTCAAGAAAAGGTAATGAACTTTGACTCAAACCTTGAAGCCTCGATTCTATAAAATCATGGCTTATAAATTAAACTTGTCTACGCGACTAGGCCTTTTGTGCTATTATTAACTTATAATTTAGGAATATAATAAATATCCTGAATAATTATATATTTATCAAATTAACCAATATGTGTATTAAAAACATGGTTAATAAATAGTTCAAAAAGATAAAAACTGTTTAAACTTCCGTAAAAACCTTGTCCTTGTTTAATTTTTATGTAGCAATTAAAACTACATGGCTGGGTCGGAGGAAGGGAACAGTCACCCTCTGGAAAATCGCGATGATGAAAAGATTGACATAACCAGAGGAGAACTTCGTACATTGATTAACTCAGCTGTATCTAAAGCTGTGAAGGAGAAATTCCAGGAGTATAGTGAGACAAATAGTAAAGCCTCATCTGTACCCCACCCTAAATCCATCCCTAAAACTCATCCAGAGCCTGATAACAAGCCGCCCTCAAAGAAAGATGAGTTAAAGAAAGATGACGAACGACATTCATCTAATGAACACAGTGCTCCATCCAAGAGGATAGTGTTCGATAATGAACCGCATACCAAATCCTGTAACTATAAGTACTTTGTTTCCTGCAAGCCCCGAGATTTTACTGGGGAAAAAGGGGCAGTTGATTGTATGATTTGGTTGGATGAAATGGACACAGTTGTCGATATCAGCGGTTGCGCTGAAAGGGATGTCGTGAAGTACGTATCCCAATCGTTCAAAGGAGAGGCACTGGCATGGTGGAAGTCTCTCATTCAAGCTGCTGGGAAGATTCCGCTCTACAGCATGTCATGGGAACAGTTTGTTAATCTCATTAAGGAGAATTACTGCCCTCAACATGAAGTTGAGGGGATTGAGTCAGACTTCTTATCCTTGGTAATGACAAACTTAGATTGTCAAGCTTACCTCACCAGTTTTAATACCCTGTCCAGACTGGTCCCTTACCTTGTAACACCAGAGCCAAAGCGAATTGCACGCTTCATTGGGGGTTTACCCCCAGAAATCAAAGCCAGTGTTAAGGCTTCAAGACCTACCACATTTAGGTCAGTAGCAGATCTCTCTCTGTCCCTTACTTTAGATGCGGTCAGACTAAGGTCGCTAAAGAAATCTGAAGAAAGTAAGAAGAAGCGTGAGGATGATAACTCACGAGGATTTGAGAAGAAACACAAGGGAAACACTGACTCTGAGAGGTCTGGGTCTGGAAAGAATGGTCAGCGGACAGAGGAAAAGCCAAGGTGCTCGACTTGCCAAAAACGCCACTTTGGAAAATGCAGAATGGAGTCCAATTCTAAATCAGGACCACCTGCATGTGGGATATGCAAGTCTAGGGAGCACAAGGCTGTTGATTGCGGGCAGATTAAAGATGCTACCTGCTACAACTGCAACGAGAAAGGGCACATAAAGACTAACTGCCCTAAGTACGCGAGGAACCCCGAGTAGGCCAAGAGAACAAACGCACGAGTTATCAGGAGGAACGCCCAAGAGATGATGCAGAATAATAATAGTATAATATGTACTTTTCCTTATCAAACAGTTATGCAGAAACTTATTTGGTATTGGCACATATAAATATATTATGAATGATAAAGGTTGAGAACTGTTGTCTCCACCTGATTTAAGACTCCGGTCATTTAATGCCCGGTAGAAAGTGACGATGTTACGTCGAAAATGCTCCAACAAATCCTATATTGATATTAATATCTATTGGAAATCACTTTTCTAATATCCTTATAGCAAACTTTTGGTTGCATACTTAAGGACTCAATATAGTGATAAAAATCGATTGGTTGCCTTAAAATCAAGTCCATATTGTGAGTGATAAGAAGCAATTAATTATCAAGACTCCTTATGAGACAACCCTCGTAATTACACGTGTCCGTACGATTAATTAATATTAAACATAAAAAAAAAAAAATATGGTGGAACTGACCGTCCCCGGAATCGAACCCGGGTCTAGGCCGGCCGCACCCTTTCGCGCGCCTAGCCAACTGAGCTAGGTGCCTAGTTTGTGAAACTTCCCTTATTTATTAGATATAAGCACTAGTACAATGAACTTCCTTATCATGTATCAATGATAACTCCTGCTAAGTGCCCTGTTTTTAATACAGGCAATAATAAATCTTCATGAACCATAAACTTAGCAATTTTTTTTCATCCACAAGGTATAACTACCAAGGAAACCGTAGTAACCGATTCTTCTAGCATCGGCAAGGAATCCTTCCGAAAATCTAAGAGTACTCTCTCTTCGCATAGAGTACGACAACGTATATTATTTTAATTATTTTCTCATTGTTTTCTATCGCCTGCGAATGCCAAACTATGTTGATAAAAGTGTCATGTGAGGGTTGGCGTATCCTAGTGTGTCCCATAGATTGCTTCCATGCCTGATCAGTATGGAGGTTTAATGCACGGAACCACAAAGATATCCCAATGATCATATGGTACTAAAGTCAACTAATGGCATTCAAAGAAGATATCCATAATATAATTGTCCAAGTAAATATTCCCGATTAAGGAATTCGTGGACTAGTAACATAAATATGTCATTTTTTTTTTCACAAGCAATGATGGATGAACTGGAGCTTGAGATATGGAAAATCTCTGTAACCTCCTTGTAGGTTGGTCATCTTCTTCTAAGTTTACCCTGCTTACCCCCTTGAGACAGGTGGAGTTAAGATTAACATCCCACTTTGGGTTAGAGTGTTGTAAGAACTCCATGTTGATTATGGAATAACCGAAAACCTGATTAAGTAAATTTTAAGATAGGAGATTCATAGCCTAACTCAATATCCTGAGAATTCGGTATAGGAAATTTTGAAAGACGGTTCATTTTGCTAAGGCATTGTTCACCGCAACCCTAATTAGGCGACGATTGAGAATCGCCATCAGCTGCCCAAAATCGTCGAATTTTTCGACTAACTGTAAAGATTAGCTATTCCGTAAGATTAATTTTGAGCAATGGTTGGAATAATCATCTCACCTTAAGATAAGCTTTTCTATAATAACTGCCATATAAGTATCAAGGTGGCTCCTTGGAGACCTTGTATAAATGGCATGATTAAACGTTTATTGTTAGGACAATAGATTGGTAAGTCCAATTATAAGGATCTGAACGTTGCCCAGAAAACAACAAATAAGATCATATAAATCCGTACTCGATTGTAAGTTGCCATTATTAGGCAGAGAATACTTCCTTTATTTCAGTAAATCTCGGGTCGAGATTTATTTTAAGGGGGTGAGGATGTAACACCTCGAAAATTCACGTCCTATAATGTGTTTACACGTGTCATAAAGTTTGAACGTGTGAAAGAATGTTATAAAAGGACTAAAGTTGACAAACATGGAAAGTATGTGTTTATACGGATTCTAAGTGTCAACTGTGAATAAATATAATGAACATTAACCCTACACAATGTTCATACCTTCAAACGAATGAATCATGGATCATACGAAGCTAAAAGTGAGAGATTACAAACTACAGGGGTTAAATGTGTCAACATGTTAAAGATATACCTCTGAGTGACCTTTTGACAAACCCGAAGCTTTGTAAATGTAAATTATGCTCACTAGAATGCACGATTAAAATTTCATAAAGTTTCGTTATCGTATGAGAAAGTTGTGATCAAATTCGTGTGCGAGGGGTTAAAACGTAAACATTGGAAATTAAGACTTTTCGGGTAACCATAAAGTTACCCAAGGACTTAACAAAGTATGGTTATGTCTTAAGGCCCATAAAAGTCAAGTTAGAGGGCTCGAAGTGCAAGAAAGCATGTTAAGATCAAGTGTAGAAGGATCAGGGACTAAAAGCGTCAAAAAGTGCATAAGTTTGCATTTTCGCGCATAACTTACGTTCTGAATACATCCGGACATCCAAAAATTTATGTAAGCATGACTATATTATATTTTAGTGTTCGCCATAAGATAAATCCATTCGTCGCGTCGTTTGGTTCGTTTTTCGCGCTTATGCGCATTCCGTCGTAATTAAGCGAACATCGCGACCGTACGGCCAAACGAACCGACATCCGAGATATTTTTGAACATGTTTTAAGTTCCCTATACTTTAACTTCATTTTTGAGCTTTGAAATGGGGTTAACGGGCCTTAAACGCGTCGAAAATAGGCTGATTGCAATGCAGGGACCAAAAGTGCAAATCTGCCAAACTAGGGCCTAGCGGTGCGCTACACTTTTAGCGTAGCGGTGCGCTAGGGGTCTCCTGACCAGATGCAATGTTTCTAACAGCCTGTTTTCAGCTGAATTAACCACAACCACATGTTCTAATTTGTCTTGTCATCAAGATAAGGAGCATATGTAGCCACCATAACCTTCCGACACTTGTACGGATAAGATTCGGGCACGATATTCGATAAACGATCCTAACGGTGGTGCATATCCTATAAATACCCACCATAAACAACTTCAAAAAAACCCACAAATCTGATCATTGTGCTCTAAGTTGGAACCTTCGTTTCATACCTGAGCTATTTTGATCTAGATTAGCATTCGGGGACCCTTCGTAAGTGTTCTTTCGTTCTTTTATCGCTTTTCGAGTCCGAAAGTCAAACTTTGTTTGACTTTCTGCGTTGACCAGTCTATGGTCAACACGAAGTTCGTTTGAACTTCATAACGTGAGCGTGATCACGATGGTTATAGTCCCAAGTGACTATACCTACTGATTACCACGTTATCTAGGCTCAGTGACGAGCCGTAGTTTCGGCCAGAATACGTATTCTTGCGTATTTTGTAACCAAACTACTTATGGGTATCAAAACCGTTTGTTTTGATACCAAACTTGTTTTCTAACTTAGTTAAGCATGTTTCAACATGCTTAGCTCGTCACTTTTAGTTTAGTGCTTATATAGGGTCGTAAAGGTAAGCGATCTAAACAATCGCTTATACTTTCGAACCCGAACCGTTTGGTCGATCATTAGGATCCGACCAAACACATTAAGTGACCTTATGGTCACATCGTTCGAGTAGTTGTATGACAGGTAGTATATATGCCTTAGGTAAATGACCAAAATACCCCTACGGGGCTTAAATTGAGATTAAACTCGTTTTGGGCATAATGGAAGGTATCCTACTGATACCACAACATATTTAAGGCATATTAACTAAGGAAACCTGTAAATGACTCTTATGGATACCCGTTACGCTTATTACGCGTTCGGTTAGGTTTATGTAACAAGTTTACATAAATTAGCCGAAACGGGTCAAACCTTATCGGTTTTATCTCAAAATTCAGAGTGTGTATGAAATACCCATATAACACAAGTCTTCAAACTTGTCGGGTCTAAAACACATTCTATTCCGGTCTTCGCTTAATCATGCGTTTGAACCGTATATTCCCTTAAGACTAACCGGTCTAAGCTTAGGCTAAATTAAAGACCCGTTAGCATCCTAATTGATTATTTATACCATCATTCCAGACTAGAGCATTCTGGTAAATGGTACCTACGCTTACTTAAGTGAATACGACTGAGTTATTAGATTCTTGCTATTTAAGACAGGAGCTAGCTCAGGTAAATACTCTTAACTTATTTCCCTATACGGGCTTGGGATACGGTGCTATAAAAGTACCGCTTGGTCGGGTGTATGTAGTCATCTAAATCGGATTGTGATTGATGTACTTACATAACCTGTTTAATATGTATTATTTTATCATTATTTGATGTATGGCCCTTGGGGGTTAATGACCATGTCCCGGATATCCTTGGCATCATTTTACGAAATGGCCACGACCTAAGCACGGGGTGTAGGCATACACCTGGCAGCTGCATTATGTAAAAACTGGTAATCCACTCCGAGGTATCATCCCTGTGGGTTATACCGGAACTGGTAATCCACTTAGGGGATGATAGCCCGTGGGCATTATACCTGTGGCGTGTCAGTTAATCTAGTCCGGCCCTACAAACCGGCCCTAACGGACGACAAATAAGTAAAACTGTATACAAGATTATATACAAATAATTTTCCCAAGTTATAAAAGATTAATTTTGCCTCTGTGCATTTTAATCAAAGTGTCAAAAGGTTTTGTGCCTGGTGCATCTAAATCAATTTTCTTAAACTCTTTTCAAATGAGTCGGTTGAGTGTATTTACCAGTGAAAACTGACGTATTTTCCAAAAAGGTTAAGTGACAGGTACTAAACGAAATTGGCTGGAAGCTCAGGGCGCTAATAAGGAATCTTGCAAGTTCTAGGCGTCTAAAGTCTGTTGAACAAATGATATGTTTTAAGATCCGCCTGTGGATCCTTTACCTTCCGTTGTAATACTGGATATTACTTTATATTCGGATTGTAATATATTATCTTTTGCTTCCGCTGTGCATATTGATATTGTGTTGTTTGACTATTACGTTGCCAACCATGACGTCACAATACTCCCCACCGGGCCCACCGGTGACACGTGGAAATCGGGGTGTGACAGAAAGCATGTTAAGATCAAGTGTAGAAGGAGCAGGGACTAAAAGCGTCAAAAAGTGCACAAGTTTGCATTTTCGCGCATAACTTACGTTCTGAATACATCCGGACATCCAAAAATTTATGTAAGCATGACTACATTATATTTTAGTGTTCGCCTTAAGAAAAATCCATTCGTCACGTCATTTGGATCAGTTTTTCACTTTCGGGACCAGATTCGATGTATTAGCCGTTGTTTAATTCACAACCACACATTCTAACATGCTTAGTCAGCGGATAAGGATGGAATTTAGGCACCATGACTTTGCAACACATGTATGGATGGAATTTAAACACCTAAACACCATAACTTTGCAACACATGTATGGATGGAATTTAAACACCTAAACACCATAACTTTGCGACACATGTATGGATGGAATTTAAACACCTAAACACCATAACTTTGCAACACATGTATGGATGGAATTTAAACACCTAAACACCATAACTTTGCAACACATGTATGGATAGAATTTAAACACCTAAACACCATAACTTTGCAACACATGTACGGATGGGATTAAGGCACGTTTTCCATGAAACGATCTTAACGGTTCGGGTATTCCTATAAATACCCCATGCCTTTCATTGTTTTAAAGCACTAGAATTCTGATTTGAGAGCTCTAAGTTGAAACCATTGTTTCATACCTGAGTTCTTGGATCGGGATTAGCATTCGGGGACCCTTCGTAAGTATTCTTTCGTTCTTTTCCTTATTTTATTGCTTTTCGAGTCAGAAAGTCAAACTTTGTTTGACTTTCAGCGTTGACCAGTAATGGTCAATGCGAAGTTCGTTTGAACTTCGCAACGTGAGTGTAATCACGTTGGTCATAGTCCCTTGGGACTATGCCCACTGATTACCACGTTGTCTAGGGTCGTAGGGTAGGCGATCTAATAAATCGCCTATACCTTCGAACCCGACCCAGTTTGGTCGATCATTAGGATCCGACCAAATACATTAGGTGACCATAGTATGTAGGGAATAACCTTCCGAGGTTATACCCTATGGTCGCTTCGTTTGAATAGTGGTATGACAGGTAGTATATATGCCTTAGGTAAATGACCAAAATACCCCTACGGGGCTTAAATTGTGATTAAACTCGTTTTGGGCATAATGGAAGGTATCCTACTGATACCACAACATATTTAAGGCATATTAACTTAGGAAACCTGTTCGTGATCCATTCGGTTACCCGTTACGCTTATTACGCGATCGGTTAGGTTTATGTAACAAGTTTACATAAATTAGCCGAAACGGGTCAAACCTTATCGGTTTTATCTCAAAATCCAGAAGGTGTTGAGTTTACCCATATTATACAAGTCTCCAAACTTGTCGGGTCTAAATCACATTCTATTCCGGTCTTCGCTTAAACGTGCGTAAGAACCGTATATTCCCTTAAGACTAACCGGTCTAAGCTTAGGCTTAATTAAAGACCCGTTAGCATTCTAATTAATTATTATTTATACCATCATTCCAGACTAGAGCTTTCCGGTAAATTGTACCTACGCTTACTTAAGTGACTACGGCTGAGTTATTAGATTCTTGCTATTTAAGACAGGAGCTAGCTCAGGTAAATACTTTTAACTTATTTTCCCTATACGGGCTTGGGGTACGGTATATAAAATACCGCTTGGTCGGGACGTTGAATCTTTGATTGAATAAATGATAATGAAAGTATTGAGACGTCTCGTTTAATATTGTTTTGTTTACTTAAAGCCTTTGGGGGGTTAATGACCGTGTCCCGGATATCCTTGGCATCATTTTACGAAATGGCCACGACCTAAGCACGGGGTGTAGGCATACACCTGACAGCTGCATTATAAAAAAACTGGTAATCCACTCCGAGGTATCATCCTTGTGGGCATTATACCGGAACTGGTAATCCACTTAGAGGATGATAGCCCGTGGGCATTATACCTGTGGCGTGTCAGTTAATCTAGTCCGGCCCTACAAACCGGCCCTAACGGACGACAAATAAGTAAAACTGTATACAAGATTATATACAAATAATTTTCCCAAGTTATAAAAGGTTAATTTTGCCTCTGTGCATTTTAATCGAAGTGTCAAAAGGTTTTGTGCCTAGTGCATCTAAATCAATTTTCTTAAACTCTTTTCAAAATGAGTCGGTTGAGTGTATTTACCAGTGAAAACTGACGTATTTTCCAAAAGGGTTAAGTGACAGGTACTGAACGTAATTGGCTGGAAGCTCAGGGCGCTAATAAGGAATCTTGCAAGTTCTAGGCGTCTAAAGTCTGTTGAACAAATGATATGTTTTAAGATCCGCCTGTGGATCCTTTACTTTCCGTTGTAATACTTTGATATTACGTTATATTCGGAATGTAATAATAAATATCCTTTGCTTCCGCTGTGCATTCATATATATTGTGTTGTTTGACTATTATGTTGCCAACCACGTCACGATACTCCCCCACCGGGCCCACCGGTGACACGTGGAAAGTCGGGGTGTGACAGGTTGGTATCAGAGCCAACACTGAGTGAATTAAACACTAGTCTTTTGTGTTTAATCTCAGTTACACAATTGCACATTCTTGAGTCTAGACAAGAACATAGGGAAAATCCAAATTTGTTTCATTTTACCTTATTTGGTTCCTTTATTATTTTCTGATTAGCCCTTGCATGGGCAAGTCAATTGCTATAGAAGTCCCGTTTAGGGGCAACCATATACTTGTTAATTTTTAAAGGAACGATTATATTTCAAGTATCATTCCTATATTATAAGATCTACCATTATAATAAAATGGCAAAATTTAAAAAGGACAAAACCTAGCCATGTGTCACATTAAGACAGGGCCAAGATGGTAGTTCCATAATTAGATTCAGATCCTTGTTAACAGTTCAATTTAGGATTGCTCTGCGTTAATTATTAAAAAGAATCTTAAAGGTAAAACCTAGCCTAAATGTCACGGCATACCAGGCCAAGATGGTAGAACCTGTTCAAGAGATTCAAATCCTTATTAAACATATGAAAGCATATTAACATGCTCGACAAAATGTGATATGATAAAATCACATAAGTCATTTTGGGATATACTAAATTCCCTTATTTATATAATCATCCCTTATGGATGAAGTGCCCACGGGCTATAACTAACGTCCTCTGGGACTAAAGACAGTGGTAGCCTACAACTCCCTATCAAGAAAAGGTAATGAACTTTGATTCAAACCTTGAAGCCTCGATTCTATAAAATCATGGCTTATAAATTAAACTTGTCTACGCGACTAGGCCATTTGTGCCACTATTAACTTATAAATTAGGATTTATGATAAAAATCCTGAATAAAATAAATATCCCTCTGGTACTGGGTGACTGCTTCCCCTGCCAGTATGCATTTTAAAAAGAATCTTAAAGGTGAAACCTAGCCTACGCGGCCAAGATGGTGAAACCTATTCAAGGGATTCAGATCCTTGTTAACACCTAGGAACGTGTTAGCACTCCTGACAAATGTGATTCGATAAAATCACAACAGTCATCCCTATATTGGAAATCTTTAAATTCCTAATTTGCCTTATGATCTAGAAATCATGGCTTATATCATCTTATAAGATGATCATGTTATAAACATCCGTGAGTGATGAAGTGCCTACGGGCTAGATTTGTTATCCGATAAGACAACGACAGCGGTGGTCTTTGACCCTGTCTAAAGAGGTTGAAATACGTCCAAGCATAATAGTCGGTAGGGTCCGTACGATCTCGACTAATATCATCTGAAAAGATGATCATACCATAAATATCCCTTCGGAGGGAAATGCCTACGGGCTATAATAAATTGTCCATAAGAGACACAAACATTATGATCCTTATGATCCCCTATTCAAAATGGGGGGATTATACCCAAACCTAATAGTCAATATGATCGATGTGATCATGACTAATATCATTAAATACGATAATTATATATAGACATCCATTAGTGATGTTAATTGGTTTACCTTTCTGTCAAGTGAATCGCCTTTCAAGACGATGACAGTTATAGTCTATGACTCCCATCCTCGAAGATAATTCTTCCATAAGAATCTGGAGTACTCTTCCCCAGAAAAAGTACGACAATATATATAATTCTATTTTATTATTTTCTCATTGTTTTCTAACGCCTGAGAATGCCAAACTATGTATGATTAAAGTGTCATATGAGGATTGGCGTATCCTAGTGTGTCCCATAGATTATTTCCATGTCTGATCAGCATGGAGGTTTAATACATGGAACCCCTAAGATATCCCAACGATCATATTGTACTAAAGTCGACTAGTAGTATTCAAAGAAGATATCCATAATATAATTGTCCAAGTAAATATTCCCGATTAAGGAATTCGTGGACTAGTAACATAAATGTGTCACTTATTCGACACAAGCAGCGATGAGTGAACTGGAGCTTGAGATATGGAAAATCTCTGTAACCTCCTTGTATGTTGGGCATCTTCTCCTAAGTTTACCCTGTTTACCTCCCTAGAGGCAGGTGGAGTTAAGATTAACATCCCACTTTGGGTTAGAGTGTTGTAAGAACTCCATGTTGATTATGGAATAACCGAAAACCTGATTAAGTAAATTTTAAGATAGAAGATTCATAGCCCAACTCAATATCCTGAGAATTCGGTATAGGAAATTTTGAAAGACGGTTCATTTTGCTAAGGCATTGTTCACCGCAACCCTAATTAGGCGACGATTAAGAATCGCCATCAGCTGCCCAAAATCGTCGAATTGTTCGACTAACTGTAAAGATTAGCTATTCCGTAAGATTTATTTTGAGCAATGGTTGGAATAATCATCTCATCTTAAGATAAGCTTTTCTATAATAACTGCCATATAAGTATCAAGGTGGCTCCTTGGAGACCTTGTATAAATGGCATGTTAAACGTTTATTGTTAGGACAATAGATTGGTAAGTCCAATTATAAGGATCTGAACGTTGCCCAGGAAACAACAAATAAGATCATACAAATTCCTAATCATCTGTAAGTTGCCATTATTAGGCAGAGAATACTTCCTTTATTTCAGTAAATCTCGGGCCGAGATTTATTTTAAGGGGGTGAGGATGTAACACCTCGAAAATTCACGTCCTATAATGTGTTGACACGTGTCATAAAGTTTGAACGTGTGAAAGAATGTTATAAAAGGACTAAAGTTGACAAACATGGAAAGTATGTGTTTATACGGATTCTAAGTGTCAACTGTGAATAAATATAATGAACATTAACCCTACACAATGTTCATACCTTCAAACGAATGAATCATGGATCATACGAAGCTAAAAGTAAGAGATTACAAACTACAGGGGTTAAATGTGTCAACATGTTAAAGATATACCTCTGAGTGACCTTTTGACAATCCCGAAGCTTTGTAAATGTAAATTATGCTCACTAGAATGCACGATTAAAATTTCATAAAGTTTCGTTATCGTATGAGAAAGTTGTGATCAAATTCGTGTGCGAGGGGTTAAAGCGTAAACATTGGAAATTAAGACTTATCGGGTAACCATAAAGTTACCCAAGGACTTAACAAAGTATGGTTATGTCTTAAGGCCCATAAAAGTCAAGTTAGAGGGCTCGAAGTGCTAGAAAGCATGTTAAGATCAAGTGTAGAAGGAGCAGGGACTAAAAGCGTCAAAAAGTGCACAAGTTTGCATTTTCGCGCATAACTTACGTTCTGAATACATCCGGACATCCAAAAATTTATGTAAGCATGACTACATTATATTTTAGTGTTCGCCTTAAGAAAAATCCATTCGTCACGTCATTTGGATCAGTTTTGCACTTTCGGGACCAGATTCGATGTATTAGCCGTTGTTTAATTCACAACCACACATTCTAACATGCTTAGTCAGCGGATAAGGATGGAATTTAGGCACCATGACTTTGCAACACATGTATGGATGGAATTTAAACACCTAAACACCATAACTTTGCAACACATGTATGGATGGAATTTAAACACCTAAACACCATAACTTTGCGACACATGTATGGATGGAATTTAAACACCTAAACACCATAACTTTGCAACACATGTATGGATGGAATTTAAACACCTAAACACCATAACTTTGCAACACATGTATGGATAGAATTTAAACACCTAAACACCATAACTTTGCAACACATGTACGGATGGGATTAAGGCACGTTTTCCATGAAACGATCTTAACGGTTCGGGTATTCCTATAAATACCCCATGCCTTTCATTGTTTTAAAGCACTAGAATTCTGATTTGAGAGCTCTAAGTTGAAACCATTGTTTCATACCTGAGTTCTTGGATCGGGATTAGCATTCGGGGACCCTTCGTAAGTATTCTTTCGTTCTTTTCCTTATTTTATTGCTTTTCGAGTCAGAAAGTCAAACTTTGTTTGACTTTCAGCGTTGACCAGTAATGGTCAATGCGAAGTTCGTTTGAACTTCGCAACGTGAGTGTAATCACGTTGGTCATAGTCCCTTGGGACTATGCCCACTGATTACCACGTTGTCTAGGGTCGTAGGGTAGGCGATCTAATAAATCGCCTATACCTTCGAACCCGACCCAGTTTGGTCGATCATTAGGATCCGACCAAATACATTAGGTGACCATAGTATGTAGGGAATAACCTTCCGAGGTTATACCCTATGGTCGCTTCGTTTGAATAGTGGTATGACAGGTAGTATATATGCCTTAGGTAAATGACCAAAATACCCCTACGGGGCTTAAATTGTGATTAAACTCGTTTTGGGCATAATGGAAGGTATCCTACTGATACCACAACATATTTAAGGCATATTAACTTAGGAAACCTGTTCGTGATCCATTCGGTTACCCGTTACGCTTATTACGCGATCGGTTAGGTTTATGTAACAAGTTTACATAAATTAGCCGAAACGGGTCAAACCTTATCGGTTTTATCTCAAAATCCAGAAGGTGTTGAGTTTACCCATATTATACAAGTCTCCAAACTTGTCGGGTCTAAATCACATTCTATTCCGGTCTTCGCTTAAACGTGCGTAAGAACCGTATATTCCCTTAAGACTAACCGGTCTAAGCTTAGGCTTAATTAAAGACCCGTTAGCATTCTAATTAATTATTATTTATACCATCATTCCAGACTAGAGCTTTCCGGTAAATTGTACCTACGCTTACTTAAGTGACTACGGCTGAGTTATTAGATTCTTGCTATTTAAGACAGGAGCTAGCTCAGGTAAATACTTTTAACTTATTTTCCCTATACGGGCTTGGGGTACGGTATATAAAATACCGCTTGGTCGGGACGTTGAATCTTTGATTGAATAAATGATAATGAAAGTATTGAGACGTCTCGTTTAATATTGTTTTGTTTACTTAAAGCCTTTGGGGGGTTAATGACCGTGTCCCGGATATCCTTGGCATCATTTTACGAAATGGCCACGACCTAAGCACGGGGTGTAGGCATACACCTGACAGCTGCATTATAAAAAAACTGGTAATCCACTCCGAGGTATCATCCTTGTGGGCATTATACCGGAACTGGTAATCCACTTAGAGGATGATAGCCCGTGGGCATTATACCTGTGGCGTGTCAGTTAATCTAGTCCGGCCCTACAAACCGGCCCTAACGGACGACAAATAAGTAAAACTGTATACAAGATTATATACAAATAATTTTCCCAAGTTATAAAAGGTTAATTTTGCCTCTGTGCATTTTAATCGAAGTGTCAAAAGGTTTTGTGCCTAGTGCATCTAAATCAATTTTCTTAAACTCTTTTCAAAATGAGTCGGTTGAGTGTATTTACCAGTGAAAACTGACGTATTTTCCAAAAGGGTTAAGTGACAGGTACTGAACGTAATTGGCTGGAAGCTCAGGGCGCTAATAAGGAATCTTGCAAGTTCTAGGCGTCTAAAGTCTGTTGAACAAATGATATGTTTTAAGATCCGCCTGTGGATCCTTTACTTTCCGTTGTAATACTTTGATATTACGTTATATTCGGAATGTAATAATAAATATCCTTTGCTTCCGCTGTGCATTCATATATATTGTGTTGTTTGACTATTATGTTGCCAACCACGTCACGATACTCCCCCACCGGGCCCACCGGTGACACGTGGAAAGTCGGGGTGTGACATCAGAAGAGGAGAAGGAGGTGGTGGTGGTGGTGATGAACTGTTGATGATGAACCTGATGATGATGATGATGAACTTGTTTTGTTGATTTTGTGATTTGTGATTTGTGTTGTGGATCTGGATTTGTTGTTGTTGTTAGGGCACTTAGGGTTTGATGATTTGTGTAAATTTGATGTTGAATGAGTTATGGATTTGTTGTTGTTGTTAGGGATCTAGCTTCCAACACCCAGAATAGAATGAACTGCTGATGATGATAATGATGATGAAGAATGAACTGCTGATGAATGATGAACATGATTCTTGATTTTTTTATATAATTTTAATAAGACAGGGGCAAAAACGACTTTTCACACATTATAACAGTCAAAACTAACGTTGACTTGACAGAATCTGTTAACAGGGGGTAAGGTTGCAACATAACAGTGAACAGTGGGGGGTAAAATTGCAATTATTTCGTTAGGGGGGTAGACATGCCAATGACCCCTAACCTCAGGGTGTAAAATTGCAGTTTACTCAAAAATATAAAAATAGGGGGTGAAATGTAAAATGTAAATGTTGATTGAGTTTGAAGAGGAAGATAGATAGATAACCGATTCTTGAATGGCTCTGAAATTCTTGTGTTGTGGCCATGATGCCAATCTGCTCAGCACTCGTACGTAGTAATCTCTATCTATACAGTCAGTCAGTCGACGCACTGAGTATAATAGGGTTTCTTTGTTTGCTTGTTTGTTTGAATATGTATGTATGTATGTATGTAGGTATGTATGTATGTATGTCAGGTAAACTAGTGAAGGTGAACAGCTCCATTGAGAAAGTGAGGGATCTAGTTACAACAACTAACCTTCCTTCCATCGCAACTTTCCCCCAAAACTCTCTACACAAAGGCAATTGGGTTAAGCTAATTTGCGGTGCTAGCTTCGAGGTTAGTTACTCTTTGTTTGTTTGAATAATGATGATGATGCTAGTGTCTTCTTCTGATTTGTTGCTTGCATCAGGATGTGGTGGATATTAGGAATCTTTCTCTTGTTTACACTCTTGCCGGAGGTGAACTTCACTTCAACACCATACTTACTTACTACTTCATCATATTCATACTGCCTGCCTTTGCCTAATTGTCTGTCTGTTTGTTTTAGTTGATTGTATCGACTGTGCTGCTGATGCCGCCGTGGTCAATGCCGTCAATGAAGGAATCGATGCAGCAACAGCAATCTTCCCTATTAGAAGGCCTTGGGTTATGATTAGTGTCAATGATGATCAGGATCTTCACTTCCGAAAAGCCGGTATCCCTTCCATTTCTTTTTTTATATACACTCTACTCTTCTGATACATTACTCCTTTTGCTTTATCTTTCAAGTTTCATCACATTAAGGTTTCAAAAACACAATTTCACTTCTGCTATTGGAATTATTAACCAACCAATACACGAAAGCAGGATTCATTCAATACACACACACACACAATGGACCACTATGCCATGTATGTAGGAACTGTAAGGCTGTTGATGGGATGGGAATACTTGACGACGACATTGACTCTCTATTAGCTTAACAGAATTTGATCCAGATGATTGTCCAATCGATTGCTCAAGACCATGTGAAAATATATGTTCTGCTAATGCAATCTCCAACCAAGGTCCTTTCCTTCTTCAACTAGATAGAATATATTCTTTTTATAAGTTTGTTAAACATTCATACATGATATTCCATGTATTAGTTGCATAGTTTTTAGTTCTTAGCATTATTTTAGCCTAAGATTACATCCTTTAATATTGTGTTTGTGTTCTCGTTTATGCTATAAGTTTGTTGATTAACTTGTAACGTATGAAGCCAGGAGTAACAACAGAGCGTTGCTATGGCTGTGGACGTTGTTTTCCAGTTTGTCCATATGATAAAATAAGTTAGACGCTTTCTTTTCTTTCTTTTTTCACGTATTTGTGGGGTCTTTTCATGATAATACTGGTAAATGCTTCCATTAATACAGAAGCAATATCATATGTAAGAGACGCTGCTGCAACATCTAAACTTCTTGAGAGAGATGACGTTGATGCTCTCGAGATTCATACAAATGGAAGGTACTCTTTTTAAATCAGTATATGGACTGATTTTTTTTCTCCGTGTGATTTTATTGTGTTCATGTTATAGATAATAAAGATTACTTTTAAAATAACAACTTAAGTTAAGGGAAATTATGTTTGTTTGTTTAATAACATCTGCAGGCAGACCAGTTCGTTTAAAGAGCTTTGGAATGGTTTGGGAGATTCTGTCAATCATCTAAGCCTTGTGGCAGTAAGCCTGGAACCAACTATAACTTAATATTCTTTTCATCACATGCAAAGGAGCTCTTTATGTCAGCTGAAACATGTCACTAATTCATTATTTGGAGCTAAAATTACCTAATTGTCCCCAAGCCAATTTTACGGCTATCTTTGTAATTTTCCTTTTGGTCTCTAAGATTTAGTTTGACTTGAATGTTGATAGCTTGTGCTATGATGGGAAGGGTATTTTGGACATTTTATTATATGCATGTAGAACAGATTGCTGCAATTAGGCTCATGCTGATTTTTAGCTTCAAAACTAGTACCCTTTCTTCCAAGTGAAATTGTAGTGGTTGTCTTTTTGTGTCATCTTATGTTAGGCTCTTTCATTTATATTAAATTCAATCTATAAATACAAAAAATATATGTTAAACACTGTTTGGGGTCCACAAAGTAATACTTCTATTTAAAAGCTGTAAATCCACTTCAAACAATTCGCATCGATCCCAAGGGTAGTTTAGTCATTTCGTTTATATTCATGTAGAGACACTTCTTTCTATTTTTATAGGACATGCTTGATCTTAGGCCCATTTCTAAAATACCATTTGATGTATTAGCAGTTCTATTTTGATTTCAAGAAGATGTTGATAGCTTACAAGCCAACAAACGTACCCAGTTAAATCCCACTCATATGATAGGGTATGGGGAAGATGTTGATAGTTTCATTAGACTATTTAAAAGTATGACTAGCATAGGTTGTATCTGTCATTAAATTTTGTAACAAAATCATAGTCAACATTGTGTGTTTGAACAAGTATTGGTTTGTCCGTAAGAAGTCAAAACTTTCTTTTCTCAACAGGGGAAGTTTATAGATGTGAATTTAAGAAAAAATTGTCATAACTGCAGGTTAGCTTACCCTATGTTGGAGATTCAACTGTCTCCATGATGAACAAGTTGTACTCTATCCTAGAAAACAATCTTTGCTGCTTGAATTTATGGCAGGTATGTACAATATTGAAAAACGTTTAAGAAAACTGAACCTTTTCCAAATGCCACCGGTTTTTGGTATAGTTTTACTCTTTATATTCATAATCTCATTTACTTCATTTTGACTGCAATCACTAAAGTTATATAATTGCTTATAATAATTTCTTCTAAAAAATCTTTATAAGGACTCTTCGTTAAAAAAAGAAATCAGATGTTTCACCAAATTTAAAGATATCACTAAATTTGCATACAAGTCCCTGAACTTTGTTTTTACATGATTAAATCGCTAGACTAACGAAATGTCTTTAACATAATCATGCAAAAAAGGAACTTATCGTTGAATTTTCAAAAGTCGAGTGATTTAATCATGCAAAAAAGGAACTTATCATTGAATTTTCAAAAGTCGAGTGATTTCATCATGCAAAAAAGGACTTGTATAATAATATTAAAGTCTAGGTTTATCCATGAATGTAACAGATTATAAAAGATTTGACATGAGTTAGGTCATTTAGTGTCGCTTTCTTGTTTTCCGGTTGTGCTAATTTGTATCGTTTGCCCTCCATAGAGAACTCAACCGCGTCTAATTCAAATGCTTTGATTGGAGGAATTGCTTATGGCGGCTATGCCCGCAAGGTCAGTAAGTTTCTTTAAAACAAAAGTGATAGTTTCCGCTGCTGAGAGTAGAGCAATTTTTTAATTTTGGTTTGGTTGTGAGTGATGTTGTTTTGTACAGATTGTGGGAAGGGTTTTGAGTGGTATGCAGTCAGAGGGTGGTGAGATAGAGTCAGATCCAGATCATCTGCTCATGGCAGTTATCCAAGCCATGACCTTAGTAGGAGGGGTCAAGTCATATAATATCACTTGCTCATGATTCCTTACATTGTAATTTGTAAATGTTTTCCAATACAATCCTTTTCAAGTAATTAAGTTTGATAATATTAGACAAGTATTTATAAGTATTATTTAGTATTAGTCATAATTATATATTCCCTGTATACTCTATTATCAATACAATAACATACAACATTATTACGTTGGTTATCTTGGCACATAGCCAACCCTAATTTTTTCTGCCGCCACCTTCTCCAATCGCTGCACAATCAGCGCCGCCAACCATACCCTCTTCTCTCAATGGCTCTCCTTCAACCCTTTACCGCAACAGACAAACAAAGCCACAACTCTCATAAATTCGGTTTCACTATTTCCCCCACCAATTATGGTCATTGGAAAACCATGCTACACTCGTTTCTTGTCACAAACAAGTTGTACGACTATGTTGATGGCACCATTCCTTGCCCAGAACCTTTTCTTATCGTCCCATCAGCCGAGAAAGACCACCCTCCGATCACCCAGACAAACCCTAATCATGCTACATGGGTCGCTAATGATGCTCACGTCCGTATGTTGCTGTTATCTACAATATCGGAAGGCACGTTTCAGCATGTATAGGGCGAGACATCCAGGGAGTTATGGCTTTATGGGTTGCCCTGGAACGCGCCTTTGCTCCTCATACAATCTCACGTGAGTACACCCTTAAATGTCAACTTTTACGTATCAAGATGGAACCTAATGAAACTAGTTCTGCTTATCTTCTTCGTGCCCGTGAATATGCTGATGCTCTCGTAAACATAGGGGAGCCGCTCAAGGAAAAAGATTTGGTAATGCTTGTTGTCGCATGTCTTCGTGAGAAACATGATGGTTTTAAGTCACAAATTGTGGGTCGACAACTTCCCACCGCCTTTACTGATTTACATGCACTACTCTCAGATCATGAGTATATGATCAGAAAGCCAATGCCCTTCAGCAGTCCAGCCTTCCTTACCACCTGACACTGTCAATGCCCTTCAGCAGCTCCTGACACATCTTGGCCTTCAAATGCCGCAGCCTGCCTCACAATTTTCTTCCCAGCAGCCTTAGACCAACTATGCTTCCAGGGGCCGCGGTCGTAGAGGTGCACAAATCGGTTAATTTTAATAACCGATTCGGTTAACCGGTTATAGCGGTTAATTTGACCTTTTGACTTTAACCGGTTAATGCTTTAACCGGTTATTACTTTAACCGGTTATTTTTTTAACTGGTCCGGTTAATTACTTTAACCAGTGTGGTTAATTAACCGGTTATTTTCGGTTATTAACCGGTTTTTTGCCTGTTTTTGAATTTTTCGGTTTTTTTTTTTCGGTTAACCAGTCTACCGGTTAAAGAAACCGGTTAATAACCGGTTCCTAACTAAATACTTATAACCGGTTACTAACCTACGGTTAAAAATAACCACTAATCGGTTATTCCTAAATCGGTTATTAATCGGTTACGGTTTCGGTTAATAACCGGTTACGGTTAATTAACCGGTTATTTTGTGCACCTCTACGCGGTCGTGGTTCTTACGGTCGTGGCCGGGGTAGCCGAAACAACCCTCGCAACAACTATGCAGATTATCGTTCACAACCAACAACCAATTGTCTTCCAGACACCAGTTGCAATGGACACTCATCCATGGATCAACAAAGTCTTGACCACTCAGAGTCGTATTATGGTAAGGATTCTCTTTATCTCGGCAATGGTGAAAGTCTCCCCATTTTACACATCGGCTCGACCAAAATTTATTCCCCCACACAAAACCTTTATCCTTTCAAATATTCTTTATGTCCCTCAACTTAAACGAAATCTCCTTTCTATACAAAAATTTGGTTCTGATAATCATGTGGTTTTTGAATTTCACTCGACTTTTTTTGTTCTGAAGGACAAGTTTACACGTAGAACCCTCCTCACTGGTCCAAGTGACAATGGGCTCTATTCTCTCCCCCTGCCGCTTCCTCGTCCTGTTCACAAAGTTGCTTTTTTCACTGTTCGTGCTTCTGCTGACACATGGCATCGAAGACTTGGACATCCACATCCAGACATTTTGAAGTCTATGTTATTTACTTGTTCTCTTCCTGTTAGCAATAAAAGTTTGAGTTCCTCTTGTAATTCGTCACATGGGGAAATCCTCAAAACTTCATTTATTACCTTCCACTTTTTCCAGTCAACGTGTGTTAGACTTAATCTTTTGTGATGTTTGGGGTCCCGTCCCGGTTAAATCATTTAATGGTGATTCTTATTTTCTGTTATGTGTTGGTCATTTTACACGTTACATGTTGATTTTCTCGTTAAAACATAATTCTGATGTTTGTGCCACTTTTAAAACATTTCATGCAATGGTTGAACGACAATTTAACACAAAGCTTAAATCTATTCAAACTGACTGGGGAGGAGAATTTCAACCTCTTTCGCCTTTTCTCTCTTCTCTAGGTATCATTCACCGCCTCTCATGTCCTCACACCAGTGAACAAAACGGGTTTGTTGAGAGACGCCACCGACATGTGGTGGAAACATGTCTTACTCTTCTTGCTCAGTCGGGCGTTCCTAAACATTTTTGGAATTTTGCCTTTGACATAACCGTTTTTCTCATAAACAAAATGCCCTTCGTGTTGCCTCCAAAATTTCACCTTTTGAACACCTTTTTAAACTCAAACCTGACTATTCCTTCTTACGGGTATTTGGTTGTAAATGTTACCCTCATCTCCGCCCCTACAATTCTCATAAAATGGATTTTCGCTCCTTACCATGTCTCTTACTTGGTTATAGTCCAGCTCATCATGGGTATCGTTGTCTTAGCCTGCAATCCAAACGACTTTATATTTCTCGTCATGTTCGTTTCAATGAACAATTCTTTCCCTTCCTACACCAATCTTCCACACCACCACCGCAATCCCAAGCCGACCCCTATGTCTCATCCTTTCCTATCTCTTGCTTCTCACCCACACATGACCAGGTTCCATCCAACGAACCAAATCTCTCACAACCACCAAACACCTCGGACCACCTCCCTACCTCACCACAATCGGCCCACAACCAGCCGTATACACCTGCGACCCTAAATCAACCCACTACACCTACCCCATGCCCAAATGACATCCCGCCTGACCACACCACCTCAGCCGCGCCCACTCCACCACCACCCGAACCCACAACCCAACCTCTACCCATCCACCCACTGTTCCAGCAAACAGAACCACTTCCAGCACCAATCCAACCGTAACCTCCTCCAGGCCAGTCCACCTACGACAAAATCCACCTAAAACAAAACGGTTTGATCCCTCTGCCTTCCGCACCACCACCAGCCCACCTGTCACTGAACCTACCAGTTTCACTATTGCTAACAAGGATCCTTAATGGCAACAAGCCATGTCTGAGGAATACAGGGCTTTAATGAAAAATGGTAAGTGGACATTGGTTCCACCAGTCTCGAATGCTAATGTGGTTGATTGTAAATGGGTGTACAAACTTAAACGGGATCAACATGGGGCTATCAAACGCTACAAGGCATGCTTGGTTGCAAAAGGTTTTAATCAACAAGCTGGTGTTGATTATCATGAAACCTTCAGTCTGGTTGTCAAACCGACTACTATTCGGGTTGTTCTTTCACTGGCAGTCAGCCGCGGCTGGTCCCTTTGTCAGTTGGACGTTCAGAATGCGTTTTTACATGGTGATTTAAAGGAAACTATTTATTTGCGACAATCATCGGGTTTTGTGGACCCTGCAAAGCCGAATCATCTCTGTCTACTAGATAAGTCTTTATATGGGTTGAAACAAGCCCCTAGAGCATGGTTTCAATGATTGTCCAAGGCTTTGCATCTCTTGGGTTTTAGAGGATCTACAACTAATCCCTCTCTTTTTATTTACTCCTCTGCAGGCACCTTTCTATACATGCTCGTTTACGTTGATGATATTATTTTAACAGGCAACAATAATGCAGCCATTGACCATGTTGTTTAGAGCTTAAGTTCTACATTTGCTCTTCAAGATATAGGTCCTCTTTCTTATTTCAAATAATTATGTTTGATAATATTAGACAAGTATTTATAAGTATTATTTAGTATTAGTCATAATTATATATTAGAGGGTATTAGTGTGTAATTTTATGCATTCTATTTATACTCCATGTATACTCTCTATTATCAATACAATGATAATCGCTAAAAAGTTCAAATATTTTGTTATATACGGCAGTTAAATTTGCCAAAAGTGGTAATGACTTGCACAAAAATATCCTAAAACACTCCGTAAGTGAAAACCCGAACCTCTAAAACCCTACTTTTCATAAAAATCTAAGAAAACAAGCAATTTTAGTCTGTCGCGGGGCGCGCCAGAGTTAAGGTGGGTCTTCGCGGGGCGCGATAGCTGTCACACCCCAACCGATGACGGAAACATCGGGGCATGGCACTGAGCGAAACAGATTGTCCAAGAGAAATTTCATAACAACCACTTTTCCGAATAGTTAATATTATGTCCCATACCATAACCAATTAAGCAAAATCAGTTATTACAGACAACGATATCTCAAAGACGAATAGCATGTTCCGACAACTCAGATTTAAATAAAAATAAATTGTCTTTGTTGGTTTCTAGAATCTCCTAGGCTCGATTCCATCAACTAGCAAGCAAGCATCCTAAGCACATGTCACATACGTTAAAATAGAGGTCAATACACATAGTGTAAAGGTGAGCATACAAGTTTAATAGATAAAATAGAGTTCGAAATCGTTTACGCATAACCAGCATGTAACACGTATAATGCGAAGCTAGTAGGTTATCGACAATGAAATATGCACAAACTAGACTGCGAGTTGTAGAATGCGCAACACATATCACCACCATGACATGTGAGAGGTAACCTTAACAACCCCTGTCCACGACAGGTGCTGAGTCCAAACAAATAGTACTATCGTTGCTAAGGCGTCAGGCAACAGTCACTGTGTTAACATAACAAACAAGCATTCATCGAGTTACAAGTAACATGCAATAACGGTCAGTTGTGTGATTGGTTGTGATTTAGAATAAGTAATGTATGTAACACCCAAATGTGCGTAAGCAAAAAGGGATCGAGTATACTCACAGCGATGGAAATGGATTGAAGGGAGCACTAGGGTTATTAGCCTGAACAGTTAACGATAGCATAAGCGAAGGGCGGTGCGTAAAACGGTGAAAAGTGACCAAGTGTCGAACGGCAATCCGATCGGATGGCAATCTGATCGGATGGTCACTCGATCGGATGTCAATCCGTTCGGATGGTCATCCGATCGGATAGCCATTCGGTCGGATTGACATTCGTTTGGTAAGGATGTGTTTGTGTATGATGGCTTTGAAGTTTTCGTTGTAGCATTATGAAAATAGAGAAGTATCTCTACCCTTCAGGCCGATCGATCGAACGGTCGTTCGATCGGATAGCGATCCGATTGGCAGGACACTTAGTGAGAACAAGTTCACAGTAGGACGGTCACTCGATCGGATGGCAATCCGATCGGATAGCAATCCGTTGGAAACTGTTGTTCTTTGAAAAATTGAAAATGTTTAAGTTTTGAAAGCTCAAGTGCAATCCGATCGGATTGCGGCTCGATCGGATGGCAATCCGATCGGACGGCAGTCCGTCCCAACGCAACTGATCGTTTTGAACTTGATTATTTTTTAAAGTTTGCGGTTTGTTCGAGACGGTTTGACTACGTATTAAACAACAGAACCTCGTCAAGTTCCAAGTCGTCCGATCAAACAGGAATCACCCAAATCCGATCAGTTTACTAGTTTGTGATGGTTGTTCTTGCTTTACCCGAAATCGGTTGTCTCCTTGATAGTAACCAGATCTTGAACTAACTCATCACTATGAAAGAGTAGAAGATCAGAACGAGCTCCAGTTCTACCGGTTTGAGTGCATTGAGTGTAAAAGAGTTGAAAGAAAGTTGGAAAACCATCTTTCAATCCTTTTCTCTTTGAAAATGTTTAGATCTATGCAAAATCATTGTTCATTCATGTGGAAATCTTTCAGATCTAAGTTGTTCTTGGTGGAATGAAGCCAAATCTTGAAGTTCATAAGAACTTCATGATGACATCATCCTTGAACACCTCAAATCCGTTGGTTTCACGGTTAAAAGTTAAGATTCAAAGGTGAAAATGATGAAGAAATGCGTGTAGATCATAGAAGTACAAGATTTGAGTGGGAAACTTACAAGAATCGAGAGATATCGAGAGAAAAGAGGGCTTGAGTGCTGCTGGTCGAATGGGGGAGCTGTCACATCACAAGTGATGTGACATGAGGGTATTTATAGGGTTTCCAAAAGAGGAAAGTGCATAAGTGTCGGATCGGTCACCAATCGGATAGCGGTTCGATCGGATGGCCATTCGATCCAGGTGTCCGGCGTGTTGAGTTTTGTCGTTTCGATTCGCGTGTTAAGCGTTGCGATTCGATTCGAGTGAGTGATGCGATAGTATTACCCATTAGTCACACAAATAACTTAACCACTATATCTAACATACAATCACTATAAATAACTTGCGTTTAGCGTTCGCGATTAGATTGTGGTGCGATAGAATTGCGATTGCGATTAAACACCTCAATATAAACATAACATGCACAAGTAACACATAATAGCACACACACGTAACAGAATATCCAGAACACATAATTCGAGTTGCGATGCGATAGCGATGCGATTAGTGATAAGTCGATTAGCGATCAAATATGCGATTAAACCTTGATTATTAATAGATACTCCACATAATACAACTAAAAGAAATAAATAATAAAATTCGATTACAAGTCAAAAGTATGATTTGATGGTCAAGCAAAGCAAAGAGTGACAGATCGCAATTAGCAATATTTTCTTCCTTTGACTTTGACTTTGACTTGTATTTTGACTTTCCAAAAAGCGGGTTGTTACAATAGCCCTGGAGTCACCGTATAAGGATGTGGGACACGCGTCGTCCACGTAGCGAAGCTAGGGTGTGACACGGCAGCCCTAGTCGTAGCTATGGTAGCTCTGGCGGGCCGCGAAAGATGGCCTTAAGGCCGTCGCGGGCCGCGATAAACTCGAAAAGTTGCTATAAATGGGACGTGCATGGGCAGTTCATTTTTGCTCGAAAAATTCCCTCAAAACCACCATATTCTGCTCAAATATCAACTTATTAGTGTCGAGACGCTGCTACGATAACGGGGTAATAACTCGATCACTGCTACGATACAATGTCCGATCGATTAAACCGATCCGATGAATGTTTAAGTGCTGCCTGAATTCGGGCTATACTTTGTCATTCGTCGTGAGGGTTTCGATCTCGTGAATTATCGTAAATGTTGAATTAAGTTACTAACCTAGTTTCGTTTGCATTGCATATTTAACTAGGTTTACCAGCTTATATATTTTAACAAATGTAATATATTTTATTATATCAAACTTTAAGATGTTATATATTTGTTTCTAGGGGAAAATATATATAATATCTTTTTAGTCGAGATCGTACAACTTCGTCATATTTTTACTATTCTATATAAATACGAATTGTATTAAGTGTACATATATATTTTAGTCATTTAAATCGTTTGATCATTTAAACAAGAAAATATCCAAATCATGTGAACCTAGAAATCATCATCTCATCGTATTCTTTTTTTTCGCTTGTTTGGTACCTTATTTATTGATATTTTATTAGGGTGATTTCGATTATTTTTTAGATTCCACATATTCCTGTTCGTGCAGTAATTCTCGTGGAACGTTTCTTCTTCGCAACCTGTGAGTAATCTCTTCCATTTTCCCCTTTTTAACTTTTCAAATTTTGGGTTGTATCATGTTACACGTTTTGATTTACTTAACATGCTATGATCAAGTGTTATTATGTGATTGTCTTATGTGTATACTATTATTCTATATGTTGTCTGATGTCAAGTCTATTGCATGCTATTGTATCTAGTGGATCCACGACTGACTAGGTTCCCCACGGCCATGGGTTGTAGTCTAGTATCGCCAACAGTATTAGACTCGCTCGTCGGGGCTTGTGCCTAATGCACGCTATTGTCAGGAGTCTATTTATTTTGGTTGTTTGTGTTGTTATTTGATTGTGTATTCTTGTTTGGTAAATTTGGATATATGGATATGTTGACTATGTTGATGATATGAAACAATTTTCATACTAACCTTGAGGTGCATGTTAAAAATATATTTTTTAAAAAATAAATATAAAACTATTTTCAATAAAATGAGGAAATTATTCACCAACATATTTGTTGACTCAAAAATATATTTTTCTAACGTGGTACAGGTTTTCAAAGTCGATGAACAAATGATAAGGACACGTAGCATGAGCCTTAGGAAATTAAATTGAAATCTTATGATATGTTTGTTTTTGAGCAGTGTATGAGTAATTTTGATTATTAAATGTTATTTGACAATTTAAATGGACATACTTTAAATGTCGTAACAATGATTAGTTGTCAAGAGCTATGCGCAATCATCATGCCCCGTACCTTTCCGCTGCGAGTCAGGGTGTGACAGATTGGTATCAGAGTCAATGACTATAGTGAATGATGTTTAGGTTATTAGACCCTTAGACTTAGTCTATAGTTGATCAGGTACCTTAGGTACCTTATATGCTTAATTGTTGATTTATCTTAGCTTGTAGATATTTAAAGTAGGCATGATTAAAATTTTCTAATGTCACACACATATGCATGTGGACATACTTAATTGTTATATGCTAAGTATTATATGCCTTAAATGACAATACATGCTTTATTACTATATTATTTCTCTAAAAAATAGTTCTAAAAGGAATGCTTTAAAAATAAATAGTTTTAAAAGTAAAGAACTTTAAAAAAATGAATTGTTTATAAAACATGTGGTTTTAAAAAGAAGGGTAAAAATGAACTATTCAATTAAAAAACGAAGGTCTTAAAAAGAATAATTTTAAAAACAAATAGTTTTAAAAAGGAAACGATTTTAAAAGGAAACGATTTTAAAAACGATTGACTATTTTAAAAAGGTTAAAAACAATTTTCTTTTAAACTACATTTATAAAAACCAAATTATTAAAGAAATATGTATTTTTTGTAAAATTAAAACGTATTTTGTTAAATAATAATCGTGAAATAAAGAAATAAAAAAAGTTAAGTAATTACACAAATAAAAATACTAAAAGAATTTTGTAACTTACATTAAACAACATCTAAACTATAAAAAGATTATAATACCCTTATGCTTAACTAAAAAAATAGCGGTTAAAAAAAGAAACGGGTTACAAATAAGTTAACCGGTTTATATATGGGTTGGCATCATGTTTATTTAAATGGGTTGAGAAGGTAGTATGTAGACAACTAGTGGATGCCTCGCCCACATTGCGGGGCGATGGCCGAATAATGAGCGAGTGTTAGGCAGCTAATTGATACGAAAAACAATTAAATCGAGTCAACTAATTAAAACAAAACACTTTTATAGTTTTGATAAAAAAACTAAAACAATTGCAATATTGTAATTTTTAACTGAGGGAAAGTTGTATTTTTTGACTGGGGTAAAATCGTAATTTGTCAAAAGCTAAAGTGATGGTTGTACTGTAAATTTGAACCAGGGGCAAAATTGTAAATTTTCACATGGGCAAATTCTTAACTTTGAACTTGGGGTAACATCGTAAAATAAATTTGCACTAAGGGCACAATCGTAATTTTAAGCTGGAGGCAAAACCACAATTTTATTTTGAACCTAGGGCAAAATCGTAATTTTGAGTTGGAGGCAAAAACATAATTTTATTTTGAACTGGGGAAAAACGTAATTTTAAACCTAGTGCGAAATCATAATTTTTTAAACGGGGAAAATCACATTTTTGAACATTTGGCAAAATCGTAATTTTTAGCTGGGGGCAAAAACAAAATTTTATTTTGAACTGGGGGGCGAAAAGGTAATTAAGAGCTGGGGGCAAAACCAAAATTTTATTTTGAATCGGGGGAGAAATCGTAATTTTGAGCTAGGGACAAAAGCGTAATTTTACTTTGAGCTGAGGGCAAAAACGTAATTTTAAAATGGATATAAAATAATAAACTGGTTGATCCAATGGGGGAGGGCCAGGGAAAAGCGTAATTTTGAGTTGAGAGCAAAATCGTAATTTTGAGATGGGGACAAAAGCGCAATTTTATTTTTAGCTGTGGGCAAAACGATAATTTTAAACAGTAGTAAAAACGTAATTTTAAAATAGATATATATAAAATAATAAACTCGTTGGTCTAACGAGGGAGTGTCAGGCAGCTGCCTGGTACTATTCCCCCAATTTCTAAACGTATATGTAGTATAGTATAGTATAGTATAATTAAGTATGGTAAGAAAAACGTCTTGATGGATACGTGAGAAGCCATGGGCATGTGGAAATGTGCATTCGTGGTGCCGAGGGAAACACGTGGCTGGTTGTCATCTATTAGATCGGTAAAAGTGGAATCGAATGTAGTGGGACCAGTGGTAGTACATACATCACGTGGCCAGAAAAAGATATATCACTTTGGTCCCCCCTCCATTACCACCTCAAAGTAAACAAAGCTCAATCTAATCTAATCTTCTAGACTTTACCCCTGCTTTTACTTTTCTTTTCTACGCATATTCTATTCTATGCCTTTATTTTTATATATTTTATACTCATTGTGCGTACGTAAACAAAAAGGAGTTAACTTACTTAGAGCAGGTTGGGTGGTGCGTGATACCACCCCATCACGCGTTAATCCACCACGGAACACCGCCGCCGCCCCTTGCATCACGCGTGGAAAAGTTAACGCGTTGAATGTATAACGCGTTGGAAATCAAAAAAGGACCGTTGATGGGTGATCGTTGGGGGGTAAAAATGAACGTTGGGGTTTTTTTTTTTTTGAATGTTATATAAATCTATTTTAACCCAATACATTTCATATCAAAATTTATCCAACTCACTTCAAAAAATCATACAATTCTCCATTTGATTTCAAAAAATATTTTTACAAGAAACATGGAAGGTTCAAGCAAGAGAGGTGGGGGTTCGAAAAAAAGAGGTTCGGGTACGAAGAAAAATCCCGTAAGACCCAAGGTTCGAGCGAATCTTGGCGAGCCGACGTGCTTTAGGTTGCAAGACGAACCCGACCAAGTCCCACCCTTTCAAACCCAACAATATCCATCCTTTCAATCACAAACGTACCAAAACCAACCGTTCGTTCCACCGTTTCAACCTTACCAATTTCAACCCCAATCGTTTCCAAACTTTCAAACCCAACCCCACCAACTCGACCCACTACTAGAAGACAACACCCTCATCCGTCAATTTGCAAACGCGTATCGTGAACCACAACAAAGTCTTGACGACGATGAAGATGATGATTACGTTCAAGATCAACAACAAGAAGAAGAGGAAGAGGAAGAAGAAGAGGAAGATGACGTTCAAGAAGTCGTCCCAACCGTCCGACAACAATGGACGAGCAAGGAGGAGGTGTCCTTGGTGCAGGCGTACTTGCACATCTCGGAGAGCAGGAAACATGCCAACGAGCAAA
This sequence comes from Helianthus tuberosus, assembly GCA_030545235.1. Taxonomy (NCBI): domain Eukaryota; kingdom Viridiplantae; phylum Streptophyta; class Magnoliopsida; order Asterales; family Asteraceae; genus Helianthus; species Helianthus tuberosus. The sequence continues at coordinate 605,795 of CM060352.1, read as the reverse complement.
GAAAGGATGCGTTTTGGAGACGGGTCATTAATCATTTTAGACAACTTCCCGGTGCAAGGATACGAAACATGGACCAAATGACGTCGAAATGGACGGATTTGAACGGGAAAATTAGCAAGTTCAACTCTTGTTTCATTCAAAAGGTATGTTTTTTATTAAAGTTTAAATCTTTTTTCATTGAAAACTGTTTTTTTTATAAAACACAGAAACAGTTTTTATTTAAAAAAAACAGAACAATTTAAAAAAAAACAGAACAGTTTAAAAAAAAAAAAACAGTTTTAACAAAAAAACAGAAAACAGTTTAAAAAGAACAGAAAACAGTTTATTAAAAAAAATACAGAAAACTGTTTTTTTAAATAACAGAAAACTGTTTTTTTAAATAACAGAAAACTGTTTTTTTTTTTTATAAAAAACAGAAAACTGTTTTTTTTAAAACAAAATATTTTTTTTTTAAAACATAACCTTTTATATTTTTTGTATAACTGAAACCCACAAAGTGGAGCGAGCGAGGCGACAATCATGCGACAAGCCACCGAAATGTATTGCGATGTCTACAAAAAGAGGAGTTTTCCACACGTGGCCGCATGGGAAGTTGCGAGAAATCACCCGAAGTGGGTCCCCGTTGAGTTGGTTGACATGCGTGGTCCTACGGCTCCAAAAAAACGAGGAGGTTCGAAAAGATCAAAGACATTCGATTCGGGGAACTACACGACTTCTGCGTCGGATAACTTGCCCGAAATGAACTTAAACGACGACCCCCTCGACGAACCCGATCAACCCGTTGACGACCCCGTTGAAGAAGATACACCTACAAGGCCACGCCGCAGGAGAGGTGGTGAATCGTCAAGCAAAGGGAAGGAAGCGGTGGCGGAGTCGATCTTTTGAATCGAAGAGGAGAAAATCACGCGATACAAGAAGGCCGAAGAAAGAAAAGATATAATTATGTCCGCAATAGTTGAACGCGAGCAGGTGTACAAGGAACACTTGAAAACGGTTGAAAGACAAAATGATTTAAAAATCTTGTGTGAAAAGCACAACCATCTCGACGAACCGTTTAAGTCAATTGTCATTCAACAAAAGCGCGAGATTTGCGCAAAGTGGGGTTGGGAGATGCCACCCGTTTAGTTTTTTTTCCAAGGTTTAGTTGTTTTTTTATTTTGTTATGTAATTTATTTTTTAAGTTTAATGAAATTTATATTTTAGTGTTTTATTGTTAATTTCTAATTTTAAAATGAAAATTAAAAAAATTTGGGAGTGATAGAATCCCATCACTAGTGATACCACCCCCACTACAATTCTATCACTAGTGATAGAATATTGGATGATGACATGACATGAGTTGATTGGTGCTTGGTAGTGATAGAAATCTATCACTAGTGACAACCCCTTCTCCCTTTAGGGTGTCCGGAGTGGATGGAAAACCCACTCGGCAAAGCCGGTTTACCACACGGTAATACCGTCGTCGGTGGGTTTTGCCGCTCAGTGAAGATGGAGACGCGGTAATGGGTTGCCGAAGCGGGGAGAGGGAGGGAAAGAGAGAGAATGGGTGTGTGTGGTGGGGGTGGGGTCCATGGCATCTCAACCAATCACACATTTTTCCTTTTTTTAAATAGTTTACCAATTCATGAAGTGTCTAACCATTACCAACACTTTTGAGCATAGTTTAAACAATTAAGGTTGAATGACATGGCACACTCTCATTGGTTGATTTTGAAGTTTACCACTTTCAAGTGTCTAACCGCTCTCTACACCCTTAGTATATCATCGCTATTTTCCTTCTTAAATTATTTTATTATATATTAATAAATGAAGATGAAGACGTGTTTGTGTCCTATTTTGGAACAACCACAATTGTTGTTTTTAGAGTGTTTTTGGATGCCTCCTCTGTGTACAAGGTGTAATCACGTGAGAAATAGATGAGAAGGGGGCGTTTTTATTTGTTGTAAGACCAAACCCAACGCAATGCATTTAAGGTGCATTTGTGAAACCTATTTTTGTCAAAGGCAATAAGCTTTTCCTGCATTCTTGTCAAAGAACATGGATCTCACCAAATCTGTTTCATAGCGTGGGAAACCTAGATCCTAACAACTTAATAACCATCCCCCCCCCCCCCCCAACACGACCCTTTCATTCTCTCATCGGAGACTATATTTTGACAACCCATGTGAAATTATGAGTCGTGGAATGAAGCTATGAAACCCTACATCAGTTTAGCTTCACGTCATCACCACCCGTTAACACATATTGGCCTTCAGGCCGTCATAGATTCATATAAATACCAATTTGAAGTTCTGCTACCCAAATTAGGTGACCCGCATAGTAAACTACTCTTGTTTCGATCCTGTATAAGCATTGCCAAACTTTTCTTTGGTTTGAGGACATGCCAACCTGTACATATGGCAGCGTTGTTTTTTAACAAAGGTTTGCGTGAGACGATTGAGGAATTGGTGGTTTGTAAAGGTCCTTTTTTAGAGACTTCCAGTGGCGACTTGCTTCCTTACCTATGCTTTTGTGGCCTCGAGGGCCCAATCGTAGGGTGCTACAGGACCACATCTTAAGAGACAGCGACATATGTGGTATGGATTCTGATTATGTTTGTGCTTTGGCTTGTCTTCGTGATATGATTCCAAGCTTTGACTTCAGTGGTTTCACTAATAAGGACATCGCCCCCTAAAACCCAACATGCATTGGCGAGTGCTCTTTTTAGTAAAATTGTCCACGACATCGAAGTACAGTTTGACTTGACCATTAGACAAAAAGTCGTTTTTGAGTGTCTACGAGCACCACATGCACAAGATTTTCTTCTTGCTATACCGATAGATGAGTTAGGCCAGCATATGTCGCCGCTGGAGTACTGTACTATCCTTAAGTATCGCCTCATGATTTCTTTATTTCCAGTTGATGAGGTATGCCTTGTTTGTTATAAGGCGTGTTTGGATTCTTTTGGGGAGCATGTAGTTCATTGTTAGAGAGCTCTCGGGGTTCAAATACCGACATGATTTGGTTAGGGATGTCCTTTTTGACATATTCAGGCGCGTTGATATTTCTACTAAGAAAGAGGCACCCGTTAATTTCTTAACTGACCCGTTAGAAGGGAGATCTACCCTTTGACCAGCTAACATTCTGGTCTTTGGATGGGTAGAAGGAAAACATGCATGTGTGGATCTAACAGGGGTTTCCCCGCTTGTGGGCTTAGGGATAGTGCTTTCACGGTGGGTCAGGCTGCTTTGGGTAAAGTGACCAAACACGAGAAAGCATACCTTGATAACCTGCACGTGTTTATCCCATTTGCTTTTGATACTTTTGGTTTTCTGGCGTCAGATGCTGTGGACCTACTTAATTGAGTTCAAAGGGTCATGCATAGTAATGTTATGACCCCGAGATCTATGGGCGTAATTTTTAAAAAACTTAATTTTACTATTCAAAAAAGGGGTAGTGGTGCAACTTGTTTCCCGCTTACCATCTATGTTGATGTAGATGCATAACACCATAATATGTAATTATAATTTAATATTAAAAATAAAACCATTCATGTATCGTCCTTGTCATATACAGACCAAGTTTTCTTATGATAGTTTTTGTATTTGTATTTCTTGTTGTGATTATTAGATATTGTATACTATTTTTGAAGTGTACGTGTTATTGTTATTTGATTTAACTAACTTGCTAGTTTGAGTTGACGTTACTAAAAGTCTAAAAACTCTTTTACTCGTGAAACCTCAGAATCATTTTTAACTATTTACTCTGATATATTTGATCATGTTTATTTGTTATTACTTATTAACTGATTTCAGTATATATCTTACTAGTTTAGAACCCCGTGTATTACACGGGTTGAATAAATGTAATTTTATATATTAAATAATAAAAAGTTATATCTTTATAAACCCTGTATATTGTACAGGTTAAATAAATGTAATTTTATGTATCAAATAATAAAAAAATATATCTTTAAAAACCATGTGTATTACACAGATTAAATAAATGTAATTTTGTATACTAAATACTAACACGTCGTATACTTAAAAAATCCGTGTATAATTGGGTTGAATAAATCTACCAAATAATAAAAAAAAATTACATCCTTAAAATCCCCATATATTACACGTGTTGAATAGATCTAAAAAAAGTTATATCTTTAAAAACCATGTGTATTACACAAATTAAATAAATGTAATTTTGTATATTAAATACTAAAAACGTCGTATCTTTAAAAAACTTGTGTATAGTCGGGTTGAAAAATCTACCAAATAATAAAAAAAATTATATCCTTAAAAAACCTCGTGTATTACACGTGTTGAATAAATCTAATTTTACATAGCAAATGATAAAAAGTTATATCTTTAAAAACTTCGTGTATTACACGGGTTATATAAATATAACTTTGTATAGTAAATAATAAAAAAAGTTACATTTTTAAAAACTTCGCGTTTTACACGAGTTGAATAAATATAATTTGTATATCAAATAATAAAAAAGTTATATTTTTAATAAATTTGTATAACATTTAATATTAATTTATTATTTATATGTTTAATATAAGATAAGTAGGAAAGAGAGGTATTGGATAATATTTTATTAAAGTATGATATGATTTAATATTAATTTATTATTTAGTTAATATAAGATAAATATAGATTTAATGATACTTTCAATGAATGACACATGTCCAAAATTTGGTTTCTTTTATTATAGTAGATAGATTATTGATATTTACATCATATAAATAACATGTTGATGCATGGAGGTGTTATACCACATGCTTAGGGGGTTTTTCAAAAAAAAGTTGATATTACATTTTTAATCCCCAACTATTTGAATTTTTACTTTTAGCTTAAAAGTTTTTATCTTTTCAGTTTAACCTCACAACATTTTACTTTCAACTTTGGTCCCCTACACTTTTCATATGTGGCAAATTTTTTCATTTTACGTTTTGTTCTAGATTTTGCGGGTTAACATGATTCAACGTGCGTGTGTGGTTCAACGTTTTTACGTTTCGTTTTACGCTTCGTTCTAGATTTTGCGAGTTAACATGGCACAACATGCGTGCGTGGTTCAATGTTTTTACGTTTCGTTTTACACTTCGTTCTAAATTTTGCGAGTTAACATGGCGCAACGTGCGTGTGTGGTTCAATATTTTTACGTCGTCTATTTTTTTCCACTTGACAGGTTCGCCACAACACGCAGGTCCTAAATGGACTTAGTTATTATTTTCTATATTTTATGTTTCGGTCGTATTTCTTCGCAATAACACACTCTAACTTTAATGTTGGTGGTTGCTGACGATGGTATGACATTAGTGCTATTTGTCACGGTTTTACGCCCTCACCGCAACACGGGGGCCTTAATACTAGTTGATAGAAACATATACACAAGCCTCTCATGACTAACATGGGTTTCCTTGGGAAATGGTGGAACCATGTCTTTCATCAAATTTACATTTTTGAAGGTCTCAAATCACAAATCTGTGTCACTGTGTGATACGAAACATGATTTTTGCGTATTACTATAATTTCTAAATGTCTCAACATCACATCATTGGCCTAACCACCTAAGGTAATCCCCATAACTAAATCCAAATAAGGGTATCCGGGGCACTCTCGGGGAGAGGGTGCGGTGACCCCATTCCCCGATCGGGAACACCGCCGCCATCCCTGCGGTGACCCAAATCGGGGAGGTGGGTCGGGGTGAACTCACCGAAGAAGGAAGGGGGAGAGTGTGGGGCCACCATCTTTTCAAACCAATCAATGATTTCCTTTTTTTTTTTTTTGAATAAAAAAAACAAGTCACCTAATAGGGGAGTGCCGCCATCAAATTGGGGTGTGAGGGGAGTTTAAGAGGGGAGTTGACGTGGCATAACCTGATTGGGTGTGCGTAAGAGAGGGGACTCCCCTAAGAGGGGAGTGCCTCGATACCCTAATGCTAGTTATTCTCTCTTTCAGTATTAATAAATAAATTTTATTTATATTGTCTAATATACTTCTTTTAATATTAATAACTAATACATAGATATCACTTGTTTTTATCCTTATCCTTATTTAAAATTAATTAATAAATAACTTTAATTAGTGTCACTTGTCATTTTCTCCTTCAATCTTTTTATAATATTACTAATATATCTAAATCTAATAAATTATTAATATCTCTTGAACTAAGATGAAAAGAAATAATTCACAAATATTAAACTAATCAAAGCTCAAAGAATAAAAAATAAATTGAATCCATATCGTGTCTTATGCAGATAATAAATACATATTTAACCATTAACTATAGTTTACTCTATTAATATATAATATATAATAGTTTATTCATGTTTTACAAAAATAAAATTGTTAACTTTTTTTTTTAATTTATGGTGTTTTATGTATAGGTTTTTTTTTTCTTTTTTCATTTCTAACCCAAAACTTTTTTCTTTTGCAATTTAGACCTTTTGGTTTTTTACGTTTAACCCAAAGTTTTTCATCTTTTGCAATTTGACCCCAACTCTTTTTTACTTTCAATTTTGGTCCACCATACATTTCATCTTTCCCAAGTTTTTTCGTTTCGTTCAAAATTTTGTGAGTTGACGCACCTCAACTGTGTGTGGGTTCAACATTATTTCGTATATTTTTCCCGTTTGATTGACCCGTTGCAACACATCTATTTTTCTCTGTTTGACAAGTTCATTGCAACGCGTGGGTCCTGGATTGACTTAGTTATTTTTTTCTATTGTTATGTTTCGGTTTAATTTCCCTGCAACGAGTGTGCGTGATTCAAAGATTTTATGTCTGCTTTTCGCACGGCGTTAATTTTTCTGTTTTTATTTATTTTGTTTTTACGAGCTTTCCCGATGTTGGTGGTTGCTGACAGTGGTATAGTATTGGTACTACTTGACGCAGCTTTACGACAACCATTGCAACAAAGGACTTAATACTAGTAAATTAATAAAAGAGTAAATTACTTTTTGAGTCTTGTGTTTTAGTGGTTTTAACTGCTTGAATCTAAAATAAAAAAGTTTAACGACTTGAGTTCTCAACCGCTCATTTTATCACGTTTTGAGTCCAATTTTTAACACTTGTACTTTTGATTTTGGATTCAAGTGATTAAAACCACTAAAACACAGAAACTCAAAATGTTATAAAATAAGCGGTTCAAGACTCAGAAGGTTAAATTTTTTAATTTTAGATTCAAATAATTAAAATACTAAAAGAAATGGAGTTTGAAAGAAATTTAGTGTTAATAGAAAGAATGTTTTTCCTTTATTTACCAAATAAAAATAGGATATTTATTTCCAACCTATAAATAAGCAACCAATTGTTGCTTACTCTTGTTGTAAATTATGCATAGTGAGTTTTTCAAAAAACTTTTGGCATTTTCCATTTTTAGCTTGAAGGTTTTATGTTTTACATTTTAACCCCTTTGACTTTTTTACCTTTAACCCAAAACTTTTCATTTTTTACAATTTAACCCCAACATTTTTTTTTTCAACTTCCTAACCCCATAATTTTCATCTTTCGCAAGTTTTTCGTTTTACGTTTCGTTTTAAAATTTTGTGAGTTAACACTCCGCAACGTGCATGTGGGGTTCAACGTTTTTTCGTCTGTGCTTTCCCGTTTGACAGGCCCGTCGCAACGCGTCAATTTTTCCTGTTTGATAGATTCGTAGCAACATGCGGGTCGTAAATCGATTTAGTTATTTTTTTCCTATGTTTCTACGTTTCGGTCTAATTTCTTCGCATTAACACGCCACAACGAACGTGTGTGGTTCAACGTTTTTACGACCTTTTCTGATGTTGGTGGTCGTTGGCAGTGGTGTGGTATTGGTGCTATTTCTTCGCATTAACATTTATAATGTATCCGCGCCGCATCGCGCGCGGGTGTTATTCCTAGTTTATTTTTAAAGAAAAAGGGAAAACTGTACTTGTGACGGAGAGCAAAGAGAGAGAGAATGAGTTGAGTGAATAATTCCATCATCTCCTTCCTATCTATCTAATCTCTCTCTCTCAGACCAAACCAAACCAAAGCCGAAGTGTAGTTGATTGATGGCTTCCGGGAGCAGAGCAAGCTCAAGGGTCCAGAACCAACCTTCCACACCCTCCACAAGCGCTAGAGTCGATTCCATGAGCAAAGCCATTGCCCAGTACGCCCTCGATGCCAGACTCCACGCCGTCTACGAACAGTCCGGCGAGTCCGGCAAGTCCTTCGACTACTCCCAGTCCATCAAACCACCACCGACTCCATCGCCGAACAACAGATGACTGCTTACTTATCCAAAATCCAACGAGGCGGTCACATACAGCCCTTCGGCTGCATGATTGCCATTGACAACACCACTTTCCGAGTCATCGCCTTCAGCGAAAATGCCAGAGAAAGACTCGGTCTCGCCCCCCAGTCTGTTCCCAGCCTCGACAAGCCTGAAATCTTGACAATTGGGACCGATGTCAAGACCCTTTTCACCCCTTCAAGTGCTCTCCTCCTTGAAAGGGCTTTTCGGGCCCGTGAGATTACCCTTTTGAACCCTGTCTGGGTTCATTCCAAGAATTCTGGTAAACCCTTTTACGCTATTTTGCATAGGATTGATGTGGGTATTGTTATTGATTTGGAACCTGCTAGAACCGAGGATCCTGCTTTGTCTATTGCTGGGGCTGTGCAGTCCCAGAAGCTCGCTGTTCGGGCTATTTCTAACTTGCAGGCTTTGCCCGGTGGTGATATTAAGCTCTTGTGTGATACGGTTGTCCAGAATGTCAGGGAGCTTACCGGTTATGATCGGGTTATGGTGTATAAGTTTCATGAGGATGAACATGGTGAGGTTGTCGCCGAAAGCAAGCGGCCCGATTTGGATCCTTATATCGGCTTGCATTATCCTGCTACTGATATACCCCAGGCTTCCAGGTTCTTGTTTAGGCAGAATCGTGTGAGGATGATTGTCGATTGTCATGCTACCCCGGTTCGTGTGGTTCAGGATGATAATTTGATGCAACCGCTGTGTTTAGTGGGTTCGACGCTTCGAGCGCCTCATGGTTGTCATGCTCAGTACATGGCCAACATGGGTTCAATTGCTTCGTTGGCCTTGGCCGTTATTATAAACGGAAATGAAGATGGCGCGAGTGGAAGAGGGACGATGGGGCTGTGGGGGTTGGTGGTCTGTCATCATACTTCTGCTCGATGCATTCCGTTTCCTTTACGATACGCGTGCGAATTCTTGATGCAAGCGTTCGGGCTCCAGTTAAACCTAGAATTACAACTGGCTTCACAAATGTTGGAAAAGCGGATTCTAAGAACGCAAACTTTGTTGTGCGACATGATTCTTCGAGATTCACCAACAGGTATCGTGACTCAAAGTCCAAGTATTATGGATCTTGTGAAATGTGACGGGGCGGCGCTTTATTATCAAGAAAAATACTACCCGTTAGGGATTACACCGACCGAATCACAAATCAAAGATATTGTTGAGTGGTTATCAGCCTGTCACACAGATTCAACCGGTTTAAGCACCGATAGCTTAGCCGATGCAGGGTACCCGGGTGCAGCTTCACTTGGTGATGCGGTTTGTGGAATGGCGGTTGCTTACATAACTTCTAAAGATTTCTTGTTTTGGTTTCGGTCCCACACCGCAAAAGAAATCAAATGGGGTGGAGCTAAGCATCATCCTGAAGATAAAGATGACGGTCAAAGAATGCATCCGCGTTCTTCGTTTAATGCATTTTTAGAAGTTGTGAAAAGTAGAAGTTCGCCATGGGAGAATGCAGAAATGGATGCAATTCATTCTTTACAGCTAATTTTAAGAGATTCGTTTAAAGATCCTGATGAAAACAATTCGAAAGCGGTTGTTAAGGTTCAAATGGAAGAAATGGGGTTGGAAGGGGTGGATGAACTTAGCTCGGTTGCAAGAGAAATGGTTAGATTGATTGAGACTGCAACTGCTCCTATATTTGCTGTGGATGTCGAGGGTCGAATAAATGGATGGAATGCGAAGATTGCAGAATTGACGGGTTTATCAGTTAATGAAGCCATGGGAAAGTCCTTGGTCCGAGATCTCATTTATAAAGAATCAGAAGAAACTGTTACCAAACTTCTTGATCATGCTTTACAAGGTACTTGTTTTGCATTATCTTCTGAAAATCCTGTAGTTTTGATGTAAAGAAGATTTAAAGTTTATGGAGAAAAATATATAATTTTTAATGTTTATATACTCGAGAACAACAAAAAGATTCCAACTTTTTAGGGAAAAAATATGTTCTGATTTTTTTAAATAAACAAGGACAATATATGATTCAATTTTTATCTAGAAAAATACGATTTTAAGATGTTTGAATAATCAAGTTCAGCTCAAAGCTACAAACTTTGTGGTGTCTGAATACTCCAGAACACCATAAGGATTATATCTTTGTGGAGAAAAGTGAGCTTTTTTTTTGTGTGTAACAACTCAAGAACTACATGAAGACTCATATCAAAGGGCTTGTAGCCTAGCGGTATCAACTATAAGGTGTGATGGAAGGTGTCCCTACCCAGAGGGTTTAGGTCCTATAGTGGACAAAGGTGTAGATTTAGGAGTAGATTAGAGGGCGTGTGAGTTAGCCTGTCTAAAAAGAAAAAAAACACAGATTCATACTTCATGGAGAAAAATACGTTGATGTATGTTTGGTTTTAAAAAGCGCGCTTCAAGCACAAGGCGCAACTGCTGGGGCTCTTTTGCTCAACGCCTTTAGTATTTACAAGAAGCGCCCAAAAAGCGCAAATTTTAGGGTTTTTTTGGGGGCTTTTTGGCCTGAGGTGCGCACCTCATGTAACTGAGGCGTTTTTATGCATTAAAATGTTGTACCTTGGGTTTTTTTGCTTGTACATGTAGGTAAAATGGTATAAAAACCTTATATATAGCTATATTTTGGTTAAAGGAAGCTAAAAACCTATAGGATATGTATGGGATATATAAAAAATTATATAAACACCTTGCGCCTCGGGTACGAAAAGCCAACCGCTTTTGCGCGTCGCGTTTCGCGCCTCAATTTTAGACCTCGTCGCTTTTGTGCGCCTATTGCTTTTTAAAACCAAGGATGTATGAATGCTCAAGTACAACAACATAAAGATTCAAGCTTTGTGGAAAAAGATACGATATTTGATGTTTAAATACTCATGAACAACATAAAGATTCAAACTTGGAGGAGAAAATGCGCTTTTTTATGTTTCAGCTATGTACAAGAAAATATTCAAATTATGTCAAAAATACGATTTTTGATCTTTGAATACTCAAGAAAAGCATTATGTAAGGATTCAAACTTTATGAGGAAAATTACGATTTTGATGCTAAGACACCCAAGAACAAAACTAAGATTCAAATTTTATGTAAAAAGATACGATTAGTGATGTTTACATATGCTATTATTGTTTTTTTTTTTTTTTTTTTTTTTGTGAATTCATTCTGTAAGCATATATTTCTTGGGTGGAACTCACTTTGCACAGGTGAAGAAGATAAGAACGTTGAGATCAAACTAAGGACATTTAATTTGGCACAAGATGAAGACGCTGTTTTTGTGGTTGTTAATGCTTGTTCTAGCAAGGATTACACGAATAATATTGTTGGAGTTTGTTTTGTTGGTCAAGATGTTACAAGGCAAAAAGTCGTTATGGACAAATTTGTTCAAATTCAAGGTGATTACAAGGCGATCATTCATAATCCCAACGCTCTAATTCCACCCATATTTGCATCGGATGAGAACACATGTTGCTCCGAGTGGAACACCGCCATGGAGAAACTCACCGGATGGGCCCGTGAAGAAGTGATAGGGAAAATGTTGGTTGGGGAGATTTTTGGAAGTTGTTGTCGCTTAAAGGGTCCCGATTCCTTGACAAAGTTCATGATCATTTTGCATAATGCGATTGGAGGGCAGGATACTGATAAACACGTGTTTTCATTTTTTGATCGGCGTGGAAAGTACGTGCAAGCTTTGTTGACAGCAAATAAAAGGCTTAATTTGAGTGGTGAGGTTATGGGAGCATTTTGTTTCTTGCAAATTGCAAGCCCAGAGTTACAGCAAGCTATGAAAATACAACGACAACAAGAAAATAAATGTTTCGAGAGGATGAAAGAGTTGGCATATATCTGTCATGAGATCAAGAATCCATTAAGTGGCATTAGATTTTCTAATTCTCTTTTGGAAGCAACAAATCTAACCGATGATCAAAAGCAGTTGTTGGAAACGAGTGCCGCATGCCAGAAACAGATGTTAAAGATTGTGAAAGATGTTGATATGGAGAATATTCAAGAGGGGTTAGTTTTTTGTTTCTGATTGTTATAAAATTGGTCATAAAGCAATTGCTAACTTTTGAGTTTCAATGGCAGTCATTTGGAGCTCGAAAAGAACGATTTTGTACTTGGGAGCGTAATCGATGCTGTGGTTAGCCAAGTAATGTTTGCTTTGAGAGATGGAGGCGTACAACTGATCCGTGATATCCCGGAGGAAGTCAAAACTTTGACCGTGTATGGTGATCAAACAAGGGTTCAACAAGTTTTGACCAACTTTTTGCTGAATATGGTTCGCCATTCACCCTCCCCTAACGGCTGGGTGGAAATTCAAGTTCGACCTACTTTGAAACAGATTTTCGATGGAATGAGTGATGTGCATATTGACTTTAGGTATGCTATATTTGGTCTTGTTAGTATTAGTAAAACAAAAAAAAAAAAAACCCAACAAGAAATGTTTTGTTGTTCAGGATTGTGTGCCCGGGTAATGGTCTTCCAGCGGAACTGGTTCAAGACATGTTTCATAGCAATGGCAGTCAATGGAGCAGTGAGGAAGGTTTAGGACTGAGCATGTGCCGGAAAATCTTAAAACTTATGAACGGGGATGTTCAATACATAAGAGAATCCGAACGATGTTATTTCCATATCATGCTTGAACTATCTGTTCCACATAGAACCTGAAACCCAACCCAACTGACCGAGAAACTTGTTCAGGTACAAATAAACAAGCGAAGAAGGACGTTGTCGTTAGAGAGTATATGTATTTGTATTTGTATTTGTATGTGGACCTGTATGTTTTAAAATAAAATAAACATATTCATATGATACAGAAAGAAGTTAAGTTAGTTATCTCACATCAAATATGTTAAAAGAGTATTGTAATGCGTTATTTTGACTTGCTGATGATGGCGTTTACAACAATCCTAAGCTATAAAACATTTTTCTGTTGTGTTTTAAAGTTTGAACATGTCGTGTGTCTATCTAAATCAAATCAAATGTTACGATGTTATTTAATACTTCATTAGAGAATACAAGCAATCCTAATATTAGGAGGGGTGTTCTTCGGGTTTTTCGGTTCGGGTTTTCAAAACTAAATATTTAACCAAATAACCAAACCTTTCTAGGTTCGGTTTCTTTGGTGTTCGGGTTAGAACGGGTTGGGTTAGATCGGGTTTTGGGTTAGAAAATGAACTAGGTTAACAAATGAATACAACCTTCTAAAATTTAAAATATCAATATTAGTTATTAGCGAACGCAACAAAAACAATTTTATAAAACAACTCTTCTATAGTAATTTAATATAGATTATAAATTGTAAAATGCATCCTGTCTTTTAATTAGAAACAAATTATTAATTGTAACATATTATATTTACTTTTTCAATCATCATTTCGAATGTAACTGTATAGTTATTAAACAAGCTTTTCTTAGATGATTGGAACTAAAAAAACTATCAAGAATAGTTTAAAAGTTAATTATGAAATAAAACAAAACCACAATCCCAAATTGTATCAACCAATTGTTAAAACCAAAACGTATCAATAGAAAATAAAATAAAAAACATTTAGATGATATATATGCTCAACATCAAAACATATAATCATTATATAATCATTAAAAAATTAACCCACCTTAAAACAACATACGTAAAACACCATTTTTACCATGTTAAACTCAATAAAACACATGTACAACACCACTATAGCTTTAATTACAAGTATATCCATTAAAAAGCTTTAGTTACAAGTATATCCATTAAAGAAAATTAGTTCATATTGGTGTTGTTGACTCCAAAAAATAAATAGTTTCAGTTATGATGAATTGTAAATATCATAATCAAATTGATATTTATTGTTTTTTTCGCCTGCTACTCTAATTTTCTTTGATATATATTGTCGCAACCTCCGATCCCTGATTCCCGGGAACGGGCGGCCGCGAGCCAGTTTTGATGGTATCGCGTGTTGTCTAATTTGGCAGCGAAATTTTTCATCAGGACCGTAGTTAGGAAATGTTTATCAGAGTAAAACCACCATATTTTATATTAATAATCACATGGGTAAAACCCAAGTTTCTTATTACAATATGTTTACAGGGATAAATCCCCATTTTATTTAAATAAAACGCCTTCTTTATTTAGGTAACTTTTATAGCCACTTTTCCAAGCCTTCAGATAATCAATTGGCTTTCACATTGTGTTACCTGAAACGCGTTTTAAAACATTTGTCAGTGGGAAATACTGGTGAGTGAATCCCAGTTTAATCAAGAAATATTAATTTAATTTGAACTTAACAGTATTGAGGGCGATTACAATGGCTTGCGTCGGTTATCGGCATAGCTCTTCTGTCGATCACGTGCTGCTTTTAGTCGTTCCTTGACTTGAATGATCATGTCGGTTGTTTCCTGTACTATCTCAGGTCCAGATAGTTGCTTTTCCCCAATTTCTGCCCAACAGACTGGGGTTCGGCACTTTCGTCCATCAAGTGCTTCGAATGGTGCAGCTTTGATACTTGTGTGATAACTATTATTATACGAAAATTCCATTAAAGGTAAATGATCGTCCCAATTACCTCCGAAATCAATTACACAAGCTCTAAGCATGTCTTCCATCGTCTGAATTGTTCTTTCGCTTTGTCCGTCCGTTTGAGGATGATAAGCTGTGCTCAGATTTAACTTAGTTCCCATTGCCTTTTGGAAACTTGACCAAAAATGAGAGGTAAATCGGCTATCCCTATCAGAAACAATTGATAAAGGTATTCCATGTAAAGAAACGATTTTATTTACATACAATTTAGCTAATTGTTCCATACTAAAAGTTTCATTCATTGGTAGGAAATGAGCTGACTTGGTTAGCCTATCTACAATCACCCAGATTGTATCATTACCTTTCTTTGTTTTGGGTAATTTAGTAACAAAATCCATTGTTATTAATTCCCATTTCCACACTGGCATTTCTAGCTGTTGCAATAAACCTGAGGGTTTCTGGTGTTCAGCTTTAACTTGTGAGAAAGTTAAACATTTAGAAACGTAAGCTGCTATATCCTTTTTCATTCCTATCCACCAGAAATTTTTCCTTAAATCCTGGTACATTTTATCACTTCCTGGATGCATCGTGTATTTGGACTTATTGGCTTCTTCTAATATACGATGACGTAGGTTTCCTAATTTAGGTATCCACATTCTCTTTTTATGGAATCTCCAAATTCCATCTGTTCCTTGTTCTAATTCCTTAATCATGCCTTTCAATTTTTCAGTATCGTCCCTGATTACTGATTCTTGTGCTTTTCTAATTTGATCATTTAAATCTATTTTTTAGATTTAATTTTAGAGAACGTACCCTTTTTGGCTTTTCATGATACTTTCGGCTTAAAGCATCTGCCACTACATTTGCTTTTCCTTCATGATACTGGATATCACAATCATCATCACTAAGTAATTCCATCCAACGTCTTTGTCTCATATTTAACTCCTTTTGCTCGAACACATATCTTAAACTCTTATGATCAGTGAATATGGTAAACTTACTACCATAAAGATAATGTCTCCAAATCTTAAGGGCAAAAATTATAGCTCCTAGTTCTAGATCATGGATTGAATAATTCTCTTCATGATTCTTAAGTTGTCTGGAGGCATAAGCTATAACCTTTTGACGTTGCATTAATACACATCCATAACCTAACTTAGAAGCGTCACAGTAGACTACAAAATTTTCAGTTCCTTCTGGTAACGCTAGTATGGGTTAATCTTTGCTTAAGAATTCTAAATGCTTCTTCTTGTTTTGGTCCCCATTCAAACTTAATGGATTTATAGGTTAACTTAGTTAAAGGAATGGCTATTCTAGAAAAATCTTTAATAAATCTTCTATAATAACCGGCCAATCCTAAGAAACTTCTAATCTCGGTTGGTGACTCAGGGGTTTTCCATTTAGTAATTGCCTCGATTTTTGTTGGATCTACATGAATTCCTTCATGATTCACTAGATGTCCAAGAAATTGTACCTGTTCTAACCAAAACTCGCACTTTGAAAACTTAGCATAAAGCTTTTCCTTTCTTAGTAAACTCAAAAGTGCGTGCAAATGCTTTGCATGATCCTCTTTACTCTTAGAGTAAATTAGAATATCATCTATAAATACAATTATGAATTTATCCAAATATGGCTTACATATTCAGTTCATCATGTCCATAAATGCAGCTGGGGCATTGGTTAAACCAAATGGCATGACAGTAAATTCATAATGACCATACCTTGTTCTGAAAGCGGTTTTAGGAATATCATCTTCCTGTACTTTTAATTGATGATATCCTGACCTTAAATCGATTTTAGAGAAAATCGAGCTCCTTGTAATTGATCGAACAGATCATCGATTCTCGGTAATGGGTACCGATTCTTAATCGTAACCTTGTTTAATTCATGGTAGTAAATGCACATGCGCATCGATCCGTCCTTCTTTTTAACGAACAGTATCGGCGTTCCCCATGGCGACGAACTTGGCTGTATGAATCCTTTTTCTAGCAATTATTCTAATTGTTTCTTCAGTTCCTGCATTTCGACGGGTGCCAAACGGTAAGGTGCTTTGGCAATTGGTGCTGTTCCTGGTAGTAGATGAATCCTGAATTCAACTTCTCTGTCGGGTGGTAGTCCTGGTAATTCTTCTGGAAATACATCTGAAAACTGAGATACTACTGGAATGTCCTTTAGTTCTTTTCCTTTAGTGTTAGTGATTATAGAAATCAAATACACTATAGAACCTTTTCTTATATAGCTTGCAGTTTTCATCACAGAGATGAATTTTGTGGTCCTAAATGGCTTATTACCTTTAATTGTGATCGTTTTACCTTTTGGTGAATTTACTTGAATTGACTTTTGATCACATAAAATACTGGCTTTGTTGGCTATTAACCAATCCATTCCTAACACAACATCAAATCCTGCCAGATTCATTGGATAAAGGTTTGCCCTAAACGTTTGGTTTAAAATTTCTACTCTTGCTCCCTGCAAGATTTCAGAAATCCTAATGGTTTCCCCATTAGCTGTCTCTACTAGACATTCTTGTGGCAGTTTAGTTAATGACTGATTTAGAATTTTGCAAAACGAAGTATTAATAAAACTTTGGTTCGCACCAGAGTCAAATAATACATTAGCAAATACATCATTAACTAAAAACGTACCAGCTATCACGTCTGGAATCATTTTGGCTTCATCTGCAGTCAGAACAAATGCTCTAGCATTTTTAGTGTTCTTGTTGTTCGCAACTGGGGCCAATTTCGGACAGTTCGTCTTGATGTGGCCTTGTTCCCCACAGTTGAAGCAAACCCTATTGTTGGCTTTCCTTCTGCAGTCCTCTTCCTTGTGTCCTGACATTTTGCAGAAATTGCAATAGATGGAGCATTTTCCAGAATGCTTCCTTTTGCAATACTTGCAATAAGGTGCAGATGTGGAACCCATATTCCTACGGTTGAAATTCCCAGAACGGAATTCTTGGGTAAGCCTCTGTGCTAGTTTTTTCTTCTGGTCTTCTTCTCTAGTACGGATCAGTTCATCTGTCAAGGTGTTGGCTAGTTCTACAGCTTCTTCTATAGTTTGAGGTCTAGCTGCCTTGACTACATGTCTAATCTCTCCAATAACGGGAGATTAATACCGGTTCAGGTGATGCAAGGGTTGGTACTATTCTAGCATATTCAAAGAATAAGTACCCCTTACTATCTACTCCATTCATCCTAAGATTTAGGAATTTGTTTGCTATTTGCTCCTTTTCATTAGGAGGACAGAATTTCCTTTCTACCATATTCCTAAATTCTTCCCATTCCATATTATAAACACTATCACTTCCTCTAGACTGAAGGATAGTGTTCCACCATTCTAAGGCTGAATTCTTAAATAGATTGGAAGCAAACATTATCTTGTCCTCTTCCGCACATTTACTTATTTTCAAAACAGCCTCCGTCTTTTCTATCCAGCGTAGGGCTGTAATAGGTTCTTCATTGCCCGAGAATTCTATTGGTTTACAGGACCAAAATTCCTTGTAAGAACAACCATAAGGCACGGTTCTTCTTCTTTTGGGAATGGGCATTTGAAGTACAGGGCCATTGTTCACACTGTGTTCTGGTTCAATTGGTCGCGTACTGCTATGCTTACTTTTATTATTCGCTTCTTAAACCGTTTGAATAATAAATGGCATTGCATCTATAATTCCTTGTGCCACTATGTGTTGAACGGCACTATTATCCATTTGGTTCCCATTGTTATTGTCGCTTGGATTCTCATTAACCACGTTAATGTTACTCTGGTTATCGTTATTCAGATTATATTGATTTCCTTCGTCGGCCATCTGAATTTTAAACATTTACCCCGTATTAACATCACAAAATAATGTTTAATATAGTCAATCACATGACACGCAATTTAACCAAAAGCGTCGATCATTGCGACTTACTCTATTCATATACTATGCGTCTATTACACACTAGTACTGAAATAAAAATTACAATACCAACTGAAAGAAAATTACACTAGTAGTAGTAGGCATCCGTACACACATATTTTATTTTATTTTATTTTTATTATATTATATTATATTATATTATATTATATTATATTATATTATATTATATTATATTATATTATTACTACTACCGTCACCACCGTCACATTCAGGGATATGGATTCATCCAAAAATCCATATTGCGTTCGTCATACTTCCAGACGAGACGCTCTCCCACCTGTCGCATTCGCTTACTACTTTCTAGAATTTCCTCACCGAGTGTCCTAAGTTCTTGGACGTTTTCTGCACTCATTGGGGGTGCAGGTTCTAGGACTGGGTTCGGAATCTGGGGTGCGGGTTCCTGATATGGGGGTGTATGAGTTCGAAGATGGTAAGGATCTTCTAAAATCTCCCTAATGTATTCATTGGGGTAATAGGGATCTAAAGGGTCCATACCTGGGTAGTCTCCTAGAGTTGGCATAGGCATGTCTTCGTGCATCTGGTAACGTGGCACATAGTCCCTATTATTGTCCCACCAGGGGTCATAATTTGGGTCTAGGGGGTTTGGTGCGGCTACCCTTGGTATTTCCTTCGGGTTGAAGTCATGCATCTCTACTTGGTTTTCAGGGTTTTCTAGCTCCATGGGTTGGTCGGGCATTTGTGGTTGGGGTGCTATTAATTGCTCTAGGTTAGGGTCAGCTGCAGTGGTTGCTAATATGTGGATGTTGGCTATACCCCTATTTATCATATCCTGGGCATAGGCATCTGTCTCTCTCTTGGCTACTGCTAATATCCTCTGCTCCTGTAACTTTTTCATACGTTTTCTACGCTCGTTCGCCCCTCGACTGAACCATCCCCTTTTCTTTTGAGGAAATGGTTCCTCGGATTGAGCCTTAAATACAAAGATTCCTTCTTCCGTATCAGCAGAGTACCTAGAGAGGGCAGGCTGAGAAGAGGAGGTGCCTTCGCTCCTAGGCGAATCAGACAATTGACGATACGTGTCAGATGGTCCTTGGTCGCCCATACTGTAAACTAACAGATAGTCAAATAACACATAACAATAAATACAGTTATGCACGTATTTTCGTAATTTATTTCCTAGCACTTTAAATTTTGATGTCGGCAGAACACTTCTGTGGCTGAATCAGTGGCTTAGCTCTGATACCACCTTCTGTCGCAACCCCCGATCCCTGATTCCCGGGAACGGGCGGCCGCGAGCCAGTTTTGGTGGTATCGCGTGTTGTCTAATTTGGCAGCGGAATTTTTCATCAGGACCGTAGTTAGTAAATGTTTATCAGAGTAAAACCACCATATTTTATATTAATAATCACATGGGTAAAACCCAAGTTTCTTATTACAATATGTTTACAGGGATAAATCCCCATTTTATTTAAATAAAACGCCTTCTTTATTTAGGTAACTTTCATAGCCACTTTTCCAAGCCTGTAGTGCTGTCCAGCTGACTTCTAATTGGCTTTCACATTGTGTTACCTGAAACGCGTTTTAAAACATTTGTCAGTGGGAAATACTGGTGAGTGAATCCCAGTTTAATCAAGAAATATTAATTTAATTTGAACTTAACAGTATTGAGGGCGATTACAATGTTTATATCTACCCAATTACCCATTCAGTACTGTCAATCCTGACTTGTGGGTCATATTACACATTGGCTAACTCTTCGTCTAATGGTAACGTTACTCACATTTTGTATACAAAACCCCAACACACCAGCAGTAATCTTAGAATTACAAAGACTCAATCACTGCTAAATTGCATTGTAAAATAGTTAAGGTTTTGTAAAAACTGTTTACAAAAAGGAGATTACTCACATTACTGTTTTAGGTTTTTCGTAAGGGTTTCCTGGTGACAATCTATAATTTACACAAAAGCACACGTGTTAGTATAATAACCCATTTTAACATTAGTAATACCCTCCCCGAGACGGCATTCCAACGACTACGTCAGGCAGAACCACGACAGCCGTTACGGAACCCTAGATCAATCGGGCAGCGTATCTAATACGTATCCAGGGGTTATAATACTTAAAACGGAGCAGAACTTCGCTATCTAGGGGGATATAATACCCGTGTATTACTTGTACTACTCAGAATTCGTGTAAGAAAGAAAAGATTTGAGCGACGGAAATGAAATCCTGAGGCCTCCTTATATAGTTGCTGAATCTGGTCCTCACGCGGCCCGCGTAAAACACAGATAAGGCCTACGCAGCCCGCGTTGACTCCGGGTCAACATGTAGCTCGTCCGGATCAGCGTATAGACTCGACACGATGATGACACGTGACGACCTGGGGTGTCTCCGCGTTGTTGATCTCTCGCGGCCCGCGTAAGTGTAAGCTAAGGCTTACGCGGCCCGTCTAAACTTAATGAAATCAACGAAATCAGTTCTAAACCTTGATACCGCCCGCGTGATGGTTAGGGTGGGTCTGCGCGGCCCGCCTCAGCTCTAGATTTCTATTTTTATTTATTTTTAATATTATTTCATATATTTCAGGCTCGGTTTTCACATATGGGGTGTATATAAAGACATATTGAGATATTTTAAAGTATACTAGAGTGTTGGAAATATTCGAGAGTGTCGGTTTTATTGAGGGTTGTTACATATATATATAATACATCAACTAGACAACCACCCTCTATTCTATTTAACCTCTATTTTATTCACAAACATGAATAACCTAACTATAATCAAGATTAAAACCTTAAATAATCAACTAGTTTTAAACATGAATAACTTAAATATAATTTGATTTAAATGTACCTTGATTGCAAACTTGAAAGTAGTTGAGTGATTGGAAGTTGGAACAAGAATGGCAATGAGATGGGATGAGTACGTCGCTGAGAAGGGAGGATTAGAGGATATTGAATTGAAGATATATGTTGTGATTTTAAATTTTTAAAAATTGGAGACATGGATGGAATTAGTGATTTAAATTTTTTAGAAGATATGGTTGGTTGCATCATGGAATAGGAAAGGATTAGTAGTTCCTTTTAAAAGATATGACTATATGTAGAAAATATGCTAATTGTTTTAAAGTTAATTTGAGATGAGAAGGGCTTGGTGAAGACATCAGCAATTTCGTGTACTAGTTACGTGTCCCTAAGGGTTAGTCAGATGCTTAAGCGTACCCCAATCCCTCTGGATTTCAAGCATGTTGTAGAATTAGCGAACGGTAAAAATCTTGAGGCCACACACATAGTCAAGGGTTGTGATCTTACTCTAGCTGGTCGGACCTTCTCTATTGATCTTATCCCCATCGTTCTTGGTAGTTTCAACGTTGTCATTGGGATGGACTGGTTATCCCAACATCGAGTGGAAATACTCTGCAAGGAGAAGATTGTCCGCACCCCTCGTTCTGGCGAAGAACCCCTCGTTATTCGTGGTGACAAGAGTGGTGCTGTTGTGGGCATCATCTCTTTCCTCAAGGACCATATGTGCTTGCGAAAGGGCCACACTGCTATTCTAGCTCTCGTTTCTGACACCTCAACGAAAGAGAAGAAGATATTCCTATTGTACGCGACTTTCTTGAGGAATTACCTGGTCTCCCACCTCATCGACAGGTCGAGTTTCAAATCGAGCTAGCCCCTGGAGCAACGCCTATAGCTCGTTCACCTTATCGTTTAGCCCCATCTGAACTAGAAGAATTGTCTGCGCAACTACAAGAGCTTTTAGACAAGGTTTTATTCGTCCTAGCTCTTCGCCCTGGGGAGCTCCAGTTCTATTTGTTAAGAAGAAGGACGGTACTTTTCAAATGTGCATAGACTATCGCAAACTCAACAAGGTGACCATGAAGAATCGTTATCCTCTTCCACGAATCGATGACCTGTTCGACCAGTTGCAAGGGTCGAGCTTCTTCTCTAAGATTGATCTGAGATCGGGCTATCATCAGCTGAGAGTCCAGGACGAGAACATCTCTAAGACAGCATTCGGGACTCTTTACAGACACTACGAGTTTCTGGTTATGCCTTTAGGGTTGACAAACGCACCTGCGGTTTTCATGGATCTCATGAACCGAGTGTGCAAACCATACTTGGATAAGTTCGTTATCGTTTTCATCGACGACATCTTGATTTATTTCAAGAGTCAGGAGGAACACGAGCATCATCTGCGACTTATTCTAGAACTTCTTCGAACAGAACAGCTCCACGCTAAGTTTTCGAAATGTGACTTTTGGCTTCGTGAAGTCCATTTCTTAGGCCACGTAGTCAATGTGGATGGGATTCACGTCGATCCATCCAGGGTTGAGTCGATCAAGAATTGGCCTGCACCTCGAACCCCAACTGAAATCCACCAATTCTTGGGTTTGGCGGGTTACTACAGAAGGTTTATCAAGGATTTCTCGAAGATTGCGCAACCTCTTACTGCTCTTACTTAGAAGGGTGTCACCTATCGTTGGGGTGATGCTCAGGAATCCGCATTTCAGCAGCTGATGAAGAAACTTTGTAGCGCACCTATTCTCTCGTTACCAGAAGGCACAGACGATTTTGTGGTTTATTGTGACGCGTCAATCCAAGGACTTGGTTGTGTGTTGATGCAACGCGAGAAGGTCATCGCTTATGCATCATGCCAACTCAAGGTTCACGAAAAGTGTAACATATCCATTTTTATCATACAAGAATTATAGACTGTTTAAATTTATAATAACTAGTTTTATTTTTAATATAATTCGACCCAAATAGTTTTAAAAACTATTTTATATAGTTGGTTGGAATGTTACACTAATTAATTGGCTTGTATATGGGTGACCTTTCTATTAAAATAAAAGTGTACAAAAACTTATATTATTAGACAAGTAGATTACGGGTAAGTTGAAAGTTAGAAATATGAAGTACCTAGACGGGCCTAGAAACCGTCTAATAATTAAATTATAAAAATACATGATATTTGAACCTACTCCATTTTTTAATGAAACTTGGTTCAAAATGTAGATAAGATTATTCTCGTTCTAATGACATATTCATTGTTTTATAAAACGTCATATTTTAGAAGTTATAAACGCCAAATAAGTGAAGCAGCTGAATTAATTATAATAATATAATAATAATAGTTAACTTACAATTCAATTCAATTGAAATTGATTTTGTATGTTGAATGTATACGTGTCTTTGCATGCGAAAAGATAAGAATAAAACATTTTAATTTAAAATTTTAAAAAGTGCATATGTGTGCTTGTGACTTATGCTTATCATGAAAGGTGGCATTAAAAGCAAGTATCTACGTGTATGAAATTTCGTAGGATCTAAGCAACAATGCAGCTATAAATAATATTAGTCATATCCCATTTTCTTTCAGTCTCTCGAAATCTTATACATATATATTCTTATTTTTTTTACACTATAATACTCCAAAGCCCTGCCCCGTTTTAAGTGTTTTAATCTCGATCACCGCTACCCTTTCCGATTGATCTGGAGCCCCATAACGCATGTCAAGGCTCTGCCCGACTAAGTTCGTTGGGGTTCTGTCTCGTGACATAGGGACAAGGTTGAATTAGGGTTATTATACTTAACACGAGTGCAAATATATATATATATATATATATATATATATTTAGAATAGGTTAGAAGTTATACCCAAGATTCTACCAGGAGGCTTTCTAGTTGAACCCTAAAGTTACAAAGTGAGTCCATCCTCTTTTCTCACAGTTTTATCACCTTTTTCTGATACAATTATATTTAAAAATGCTTTCCAAAATCCTAAATGTTTACCAGTTATACTTACAGTGATTAAATTTTTATATTCTATAATAACTGCCGGTATGGGAGGTTTTATACATTACTTGACCCTCGTTACTATTGGCCAAAAAGTTAGCCAATAGTTGCATGACCACAATCACAGGGGGAATTCTGCTCCAGTAGCCATAGCCTATAACTAATATTATTTTTACATTAAATCATTAATAAATTTAATGTATGATTAAAATAAACCTAATTGGTGTGTATATAAAATAGAGCTTTATTAATCATTATTAAAATATATATTAAAGAAAATATATTTAATAAACCTAAATTACTATTTACATTATAAAATAATGTTTAGTCCATAAATATATACCATAATAAAATAGTCAAGTATAATATATTCTACTATACTAAGATTATATTTTTAGTCTTAGTCATGTTAATATATTAAATAATAATATTACAATTATTTGATTAATATATTATATTTGATACGTTATAGCTATTAGTTTTGACGAAAATGATATATTTTATTTTCTGGGTTAATTGGTTTGGTGCCATAGAAAATATATTTGACAAAGCAATGTCATGGGACGATACTAAGTCCAGTGTCACTAGTTGAGAGAATGATCAACAGTGACATGACTAGAAAAATGACCAGAGTCACTAGTTGAGAGAATGATCAACAGTGACATAACCAAAGGCACTAGTTGAGAGAACGATCAACAGTGTTATGACCAAAGGCACTAGTTGAGAGAACGATCAACAATGTTATGACCAGAATCACTAGTTGAAAGAATGATCAACAGTGTTATGACCAGAATCACTAGTTGAAAGAATGATCAACAGTGATATGACTAGAGTCACTAGTTGAAAGAATGATCAACAGTGATATGACCACCGTCACGGGAATCGCCTAGTGACAGATACTTTGAATAATAGTAACATATAATTAATTGATAATTCACTATTGGACGAAAGTTAGCCAATGAGTGATATGACCACCGTCACATCGGAACTGCCACCTTGTGACAAATACTGATTGAGTTTTTGGGTAAATATAAACAAATATAAAAACCTTGATGCTGTAAAGTATAACAATATATTTTTATAAAAATGGAATGAACTCGTCAGTATTTATTACTGATAAACTGTTTTCAGAACACGTTTCAGGTAACTTGACGTAAGGATAGTAGAAGCCAGCTATAGAGCACTGAAGGCTTAAAATAAAGTGGCTATAATAAAAGAAGAAAATTATGTTTTATTTATTTGGGTTTATCCCTATAAAAACAATTGAATTAAATATGGTTTTAAGTCCATTTATTTAATATTAAAAGTTCGGTGTTTTACAAATTTTGAAATTATTTCCTAACTACGATCCTGATGAAAAAAATTTCCGCTGCGTAATTAATAAACACCGATACCATCTGATTGGTTCGCGGCTCCCGCTCCCAGGGTGGGGTCGGGGGCTGTGACAGAAGGTGGTATCAGAGCCACTTGTTTAAGCTATTTAGGTGTTCTTTTAATACCTAAACTTAAAACAATAAAGTTAGGAAATTAATACAAAATAACATATGTGTTATTTTTGTCACACCCCCAAAATACCACGTGCGGAAACCCCCGCGAGGCGTGTGACATACCAGGATCCAAGCCACCAATCACATTGAACTCATAATTATAATAAAACTTTCATTTATTAACATAAAGCATTACAGACGTTACATATTATTCATTGTGTACAGCGGAAGCATAAATCATTTGTTAAGTGTTTAGTAAACCAAGAGTACGTAAACCATTGAGCTTGTATTGAGATCCCATGTATCTCGACCCATGACCACTCCAGCTTCCCAGACAGCAAGTTCCAATTGAAATGCACCTAAAGGCCTGCAAGGCATGTAACAACGAATCAACAACAAAGTTGAGAGAGTTCACAGTTGGGTGTTCATTTTAGGTTGTTTTCGAAAACATAGTTTGTCCTTAGCTGGCTTACTTGCCGTGGGGGTTACCCCATAGTTGAAAATGTGATTAACCAATTCCTTCTTTCCCAAACCATAACCAGTATCTTTAATTCCCAATCCATATCCATAAACAGTGGGGGCTTCCCCATGTGAACCACTAGACCCGTTTACCATATCGACCACTGACTAAAGTAAGTTGGTGCCCTGACGTCAATGTCTATCATCATTGACTAGTGCCCAGATCCATTAGTTCACGTCCGTCCTCTGCGCCACGGTGTGAGGCTTGTCAAACCTAAATAGCGCTATCTAACTAATGACCCGCTCGCCATTGGCCCGGCGATTAAGTCGATATAAAAATGAGGGACTTCATGATAGAGTTTTTGGTCTAGCATCTGTGTTGTCACCCTTCAATAAAGAGGGTGTGTACGTAATCCCCAAACCAGGAGACTACGCAGGTTCTGATTAAGTTCTTAGTACGTGTTGTCACCTTTCAATAAAGTGGGTGTGTACGTGTTCCAAACCAGGAGATCACGTAGTTTCAGTTCAAATCCTTTACCCATTCCCAACCCCTGGGAATCCCATGCCTTGTAGAAAGTGTGAACTCACCTTAGTTTGCTCGGTAAGACCAATTACTTGTTTAACAATCGGTCACAAACGTCCTAACATGGTTACCGGCAACAATCAGTTTTGAATGCACATACACTAGATATTTCATGTACAAATATTACATGTATCCCTTATTCACGTATCACACCATTAAGTTACATATAGCATACACATATAATTCACGTCATGACAATTAATTTATCAACTAGTACCACCAAAAGGTCCCTTAGCATGTTAATTGGTTCATAATCCAATTCATCTCCTAACCTCATGTTTTCAAGACACGTAACCTTCAATGCTTAAGTACAAGAATATATAACTTATTAATCAAGTTAACCATCCACATGAGCTTTAGGTGATCTACTGTTACTTTTTGGCCCAAATACGATTTACAAATCCACCATAACATTAATGCGGGTTTACCAAATAAGGTTATAATAGTCCCCAAAGTTTCGGCCCACACTAACACTATGTCACCCCTCGATATTTCCACGTATTACCGGTGGGCCCGGTGGGGAGTATCGTGACGTAGTTGATATCATCATAGTCAAACAACACAATATATAAATGCACAGCGGAAGCAAAAGATAAATATATTACAATCCGAATATAAAGTAATATCAAAGTATTACAACGGAAAGTAAAGGATCCATAGGCGGATCAAATAAAAGGAAAAACTGTTCAACAGACTTTAGACGCCTAGAACTTGCAAGATTCCTTATTAACGCCCTGAGCTTCCAGCCAATTACGTTCAGTACCTGTCACTTAACCTTTTTGGAAAATACGTCAGTTTACACTGGTAAATACAATTAACCAACTCATTTTAAAAGAGTTTGAAAATTGATTTGAATGCACCAGGCACAAAAATATCTTTTATAACTTGGGACAATTATATAAAACTAATCTTGTATACAGATTTACATGTTCGTTATACGTTCAGGGCCCGATGTAGAAACCGAGTCAAGATTAACAGACACGCCACAAGTATAGGCCCACGAGAGAGTGAGATACCGTTTTCCTTATGCAACTATTAGGTGTATGCCTACACCCCGTGCTTAAGACGTGGCCATTTTATTATAATGATGCCAAGGATATCCGGGACATGGTCATTAACCCCTAAAGGCTTTTATTTCAAACAATACAAATTAAAGCGGGTTACCTCAATAATTTAATCACAATACGACTAAACATTCAATACCCGACCAAGTGGTATTATTATAATACCGTATCCCAAGCCCGTATAGGGAAAATAAGTTAAGAGTATTTACCTGAGCTAGCAATGCAATTTATACTCAGCCGTATATTCTAATCAGCAAGCACAAGTACTTTTACTGGGGCTCTTAATCTGGAACGAAGGTTTCATAATAACCTATTAGAATCCTAATGGGTCTTTAATTAATCCTAAACTTAGACCGGTTAGTTTTAAAGAAAGATACGGTTCAAACGCACGATTAAGCGAAGACCGGAATAGAATGTGATTTAGACCTGAAAAGTTTGAAGACTTGTATAATATGGGTAATCTAAACACATTCTGGATTTTGAGATAAAAATGATAAGGTTTGACCCGTTTCGGCTAATTTATGCAAACTAGTTACATAAACCGAACCGAACGCGCAAGAAGCGTAACGGTTAACCAAAAGAGTCATATCCAGGTTTCCTAAGTTAATATGCCTTAAATATGTTGTGATATCAGTAGGATACCTTCCATTATGCCCAAAACGAGTTTAATCTCAATTTAAGCCCCGTAGGGGTATTTTGGTCATTTAAAAGATTATAAAAGAGATAAATTTTAATTCTGAGACTCGGGTCTGAAATAATCAGTAAAACAACTTAATTTAATAGGTTGTATAAGTTGGTGATAAGTCTTATATGCCAAAATGGTTTTAAATCCATACTAGGTGTTTAATACGCGTAAAAAGCCGTTTTAAGCGATTTCCGAGTTATACAGGAAATCTGAGTTTTCTGATCAGGTTATAAAGTTAAAAATACTTCATTTATTATATAAAATCAGTAGCAATTGGATTGGTGTCAAAATACTATGTAGAACTCATTTTATAAACAAAAAGGGTATAATCGGTATTTACCGAATCAAGGCGATAACCTTAGGTTATGATCAGTTTAAAAATAACTAAAAATCTTCAAAAATCTCAAAATATTATATTAGATCAGTGGGTAAAAGGTTTGGGGTCAAAAATTGGGTTTAGATAGGCTTTACGCTAATTATGCCTTTTAATTAACAAAAAGCTTTCTAATTACGCTATTGAGCATAACTCCTAATCTAGACCTCTAACTGATGTGAAAATTTAGGGACATGTTTATAAATCAGTAACAAAGATTTTTGTCCTTTCACATTTCCAAAATTCTCGATTTATGGTCAAAAGGGCATTATGGTCAACATTAAGCAATTAACGGAAACATGTAAACGAATCGGACAATCAACGAACCAACCACAGAGGGTTATACTATCATGTAACCTGGTCCTAAGGAAGTCTTAAGGCATTTCTAAACCCATATAAATCGGGTCAGAACTGAAGTCAAAGCAAAAGTCAAAGTTTTGCGACTTTCGGTTCCGAACCGAGCCTAAACAGAAAATTGTCGGATCAAACAAGCTTAGACCAGTTCTTATACTTATTACCAAGTTATATGAGTGATAAAATAGGTTGCACGCCTTCTACATTGCTAATTATGTGTTAATTCGCAAATTAAGTTTCTGTTGACTTTTTATAACAAACTTTGACCCGACAAATGATCTAGTTAGAGTGGGAATCAGAGGGTGCCCTTTTAAGGGTTTATTGCCCACATAATTACCAACTTATAACTACTTTCTATTTGACTAATCACTGGACCATTAGTGATTAATCGATAAGTCAAACCTTAATTACGACGGTTTGACTTCTAAGCTAATAAATAAGCAAAACTCAATTAAGGAAGGTCAAGGATACTTACCAAGGTCTAATGCACGATTAGAGATGCTTAGGGAAAGGCCTTGAGCTCCAGAATTGATCAGAAGTGGAGTTGTGAATGTATGATCAAAATGGCCAACATGAGGTTTCTTATATAGTGTTTGTGATTGCTCAAGATTGTGCCAAACAAGCCTACATTGGATCCCTGATGTTAAACATGTGTCCCTAATGCCTAAGAATTAGTTTAGGCAGCCCCTGGTGGTGTTAAAGGGCAATATAAGTCGCTTACATGGGCTGAACAGCCAACTAATCGAGTTTCTGCATCTGGGCATGGCTTACGGACCATAAGGGTCCAGCCATACGGTCCGTAAGGACCGGCCAGCTCACCAGAACTTTTAAAAACTGACAGTTTGGCCCCTGAACTTCCAAATCTTGATTTTTAACATGGTTTCTTGCACTTGTAACCCCCAAACTTGACTTTTAAGGACTCCAAGTCATAAACCAACGTTGTTAGGTCCCCGGTTATTCATACGATCACCGAAAAGTCTTAAATTTCGACGTTGACGCTTTTAACCCCTCGTATACGAATTCTATCATAACTTTCTCATACGAAAACGAAACTTGATGGAATTTTTATCACGCATTCTAGTGAGCATAATTAATCGCTACAAAGCTTCGGGTTTGCTAAAAGGTCACTCAGAGGTACACTTTAAACATGTTGACACATTTAACCCCTGTAGTTTGTAATCTCTCACTTTCTTTCACAATTAGCTTCATATGATCCATGAATCATTCGTTTAAGGGTATAAACATCATGTATGGTTATTGTAAAGTATATTTATCCATTGTTGACATTCTGAACCCTTATATTTACATACTTTCCTTGTTTGTCAACTCTAGTCCTTCTAAGGTAATCCTTTACACGTTTAAAGTTTATGACACGTGTCAATACATTATTGGACATGAATTTTCGAGGTGTTACATCCTCACCCCCTTAAAAGAAATCTCAACCCGATATTTGCTAAAATGATGGAAGTACTTTTTGTCGTATAATGGACTTAACTTCTTTAGCATATCTGGGGCCTTTCCAAGCCCCCAAGTTGACCTCTATAATAGGTACATGTATCCTTTTTGGAGCTTCTTAACCTGTCGATCTTCAATTGATACAGGTTGCTCATCCTATCATAAATCTGCATATCATTATGTGATAATGCTTCCTAATTTATTGGTGAAACACATCCTTAAATCATTAGTGTGTTAATGCCTTGCGAGCTCCGCCAAGCTCCTTAAATAAGTTTTAGCTTATAAGCTATTTGATCTTGATATATTCGATTTCCTTCGAATGATTCTATATATTCAGAGCTTAACTAGCCTGATAATTTAACAAATTGGCACACCCTTCCTGGGTGATATCTTTTGTTGAACCTTATTCTTTAACAAGAACTTAGGAGGGTTGCTATTTTCATTAATTCTTGATTTTCTGCCGAATACTGGCAACTTACAGATGATTAGGGATTTGTATGATCTTATTTGTTGTTTCCAATGCAACTTTCAGATCCTGATAAGTGGACTTCCCAAAGTCTCGTCCATCCAACGGATGTTTTGATATTTCATCTATACAAGGTCTCCAAAGGAGCCACCTTGATACTTATATAACAACTATTATAGAAAAGCTTATCTTAAGGTGAGATGGTTATTCCAATCATTGCTCAAAACTAATCTTAAGGAGTAGCTAATCCTTACAGTTAGTCGAACAAATCGACGATCCTGGGCAGCTGATGGCAATTCTTAATTGTTGCCTAAATAGGGTTGCGGTAATTAATGCATAAGCAAAATGAACCGTCTTTCTTTAATTAACAATACTGAATTCTCAGAATATTGAGTTAGTCTTTATGAATCTATATCTTAGAACTTACTTAATCAGGGTTTTCGATTCTTCCAATAATGGTACTAGCTGTCTTGGAGATTTCATAATGATGCAGCCCTAAATGGGATATAAATCTTAACTCTACTTGCCTCTCTGGAGGTAAACAGGGTAGTCTTAGGAGAAGATAATCAAGATACAAGGAGGTTACAGAGATTTTACAAATCTCAGGCTCCAATTCATCCATCATTGCCTGTGTCAATTAAGTGACACATTTATGCTATGAGTCCACAGATTCCTTTACCAGGGAACATTTATTTGGAAAATTCTATTTTCTAGATATCTTCTTTGAATACCATTAGCTGACTTTAATACCGTATGACCATTGGAATATCTTTGTGGTTCCATGCATTAAACCTCCATACTGATCAGGCATGGAAGCAATCTATGGAACATATTAAGATACACCAATCCTCATATGGCGCTTTTGTCGTACCATCTGGTATTCACAATCGATAGAGATCAAGAGATATCAATTACTTATGATGATGCACTTCATCTGGAGAGAGGGTATACTAGAATTTCATGACTAAAGATTTTTGACAGGAGCAGAAGAAATGGTTCTTATGATATTTGCCTGTAAGTGTTACCTTACGCTTAATATCTAGGGTTCTCATGGAAGACTTTAAGAGTTTGTTATACCCACCATCTATGAAGGATTGATTGGTATCCGAAACAAAGCAGAACTCTTAGCGTTCATTCTACTTCATATTTTATGCTTAAGGTTCTAATAGGTAGATTTAATAACTTACAAAATTTATTCCATAAATGACTTATCTGCACCTGAATCAAACAATACCCTTGCATATACATCATGGATAAGGACGTACCGGTTATAACATTGTCATCTTGTATGGCCTCTTTTGCATCCATCTGAGAGGCCTTAGTGTCAGTCTTCTTATCTCCTTCAATCTTCTTAGCATACTTTGGGCAATTGGATTTGATATGCCCTTTCTCGTTACAGTTGTAACAAGTCGCATCTCCTATCTTCTGGCATTCCAATGTTTTATGCTCACTAGATTTGCAGATCCCACAAGCCCTGGGCTGCGATTGGGATTTTAATTCGAACCTGCATTTCCCATAATGGCGCTTCTTGCAGGTCTTGCATACAGGTTTCTGGTTAGACTTTTGTTTGTTCTTCTTTTTAGAGCTCTGGGAGTTATCTTCCTCCATTTTCCTTTTTAGTCCACCCTTTACATTAGAGGCATGAACGAGATCCTCCTTATGAGTGAGGAAATGTGGTCCTAGATAAAATTTGGAGCGAGTAGCATGGGGGTCCTTGAACTTTTTGATAGCCTTCTTCACAGCTTTTCCAACAGCTGCGTCTATCATAGTCTGAAGAACCTCTTTGGAAATTTTAAGGTTCACAATAATAGTATCATTAACACGTGTCGCATCATCCATAACACGATCAACGGCTGTCTTATCCGAGTTTTTCATACTCGATATTTGGTTCCTAACACCAAATAAAACAATTAGTTGCAATCCAACAACCGCTATTCATCATCCTGATGACCTAATATACTAACCATGGTATCGTTGAACCATACAGGCTAATATAGTACGAACATTCTCTATGAATGTCCTGTAGATATGTATATATATATATCAATTATACTTAGCCTAGGCCATAGAAGACCATTAATGGCAATTAAGGTTTGGACCTAGTCCATCACCTTTTTGACAGGGGATCAATTGTCACATCTGTCTTGATCATATTGATGATTTTGGATAGCTTGAAAGCTTGACATTAGGATATCAGAAAAGAGTGATTCCTAATAGATATAAAATATCAATCTAAGATTTGTTGGAGCATTTTCTATAGTATCATCGGCCAATTTCTACCTATCATTAAATGACCGGAGTCCTAATCAGGCGGAGACAACAGTTCTCAACATTTATCGTTCATTATAGAATCATATTTGCTAGCATCAAATAAATTTCTGCATAAACTGCTTGAAAAGGATAGGTACCTGCTATATAGTTATCATTCTGCACCATCTCCTGGGCGTTCATCTGGAAGACTCATGCGTTTATTTTCTTGGCCTCTTCGGACTTCTTCTGATTCCTAGGGCAGTTGGTCTTGATATGCCCCTTCTCGTTGCAACCATAACAGGTTGCATCTTTCAACTTCTTGCAATCCAAGGTTTTATGTTCCTTAGACTTGAAAATCCCACAAGGTAGAGGTTGAGATTCAAATATGCATTTCCCGAGGTGGTATTTCTGACAGGTTTTGCACCTGGTCTTCTCACCCGACTGCTGGCTGTCTTTCTTAAACCCAGAACTCTTCTTATCCTCAGAGTTCCTCTTTGTCTTCCAATCGGAGCGATGAGAATTCTCATCCTCCCTTTTACGCTTTCCATCTTCAGAGGCTTTGGCAGCCTTGTTTCTGCCTACATCGAGTGTAAGAGATAGCGACAGGTCTACCGCTGACCTGAATGTAGTAGGTCTCGATGCTTTCACACTTGCCTTTATTTCTGGGGCTAGGCCCCCAATAAAGCGAGCTATTCTCTATGGTTCCGGTGTGATCAAGTAAGGAACCAATCGAGACATGGTATTGAAACTTGTAAGGTATGCTTGACAATCTAAGTTCTCCATGACTAATGTCAAGAATTCAGTCTCAATTTTCTTGACTTCATGTTGAGGACAGTAATTTTCATTGATAAGAGCAACGAACTGATCCCATGTTAGATTATATAGCGGGATTTTCCCAGTAGCTTGGATTAGTGACCTCCACCAAGCTAGAGCTTCTCCTTTAAAAGATTGTGAAACGAACTTCACAATGTCTTGCTCTGCACATCCACTAATATCAACAACGGTGTCCATCTCTTCGAGCTACGTCATGCAGTCGATGGCTCCTTTTTCTCCTGTGAAGTCTCTGGGCTTGCAGGAGACAAAATATTTATACGAACAGGTTTTAACATGTGACTCTTGATTAAGCACAACCTGTCTAGACGGAACTGCCACACCCTAGCTTTGCGGAAGCGTGGGTTTATTTGGTGTGACTTCTTAATACCATAGCTTAACCACAACAAAGCTATATGAAAATAAAACCATGAAGATCATCCGTTGATTTAACTTTGAAAAGTAAATTACGACAACATTGTTTAAAGTTGACACATGCAACGAGCTACAACCCATCAAAATAAAAACATTGTTCATACGACATAACCACAAACATAAAATAAACACCGTTTAAGACTTGCGACTCGTCCAGGTAAAAGTCACAATCCCTAAACGTGGATGACCTCATAACTCTTACACAGCGTGAAAACGTAGCATACTTCGCCAGATCCCTAATTTCCTGAAATACATGTAAGTTGAAAAGTCAACATAAAGTTGAGTGAGTTCATGTGTAAGTGAGTATGTAAAACCTTTGTAAGTATAAAATCCCTGGTATGTAGCAAATAAGGAAATAAAGAGATCACCAATGGTTTGCAAGGCCATTGATATATGTGAAGTGCAGTAGGAAGACTCAAACCTAGCAGATTTTTGCGTCGGGTACCAAGTCACCCCGAGGTCCGTACTGTTGGGCCTGGGGCTGGGCTCGCTACACCCAGATAGATCTACCGCTAAAGACCCTCGGTCCTACAATGAGGATTAATGGCCTCCAGTTCCCGCCTACCCACTCACATGATCTAAGTAGTAACCCTCCTTACGCTAACCATACTATGTAAAAAGTATTCGTAATCATAGTAACATGTATTTCACCCCCCAGTTTAAAACTGAAAACAGTTAAGAGAAAAAGGGGGACATGAACTCACTGAAGTGCGTCTCGAAATAGTATCTCCCAATCAACCTGACGCGTGACGACCTACACGTACTAACTTCTATTAGACGGACGACCGTGCCTTGGCTTAAGGTTTAACGTTTTTGGGAAATAGTTAGGCAACTATTTCGTATTTACACTTCGTAATTATTTATAGTTATATTCCTTCCCAAGGATGGGGGTTGCGATACATGCGCGTTTTGTAATTCCAAAATACATTATTAAGTCTCACTTAATAAAATATATTTGTCTTAAAATATTCTATTTCCAAATACATATTTTTCCAAAAAATATTATATTTTACTTTATACAATTTCCAAAATAATATTTTGTCAAAATACACATTTAAGAGTATTTTTCCGAAAAATACGTAAGTTACATTTTAAGGTTCGGATGGTAATAATAATACCGGTGTAACTTAAATATTTATTTGTGAAGGCGTTAGTATTATTTTGGAGTCGTGCTTTCACAATGTATTCCTGTTATATTATTTTTACCCTAAAAATAATATATAGTTCACAAAATAATCATAAAATCACACAAGTGTTTTACTACGAAATATATATTCTAAATATATATTTAACAAGTTTCCTTTACGAAAATCCACCTCCGACACTTGGTTATTTTGTAATAAAAATCATGGCGAATTTTTATGTGGAAAATAAGTTAAAATATATTCACAACACTTGTTGTAAAAATATTTTCCAAGTGTTATATTTCTGGAAAAATTTCGCCAGAGTTTCCTCTGTAACTGGAGGTGGCCACGCTTATAAGCGTATCATTTTCTTTTCAACATTCAATCAACAATTTTCCATCATCAAAATACCATCTTCAAATATCAAACTAGTCAAAATAAACATAAATCGCAAACACGTGAACTTGCAAGTTGTGTAAAATTATGTAGTAACTTTTCAACACATTTAGTGGATCTTTCCATCTCTAAAAATAAAATCATTTTCTTGTAAACTTTATTTTTAAAGAAGATGAAGTTTTACAACTTCTAGTCGGTATTTACGAAAATATTTCTTTGTTAAATCCTTTTGTTACACAAGTGTCCACACACTTGTTTGTTCACAAAAACACTTTTGGTTTATGTAAGATCCGGCTTTTTAAACATGATTTCATCATACACTTGGTTCTTCAAAAATACCACTCGTAGATCCTTAGATCTACTAGTTTAGAACTCCATTTCATAAGAAAAATCGTTTTTACACAAGTTCATGTTTCCGTATGAAAGTGTTCGTCATCTTGTAACTTTTCTATATAACATAACACTAGTTCATGTTCCATGAACATGAACTAGCATGGTTAGATGACAATCCATTCCAACACTAGCAATCAACAACATAAAATAACCATAACAAAACAAGTTCCATAAGTTTTACACTACTAGTTTCTTTTTATCCACCAAGTTCATCTTGTTTACAAGAATTTAAACTTTGATCTCTAGTGTTTATGATTTTTTCCCGTTAAATCTCTTATTAACCACTTTAAACATGAACGAGAGAGTGATTAGAAGCACTTACAACTAGCATAAGGCTAGGGAAGAATCGAGGCGAAAACTAGGTGGTTAATAGCGATGTAGAGAGGTCCTTGTGATTCCGTAAGCACCGGGTTTGTTTGTAGGAACTCTAACACCTTGGATTGTATGTAAAATGGCAAGATCAAAATTTGAAAGTGGGTGGATGTGTGTGGATGCTCTCGGCCGTAAGCAAAGAAGGGAGCAAGAGAGATGTAATTTTTTTGTTTGTTGAAATGAATGAAAGTCTTTATCCCTTAACCTTATTTATAAACCATTTTCCACTAGTAACCAAAGTGTAATATGTAGGCTAGATATATGGCATGCTAGATTAAAATATTCAAAAATTGGTGGAAGGGTGTCCCCCTTGGGGAACCGTTCGGTTCATGGGGGGGGGGGGGGTTAATTGTTGGATTTTAACCATTTAGTTAGGTGATTAGTGAAGATAGTTAGGAACTAAAATAATTTACTAGTGTGTTATTTAATATAACGGGTGTTAGGGTATTCGGGGACCCTAACTGGCTCAGAAAAGGAAAAACAATGTCATATCAATATTTTTATGTTCCGGGTAAGGTCCGGTTGTTCGGTTGGATATTAATCCGTTAAAGTGCTAATTAAGCATTTAAAGTGTCGTTAATATTTGTTTTAGTGACATAATGAATTCCCGACACTTTGGAAAGTGTCTAGTATTATTTCTCGATGTTTTTGCACTTTACTAGTTAGCTAAAAAGCTGAATTTTTTGTATGAAAGTGCAAGATTTTGTAATTAACACATGTTTTAGGCACATCCGGTCACTATAATTATTATCTAGTGACGCAGTTCTACAAACCTCAACTCCCTACACTCCCTATTAGTGTAGTAAATTATTCCCGGCTCATACTGGCCTCAGAGACAGTGCCTGTCTGATGCTGGCTATGTCAGCATGTTTACTAGGTTATCCGTTCATTGTGCTACTGTGCTTTTGTGCATCAAGTTTGTCACTATAGTTCTGTGTAAATCATGGAGTGACGGCAATAAAGTATGATGCATGTATGTGTATGTATAAGAATTCAAGTAGTAGTTTAATCACAACTGTAAGCAAGCACAGTAATTAAGCATTAATTAAACAATAATTAATTCGTACGGATACCTGGTTTGGTGAGGGTTGTCACATTCTCCCCCCGTTAAAGAAATTTCGTCCCGAAATTTAAGCTTTGCTTCTAGATGCAGGGTTCTTTGGAAATAAATGGGGGTACTTCTCTTTCATACGATCCTGACGTTCCCACGTGAATTCAGGTCCATGTCTTGCATTCCATCGAACTTTGACGAGTTTGACACTGCTCCTGCGAGTTTTGTTAACTTTCTAATCCGTGACCTCAACAGGTTCTTCAGTGAAGTGGAGCGTGTCGTCGATATGAACTTCGTCAGCATGAATGATCACTGTTTCTTGTGTTGGACTCTTTCTCAAATTTGATACATGGAATGTATCGTGAACACCATTTGGTTCAGCAGGTAGGTCCAACTTGTAGGCAACAAGCCCAATCCTTTGCAGGATTCTGAAAGGGCCAATGTAACGCGGATTCAACTTCCCACGCTTTCCGAAGCGTGCCACACCCTTC
The DNA here is from genome assembly GCA_030545235.1 of Helianthus tuberosus. Taxonomy (NCBI): domain Eukaryota; kingdom Viridiplantae; phylum Streptophyta; class Magnoliopsida; order Asterales; family Asteraceae; genus Helianthus; species Helianthus tuberosus. Next base: position 567,125 of record CM060352.1, on the reverse strand, counting down.
CAGGGTGAAACTTTCAATAAAGTCGTATCCCCAACTTGAAATTCCAAAGGTTTCCTCTTTGGATCTGCATAGGCTTTCTACCTGTCGCGAGCCACCTCGATGCGTTTTCGAATTTGTGCGATCTTGTCTGTAGTCTCTTGGACTATTTCAGGACCAACAAGCTGCCTATCGCCTGCATCAGCCCAGCATAGTGGTGATCGACACTTGCGTCCATAAAGAGCTTTAAATGGCGCGGCTCCAATGCTGGTGTGGTAGCTGTTGTTGTACGAAAATTCGGCCAATGGTAAGTGATTATCCCAGCTACCACCCAAATCCATTACACATGCTCTCAGCATATCTTCCAATGTCTGAATAGTTCTCTCACTTTGCCCATCAGTTTGCGGATGAAACGCAATGCTCAGATTTAATTGTGAGCCAAAAGCTTCTTGGAAGGATTGCCAAATCCTTGATGTGAAATGTCCATCTCTATAAGAGATGATCGAGAGGGGCACTCCATGACGTGCAACAATCTCTCGCATGTATATTTCCGCCAGTTTACTAGTGTTATCTTTCTCTTTGATTGGCAGGAAGTGTGCGGACTTGGTCAGGCGGTCAACTATTACCCAAATAGTATCATGACCTCTGGGCGTCTTTGGCAACTTAGTTATGAAGTCCATTGAAATCTGTTCCCATTTCCACTTGGGAATCTCAGGTTGTTGCAGAAGTCCTGAAGGCTTCTGGTATTCAGCTTTAACCTTGGCGCACGTTAAACACTTTCTAACATAAACAACAACATCGCCTTTCATCCTAGGCCACCAATAATAATCCTTAAGATCTTGGTACATTTTATCCGCTCCGGGATGAATTGAGTACCGAGACTTGTGGGCTTCATAAAAAATAACCTTCCTTAATCCGCCAAACAGAGGGACCCAAATCCGTTTCATGTAACATAAAGTTCCTTCCTCGTTTGGCACTAATTGCTTCTCCATCCCACGGAGATATTCATCTTCAATATTTCTTTCTTTCAAAGCTTCTCTTTGCGCGGCACAAATGCATAGAGAGAGATCTGTCTGGACAATCATTTCCAAAGCCCTAACCCTTATGGGCTTGATCCTTTCTTTTCGACTTAGGGCGTCGGCGACCACATTCGCCTTCCCTGGATGATACTTGATCTCGAAGTCGTAGTTGTTCAACAATTCGACCCAACGTCTTTGTCTCATATTCAGCTCTTTCTGGTCGAATATGTGCTGCAGACTTTTATGATCCGTAAAGATTGTACATCTCGTACCATACAAATAATGTCTCCAAATTTTCAGCGCAAATACCACTGCGCCTAGCTCAAAATCATGCGTGATATAGTTCTTTTCATGAACTTTCAACTGGCGTGACGCGTAAGCTATGACCTTCTGGCGTTGCATCAGCACGCAACCCAAACCTTGTCGTGAGGCGTCACAGTATACCACGAAATCATCAGTTCCCTCTGGTTGCGCTAAGATCGGTGCATTGCAAAGCTTGTCTTTCAGTAACTGGAATGCTTCTTCCTGTTTAATTCCCCAATCAAACTTCTTATCCTTCTGTGTGAGCGCGGTCAGAGGTTGAGCGATTTTAGAAAAATCCTCAATGAACCTTCGATAATAACCAGCTAAAACCCAAGAACTGTCGAATCTCGGTTGGCGTCTTTCGGGTCTCCCAACTCTTGATCGCCTCGATCTTTGTGGGATCAACATGAATTCCATTTCCATTTACCACATGTCCAAGGAATTGGACTTCACGTAGCCAAAACTCGCATTTCGGGAACTTAGCGTACAATTTCTCCTTCTTAAGTAGCTCTAGAATAGCTCTTAAGTGCTGTTCGTGCTCGTCCTTTGTCTTTGAGTAAATCAAAATATCGTCTATGAACACAATCACAAATTTATCCAAGTATGGCTTGCAGACTCGGTTCATTAGGTCCATGAAAACTGCAGGTGCGTTTGTCAACCCAAAGGGCATAACTAGGAACTCGTAGTGTCCGTAACGAGTCCTGAAGGCTGTCTTAGGGATACTTTCCTCTTGTATCCTAAGTTGATGGTATCCTGATCGCAAATCGATCTAAGAATAAAAGCTTGAACCTTGCAACTGGTCAAATAGATCATCAATTCTCGGCAGAGGATACCTATTCTTGATGGTTAACTTATTAAGCTCACGGTAGTCTATACACATACGAAAACTACCGTCCTTCTTTTTGACAAACAGAACCGGAGCTCCCCACGGTGAGAAACTTGGTCTGATGAATCCTTTGTCCAATAACTCCTGAAGTTGTGTCGACAACTCCTGCATCTCTGATGGCGCAAGTCTATAGGGTGCCTTGGCTACAGGCGTGGCGCCTGAAACCAAATCAATGTGGAACTCAACTTGCCTTTGAGGCGGTATTCCTGGAAAGTCTTCTGGAAAGACTTCCGGATATTCTCTGACAACAGGAATGTCTTCGATCTTCAGCTCAGCAGCTTTCTTATCCACGATGTGTGCCAAGAAGGCAACACATCCCTTTTGTAGGCACTTTCGAGCTTTCAGGCAGCTGATGATTCTTAGAGGCGCATCACGTTTTTCTCCATGAACTACAATCGTGTCTTCATCCGTCAGAGGGATGCGGATGGTCTTCTCATGGCAAACGATCTCTGCTTTGTTGCTCGATAGCCAATCCATTCCCACTACCACACCAAAGCTTCCCAACTCGACAGGTAGCAGGTCTAGCGTAAACTCATGCCCTCCTAGTTCAATCACACATCCTCGGACAACTTCACTGGCCTCAACTAGTTTTCCATTTGCTAATTTGATGGAGTACGGAACGTCTAACTTACTAGGCGTCAACCCAAGTATATTCTTAAATTCTAATGACACGAAGCTATAATCAGCACCAGTATCAAACAAAACGGATGCAAAGAGTTGGTTTATAGGGAACGTACCAGTAATAACATTGGGATCCTGGCGCGCTTCCCTTGCCTCAATGTTAAACACTCTTCCGCGGGCTTGATTCAATCCTGGGCAGTTCCTCTTAAAATGCCCAATGTCACCACAGTTAAAACAACCAAGTTTTTGCCCATTACCACCTCCATTCCCAGATTGAGTGTTGTTCTGATTTCGATTCGCGTCCCCAGCTTGATTTGCATTGTTTCCACGGTTTCCATTGCCTCCATTATTCCCTTGTGGACGATTTCCATTGCCACCACGATTATTGTTCCGATTACCAAAACCTCCTTTGCCTCCCCGGCCTGCACTAGCCCAGCAGTTATCCTTCAGGTGGCCAACTTTTCCACAAGCTTCACATACTTTTGGCCCACACCGGCCATAATGATGACGCTGGCAGGTGTTACACTTGGGATGCATACCCATATACCCTTTTCCTTTCTTCCCAATACCGGTTGCAGCTTGGACCGGTGCGCTTGATTCTCCTTTCTTGCCAACATTGCTAGTTCCCTGCTTGAAGTTCGAGAATTTCCTCTTATTCTCACCAGACGACTCTACGTGAGTCTCTTTCTTCCTTGGCTCAACATTCAAAAACTTGTTCAGGCGGATGGCTTCCTCAGTAAGAGCTACGCTCAGATCGATGGCCTCTGTGATTGTTGCAGGCTTGGAAGTAGTGACCATACTCATGATCTGTGGAACTACACTCTTGATAAAGCGCTCGATTCGCTTGAATTCCGGTGTAACCATATAAGGTACCACATGAGACAGGTCGTGGAATCTCTGAACGTATTCTGCGATCTTGGGGCAATCCATTCTCAAATACCAGAACTCAGTCTCCAACCTTTATATCTCCGCACGAGAGCAATACTTTCTTCGCATGAGCTCCTTGAGCTCGTTCCATGTCATTGCGTAGGCTGCGGCTTCGCCAAGAGTTTGCACTTGTAAGTTCCACCAGGATAGGGCTCCGTCCAAAAATAGCCCAGAAATGTAAGTCACTTGTTGGTCTGGAGCGCACTTGCTCATTCGAAGAACATACTCTGTCTTTTCGGCCCATCTTACAAAAGTAACAGCACCTCCGGTGCCGTCGAAGTTTACAGGCTTGCAGTCTAGGAACTGCTTGTAAGTGCACCCTGCACATACGTTAGAATATACAGATGGTATTAGCGGACGTGCTAAAAATATCCAAATGTATCGTAGTTTGTTTCAATGACTTAACATTACCATGTGGTGGATTGTTATTGCCGTTGTTCTGTGAGCTGCTTCCGCTGGTTCCTCCGTTTGAGGCTGCATACTGCGCTATGGCGGCAGCAATGATTCCTTGGAGTTCTGCCTCGTTGGTAGGCATGCGTGTCTGACGTCTCGGTGGCATCTTCTAAATGATGTGTTCACGTAGGTCAGGTCATAGTAAGTAAAGTGTACGTATGTATTCAACAATATCAACACATAACATCTCATGTTATAAATAAATCAACCACATAACATCTCATGTTATTAGCAATCAATAATCAAACATCACAAATGATGAGAATACTGCGATTGCGCTGTCATAAATCAAGATCACAATGTAAGGTTTACAAGTACATAACTGTATCGTACATCATCAGTGACTAAGGGCCACATCGCCCTAGTCCAAAATATCTAATCAGTGACAACAACATCAAATATACAAATCATCAAAAGTCACAATCATCAAAATGCGGTCTCCAAAAGCTGTGTAGTCTGCACAATCGCGGTCATCTCATCAAAAGTCTACCCGAGTCGTACAAAATGGCCCTAAGCTGATGGCGGTGGAGGAGGGGGAAAATGAGAAAAGAGTAAACGTCGCATATGAAGCCAGTCCTCCTCCATAGCGCGATGAGCGCGCAGTAAGTATGCGATCTGCTGCTCCGGAGTCCAAAAACGAGCAGCAGAATCTGGTGAAAGTGGTCGAGGAGGGTGTGATACGGCAGGTGGAGTCTGGCACTGGCACGAGAGTCGATGAGCTCTCTCTAGCTCCTGTACACGACGGGTCAGCGCCTCCTGCTGTATCATGAAAGAAACAAGGACATCCTCGGTAGAAGACCCGACATGATATGGGTGATACGGATCCGTCGGTGGCATAATGGGGGGCGTGGTCCAGAGAAATGGCTCACAGATGGAGCAAAAGATGGCACAGTAAACGGTGCAACAGTGGGAACAACAGTGGGATGAGAAACCTGAGGTACAAACTGATCTCCTCCTGACACAAAAGGTGTATGACCAAACGGATGACGTGACGAACCCTCCCCAGGACGTGGTGGAGGAATGTCCTGGAGATAAGTGATCGGGAGATCTGTGCGGTGAGTATCTGTGGTGCATGGGGGAATCAAGGGAACATCAATGGGAACTGAAACAGGAGCTGAAACGGGGGCTACAGGTGGTGTAACTGGTATCACGAAAGGTGGGTAATCATCGTCATCATCTATCCACCCGTTACGGGTGTGCGCGTATCGTGGATCAATATGGGTCGCAAAAGGTGCACGGTCGAACATCACCGGCACTGGATCAGGAAGTGGTGCAACAACAGGATCCTCTAACAGAAGTGGAGCATCAACAGGAGCGTCAGCAACATGATCATCCCCTAACTGTGGAACAACAACAGGATGATCGTCAACAGGTATATCATCAGCCAAAGGAGCAACAGCAGGTGCATCGGCATGAACAGGGTCATGCTCCAATGCTGGGTTAGGAACAACGCCTAGCTCAGGGGCCACAGCAGGCTCGGGATCAACAAACTCCATCTCAAAATCAGCTGGATCAGCAAACATAGGGTCGACAGGGGCTACAGGATCCTCCAAGTGCTGGTCTAAGTGTACGAACTCAATGTCCTGGTCTGGATCAAAGGCAGGTGGAAAAATAGGATCTGAATCATCATCAACATCATGATCGAACTCGAAGCTGTGCGCAGGAGCAGGTGCAGCGGATGACGCCATGTCCGGGTCGGCGTCGTGTGAGTGGTGCTGCACTCCCTGTGTGTGCGAAGGTACGGATGCCACAGACTCAAAGGAGTCTGGAACAGGTGAATGAATGGGAGCCTCCTCCGCAGGAGCATCAGCAAGAAGTAGGATATCACCGGCAGCAATATGGGCCTCACCCTCAAGTGGGTCCTCCTCAAATAAATCGACATCGTCGTCAGAGACAACGTCGAGGGGCATATCAACAACGGGATAAGCGGCAAGGGGCACAGGAGCAGGGATCACCGCGAGTGGCAAATCCCCAACAAGATGGCCATCAGCAGGCTCTGCTACGACATCAGGCACCGCAAAGGGCTGGAAGTCGTCATCATCTGTGCTGGTAGTATCGGAAGTGTACACCTCGTGCTCCGATGAAACTATGTCGTCTGATACTATGGCCATCGGATCTGTAGTGTCCGACTCCCTAGTACCTGATGAAGGCATGACGTCTGTAACACAAACACACACATGCACAAATAATCAATCATATAATCAAATAAACATGTTAGTCACCAATAAGCAAACAAGTAATCATCCTAGTCTACCCTAGACTATCCTCTCAGTCTCCCCGACTGAACTTCCTAGTCTCTCAGACTACTCTCTCAGTCTCTCAGACTGATCCTCCTAGTCCCACTAGACTACTCCCTCAGCCTCTCAGACTGAGCCTCCTAGTCCCACTAGACTACTCCCTTAGCCTCTCAGACTGAGCCTCCTAGTCCCACTAAACTACTCTCTCAGTCTCTCAGACTGAGCCATAACTAACAAATAACATCTGCTCACCCTTTTGTTTGTAAAAAGGTGTTTGTGCCCTGGATCTGGACGTTTAGTGTATGCAATGTAAAACTGTTTTCGTGAGAGCCCTAGTGATCATAGTCTAGACTCGAGAAGGAATCCTAGTTCGCTATGATCAAAGCTCTGATACCAAGCTGTCACACCCTGGCTTTGCGGAAGCGTGGGTTTATTTGGTGTGACTTCTTAATACCATAGCTTAACCACAACAAAGCTATATGAAAATAAAACCATGAAGATCATCCGTTGATTTAATTTTGAAAAGTAAATTACGACAACATTGTTTAAAGTTGACACATGCAACGAGTTACAACCCATCAAAATAAAAACATTGTTCATACGACATAACCACAAACATAAAATAAACACCGTTTAAGACTTGCGACTCGTCCAGGTAAAAGTCACAATCCCTAAACGTGGATGACCTCATAACTCTTACGCAGCGTGAAAACGTAGCATACTTCGCCAGATCCCTAATTTCCTGAAATACATGTAAGTTGAAAAGTCAACATAAAGTTGAGCGAGTTCATGTCTAAGTGAGTATGTAAAACCTTTGTAAGTATAAAATCCCTGGTATGTAGCAAATAAGGAAATAAAGAGATCACCAATGGTTTGCAAGGCCATTGATATGTGTGAAGTGCAGTAGGAAGACTCAAACCTAGCAGATTTTTGCATCGGGTACCAAGTCACCCCGAGGTCCGTACTGTTGGGCCTGGGGCTGGGCTCGCTACACCCAGATAGATCTACCGCTAAAGACCCTCGGCCCTACAATGAGGATTAATGGCCTCCAGTTCCCGCCTACCCACTCACATGATCTAAGTAGTAACCCTCCTTACGCTAACCATACCATGTAAAAAGTATTCGTAATCATAGTAACATGTATTTCACCCCCGCAGTTTAAAACTGAAAACAGTTAAGAGAAAAAGGGGGACATGAACTCACTGAAGTGCGTCTCGTAATAGTATCTCCCAATCAACCTGCCGCGTGACGACCTACACGTACTAACTTCTATTAGACGGACGGCCGTGCCTTGGCTTAAGGTTTAACGTTTTTGGGAAATAGTTAGGCAACTATTTCGTATTTACACTTCGTAATTATTTATAGTTATATTCCTTCCCAAGGATGGGGGTTGCGATACATGCGCGTTTTGTAATTCCAAAATACATTATTAAGTCTCACTTAATAAAATATATTTGTCTTAAAATATTCTATTTCCAAATACATATTTTTCCCAAAAATATTATATTTTACTTTATACAATTTCCAAAATAATATTTTGTCAAAATACACATTTAAGAGTATTTTTCCGAAAAATACGTAAGTTACATTTTAAGGTTCAGATGGTAATAATAATACCGGTGTAACTTAAATATTTATTTGTGAAGGCGTTAGTATTATTTTGGAGTCGTGCTTTCACAATGTATTCCTGTTATATTATTTTTACCCTAAAAATAATATATAGTTCACAAAATAATCATAAAATCACACAAGTGTTTTACTACGAAATATATATTCTAAATATATATTTAACAAGTTTCCTTTATGAAAATCCACCTCCGACACCTGGTTATTTTGTAATAAAAATCATGGCGAATTTTTATGTGGAAAAATAAGTTAAAATATATTCATAACACTTGTTGTAAAAATATTTTCCAAGTGTTATATTTCTGGAAAAATTTCACCAGAGTTTCCTCTGTAACTGGAGGTGGCCACGCTTATAAGCGTATCATTTTCTTTTCAACATTCAATCAACAATTTTCCATCATCAAAATACCATCTTCAAATATCAAACTAGTCAAAATAAACATAAATCGCAAACACGTGAACTTGCAAGTTGTGTAAAATTATGTAGTAACTTTTCAACACATTTAGTGGATCTTTCCATCTCTAAAAATAAAATCATTTTCTTGTAAACTTTATTTTTAAAGAAGATGAAGTTTTACAACTTCTAGTCGGTATTTACGAAAATATTTCTTTGTTAAATCCTTTTGTTACACAAGTGTCCACACACTTGTTTGTTCACAAAAACACTTTTGGTTTATGTAAGATCCGACTTTTTAAACATGATTTCATCATACACTTGGTTCTTCAAAAATACCACTCGTAGATCCTTAGATCTACTAGTTTAGAACTCCATTTCATAAGAAAAATCGTTTTTACACAAGTTCATGTTTCCGTATGAAAGGGTTCGTCATCTTGTAACTTTTCTATTTAACATAACACTAGTTCATGTTCCATGAACATGAACTAGCATGGTTAGATGACAATCCATTCCAACACTAGCAATCAACAACATAAAATAACCATAACAAAACAAGTTCCATAAGTTTTACACTATTAGTTTCTTTTTATCGACCAAGTTCATCTTCTTTACAAGACTTTAAACTTTGATCTCTAGTGTTTATGATTTTTACCCGTTAAATCTCTTATTAACCACTTTAAACATGAACGAGAGAGTGATTAGAAGAACTTACAACTAGCACAAGGCTAGGGAAGAATCTAGGCGAAAACTAGGTGGTTAATAGCGATGTAGAGAGGTCCTTGTGATTCCGTAAGCACCGGGTTTGTTTGTAGGAACTCTAACACCTTGGATTGTATGTAAAATGGCAAGATCAAAATTTGAAAGTGGGTGGATGTGTATGGATGCTCTCGGCCGTAAGCAAAGAAGGGAGCAAGAGAGATGTAATTTTTTTGTTTGTTGAAATGAATGAAAGTCTTTATCCCTTAACCTTATTTATAAACCATTTTCCACTAGTAACCAAAGTGTAATATGTAGGCTAGATATATGGCATGCTAGATTAAAATATTCAAAAATTGGTGGAAGGGTGTCCCCCTTGGGGAACCGTTCGGTTCATGGGGGGGGGGGGGGGGGGGTTAGTAGTTGGATTTTAACCATTTAGTTAGGTGATTAGTGAAGATAGTTAGGAACTAAAATAATTTACTAGTGTGTTATTTAATATAACGGGTGTTAGGGTATTCGGGGACCCTAACTGGCTCAGAAAAGGAAAAACAATGTCATATCAATATTTTTATGTTCCGGGTAAGGTCCGGTTGTTCGGTTGGATATTAATCCGTTAAAGTGCTAATTAAGCATTTAAAGTGTCGTTAATATTTGTTTTAGTGACACAATGAATTTCCGACACTTTGGAAAGTGTCTAGTATTATTTCTCCATGTTTTTGCACTTTACTAGTTAGCTAAAAAGCTGAATTTTTTGTATGAAAGTGCAGGATTTTGTAATCAACACATGTTTTAGGCACATCCGGTCACTATAATTATTACCTAGTGACGCAGTTCTACAAACCTCAACTCCCTACACTCCCTATTAGTGTAGTAAATTATTCCCGGCTCATACTGGCCTCAGAGACAGTGCCTGTCTGATGCTGGCTATGTCAGCATGTTTACTGGGTTATCCGTTCATTGTGCTACTGTGCTTTTGTGCATCAAGTTTGTCACTATAGTTCTGTGTAAATCATGGAGTGACGGCAATAAAGTATGATGCATGTATGTGTATGTATCAGAATTCAAGTAGTAGTTTAATCATAACTGTAAGCAAGCACAGTAATTAAGCATTAATTAAACAATAATTAATTCGTACGGATACCTGGTTTGGTGAGGGTTGTCACAGGAACACTCCTCTGATTTGACGAGTTAGGAACATCGTCCTTCTTCGACTCGTGTGATTTAGAAGGGGGCTTACTATGAGCCACAAATAGAGTCTTAGAGTGTGTACCACTAGATTCATCATACTGTCTGTCGAGAGCTCGTGTAACGGCATCATCTATTAATGCCTGCAGTTCCGGACCAGTTATATTAACTCTAGTAGCATCATTATTCTCCCTCGGGTGGCTGTTGACCTCATCCGATCCAGCCGTGTAGTTTGATGGCTACATAAATATTGACGATGATTCATTCAGAGGTTATTATGGATTCATCATTTTTGACGATTCATCAACCATGGTAATATAAACCATATTGGTTAATTTGTTAGTTATCTTTAATTAGTGTTTTCATTATAATTTATCCTAGTTATAAAACATTAAGGATATTTAAGTGGCGCAAAGGGCCTAGTCACAAGGACAGTTTTAAATTTATAAGCCATGATTTCCGAGAATCGAGGCATTAAGGTTTGAACATATTTCATTACCTTTTCTTGACAGAGAGTCAAAGACTTCAATTGTCTTTTGTCCCTTAGGACAATAAGTATGGCCCGTAGGCATTTCATCACTTATGGATGTTTATAATATGATCATTTTCATTTGATGATTTAAGCCATGATTTCTACATCACTAGGCTAGATAAGGGGTTGGAAATTCCCATTAAAAAGATGACAAGTGTGATTTTTATCGCATCACTGTTGTCAGGAGTGTTAACATGTTTTTAGATGTTAACAAGGATCTGAATCTCTTTTAAACAGGTTTTTACCATCATAGCTAGGTCCTTAATGACATACAAGCTAGGTTATGCCCTTTAAGATTCTTTTCATTATATATATTGGCAGATCAATTACGAAAAAGAATTATATTTTTGATTTAAAAAGGAATTTAGATAAAATATTCCAACGATTTTTAAAAGGAGTATATAATTGCCCTAAATGGGACTTGAAAGGAATGACGTCCACGAAGGGACTAAAAGACAAATATGTCCTTGTAAGGACTACTAAGGAAACGAACTTCAGCAAAAGGAATTTTCTTCTTTACTTTACTCCTGAATGGTTTCTCCCTGGATGCATGCTTCATCCTAGCCGCGGTACGAAGTTCAGCATTTCAAGGCTACGGAAGTGGAGAATTTCTAATACGACTTCTTCGTTTGGCGACATATCCCATATATATAAAAAAAATTGAAAGCAATAATTTACAGATTAGGATTGAGAGTATTCTTATGTTAAGTCTAGACTCAGAAGATCAAGGAATGTGCTACTGTGTCATTGAGATTAAACACAAAAAGGCTAGTGTTTAATTCACTCAATGTTGGCTCTGATACCAACCTGTCACACCCCGATATTTCCACGTATTACCGGTGGGCCCGGTGGGGAGTATCGTGACGTAGTTGATATCATCATAGTCAAACAACACAATATATAAATGCACAGCGGAAGCAAAAGATAAATATATTACAATCCGAATATAAAGTAATATCAAAGTATTACAACGGAAAGTAAAGGATCCACAGGCGGATCAAATAAAAGGAAAAACTGTTCAACAGACTTTAGATGCCTAGAACTTGCAAGATTCCTTATTAACGCCCTGAGCTTCCAGCCAATTACGTTCAGTACCTGTCACTTAACCTTTTTGGAAAATACGTCAGTTTACACTGGTAAATACAATTAACCGACTCATTTTAAAAGAGTTTGAAAATGGATTTGAATGCACCAGGCACAAAAATATCTTTTATAACTTGGGACAATTATATAAAAGTAATCTTGTATACAGATTTACATGTTCGTTATACGTTCAGGGCCCGATGTAGAAACCGAGTCAAGATTAACAGACACGCCACAAGTATAGGCCCACGAGAGAGTGAGATACCGTTTTCCTTATGCAACTGTTAGGTGTATGCCTACACCCCGTGCTTAAGACGTGGCCATTTTATTATAATGATGCCAAGGATATCCGGGACATGGTCATTAACCCCTAAAGGCTTTTATTTCAAATAATATAGATTAAAGCGGGTTACCTCAATAATTTAATCACAATACGACTAAACATTCAATACCCGACCAAGCGGTATTATTATAATGCAATTTATACTCAGCCGTATATTCTAATCAGCAAGCACAAGTACTTTTACTGGGGCTCTTAATCTGGAACGAAGGTTTCATAATAACCTATTAGAATCCTAACGGGTCTTTAATTAAGCCTAAACTTAGACCGGTTAGTTTTAAAGAAAGATACGGTTCAAACGCACGATTAAGCGAAGACCGGAATAGAATGTGATTTAGACCCGACAAGTTTGAAGACTTGTATAATATGGGTAATCTAAACACATTCTGGATTTTGAGATAAAAATGATAAGGTTTGACCCGTTTCGGCTAATTTATGCAAACTAGTTACATAAACCGAACCGAACGCGCAAGAAGCGTAACGGTTAACCAAAAGAGTCATATACAGGTTTCCTAAGTTAATATGCCTTAAATATGTTGTGATATCAGTAGGATACCTTCCATTATGCCCAAAACGAGTTTAATCTCAATTTAAGCCCCGTAGGGGTATTTTGGTCATTTAAAAGATTATAAAAGAGATAAATTTTAATTCTGAGACTCGGGTCTGAAATAATCAGTAAACAACTTAATTTAATAGGTTATATCAGTTGGTGATAAGTCTTATATGCCAAAATGGTTTTAAACCCATACTAGGTGTTTAATACGCGTAAAAAGCCGTTTTAAGCGATTTCCGAGTTATACAGAAAATCTGAGTTTTCTAATCAGGTTATAAAGTTAAAAATACTTCATTTATTATATAAAATCAGTAGCAATTGGATTGGTATCAAAATACTATGTAGAACTCATTTTATAAACAAAAGGGTATAATCGGTATTTACCGAATCAAGGCGATAATCTTAGGTTATGATCAGTTTAAAAATAACTAAAAATCTTCAAAAATCTCAAAATATTATATTACATCAGTGGGTAAAAGGTTTGGTGTCAAAAATTGGGTTTAGATATGCTTTACGCTAATTATGCCTTTTAATTAACAAAAAGCTTTCTAATTACGCTATTGAGCATAACTCCTAATCTAGACCTCCAACTGATGTGAAAATTTAGGGACATGTTTATAAATCAGTAACAAAGATTTTTGTCCTTTCACATTTCCAAAATTCTCGATTTATGGTCAAAAGGGCATTATGGTCAACATTAAGCAATTAACGGAAACATGTAAACGAATCGGACAATCAACGAACCAACCACAGAGGGTTATACTATCATGTAACCTGGTCCTAAGGAAGTCTTAAGGCATTTCTAAACCCATCTAAATCAGGTCAGAACTGAAGTCAAAGCAAAAGTCAAAGTTATGCGACTTTCGGTTCCGAACCGAGCCTAAACAGAAAATTGTCGGATCAAACAAGCTTAGACCAGTTCTTATACTTATTACCAAGTTATATGAGTGATAAAATAGGTTGCACACGTTCTACATTGCTAATTATGTGTTAATTCGCAAATTAAGTTTCTGTTGACTTTTTATAACAAACTTTAACCCGACAAATGATCTAGTTAGAGAGGGAATCAGAGGGTGCCCTTTTAAGAGTTTATTGCCCACATAATTACCAACTTATAACTACTTTCTATTTGACTAATCACTGGACCATTAGTGATTAATCGATAAGTTAAACCTTAATTACGAAGGTTTGACTTCTAAGCTAATAACTAAGCAAAACTCAATTAAGGAAGGTCAAGGATACTTACCAAGGTCTAATGCACGATTAGAGATGCTTAGGGAAAGGCCTTGAGCTCCAGAATTGATCAGAAGTGGAGTTGTGAATGTATGATCAAAATGGCCAACATGAGGGTCCTTATATAGTGTTTGTGATTGCTCAAGATTGTGCCAAACAAGCCTACATTGGATCCCTGATGTTAAACATGTGTCCCTAATGCCTAAGAATTAGTTTACGCAGCCCCTGGTGGTGTTAAAGGGCAATATAAGTCGCTTACATGGGCTGAACAGCCAACTGATCGAGTTTCTGCATCTGGGCATGGCTTACGGACCGTAATGACCGTCAAGCTCACCAGAACTTTTAAAAACTGACAGTTTGACCCCTGAACTTCCAAATCTTGATTTTTAACATGGTTTCTTGCACTTGTAACACCCAAACTTGACTTTTAAGGACTCCAAGTCATAAACCAATGTTGTTAGGTCCCCGGTTATTCATACGATCACCGAAAAGTCTTAAATTTCGACGTCGACGCTTTTAACCCCTCGTATACGAATTCTATCACAACTTTCTCATACGATAACAAAACTTGATGAAATTTTTATCACGCATTCTAGTGAGCATAATTAATCGTTACAAAGCTTCGGGTTTGCTAAAAGGTCACTCAGAGGTACACTTTAAACATGTTGACACATTTAACCCCTGTAGTTTGTAATCTCTCACTTTCTTTCACAATTAGCTTCATATGATCCATGAATCATTCGTTTAAGGGTATAAACATCATGTATGGTTATTGTAAAGTATATTTATCCATTGTTGACATTCTGAACCCTTATATTTACATACTTTCCTTGTTTGTCAACTCTAGTCCTTCTAAGGTAATCCTTTACACGTTTAAAGTTTATGACACGTGTCAATACATTATTGGACATGAATTTTCGAGGTGTTACACACTACCCCTGCTTTACCTTGTATACCCGGCCCCTAGTACCAACACATGTGCAGCAATTATACTCTACTTATCTAATTAGACAATATATGAAGTCTATAGACCCAAGCATACTACAAACATCTATATATATTGTCAATATCATGTTTACGTAGCCCATGTGTGCAATTGGGCCAGCTGTGAATGTGACAACTGGCCCAAACCGGTAATTTCCGTACACTTTAATTAGTGCTTAATGACTGCAATTATGTGCTTAATTGTCAGCCATGTCTAATTTCATACTAAACAAGTGAATTCATGCACGTTGTATACTACAAAATATTGCTTTATGCATAAACGAGAGCGTTGCGTCAAAAATACTAGTAAACTCACCGGTAAGACACACTGTGTCAACAGAACTGCAGAAAGCAGTCAGACAATAAAATTGGAGCCTAGGTGTAGGTCCGACAACAAGAATACATTAAAACCCAAGAGTACATACAAGGGTTTAATATATATGCAATGCGAAAGCAAAATTAAGCACTAAAAAGCACCCGAAACGCACTTTAAGTGCAGAATTTATATAATTCAGCAATAATTCAGCATTTAGACATATGAATATTTTGCAGAAATGTCGTTTTATTATCCAGAATATTTCCCTAAGTGGTGGGAATCGATAGTGTTATAAAAAGATACTTATTAAACACTAAAAGGTACAATTTAGCACTTTAACGAATCGGTATGCAACCGGACTATACCCGGAACATAAAAATATTGTTAATAACATTACTTATCTTTTTCTGAACCAGTTAGGGTCCCCGAATACCCTAACACCCGCTATAACGCATAACATACTAGTAAATGGTTACACTTCCTAATTCACTTAACTATACTTAACTATTTGTTAGAATTGGACTAAGGACCCCCCCCCCCCCATCTAACGAATTCGGTCCCCAAGGGACACCCTTGTCCTATTTTGGATTAAACTAATCCTTCTTGTCCCATATCATCTAGACATAGAAACCATTGGATAATGATCTTATGAATTGCCTATAAGATCCACACTAAACACAACATACCAATCACCACCCACACTTGAACTTCATCACTCTCTCTCCCTCTCTACTACTCACGGCCGAACCCCCCTACAACCATCCACCCATTTTCGAGTTTAGTTCAAGCAATCCCAAGTCCATACAAGTGTTACGGGTCACATACGAGGAAGCTTGGTGCAAACGGAAGGCGAAGGACCTCTCTACTTTGCTTTTATCCACCCTATTTGCGCTTAGATTCTCCCCTAGCCTCGAGCTAGTGGTATGTTGCTTAAATCACCTTCTCGAACTATTTTAGAGTGGTTAAAATGATTTGTAACGGTTAAAACTCGTAATCTTACAAGTTGAAGCATAAAAGTCTACTAAAAACACTAAAAATGTTGGTTAAAAGCTCATATGTTGTGTAAAACTTGTAAGACTTGTTTTGTGGTGATTATTTAGTGCCGATCTATGTTGTGGTAGCTCGGATCATCATCTAACCCGGATTTGTCATGTTCAAGAATCATGGCATAGAATTTGTTAAAGTATGTAAAGGGGTTAAATGATGAAACACTACTACACACTAAACATGAACTTGTGTAAAAACAATTTTTCTTATGAAATGAAGTTCTAAACTAGTAGATCTAAAGATCTACAAGTGGTTTTTCGGAAGAACCAAGCAAAAATATTAGTCTTGTTTAAAACCCGGATCTTATCCGAACTAAAAGCATTTTTTTGTAAATAAACAAGTGTGTAGACACTTGTGTCACAAGAAAAATTTAACAAAGAAATATTTTTGCGAATCTTGACTAGAAGTTGTGAAACTTCATATTCTTTAAAAATAAAGTTTTTAAGAAACTAAACTTATTTTTAAGGATAACAAGACTTACTAAATATGCTAGTAAATTACTACACATTTTTGGAAATATTCAAGTTCAGGAAATGGAGAAACTAGTGATTATTGTTGATGATTATTGTTGATAACTGTTGTTGATGATTGTTGACGATTTAAAAGAAAATAAACACATGTTTTGAAAACATGGGAAACCTCCATTTTTAGGGGAAACTCTGTCAAAATTTTTATAAATTTTGACACTTAGAAAATATAAGTTCTTGAGAAACTTATTCCCTAAAAATGTGTTTAAAAGTATTACTAAGGTTTCCCTAATTTTTGGTGATAAGAAATGAGGATTTCTTCAAGAATAAAAATGGATATAAGTATGTATATTTTTGAGAGGAAAATATATATATTATGTTATCACCAACTTATGTGCTAAGTGTATATAGTATGTGTTATACGTGCTAGTGTAATAAGACTTAAAAATACACTAAATACTCATGAGGAGTATAAACACAAAAATACACTTACAATATACAAGATACATAATTCGGGTGCAAAGTGCAAAACACAAAAGACTTATATTTATTTTTGAGAAAATAATATAAGAAAGATACGTAGTTAAAAATATAGAATATTTTTTAACACAAGAATATATACAAAAGAGAGTGACTGTACTTGTGCGACGCAAGTCTAGTGACTAACGTTAAGAAAACGCGTATAGGTTACGACGTTAAGTAACCAAATCCGGTGAAGTTTACGACGCACAGGAACGCAAAGTTGTGAGTTCATGCTCCCCCTTTTCTTTAACTGTTTTTAGTTTTATAACTTCGGGGGTGAAATACATGTTACAAATGTTACATTGTTTACATATGGTATGATGAGTACAAAAACATTCAAAGGAAAAACATTCATGTGAAACATTCTAGATCATGTCTCGAATAGGGTACCATAAGCACCATTAATCAACGTATACATTCAGACCGCGGAACAAAAGATTAGATCTAATGGGTTTCAGGCAACCCCACTCTTGGCCTACTTCTACCAATGAGTGCTTCTGTGTCTCAGTCAAAGTCGACAAAAATGCCTAGGTTTGGTGGCTTCCTATGTCGTGACATATGTTAGTGGCCTTGCAAACCACTAGCAATCTCACACAGTCAAACATTCATAATAAGGAGATTACAGATATGTGTTATCAATACATTCATAGTACTCAGTTATAGATGCGTTTTACAAGTTACATTCAAACATTCACACATTCTACAAGTTACATACTATGTTTCCATTCAAGTATTTAAAACATTCAAAACAATCACTGCATAAATTCACACCAACTTTATGTTGACGTTTTTCCAAAACTCACATGTATTTCAGGTAACTAGGGTGGATGTGCGCGTGGTCTTACTCATGCTCGTGGATGTCACTTTGTTTATCTTTAAATAAAGTTGTGACTTTTAAGACAATATGTTATCTCGTGTTGTAAACACTTGACATATGTTTTCAGTAATGTAATATTTGAAGGTATTTTTGAGCATGTAGTATGTTTACTCTTCGTATGCAATGAGAACCTTTCATGATCACACCTCGTGCTTCCGCCGCAGAAAGGGGTGTGACAGATTGGTATCAGAGCTGCGATTGTAGTGAACCAGGATTCCTTCTCGAGTCTAGTCTACAATCTCTAGGATCCATTCACGAAAACAATTTTCAAAGAGTTTTCATTGCATAAAACGTCCCGCGACATCCACTGCCTGAAACTGTCAACATGAGTCTAGAAAAGACACTACGAGACTTAGAGTGCACTTGTGTAGCACTTGTCGTTGACTAGAAATTACTTGCAATTATGTGTGATAATTAGCATGTACTAGAAGTAGAATGTCACAAGTATATGTGACTTTACCTGAAAGCGATGGCCCATCTGAAGGATGAAATACGAGGATGAAACGAACTGTGCGGACTGTGCAAGGAGTTACGTAATTATGGATGCATACATAATTATGGAATTCAGTGCACAAAAATCACGGCAAGTCTTGTCACGTATAGATTCCCTCAGTGCAAGCCTACTAAGTACTCTGCTAGAGTAATAATTGTTTGATGTCACTTATGTGGTATATATACTTGTGAATATATATGATACTACTGTCTAGTGTGACGATACCAAACAAATGTCTAACCCTGTTGTGTTATGTTCTGTTAGAACATGGCACCCAGGAAAACTGTGAATGCTCGCAATGATGATCAACCTCCTCCTCCCCCACTACCAAGAACTGCTGAAGAGCTGAACGCTCTACTGGAGGAAAGGATCTCCGCTGCTATCGCCCACTACGAGGCGAACCGTACCCAGGACAGTGGAGGACCAAGCAACGCTAGGCGTAATGGGAATGGAGATTCGTCTGGAGGAAACGCAGCTCAAGGCTGCACTTTCAAGCAATTCCTCGACTGCAAGCCGATGAACTATGACGGCACAGGAGGTGCAGTAGCATTTGTGCGCTGGACGGAGAAGACTGAAGCTACTTTCCGCATGAGCAAGTGTACCGCGGATCAACAAGTCACCTTTGCTACTGGGTTGTTTGTCGATGAAGCTCTGACTTGGTGGAACCTGCAAGCCCAAACTTTGGGTGATGATGCCGCTTATGGCCTAACTTGGGAGGAACTGAAGGAAAGAATGAGAGAGAAGTACTGCTCTCGTGCGGAACTCCAAAGGCTGGAAACAGAGTTCTGGCACTTGACTATGGAAGGTGCTGACATCAATGGTTACACTCGAAGATTCCACGATCTGTCTAGAGTGCTTCCCTACATGGTGACTCCCGAATTCAAGCGCGTTGAACGCTACATTTGGGGACTGGCCTCAGAGTTTCGTGGCATGGTGACGTCGGCCAAACCATAAACAATCACCGAGGCTGTAACTCTGGCTGTCAGCCTTACTGAAGACTGTGTTCGGATGAAGAAGCTATCACTGAACCCAACAGAAAACACCGAGACGCATGCTGAGTCGTCCGGTGATAAGAAAAGGAAACATGCAAACCTGAATCAAGCAATTCGTAACAACAAGGGTTTGAACAACAAGAAGCGTAACACTAACCCACCTAGGGAGGCAAAAGCCTTCGCAGCTGCAAATGAGTCTGGGGCTAAGAAATATCAGGGCACTCTGCCCAAATGTAACCGCTGTGACTTTCACCATGTGGGAAACTGTCGCGTTGGAAAATGCGAGAACTGCGGGAAGCCAGGCCACCGTGCCGAAGACTGCTGGGGAAAAGGTATTGGAGGCCGCAATGGTAATGGTAATGGAAACCATGGTGGGAATGGTAATGGTAACCGGAATGGTAATGGAGCTGGACGGAACCAAGGATGCTTCAGTTGTGGAAGCAATGATCATTTCATGAAAGACTGCCCGAAGAAAAACAACGCTCCGGCTCGAGCATTTGTGATTGGAGCAAGAGACGCACGCGAGGACCCTAACGTGGTCACCGGTACGTTTCTCATTAACAATCACTTTGCATCCATATTATTCGACACTGGCGCCGATTATAGTTTCATGTCTGTGGAATTTAAACGCATACTTGGAATAGAATCTAGTAGATTAGAAATTCCTTATTCCATAGAACTAGCCAATGGTAAACTCGTTGAATCGGGCGAAGTTGTTAGAGGCTGCACACTAGAACTTGGTGAACGAAGATTTAGCATCGACCTCCTACCTATTCAATTGGGTAGCTTCGATGTAGTAGTCGGAATGGACTGGTTGTCCAAGAACAAAGCTGAAGTTATTTGCCATGAGAAAATCATTCGCATCCCTTTAGCGAATGGTGAAACTCTCATCGTGCATGGAGAAAAACGAGACACGCCTCTTCGAATCATCAGTTGCATAAAGGCACGGAAGTGCTTAAGGAAAGGATGTGTCGCTTTCCTAGCACACGTCATAGACAAGAAGGCTGAGGAGCCAAAACTCGAAGACATTCCTGTGGTGAAGGAATTTCCTGATGTGTTCCCTGAAGATCTGCCAGGACTACCTCCGCAACGACAAGTCGAATTCCGTATAGACTTGGTTCCAAGAGCCGCTCCTGTGGCCAAGGCTCCCTATCGACTTGCTCCATCCGAAATGCAAGAATTATCTACACAACTCCAGGAGTTGTTGGATAAAGGATTCATAAGGCCAAGCTTCTCACCCTGGGGAGCTCCAGTATTATTCGTAAAGAAGAAGGATGGAACACTACGGATGTGTATCGATTACAGGGAACTGAACAAGCTCACAATCAAGAATCGGTATCCACTGCCGAGGATTGATGACTTATTTGATCAACTGCAAGGGTCAAGGTACTATTCCAAGATCGACCTTCGATCTGGATATCATCAGCTGAGAATCCAAGAGGAAAGCGTACCAAAGACTGCATTCAGAACGCGATATGGGCACTACGAATTTCTTGTGATGCCGTTTGGGCTGACGAATGCACCAGCGGTCTTTATGGATCTAATGAACCGCGTCTGCAAACCATACCTCGATAAATTCGTGATTGTATTTATCGATGATATCCTGATTTACTCACGAACGAAAGAAGAGCACGAGCAACATCTCAGAACCATCTTGGAACTACTGAAGACAGAGAAACTGTATGCAAAGTTCTCGAAGTGCGAATTCTGGATTCGCGAAGTACAATTTCTTGGTCACGTGGTGAATGAGAAGGGCATTCATGTAGACCCGTCCAAGATAGAAGCGATAAAGAATTGGGAAGCTCCCAAGACCCCAACTGAAGTTCGACAATTTTTGGGTTTAGCAGGCTATTATCGGCGATTCATCGAGAATTTCTCAAAGATAGCTCAACCGCTAACGACCCTTACCCAGAAAGACAAGAAGTACGACTGGGGTCACAAACAGGAAGAAGCCTTTCAGCTACTTAAGAACAAGCTCTGCGATGCACCGATACTATCGTTACCCGAAGGCACTAAAGACTTCGTGGTATACTGCGACGCCTCACGACAAGGCTTGGGTTGCGTGCTCATGCAACGCCAAAAAGTCATCGCTTATGCTTCAAGACAACTGAAGGTTCACGAGAGAAATTATACCACTCACGACCTGGAGCTGGGCGCAGTGGTATTCGCCTTGAAGATTTGGCGACATTATTTATATGGTACTCGATGTACAATCTTCACAGATCACAAAAGCTTACAACACATATTTGATCAGAAGGAATTGAATATGCGCCAGCGGCGTTGGGTTGAGCTGCTGAACGATTATGACTGTGAGATTAAGTACCATCCTGGAAAGGCAAACGTTGTAGCAGACGCGTTGAGCCGAAAAGAAAGGGTTAAGACCCTAAGGGTTCGAGCATTGGAAATGACGATTCGAACGAACCTCACTGCACGCATTCGGGATGCACAACAAGAAGCTCTTAAAGAAGAGAACCGTAAAGCTGAATACCTACGGGGTATGCTGAAATACATGGTGCCAAACGAAGAGGGAGCGTTATACTTCAAGAAGCGTATTTGGGTTCCACTCTATGGTGGCATGCGAGAAGTCATCCTTGATGAAGCGCACAATTCAAGATACTCGATCCACCCAGGGTCGGACAAGATGTATCAAGACTTGAAGGAATATTATTGGTGGCCGAGACTCAAAAGCGACGTTGCTGTCTATGTTGGAAAATGCCTAACCTGTGCTAAGGTTAAGGCAGAATATCAGAAACCGTCCGGCCTACTACAACAACCAGAGATTCCCGTGTGGAAGTGGGAACAAATCTCGATGGACTTCATAACGAAATTACCCAGGACCCCGAGAGGGCACGATATGATATGGGTAATAGTTGATCGATTGACGAAGTCTGCGCATTTCCTACCAATCCGAGAGAAGGATAGCACTGGAAAGCTGGCAGAGATATACTTAAGAGAAATTGTGGCACGTCATGGAGTGCCACTCTCAATCATTTCAGACAGAGATGGGCGCTTTGTCTCAAGAATCTGGCAATCATTTCAGGAAGCCTTTGGATCCCAGTTAGATCTGAGCACGGCATTCCATCCGCAAACAGACGGCCAGAGCGAACGGACTATACAAACGTTAGAAGATATGCTTCGCGCATGTGTCATGGATCTAGGCGGTAGCTGGGATACTCATCTACCTTTAGTTGAGTTTTCCTACAATAACAGCTATCATACGAGCATAAAATCCGCACCGTTCGAAGCTCTGTATGGCCGCGAATGCCGATCGCCCTTATGTTGGGCAGATGCCGGAGATAAACGTATGGTTGGTCCTGAACTTGTACAAGAGACAACCGACAAGATTGCGCAGATCCGAGAGCGCATTAAGGCGGCTCGAGAGCGACAAAAGAGCTACGCTGATCCGAATAGAAAATCGGTAGAATTCAAGGTGGGAGACAAAGTGTTGTTAAAAGTCTCACCATGGAAGGGCGTAGTCAGGTTTGGAAAGCGTGGAAAGCTGAATCCACGATACATCGGACCATTCAGAATTTTGAAGAGAATTGGTACCGTGGCATACAAGTTGGAGCTACCGGAAGAACTTAACGGAGTACATGATACGTTTCATGTATCCAACCTGAAGAAGAGTCCAACACAAGAAAACGTGATCATCCCGATGGATGAAGTGTATATTGATGAAGCCCTCCGATTTACAGAGCAACCCGTTGAGGTTACCGACTGGAAGGTCAACAAGACTAGGAGGAGCAGTGTGAAACTTGTCAAAGTACGTTGGAGCTCTAAGCACGGACCCGAGTTCACATGGGAACGTGAAGACCAGTTCAAGAAAAAGTATCCCCACCTGTTCAAGAAGACTCCAGCGAGAGTGAGTTCAGCCTGAATTTCGGGACGAAATTCTTTTAACGGGGGGAGACTGTGACAACTGGCCCAAACCGGTAATTTCCGTACACTTTAATTAGTGCTTAATGACTGCAATTATGTGCTTAATTGTCAGCCATGTCTAATTTCATACTAAACAAGTGAATTCATGCACGTTGCATACTACAAAATATTGCTTTATGCATAAACGAGAGCGTTGCGTCAAAAATAATAGTAAACTCACCGGTAAGACACACTGTGTCAACAGAACTGCAGAAAGCAGTCAGACAATAAAATTGGAGCCTAGGTGTAGGTCCGACAACAAGAATACATTAAAACCCAAGAGTACATACAAGGGTTTAATATATATGCAATGCGAAAGCAAAATTAAGCACTAAAAAGCACCCGAAAATCACTTTAAGTGCAGAATTTATATAATTCAGCAATAATTCAGCATTTAGACATATGAATATTTTGCAGAAATGTCGTTTTATTATCCAGAATATTTCCCTAAGTGTTGGGAATCGATAGTGTTATAAAAAGATACTTATTAAACACTAAAAGGTACAATTTAGCACTTTAACGAATCGGTATGCAACCGAACAACCGGACTATACCCGGAACATAAAAATATTGTTAATAACATTACTTATCTTTTTCTGACCCAGTTAGGGTCCCCGAATACCCTAACACCCGCTATAACGCATAACATACTAGTAAATGGTTACACTTCCTAATTCACTTAACTATACTTAACTATTTGTTAGAATTGGACTAAGGACCCCCCCCCCCCCCCCATCTAACGAATTCGGTCCCCAAGGGACACCCTTGTCCTATTTTGGATTAAACTAATCCTTCTTGTCCCATATCATCTAGACATAGAAACCATTGGATAATGATCTTATGAATTGCCTATAAGATCCACACTAAACACAACATACCAATCACCACCCACACTTGAACTTCATCACTCTCTCTCCCTCTCTACTACTCACGGCCGAACCCCCTACAACCATCTACCCATTTTCGAGTTTAGTTCAAGCAATCCCAAGTCCATACAAGTGTTACGGGTCACATACGAGGAAGCTTGGTGCAAACGGAAGGCGAAGGACCTCTCTACTTTGCTTTTATCCACCCTATTTGCGCTTAGATTCTCCCCTAGCCTCGAGCTAGTGGTATGTTGCTTAAATCACCTTCTCGAACTATTTTAGAGTGGTTAAAATGATTTGTAACGGTTAAAACTCGTAATCTTACAAGTTGAAGCATAAAAGTCTACTAAAAACACTAAAAATGTTGGTTAAAAGCTCATATGTTGTGTAAAACTTGTAAGACTTGTTTTGTGGTGATTATTTAGTGCCGATCTATGTTGTGGTAGCTCGGATCATCATCTAACCCGGATTTGTCATGTTCAAGAATCATGGCATAGAATTTGTTAAAGTATGTAAAGGGGTTAAATGATGAAACACTACTACACACTAAACATGAACTTGTGTAAAAACAATTTTTCTTATGAAATGAAGTTCTAAACTAGTAGATCTAAAGATCTACAAGTGGTTTTTCGGAAGAACCAAGCAAAAATATTAGTCTTGTTTAAAACCAGGGCTGGCAATTGGGTACCTGTTAAGACACGATTGGACCTGTTTGACTGAAAAATACACCCTTTGACTTTTTTAATTTTTAAAATAATTAAAATTATAATGTTAGGATCTATCATTTATTCATTTTTGCACATAAAACATAAAACTGTTTTATAAACATGAGGTAGAAAGTAGTTAAAAGTGTCGTAATCATGTTTGAAACTTATGTTGTGCGCGCAGTCAGAAACCTGTTAAACCTGTTAAGACACGATTTGCCAGCCTTATTTAAAACCCGGATCTTATCCGAACTAAAACCATTTTTTTTGTAAATAAACAAGTGTGTAGACACTTGTGTCACAAGAAAAATTTAACAAAGAAATATTTTTGCGAATCTTGACTAGAAGTTGTGAAACTTCATATTCTTTAAAAATAAAGTTTTTAAGAAACTAAACTTATTTTTAAGGATAACAAGACTTACTAAATATGCTAGTAAATTACTACACATTTTTGGAAATATTCAAGTTCAGGAAATGGAGAAACTAGTGATTATTGTTGATGATTATTGTTGATAACTGTTGTTGATGATTGTTGACGATTTAAAAGAAAATAAACACATGTTTTGAAAACATGGGAAACCTCCATTTTTAGGGGAAACTCTGTCAAAATTTTTATAAATTTTGACACTTAGAAAATATAAGTTCTTGAGAAACTTATTCCCTAAAAATGTGTTTAAAAGTATTACTAAGGTTTCCCTAATTTTTGGTGATAAGAAATGAGGATTTCTTCAAGAATAAAAATGGATATAAGTATGTATATTTTTGAGAGGAAAATATATATATTATGTTATCACCAACTTATGTGCTAAGTGTATATAGTATGTGTTATACGTGCTAGTGTAATAAGACTTAAAAATACACTAAATACTCATGAGGAGTATAAACACAAAAATACACTTACAATATACAAGATACATAATTCGGGTGCAAAGTGCAAAACACAAAAGACTTATATTTATTTTTGAGAAAATAATATAAGAAAGATACGTAGTTAAAAATATAGAATATTTTTTAACACAAGAATATATACAAAAGAGAGTGACTGTACTTGTGCGACGCAAGTCTAGTGACTAACGTTAAGAAAACGCGTATAGGTTACGACGTTAAGTAAGCAAATCCGGTGAAGTTTACGAAGCACAGGAACGCAAAGTTGTGAGTTCATGCTCCCCCTTTTCTTTAACTGTTTTTAGTTTTATAACTTCGGGGGTGAAATACATGTTACAAATGTTACATTGTTTACATATGGTATGATGAGTACAAAAACATTCAAAGGAAAAACATTCATGTGAAACATTCAAGTGAAACATTCTAGATCATGTCTCGAATAGGGTACCATAAGCACCATTAATCAACGTATACATTCAGACCGCGGAACAAAAGATTAGATCTAATGGGTTTCAGGCAACCCCACTCTTGGCCTACTTCTACCAATGAGTGCTTCTGTGTCTCAGTCAAAGTCGACAAAAATGCCTAGGTTTGGTGGCTTCCTATGTCGTGACATATGTTAGTGGCCTTGCAAACCACTAGCAATCTCACACAGTCAAACATTCATAATAAGGAGATTACAGATATGTGTTATCAATACATTCATAGTACTCAGTTATAGATGCGTTTTACAAGTTACATTCAAACATTCACACATTCTACAAGTTACATACTATGTTTCCATTCAAGTATTTAAAACCTTCAAAACAATCACTGCATGAATTCACACCAACTTTATGTTGACGTTTTTCCAAAACTCACATGTATTTCAGGTAACTAGGGTGGATGTGGGCGTGGTCTTACTCATGCTCGTGGATGTCGCTTTGTTTATCTTTAAATAAAGTTGTGACTTTTAAGACAATATGTTATCTCGTGTTGTAAACACTTGACATATGTTTTCAGTAATGTAATATTTGAAGGTATTTTTGAGCATGTAGTATGTTTACTCTTCGTATGCAATGAGAACCTTTCATGATCACACCTCGTGCTTCCGCCGCAGAAAGGGGTGTGACAGTGAATTCCCTTTCACCTTCGGCCCAGCAACAGAGGTGTGCGGCCCGATGATTAAACAAGGCCCAACATGGCATATCCCTTACTCATTCCTTTTTTTTTAAATTGCCGTAAACACAACACCAGCAACATAATATTTGGTTCAGTTTAATCAACGCCAAGTTCACAAACCACAATCATAGTTCATCGAATATCAACTCAATTTAATTAGTACCATTTATCATTCAATACTAACACTCCATTAGCATGTTATAACACCAAGTTATCGGTTATCAATATATGAATATTAATTCATTAATCCCCCCTCGATCAATGAGAGCACATGGCAGGTTATATTCCAATCTAATCATTAATGCAAGACACTAACAATTTGCACACATATACACAATCACATGCACCCCCTGACAATTCACATGCAAATGTGAACAATTGAACAAAATGGCTGTCATCATGATATAATCATTATCCAATATTGGCTGCACTTTCAAGACATCACATGCACTAATATTATAGAATATGTTCATTATCCATTTAAAGAAAACACACCAATCATTCTCGGCCTATAACTTTCCTACGTGAACCAAGTATTACAACATGCATACATACCAATAACACCTTTTACACACTCAAACATAGCCAATCGAGATTAAGATCTTTAAAATTATACATACCAGATTCGAAGGGGAGAGGAGAGGATGATCTTCGAAGAAGTAGGGTGGTTGCACTAGGGTTTTTCTTTTGTTAAACTCCTATGTTATGTAACCCTAACTCCCTAATATACAAATAACAAACAACAGTGGGCCGAAGACTAGCTTGAGCATGGGCCGAATTGATTTGGAGTTAAAGAGGGTGTGTGTGCATGCAAATACAACTCCAGCAAAGGCCGGCCCACTTCTAAGGTTTAGTTGGGCTTTACAAGATCCACACATAAGTGTGATTTGATTAAACATATACGCGTGCTCGGGTTGGGCTCAAATAAACTCGTGGCCCATAAGTGTAATTCCGCGGCCCAAATGAGTTTAGTTTTCTAAATTAGCTAATCGACACATAGAAGCGTTTTAATGGTTTCTAGTAGTTAGAAGTGTTTATCACGTATAATATGTACACGAGTGTTTAATAGTTTTTATCATCGTAAGGGTCATGAAAGAGAAATAATAAGAAACAGGATTACGTGACTAAGAGACACTGACCTTGAAAGTTTGGGTTGTCACATCATCCGCAACTTTAAAGAAATTTCATCCCAAAATTTAGCACGTAGTTACTGAGGAAGCTAGTTAGGTTGCGTAATTTTTCCTGGTTTTTTTCCTGGGGCGTCACATCATCCCCCCGTTGGTTTGGAATTTCGTTCCGAAATTCCGCAGTAGCTTCAGCCTCAGTAGTGGTTTCATTGTTCTCTAACAACTGGGGATATTTTTGTTTCATTTGGTCTTCTCGTTCCCAGGTACTCTGGGCCACGACGAGAGTTCTAACAAACTCAAACAATAGGTATCCTTGTGCGTTTGAGAATCTTGACCTCCCGGTCCAAGATTTCCACTGGTTCTTCGACAATTCGCAACTGATCGTCGATGGTGAGCTCCTTGAAAGGAATTGTGAGGGTTTCATCTGACAGACACTTCTTCAGATTCGACACATGCAATACGTTGTGAACTCCACTGAGTTCTTCGGGTAGATTCAACCTGTAGGCCACCTTGCCAATTCTCTCAGTGATTTCGAAAGATCCAACATATCGCGGGTTGATTTTGCCTCGTTTATCAAAATGAACTACACCTTTCCAAGGTAAGACTTTAAGTAGCACTCGATCCCCAACCTGGAACTCGAGTGGTTTCCTGCGCTTATCAGCGTAGCTTTTCTGACGGTCACGAGCTGCTGCCATTTGTTGTTGTATCTGAGCAATCTTCTCTGTTGTGTCTACGACGAGCTCTGGGCCAGTGATTTGGCTGTTTCCAACTTCTGCCCAACAAAGAGGTGATCGGCACTTCCGTCCGTACAAGGCCTCGAACGGAGTAGCCTGAATGCTGGTGGGGTAACTGTTGATATACGAAAACTCCACTATATATAGGTAGATGTCGCTCCCAGCCGTTACCAAAGTCGATTACACATGTTCGAAGCATGTCTTCAAGAGTTTGTATGCTGTGCTCATGTTTAGACGTGAGCCAAAGGATTTGTGCATCGTTTGCCACAAATCAGATGCAAATCGTGGGTCGCAATCAGAGATAATGGAGCTTGGCACCCCATGCCTAGCAACCGCTTCTTTCAGGTAGATGACTGCAAGTGTAGAAAACTTATCCGTTTCCTTGATGGCTAGTGTAAGGCCTTATAATGGTGTAGGTTTACGCCTATCTTTATCAAACACAAATATAGGCTATTGGGCTTAGCCTTGTAGTGGGTTAGATAGTAATGAAATAAGCCATGTGGGCTAATTAGTGATTTGGGCTTGTTTGGTTAGTAATATTGAACATGTGGGCCTGGCCCAGTCTGTAACTAGGTCACCCTATGTAACTATAAATATGGTGAACCTAGTTCATTATTAGGTTAGACATTTTTGAGAGTTTCTTCTTGTCATCTTCGAATTCTTTGTTGGTGTACCAGACGGTTCTCTAGAAACCGTGTGCACCTTGGTTATTATTCAATCGATTTCGTTCTTGTTCTTATCACTTTCATCAGTATTCCGCACTCTTGATTGTGATTTTGATATCCGATTGGTAGTTTTTGGGACTTACAATTGGTATCAGAGCCTAAGTAGTCTTGCGAAGGCTCGGTTTTAATCGGATATTTTTGAAGATTCGAAGAACACGAAGAACAGGGTTGAAGATCTCGAAGAACAATAAAAAATTAGTGTTTTGATCTTGGTTACGGAAGAATTAAAGTGTTTGCTATTATTTAGGAAAGTTATTGGTGGAAGAATCTCTCAAAATTGAATTTCGAAATCTCTTCCTTACATTTCGGGATTTGATTTTTTTGATTGGTTTGTTTGAAAAGTCAAAGTATTTCCTCCTTCATTTTTCAAAATTGTGCGATTCACTCAAAGTGACCACATTCAGAAACAACTTGTGCGATTGACATTCATCCTTGTGCGGCTACAGTCAACCATCACCACCTTCACGTTCAATAACTTCATATCATCATTGCTTCTAGAAGTTGACTTGCGCGATCATCAAATTCTTGTGCGACTGAACCTTCTTGTGTGATCAACCATCTTGTGCGACTACGATCTTGTGCGATCCAGCAGTCATCATCAACAAACAAACCAAACATCAGCTTCATCATCGGACATCAACCTCCACCTTCATTCTGACCCCATCTCCGATCAACATCCTTCGAACAACCTGCAACTCATCATCACCTTCCAACGATCACCGTGCAACTGTGAACTCCGACTACCCGTACATCAACATTCAGATTCCGAGTGAAGATATCGAGTTTTCTGTTTCGGGTTCGGGTTCGACACATTGTTCCACGACTTCACAACTGTACCAACATCATCCTCTCCGTTCTCCGAATCTCCGATCATCACTACTGATCATCATCGTTCACCGATTCTCGTCTCCGATAACAACCATCATCACCGCAATCTCCATTCACCACTGTGTTACCTCCATAACCATCTCTGCAAACTTCTTCTTCTCCGGCAACAACATCGCACCGTCTCCGAACTTCGAACCTGCAACACATCTCCGTCGACATCACTGCACATCACTGAAACTCCGGCCACCATCTCAGACCTCCGGCCACCTGCAACTCAACCGTTTACCTCCCACTTCACCGTCAAACCTTTCATCTCCTCACGTTGAACAGATCTCCGACGTAACCTGTCACCTCCGGTTCACCATCCTTATTATATCATTCAACCACCGCCGGTGACATTCATTACCGACCCGTCACCGATCTCCGAGCACCGCTATTTATCAGATCATCACCTTGGCGGCATTTGTTTTACAAATGATATTAGTGCTCTCTTGAAACATCGAAGAAGACGTGACGGCTCCGTTTTTGAAATTTAGGGTTCTGAACGTATTGTTTAACGAAAAAGAAGATCTGCCATTTGTTTATTAGGTTATATTATAATAATAATAATATTAATAATAATATTAATTATAATAATAGTTTTAATTATTAGGTTTGGAGGCGTGGTACAGAAAAGCTGGTTCGTGCGTGTTGCAAAGGGTTTGAGTTAGCGAGTACACGAGTTCTTGATTTGGCTTGTGTTTTGAAGAAATAGTGGGGATCACATTTTCGGGGGATCACATTTTTTGGGGATCATACTTTCGGGGGATCACAGTTAAAATTCTTAAAAATGTCTTCTAAGAGAGAAGTGCTTGAGCAGGAATTTCAAGGATTCAGATACTCATATGGTGAATCTATAGAAGCATTTACAGGCCGGTTTGCTGAACTGCTCTCTGAAATGGAGAAGGCTGGGATTGAGGTGTCTAATCGCACGAGCAACACAAAGCTTCTAGATGTTATAAAAAAGATTCCAGATCAGGCAAACTGTAGTTGGTTTAGAAATGTTAATGAGATAATTGTGACAACCGACTGCTATTGTTACAAAATGAAGCCGGATGAGCTGATCTCACTCATTAAGTCATATAACAATGCTGACAAGCAGTCTACTCAATATATTCAAATGAATGACTACACTCCTTCTGAGGCTGAGGTATGTGTAGATGATGTTTGTTGTACTGAAAAATGTAGAAAGAAAGTAAAAGGTTTTAAAGAACAGGCTCAATCGCTTACTATGCAACTTCAAGATACCAGATCCAGTAGTTATGAAATTAAAAAGAAACTGGGTGGGTATAAGGATATGGTGGAGGCGCAAAAGCGTGATATCCGAAAGTTGCATAGCGATCTAAGCGAAGCGAACTGTCGATATCTCCACTTCAAGGAGCTATCTGAAAAGTTAACTGTTGAATTAAATGACTTAAAATCAACTTTTGAAAATACTGAATTTAATTTTAAAAAGTTTGATGTTTCAAGTGAAAAGGTCGAAAAGATGATAAATCAACAGTTAAAGTATAGTAAAAAGGAAGTGAGGAATAAAGGATTGGGATTTGTATGCATACCTCCACCATACAATCACAATTACACCTCTATTCCTATGACTGAGGAGGAGATAGCCGACTTGCCTGAAATGGAATATGGGAAGCCCGGGGATAGGAAGGCTGAGCCTGTTAAGCCAAAGAAAGTTAAAATCACAAGGCCAGATAAAACCGAAATTATTCTAGAAAAACAGGCGTTTGATAAAACTTTCGTGAAACCTGCCGATGTTTCAAACCAGATTGAAACTCTAAATTTTGAGAATAATGCCAATACTGACAAACATTTTCAAGTATTAGATAATACTGTGTCAAGTTTTTCTCAAAATTCATCTGAAGTGCAACCTCAAACAAAAGAGTCTGAATTAACAGAGCCTAGAGTTAATGTAGACAACATCTAGTTTGCCATGTTAAGAGGTTTGACTGAGTTTGTGAAAGAATTCAATAGGAGCAAACAAATTGAATCTGCTTCGTCATGTGACACATCTTGCGACACTTCTGAGACATCCACTTCTGAGAAATCAGAAATGGGAGAATCACCTAGTGTCAACAGTGCATCAACTGAGGAAGCAGAGGCATCTCAAACTGAATCATCAGCTTCATCTGATTCAACCAGTGACTCCTATGAAAAGACTGACTGTGATAATTCAGAGTCAGTTGCTTCAGTGGAATCAACAAATGAATCATCTGAAACGGTTGATTCAAATTCGATCAAAGAAGAATCAGAATCGACTTCAGGAGCTTCTGTTGAGTCTAATGGTAAAACGACTACAGAAGTCCCTGCTGCTCTTTCGAATGACAATGATTCTGAAACTACTAAACAAATGGTGTCACTCGAGAATGAAAATGTTACTATGGCTTCGCCTGACACCGTTTGTGAACAAGTGAACGTTACTGATGCTTCTACTTCATGTGCAGTTGAGGTAATAGTAGAGGATTGGGTTGAGGGGGATGATGTTGTTTGTCAAAAAGCTGACGATGTTTGTTTAAAAACATCAAATTTATCTGCTGATGCTCCTCCTTATGTGAAAAAGGCTGTTTCTGAGGCAGTTTTGAGAGGCCCTTCAAATAAATATGTGCCTCCAAAGCCAACAGTTAGAAGTGAAAATGTTAAATCCAATGAATGTGCTAACTGTTGTAAACAGGGACATAAGAAGCAGGGGAGAAAGTCTGAGCAGGCTGCAAACAAATCATCCAACAAATTTTACAACTCATACTCAGCATCATTTGGATGGAATGGATCGGGATATGCTCCTTACGTGAAAAAGCAAACCTGCTACAACTGTGGCATACCCGGTCACATTGCTAGGAATTGCACACATCGTCCCTACGTGCCATACTATACACAACATCAGAAGGTTACACCAAGGGACAGATCTTATTCTAAGCCGATGAAGATTGAAAAGCCTAAGGCAATGATGAATAAGAGTCCCAAGGTTAAACCATCTGATGGGGACTGGAATGCTGCAAAAACTAAACGAAAACAAGCTTTGAAACCAAAACAAGTTTTGAAAAACAAAAAGGTTGAAAAGCAAACTGTTTTGCCCAAGGCTCCTAAGAAATTAGAGAAGCCTAAACAAGTTTGGAAGACAAAATATAAAGCAGCAACATCACCAGTCCTTGAATCAAAAGGGACCATGTGTTTTAGAGAAGTGTCTTATGTTGATGCTTCAGGAATACCCAGGACCACGATGGCCTGGGTACCAATGTCTTACTAATCTCCTTACTTTTCAGGGACAACCAAGGAGGAGCTGTTGACAATCCTTGGATGTTGATAGTGGTTGTTCCAGATACATAACGGGTAACATCTCACTGATGCAAAAAGGTATATTCTTTTACAGTTGATATGTTTCTTTTGAGGAGATAAAAGAAGTAAGTAAGACAGGATCAGCAAAAAGGTACAAAATCTGAATTTCATGTTCGAATTTTGATATTGATTAGTCTAATGATGGAACGGTTAAACAAAAACAACAAAAATATTTTCATTTTCTTTTGTGTTTCTCGTTGTACATACGTTTTCGTTGTCAGGTAAATTTGCGCATAAGATTTATGCACAAATTTAGGGGGATATCTTGGGATATCTGTAAATAAAAAAAAATCAAAAATACAAAAACATTTGAAAAATAGAAAAATCAAAAATATTTTGTTGCATAAATGGGAGATGAAATAACTTCACTATGTGGATTAAGGCTGACTCATGTAAGACCAATATTGAAATGGTCTGACTCCAGAGTGATATGCTGGTAGGCTTTATCCTGATGGCTGGACTCTTTGATTGGTATTGCTTAGAACACTAAATCTATTCTATGACCTCAGGAAAGATCGTTCACTTGGAATTAGAGCATAGCTATTTGAATGCGTGTGTGATGTCCCGATACACACAATTTCGTTCTAGTTCTGAAATCTTTTCTAAACAACTCGTGTACCTCCTCTGCTGCATCCAGATATATGCTGACCTGGAGGTGCTAGGCAACGTCAGCTTCTGCTGCATCCAGATACATGCTGACCTAGCTGTACGTTGTCGCGCTGTGGATCAAATACACCCGAAAGAGGCCCTCTAGTGCCCAAAAGAAACCCAAAAATAAAAAATCTATATCAAACTGAGATAATCTCATTTGATTTGTATATTATATCAATCTCAGCTGATCCATTCTGTTCTTTTCTCAACCCAGTCCAGTCAAGGTTTCAGAACTATAGAATGGGCTTGTGAAATATGTGGTAGGGAAACTACTCGTATGATAGCATGTTCAAATTAAAAATTCCGGGATTTGATTGTGATTGAATTGAGTGTTCATATCAATTTAAATGAAAACATGATAAATCAGTTGCAGACCGTCATTTGAAAAGGCCTAGGGAGATAAGTTTAAGTGGACAAATATACTGGAAATCGCTCAGATCACCCAAAGTAAATTAGTGTTGATAAGTGCAGTCTAGCCTGAAACACTGTGATTTGATCCCATTACAACTGTAATTGTATAATTAATTTCTTTGTTTATTTGTGTTTTAGTTTATATTGTTAGTTTTTATAAAATCAAAAATCGAAAAATAGAGTGCTTATTTGTTTAATTAAAAATTTTAACCGTTCTTGAAGATTTGACTGATCATCATAAATTGAATGAAATTTGAATTGTGAAATCCGGGTACATATACTTGGATGTATCGAGTGTTCATGTGGTATTTCCCTCTGTTGATTAGAAATGTTTGCTTATGAATTTCTGAGTATGTGCAGAATTTAAAATTCAGATAAAGAAACAGGGGTTGTTGAAGGTTGATATGCTGTTGGTTGCTGACAAAGCTTGAAGCATCACAACAAGAAGATGTGCCTGAGTCAGAAGAACCAAATACAAGTCATCATCTGACAGTGATAGTGCATTTGAAGAAGTACCTGTGAACCTGCTTGAAATTGAAGACATTGACAAAGAAAAGAGTTGTTGAGAATCCTCCGCTTGCATTCTTTTCAACAAGATTTTCAAGCAAAGCTGATCACGAGTAAGAAGAACAAAAGTGCCCAAGTTTGAAGATGAAAAGATGAAGTATCTTCCCACAGATTCATGATGAAGACAACAGTTTGATAAAGACAGCATAAACCTAGGGGGATATTGTAAGGCCCTATAATGGTGTAGGTTTACGCCTATCTTTATCAAACACAAATATAGGCTATTGGGCTTAGCCTTGTAGTGGGTTAGATAGTAATGAAATAAGCCATGTGGGCTAATTAGTGATTTGGGCTTGTTTGGTTAGTAATATTGAACATGTGGGCCTGGCCCAGTCTGTAACTAGGTCACCCTATGTAACTATAAATATGGTGAACCTAGTTCATTATTAGGTTAGACATTTTTGAGAGTTTCTTCTTGTCATCTTCGAATTCTTTGTTGGTGTACCAGACGGTTCTCTAGAAACCGTGTGCACCTTGGTTATTATTCAATCGATTTCGTTCTTGTTCTTATCACTTTCATCAGTATTCCGCACTCTTGATTGTGATTTTGATATCCGATTGGTAGTTTTTGGGACTTACAGCTAGAAAGTGTGCTGGTTACGTAAGATAATCAACGATCATCCAGGTGATATTGTTTCCGTTTCGAGTTGTAAGTAGCCCAGTGATAAAATCCATGGCAGTCCGTTCTCGTTTCCAAATGGGTGTTTCTGGTTGCTAATACTTCACCTTGACTTTCCCACAAGTCAAACATCATTCCCATACCTAGCTGGGTGGGCCTTCATGCCCGATTACCAGTACAAGGTTTATAAATCCTAATGCCTCTCATCAAAACCCGGACGACTGGAATATCGAAGCCCATGTGCTTTGCTCAACATAAGTTCCCTACCGTTGCCGTATAATGAGACCCACATTCGTTTAACGAGTATCGTCTGACTTATCAAAGGTTGCTTTTCCATGCCCTGCATGGATTCAACTTGAAAAATCCTCTTCCTTCAGTTCTCCAGTTTGAATAGAGCGAGTCTGATCAGGTAAGTTAGAGTCGATAGCAAGCTACCAGGCTCGTGCATGTTCAAGTTGCATAGTAGAAATCATCCAAAAGTTCCATCCATCGATGCCATTAGCTGATTTAGCTCTTTCGAAGCCAGGGTACACGGGAGGCCCTTGTGATCGGTCTAAGTAGTGCATTCGGTACCGTCCAAGTAATGCCTCCAACTTAAATCCAAAGACCGCGGTTTCCACCGCAGGTTGTGTGTCGTGCAGTTCCTCTTTGTAACTCCATTACGTAAGTCATCACTCTCTCGTGTTGCGTCGGTGTGTAACTGGAACTCTGATTCGGACCATCATGGTATCTCACTAAATCACCCGCACCCTCGGGTGAAGACGATGCTCGGTGCATTGCAGAGTTGGAATTCGAAAGCTGAAATGACGTCCTCCTGTTTCGTCTTTCATGAACACAACACCCTGCTGTGCTAAAGAGATTTAAGCCGTGCGACCTTCGAAAATCTTGTGGGTAAGCTAGGATAGTATCTAGCGAAACCAAAGAATTGTTGCATCTCTCGAATCTAGATGTGATATTTAACGAGACTTCGCGCGTAATGGCTCCTCCCACAGAAGTGCTGAAATATGATACATATGTCACTCATGGTGTTCCTTTCTCCTGGTCATGATTCAGAACGTCGTCAACAAATACGGTCGATTCGTGTGATTCCCTGAAGCTGCTGGTGTGTTGATCAACTCAATGATCATGGTGTACAAAGTTGAAATGGCTGCGTTGCGTTCGACGTGTTGTTCTAAGAGCATTCTCCTCTTGGACTTCCATCTGATGATAGTCCGTTCGCTAGCCGATCCCCGAATGGAAGCTTGTTCCCTGCAACTGGTCGACAGGTGGCCAATACATGGTCGAGATAAGTGGTTCCTGACTGTCACCTTATTACGTTCTCGATAATCGGTACACATACGAAAAGGCTTATCTTCACTGGTATAACAGGGGCTCCCCAAAGCAAAAACTAGATCCGATAAAACTCATGTCCGATAGTTCCTGAAGTTGATTAGGCAACTCCTGCAACCTTCCTGGTGTAGGACAATAAGGAATGCTAGTAACAAGGGCTGCTTTTGACATGATACCGTTCTGATATTCCACCTGACGATGTGAAGGTAATCCTGATAGTTCTTCTGGTAGCACTTAGGGAGAAGTCACGAACAATTGGTGGATCCTCGATCCTCTTTTCCTTAGCCTTGATATCAGTAACGGGTGCTATCATGGCGGGGTAATCCTTCCGTGGACACTTCTGGCCTTTACTGCTGAATTGATGCTAACCTCTGCACCACTTAGATACTTTATGACAGACGGTAACTTTCCCCTCACGGGGTATAAATGCGCGATGTTTGGTTAATCAATCCTCACTGACTACTGCATCAACACCATCGTGGATAGTGGAAGGAAGATCGATGTCGAAAACTTATCCCACACGATTGAATTTGCATCCCTATAGACATACAGGGCTTTAATTATCTTGCCATCAGCCGATTCCATAACTGGTCTGGTCTCAGGAAGTATCAGGGTTGAACAGAACAGGAACGAAATGATTAGCTTCCAAAAATGTGCTGGCCACCATGTTGTTGTAATCCTGGCGTTGCCCACGCCAGCCCTAAATGCCCTTCCATGAGTATCATTTCCAGTGTTGCTGTTTTCATTACAAGGGTTTAAAGTACTGCCGTTGTTCCTTGGGTCGTTGTCTTCTTAACTTAACCACGGCCAATCCATGTTGTAGGCACCCTTATTTCCATACTGTAGGCTAGAGTTACGAATACCTTATTGTCGCTGTGACTGCTGCTCCCAATGTCGTTGCTCGAAACGAAGCCCTACGATTCCTCACCCTCAAGGTTTATCTTTTCACATTCAGAGCCACGTCCTAAAGCGCTACTCACTGTGCTAGTAGTTACACATCCACACTACGGTCAATTATCATCACTTATGCCTCGATTGATTCGTAAGGGTTGACTCCCATAAATCGCCAACTAGAGTTACAGACTCGATTGAAATCAATCCGCTGACGTTCGTTGCCGGTAGTCGGGGTCGTCCAAATACTGAGGTTGGTAAAGTACTATGCTCATCCTCTTGTTCATCGATGTTGAAAGTTGTTTGGGTAATACACGGTCTGTTATGCGAGTGTTGCAGAAGTGATCACACGTCGGGATCCAAGACGTCAATACATGAGTTCCAGCAAACGAAGAGGAGTAAGAAAGGTATCAATTAATCATTTGGCACAGCGACATCCAACTCAGGGACGTTCATATAAGCACCTAACATTCTACACAGTTCGCTAGGTGTTCAGATGGGTGTTCAGGTAATACTCGATAGCATCGAGATTCGAAAGGATCCAGAGAGGAATGAAAAGTTCACGTTCGAGTAGGGGACAATCACTGCTATGACCCCTATAGGTTTGCTATGTTTCACATTGATCAAATATCGGAACGGAACCCCTTTTTCACTTGTTAAGCCTCACTGGGACTCGCATGCACCCCACATTATTATTATGTGTGCACCCACAATAATATTGCGATTTGCATGCTCATCTCAGTTCCTCCTAACTCATGTCAAACGGTTCCTCAAAGTCAGATGTCAAACGGAGGTCGTCAAAGTAATAAGATCACAAAATCCAAGGACTATGGCATACTATCAACGCATCATAAGGTAAGCAAGCAATCCATGCCATCATGCTATAGTGGCGAGTGTGTGTTCGTATGTTTCGTCATAAACAAATGTGTACTAGTCACGTACTGTATGCAATAAGTAAGAAAGACGAACCTTGCAATCTGGAGCTGAGTGTCATGGTCGTATTCACGTTTTCAGAACTGTTTGGTTATAGTCTGGTTTTATAAAAACGTTTTTCCCCTTTTAAAAACCAAGTTCACTATAACCAATGGGTCTGATACCAATCTGTCACACCCCCAAAATACCACGTGCAGAAACCCCCACGAGGCGTGTGACATACCAGGATCCAAGCCACCAATCACATTGAACTCATAATTATAATAAAACTTTCATTTATTAACATAAAGCGTTACAGACGTTACATATTATTCATTGTGTACAGCGGAAGCATAAATCATTTGTTAAGTGTTTAGTAAACCAAGAGTACATAAACCATTGAGCTTGTATTGAGATCCCATGTATCTCGACCCATGACCACTCCAGCTTCCCGGACAGCAAGTTCCAATTGAAATGCACCTAAAGGCCTGCAAGGCATGTAACAACGAATCAACAACAAAGTTGAGCAAGTTCACAGTTGGGTGTTTGTTTTAGGTTGTTTCCGAAAACACAGTTTGTCCTTAGCTGGCTTACTTGCCGTGGGGGTTACCCCATAGTTGAAAATGTGATTAACCAATTCCTTCTTTCCCAAACCATAACCAGTATCTTTAATTCCCAATCCATATCCATAAACAGTTGGGGCTTCCCCATGTGAACCACTAGACCCGTTTACCATATCGACCACTGACTAAAGTAAGTTGGTGCCCTGACGTCAATGTCTATCATCATTGACTAGTGCCCAGATCCATTAGTTCACGCCCGTCCTCTGCGGCACAGTGTGAGGCTTGTCAAACCTAAATAGCGCTATCTAACTAATGACCCGCTCGCCATTGGCCCGGCGATTAAGTCGATATAAAAATGAGGGACTTCATGATAGAGTTTTTGGTCTAGCATCTGTGTTGCCACCCTTCAATAAAGAGGGTGTGTACGTAATCCCCAAACCAGGAGACTACGCAGGTTCCGATTAAGTTCTTAGTACGTGTTGTCACCCTTCAATAAAGAGGGTGTGTACATGTTCCAAACCAGGAGATCACGTAGTTTTAGTTCAAATCCTTTACCCATTCCCAACCCCTGGGAATCCCATGCCTTGTAGAAAGTATGAACTCACCTTAGTTTTCTCGGTAAGACCAATTACTTGTTTAACAGTCGGTCACAAACGTCCTAACATGGTTACCGACAACAATCAGTTTTGAATGCACATACACTAGATATTTCATGTACAAATATTACATGTATCCCTTATTCACGTATCACACCATTAAGTTACATATAGCACACACATGTAATTCACGTCATGACAATTAATTTATCAACTAGTACCACCAAAAGGTCCCTTAGCATGTTAATTGGTTCATAATCCAATTCATCTCCTAACCTCATGTTTTCAAGACACGTAACCTTCAATGCTTAAGTACAAGAATATATAACTTATTAATCAAGTTAACCATCCACATGTGCTTTAGGTGATCTACTGTTACTTTCTGGCCCAAATACGATTTACAAATCCACCATAACATTAATGCTGGTTTACCAAATAAGGTTATAATAGTCCCCTAACTTTCGGCCCACACTAACACTACCCCTGCTTTACCTTGTATACCCGGCCCCTAGTACCAACACATGTGCAGCCATTATACTCTACTTATCTAATTAGACAATATATGAAG
This sequence comes from Helianthus tuberosus, assembly GCA_030545235.1. Lineage (NCBI taxonomy): Eukaryota > Viridiplantae > Streptophyta > Magnoliopsida > Asterales > Asteraceae > Helianthus > Helianthus tuberosus. Next base: position 525,927 of record CM060352.1, on the reverse strand, counting down.
TCTATAGACCCAAGCATACTACAAACATCTATATATATTGTCAATATCATGTTTACGTAGCCCATGTGTGCAATTGGGCCAGCTGTGAATCCCCTTTCACCTTCGGCCCAGCAACAGAGGTGTGCGGCCCGATGATTAAACAAGGCCCAACATGGCATATCCCTTATTCATTCCTTTTTTTAAATTGCCGTAAACACAACACCAGCAACATAATATTTGGTTCAGTTTAATCAACGCCAAGTTCACAAACCACAATCATAGTTCATCGAATATCAACTCAATTTAATTAGTACCATTTATCATTCAATACTAACACTCTATTAGCATGTTATAACACCAAGTTATCGGTTATCAATATATGAATATTAATTCATTAATCCCCCCTCGATCAATGAGAGCACATGGTAGGTTATATTCCAATCTAATCATTAATGCAAGACACTAACAATTTGCACACATATACACAATCAGATGCACCCCCTAACAATTCACATGCAAATGTGAACAATTGAACAAAATGGCTGTCATCATGATATAATCATTATCCAATATTGGCTGCACTTTCAAGACATCACATGCACTAATATTATAGAATATGTTCATTATCCATTTAAAGAAAACACACCAATCATTCTCGGCCTATAACTTTCCTACGTGAACCAAGTATTACAACATGCATACATACCAATAACACCTTTTACACACTCAAACATTGCCAATCGAGATTAAGATCTTTAAAATTATACATACCAGATTCGAAGGGGAGGGGAGAGGCTGATCTTCGAAGAAGTAGGGTGGTTGCACTAGGGTTTTTCTTTTGTTAAACTCCTATGTTACGTAACCCTAACTCCCTAATATACAAATAACAAACAACAGTGGGCCGAAGACTAGCTTGAGCATGGGCCGAATTGATTTGGAGTTAAAGAGGGTGTGTGTGCGTGCAAATACAACCCCGGCAAAGGTCGGCCCACTTCTAAGGTTCAGTTGGGCTTTACAAGATCTATACATAAGTGTGATTTGATTAAACATATATGCGTGCTCGGGTTGGGCTCAAATAAACTCGCGACCCACAAGTGTAATTCCGCGGCCCAAATGAGTTTAGTTTTCTAAATTAGCTAATCGACACATAGAAGCGTTTTAATGGTTTCTAGTAGTTAGAAGTGTTTAGCACGTATAATATGTACACGAGTGTTTAATAGTTTTTATCATCGTAAGGGTCATGAAAGAGAAATAATAAGAAACAGGATTACGTGACTAAGAGACACTGACCTTGAAAGTTTGGGTTGTCACATCATCCCTAACTTGAAAGAAATTTCATCCCGAAATTTAGCACGTAGTTACTGAGGAAGCTAGTTAGGTTGCGTAGTTTTTCCTGGTTTTTTTCCTGGGGCGTCACAATTTTTGTAGATTTAAATATATATATGATTCCTGGAAGTATTGTTTTGTTTTAATTATTCTGTGATATTAATAATTGAAAATATTTGCAATTCAGATGTCGAATGAAGTATCACATAATCCAGAAGTTCATACTAATAATGAAAATCCTTTGGATAAAAATGCTATAAAAAATATGATAGCCCAAGGAATAGCTGATGCTATACCTTTAATAATTAAAGCTGTTAAAAACCCCGTAGAACCCACCAAAGTTGTCAGTAGCAAGCATACTCGCAATTACAGTTTTAGCCATAGTGTCAATGGAGGCAATGATGATATTATCTAAACCCCATTTCCCAAGAAAATGAAGGTGATGACTCTCGGGTGTACCTACAAAGAATTTCTAGCTTGTAAACCAACTGAGTTCACCGGCAGTGAAGGAGCCACGGCTGCTCTGCGATGGTTGGAAAAGACGGAAGCTGTTCTGAAGATCAGCAAATGTGCCGAAGAAGATAAGGTGATGTATGCATCCAACCTCTTTAAAGAAGAAGCCTTAGAATGGTGGAATACAATTCTTCAGGCAAAAGGAAGTGACATGGCTTATGCTATGAACTGGGAAAAATTCAAGGAAATGGCAGAAAGGAAATTTTGTCCCCCTTATGAAAAGGAACAAATGGCTAACAAGTTCCTAAATCATAAAATGATAGATGTGAATTATCGGGAATATACGACAACGTTCTTCGAATATGCAAGAATGGTACCAACTCTGGCTTCACCAGAACCCGTACTAAAATCTCGTTATATTTGGGGATTAGTTAGTGAAATCCGAGACATGGTCATGGCCGCTAGACCAGTCGAACTAGCTAACATCCTGACAGATAGACTGATCCGCACAAGAGACGAAAACAAGAAGAAATAGTTTGCCCGAAAAATTTCTTTAGAAATCAAGAAGAAAGGAACTGAACCGTCATTGGAGCAACCTACCTGCAGAAGCTGTAACAAAAAGCATTCAGGAAGATGCCGTTTTAGGAGAACGCCCTACTGTGACTTCTGCAAGATGACCGGGCATATAGAGAAAGAGTGTAGAAGGAAAACTAAAATTTGTTTCAATTGCGGAGAAATGGGACACATCAAACCATATTGCCCAAAACTGACTAAAGCACCCGACAATAAGGCCAGAACAGCAGACGGAGCCAAGAAGAACGCGCGGTCATTCGTACTTACTACGCAAGAAGCAGAAATGATTCCAGACGCAATCGCTGATATGTAATATCTAAGTTAAGTTATTATCTGACCCTAGTAGAAATAAAAGTTTATAAATAAATTCATCCTGTTAAGTACTTCATCTATTCAGAATCAAAACAGACTTGTTTGGTCTTCACTTTCATTGAATCATTTAATTGGTTACGACACCTTGTGGTGGCGTTTTCTTTAATTTGAAGCTTGCGCTAATCTCATTTTCACACCTGATGTACGGATTTTAATTTCTGTTGATTCATTATCTTAAACAGTCTTAATACAATTATGTGTTAAGATAAGAGTACACAAATTCGTATTATATTCTGGTGTACCTCTAACGTTTCTTTCATCATTAATCGAAAAATCTATGATATTCATTTGGTCTTTCATCATCAATTGAAAAACCTATAATATTTATTTTGAAATGAATACCCAAATTTATTCCATTAAAACTTTCAGTTGATTACACGGTGAATTTGTTCGGTCACCGTAATTATTGAGCTATTTCAATCATTTCGACACCTTGTGGCGTCGATATAAACTTGTAGCTTGGGCTAATCATAATCAAACGAATCATTCAAAACCACGTATGTCTTTCGTTTGACTCATCATTGAAAATAGCCTTAAATGCAATTATGTATTAAGACAATGATACACTAAACTCTTTGTATTTCGGTGTATCCTTGCAATTCAATAAATGTCAACACACTGATTTTCTCTTGTTATGGTTTGATAGTTGACAAATCATTTTCGTGCTTCTATTTCATTTGAGCTTGTTGATTCTGAGTCTTCCTCAGTTAACAATCAAAGTAAGTTTTATTTTGACAGTGAATTCTATTGTTTCTAAAAGTCATTCACAACTTGTAAACATTCAGTTTAGATATCTATTGATCATATATCTCTTTTAGCTTGAACCTAGTCACCTTGGAAATTATATCATTTCATCTCATTCATTTGACATTGATTTCTTGAACTAATTCAGTTGAACCATTAAGTCCTATTTATTGTACAACTCGTATTCACAAAATTTGATGTTTTAATTCTATATCCTTTACCTTAATAATGTTCTTAAAGACTAAGATATAACCTAACTCTAGAGGAGACATCATAGCCCAAATCTCGAGGACGAGATTTAAAACAAGGTGGGGAGGATGTAACATATCCATTTTTATCATAAAAGAATTATAGATTGTTTAAATTTATAGTAACTAGTTATATTTAAAATATAATTCGACCCAAATAGTTTTAAAAACTATTTTATATATAGTTGGTTGGAATGTTACACTAATTAATTGGCTTGTATATGGGTGACCTTTCTATTAAAATAAAAGTGTACAAAAACTTATATTATTAGACAGGTAGATTCCGGGTAAGTTGAAAGTTAGAAATATGAAGTACCTAGACGGGCCTAGAAACTGTCTAATAATTAAATTATAAAAATACATGATATTTGAACCTACTCCATTTTTTAATGAAACTTGGTTCAAAATGTAGATAAGATTATTCTCGTTCTAATGACATATTCATTGTTTTATAAAACGTCATATTTTAGAAGTTATAAACGCCAAATAAGTGAAGCAGCTGAATTAATTATAATAATATAATAATAATAGTTAACTTACAATTCAATTCAATTCAATTGAAATTGATTTTGTATGTTGAATGTATACGTGTCTTTGCATGCGAAAAGATAAGAATAAAACATTTTAATTTAAAATTTTAAAAAGTGCATATGTGTGCTTGTGACTTATGCTTATCATGAAAGGTGGCATTAAAAGCAAGTATCTACGTGTATGAAATTTCGTAGGATCTAAGCAACAATGCAGCTATAAATAATATTAGTCATATCCCATTTTCTTTCAGTCTCTCTCGAAATCTTATACATATATATTCTTATTTTTTTTACACTATAATACTCCAAAGCCCTGCCCCGTTTTAAGTGTTTTAATCCCGATCACCGCTACCCTTTCCGATTGATCTGGAGCCCCATAACGCATGTCAAGGCTCTGCCCGACTAAGTTCATTGGGGTTCTGTCTCGTGACATAGGGACAACGTTGAATTAGGGTTATTATATTTAACACGAGTGCAAATATATATATATATATATATATATATATATATATATATTTATAAAATAGCTCAGAAGTTATACCCAAGATTCTACCAGGAGGCTTTGTAGTTGAACCCTAAAGTTACAAAGTGAGTCCATTCTCTTTTCTCACAGTTTTATCACCTTTTTGTAATTATATTTAAAAATGCTTTCCAAAATCCTAAATGTTTACCAGTTATACTTACAGTGATTAAATTTTTATATTCTATAATAACTGCCGTTATGGGAGGTTTTATACATTACTTGACCCTCGTTACTATTGGCAAAAAAGTTAGCCAATAGTTGCATGACCACAATCACAGGGGGAATTCTGCTCCAGTAGCCATAGCCTATAACTAATATTATTTTTACATTAAATCATTAATAAATTTAATGTATGATTGAAATAAACCTAATTGGTGTGTATATAAAATAGAGCTTTATTAATCATTATTAAAATATATATTAAAGAAAATATATTTAATAAACCTAAACTACTATTTACATTATAAAATAATGTTTAGTCCATAAATGTATACCATAATAAAATAGTCAAATATAATATATTCTACTATACTAAGATTATATTTTTAGTCTTAGTCATGTTAATATATTAAATAATAATATTACAATTATTTGATTAATATATTATATTTGATACGTTATAGCAATTAGTTTTGACAGAAAATGATATATTTTATTTTCTGGGTTAATTGGTTTGGTGCCATAGAAAATATACTTGACAAAGCAATGTTATGGGACGCTACTAAGTCCAGTGTCACTAGTTGAGAGAATGATCAACAGTGATATGACCAGAAAAATGACCAGAGTCACTAGTTGAGAGAATGATTAACAGTGACATGACCAAAGGCACTAGTTGAGAGAACGATCAACAGTGTTATGACCAAAGGCACTAGTTGAGAGAACGATCAACAGTGTTATGACCAGAATCACTAGTTGAAAGAATGATCAACAGTGATATGACCAGAGTCACTAGTTGAAAGAATGATCAACAGTGATATGACCACCGTCACGGGAATCGCCTAGTGACAGATACTTTGAATAATAGTAACATATAATTAATTGATAATTCACTATTGGACGAAAGTTAGCCAATGAGTGATATGACCACCGTCACATCGGAACTGCCACCATGTGACAAATACTGATTGAGTTTTTGGGTAAATATAAACAAATATAAAAACCTTGATGCTGTAAAGTATAACAATATATTTTTATAAAAATGGAATGAACTCGCCAGTATTTATTACTGATAAACTGTTTTCAAAACACGTTTCAGGTAACTTGACGTAAGGATAGTAGAAGCCAGCTATGGAGCACTGAAGGCTTAAATAAAGTGGCTATAATAAAAGAAGAAAATTATGTTTTATTTATTTGGGTTTATCCCTATAAAACAATTGAATTAAATATGATTTTAAGCCCATTTATTTAATATTAAAAGTTCGGTGTTTTACAAACTCTGAAATTATTTCCTAACTACGATCCTGATGAAAAAAAATTTCCGCTGCGTAATAAATAAACACCGATACCATCGGATTGGTTCGCGGCTCCCGCTCCCAGGGTGGGGTCGGGGGCTGTGACAAAAAGAATTACACTACTCATGACTTGGGGTTAGGAGCAGTGGTGTTTGCCCTCAAGATATGGAGACATTACTTGCACAGTACCAAGTGCACCATTTACACCGATCACAAGAGTCTCCAGCATATCTTCGATCAGAAGGAGTTGAACATGCGATAGCGTCGATGGGTCGAACCCCTTAACGACTACGAATGCGCAATGAAGAATCATCCGGGCAAAGCCAATGTTGTCGCCGACGCCCTCAGTCGTAAGGAAACCAAACCTAAGCGCGTACGTGCGTTACAGCTTACTATTCACTCCAGTCTTCCAGCCAAAATTCATGATGCTCAGGTCGAAGCATTGAAGGAAGAGAACCTCAAAGCAGAGTCCCTATGGGGCATGGAAAAGAAACTCGAACGCAAGAAAGACGACACTTACTACTTCATGGAACGTGTCTGGGTTCCATTCTTTGGAAACATACGAGAGCTTGTGATGGACGAAGCACCTAAGTCGCGCTACTCGGTGCATCCTGGTTCTTACAAGATGTACCAAGACCTCAGAACTCTGTACTGGTGGCCCCCACATGAAAGCTAGCATAGCGACCTATGTAAGTAAATGCTTGACCTGTGCTAGAGTCAAGGTTGAATATCAGAAGCCATCAAGACTACTTCAACAACCAGAGATCCCAACATGGAAATGGGAACAAATTTCCATGGACTTTGTTACTGGCCTACCTAGATCTCAATGAGGAAATGATACCATTTGGGTGATAGTGGATCGACTGACAAAGTCTACACACTTTCTAGCAATCAAGGAAATGAATAAGTTATCTACGCTCGCAGACATCTACTTGAAGGAAGTGGTTGCTAGGCACGGGGTGCCAACTTCTATCATTTCTGATCGTAACCCGCGTTTTGCATCTGATTTGTGGCAGGCGATGAACAAATCCTTTGGCTCACGTCTAGATATGAGCACAGCTTATCACCCACAGACGGATGGGCAGACTGAACGCACCATCCAGACTCTTAAAGACATGCTTCAAGCATGTGTGATCGACTTTGGTAACGGCTGGGAAAGACATCTACCTTTAGTGGAGTTTTCGTATAATAATAGTTACCACACCAGCATCAAGGATGCTCCGTTCGAGGCTTTATACGGACGGAGGCGACAGCCAAATCACTGGCCCAGAACTCGTTCTCGACACGACGAAAAAGATTGCCCAAATCCGACAACGAATGGCGGCAGCTCGTGACCGTCAGAAAAGCTACGAAACCGCTCGAGTTCCAGGTTGGGGATCAAGTGCTACTCAAAGTCCCACCTTGGAAAGGTGTGGTTCGCTTTGGTAAACGGGGCAAGCTTGCGTTATGTCGGACCTTTCGAAATCACTGAGAAAATCGGCAAGGTGGCGTACAGATTGAATCTGCCCGAAGAGCTCAGTGGTGTTCACAACGTGTTTCATGTGTCGAATCTGAAGAAGTGTCTGTCAGATGAGACCCTCATCATTACTTTTAAGGAACTCACTATCGATGACCAGTTGCGCTTCGTCGAGGAACCGGTGGAAATTATGGACCGGGAAATCAAGACCCTCAAGCTTACCAAGATACCCATTGTTTGAGTTCGTTGGAACTCCCGTCATGGCCCAAAGTTCACCTGGGAACGAGAAGATCAAATGAAACGCAATTCCCCAGTTGTTTAAGAAAGGTGAGTCCACTACTGAAGCTACTACGGAATTTCGGGATGAAATTCCAAACCAACGGGGGGATGATGTGATACCCCAGGAAAACCAGGAAAACGTGCACCCCAACTAGCTTTCTCAGTGACTACGTGCTAAATTTCGGGATGAAATTTCTTTCAACTTGGGGATGATGTGACAACTCATATTTTAGAACCTTTCGTTGTGCTTTGATGTAACTTGTTTGAACATTACGTGACTAGTTGATGTGTTTGATTGCAATGGAATGTTATGATTTTGTTATGTTATGTGTTACGTGATTGTAATGTGAGTATGTAGGTTTGGTCGCACAACACTTGTCCAATCTCACAAACCTTTGGGCCGCACACTTTGATCCTTGTCGCACACATCTCTCTCGGCCCACTTTGCTTGAACTCGAGACCAAAGGCAACCTAAGGATGGGTTCGGCCCATTCCTCTCATACGCATAATACACAATGGGTTGTGTATAATCCTCATAATTTGCAATACAAGAAATTACACCAAACCCTAAAGCTCTCTCTCTCTTCCTCTCCTCCTTGTGCGACGGTAGCCTCCCTCACTCGAAGCCTTCCATCTCGATCAAACTAGTCTTTTAGGATTTCTAGTTAGTGCTACATCATTGTTAGTTTGCTATGCTCTTGATGTTGTGTTATTATCTGATTGACTAGGGTTTCATGCTAGTGATTTTTTTAATGAGATTATGCTTATGAAATCGGAACAAGTGTTTAGTTGTGATGTTGATTTATGTTGGACCTAGTGATTAGAAACTTAGGTTAACAAACTGATGGAGTTGGTTTAGATGAATCGATGATATACAAGCATGTTTGATTCGGGTATTGCATGATGTTCGTGTGACAAGGTTTGATGCCATGATCGATGATTGTATGTTGCATGATTTTTGTTTAGTAACCAACTGATGATTTGTTTGATCTAGCATAATGATTTTATGATAAATTGTTTGGCCATGATTTAGGGTTACATGTTAGTCCTTGAATTCGCTAATCTGATGATCCGATTGAATGTTTAATTGTTGTTCATGTTTAGAGAATAATTAGGGTGCATGATTGTTGAATTAAATGTTGTTTTGATCTGATTGGAAAACTGCCAAACTTGTTAGCAATTGTTACGGAAATAATGAACTTAAAATAAGGAAGTTTGTTACAACCCTTTGGTCTCGACACGGGTTGCGAGTCGAGAACCCACAGTCTCGACTTGAGACCACACCTCACTCGCATAAAAACATCAAGACTCAAGACCATAGGTTGCGGTTCTTGTTGCGACTCGAGACATGACTCGAGACCACCTGATCTCGAGTGAAAACTGTACAACACGAGACCGCACGTCTCGACTCGAGACAACCTGGTCGCACACCCTTCATGGACTCGCACACTTGCCTTGGACTCGCACACCTATCACAGGCCCATGAACTTTGGCCGCACACTTGGGCTTTGCACGCATACTTGAATGCTGCTGTTATATGAGTTATGTACTGTTATTTGAACTGCCATGATAATATGTGTATGCCATGATCAGATCTGTGTAAGTAAACTGTTAGTATACGTGTAGAAAACATACGTGCATTACTTGGTTTGAACTTGACTTGTATGGTAACCATGTAAGGACGTGGTTGACCACAATTAGCTCAAGTGACCTTCTTTTATCTCCCGAGCTAATCTAAGGTGAGTTCACACTTTCTACAAAGCATGGGATTCCCGGTGGTTTGGGAATGGGTTAAGGATTAATATTGGAATCTGCGTATTCTCCTTGGGTAGGATACGTACCTCCATCCTCCTTGGGAAAGATGACAACATTTAAACCTGCGTAATCTCCTTGGGTAGGTTACGTACCTCCATCCTCCTTGGGAAGGATGACAACATAGAACTTACTAGACAAAACTCTATCATGAAGTCCCTCATTTTTATATCGACTTAATCGCCGGGCCAATGGCGAACGGGTCATTAGTTAAATAGCGCTATTAGGTCTGACAAGCCTCACACCGTGCCGCAGAGGACGGGAGTGGACTAATGTACTTAGGCACTTAGTCAATGATGATAGACATTGGCGCAGGGCACATAAACATGACTAAAGTCAGTAGTCAATATGGTAACGGGTCTAGTGGTTTACAACATGGGGTAGCCCCCACGGTTTATGGTTTGAGAAACAAGGAACTGGATAACTTATGGTTTTTGGAACAACTTTAAAACAGACAACCAACTGTGAACTCGCTCAACATTTTTTTGTTGATTCGTTACTACACGCGTTGCAGGTCGTTAGGTACTTAGCTGGAGCTTGCATAGGAGAAGGGGTCGTTGTGGGACATGGACCGTTGTGTACCATGTTAAACTTTATGAACTTTTAAACTTATACTTTGGTATTGAACTTAATGCTTCCGCTGTTATCTTAGACTTACTTAATTGTGTGACACTAATCATATCGATTGTGTTGGGTTTTATTTACTTTAATTATATTGTTCAATATGATTGGTGGCTGGATCCTGGTCATGTCACGCTCCCTGCGGTGATACTCCGCTTGTGGATTTTGGGGGTGTGACAGTTTTGATTTCACGGATTCTTAGGTTATTTCCTTTTGAATAGGTGCTAGCACATGTTCCAGTAGTTAGTTTGCTGTTTTGAATGAGTCTTTGTTTACGTTGCATGTAAGCCCTATATAAGGCTACATTGAGTTGTTTAATAATACAACCAACAGCATTTGTTTTGCTTTTCAGTAGCATACATTTCCTTTATAAATCAGCAATCTTTGTTTATTCTTTTATTGTACGAGGTGTAAGTGTTTGTATTAGCCAAGGTCTGATCCAACATTTGGTATCAGAGACTAGGCTCAAACTTGGTTCGTTGCAAGAGAAAGAAATGGTTGGATCTTGAGTGATCAACAACAAGTCAATCGCATGTAAGCAAGTTTTGATTGAGCAATATATTGAAGCAAGAAGGCAGCAAGTTAAAGAACGAGACAGCAAGATATAGAAGCAAGAAACAGCAAGGAAATAGCAAGAGATAGCAAGAAAAGCAAGTTGCAGCAGGTAGCAAGAAAGAAAAAAAAAAGCAAGATTCAAAGAAGAAAGAAAGTGAAGAATGGCAATGGTACAAGCAAAAGATGTAGGTTCAATGTCTTATCAAGTTCGGACTTTGACCGCAACTAACTATCCGGTATGGGCAATCAAGGTTAAATCCATCCTGGATGCACATGGTCTTTTGGAGACGATCGAACCGAGGGCATTAGGTGTAGACCCAGACTCAAAGAAATCAAAACAAGCGTTCGCCTTTCTATTTCAAGCTAAACTGGAGGAAATGGTGTTGCAAATGTCGAGTCACACGGACCCGAAGAAAGTGTGGGATGGCTTAAAAACACGATACTTGGGTGTCGATCGAGTGAGGGCGGCTCGAATTGCAACATTGAGAAGAGAGCTTGAGGGTTTGCGGTTGAAGGAAGGAGAACTCGTTGATGATGGTGCTTCTAAGGTGAGCGAATTGGTTTCAAAGTCGAGGGGTCTCGGGCACGAAATTGAAGAAGAAATGGTGAGAAGACTACTTGATGCAATGCCAAAATCTTATCTTCAAATTGTAACTTCAATTGAGCAATGTTTCGATTTGGACCCAATGCTCTTTGATGAAGCGGTTAGAAGGATTAAGGCGTATGACGAAAGACAAAAAAGCCATGATGAAAAAGGAAGAAGAGCAAGGCAAACTTTTGATGACCGAACAAAAGTATGGTGAACATGATGGAAGAGGAAGAGGTCGTGGAAGAGGCTATGGTAGAGGTGAAAGAGGTCGAGGAAGAGGAGGAAGAGGCTCGGGTCGAGATGATAAGAATGGATTTAGATGCTACGAGTTTGGAGCATTTGGGCATTTCGCTAACGAGTGCACGAAGTAGAAAGACAAGAACGAAGAAGCCAACTTGATCCACGAAGATGAACCCACTCTACTTTGAAAAAACTGGTCGATGTCAAGATTATGGGGGTGATTGTTGGATAATCTTGACATGACAGGTCGACGGGTACGGTTTATGGGTTACGGGTCAACTGGGTCAGCTGGTTATTTGGAGTTTATTTATTAAGCAATAAATTAGTTTGAATCAGTGTAGGTAGTCAAAATAAACCGTTGCCTGGACTGGGTAGTTGGTTGTTTTGATTTCACGGATTCTTAGGTTATTTCCTTTTGAATAGGTGCTAGCACATGTTCCAGTAGTTAGTTTGCTGTTTTGAATGAGTCATTGTTTACGTTGCATGTAAGCCCTATATAATGCTACATTGAGTTGTTTAATAATATAACCAACAGCTTTTGTTTTGCTTTTCAGTAGCAAACATTTCCTTTATAAATCAGCAATCTTTGTTTATTTTTATATTGTATGAGGTGTGAGTGTTTGTATTAGCCAAGGTCTGATCCAACAAACCAAGGCATTCGCTTCGCGATTCATTGTATATTGCTAACAAAATGAGATGCATTCTGTTGTTCTATATTATCACTTGCTGAGTATTTTTTTTTAAATTAAATTCGTCTTAATGGTCTATATGTAAAAGACAACCTTTTCTTTTGAGAAAAATAAATGGGAGGGCCAGTAATAGACCGGAAATTGTTGTTATTTTTTATATATTTGGGATAAGGGCTGGCCTAGCTAGGGGGCAATGAAGATGCCCAAACTCTAAGGGTGAGCGGGGCACTTCTCGGGGAGGGGAGCGGTGACTGAAGTCCCCGAGCGGGAACACCGCCGCCATCAAATCAGGGAGGCTAAGCGGGGAGGGGGATCGGTATATGTTCACCGCACAACCAAACCCATTTTACACTCACACACAACCTGCAACTTCTAGAGAGAGAGAGAAAGAGAGTGTGAGAGGAGTTAAGAGGGGAGTGCCGCCATCAAATTGAGGGTGTGAGGGGAGTTGACGTGGCGCGTGCTGATTGGCCGTGAGTAAGAGAGGGGACTTGGCAAAGAGAGGAGTGTCTCACCCTAAAGTTGTCGGTTTCTTGTAAACTCAAAATTTATGATGTCTTTTTGCGTAATTAGACAGTGTGTCGTTTTCTGAACAACTTGTTGTGACTGCTTTATAACTCCAAAACAAATATTTGATAATTCTTAATTTTATCAAAATGGAGAAGAACATCAACAAAAAAGGTGTGCAGCTGGAATTTTTTTTAAAAGTGGTGTATTTTGAAAATATTTTTAGGATAATGGGGAAGTCAAACAAAAAAAAAAGGTTTTTGGTGTATCCGCTATTGCTAATAGCGGATTAGGAAGGAAAGTAAAATGTGTTGCTGGCATGCTCAGGTAGGTGTCAGATGTTTTTCTAATCCTCTATTGAGAATAGAGGATTAGGAGGAAACACTTAACCATGGTTCCAGCAACACATTTTACTTTCCTCCCTAATCCGCTATTGAGAGTAGAGGATTAGGAGGAAACACTGGAACCATGGTTGAGTGTTTCCTCCTAATCCTCTATTGAGAATAGAGGACTAGAAAAACAACTGACACCTACCTGAGCATGCCTGCAACACATTTTACTTTCCTTCCTAATCCGCTATTAGCAATAGCGGATACACCAAAAACCTTTTTTTTTTTTTTGACTTCCCCATTATCCTAAAAATATTCTCAAAATACACCACTTTTAAAAAAAACTCTGTGCAGCTGTTAAGGAGGACCTAGAAGACGCGCATGCTCCCCTCATCTTCTGGGCCGGTGAGCCTAACAAAACAGGCCGCTATCTATGAATAAGAAGACTAATATGGATAGGGTCAAAAAGGGTATTGGCTGTTAAAACATTTGTATAATTAATCTGGTTTATTAAAACACAAGATCTAGAAACAAAATATCCATTATTCCATCCAGCATAAGTTCACACCCATTAATCTTTTCATATACAGAAATCATGTAACAAACAATAACTTGGTTTAGATATTAACAAGAAATTTGCGTTAGCTTGAGATGAGACGGAGGCCAGAAATCGAACAATTGAAATAAGACGAGCTGGTAGCAGAGAATCTGATTTGGAACAACCCAGAAAACAGTTCCCCATCAAATTGCCCCAAAATATGGTAGTACGTGGTTTGTTTTGCAGGTCTAGTTGTTGAACGAACACAAAGCATATTAGATATAACTGTGTACATATCATCTAAAACATCTTTCCCTATGCCTAATAAATAGATCACGCAACACAATCAGATTTGAGTATCTACTTTTTATACTTACTTGCATGTACACTAAACACTCAAATCAAGTATTTATTTATTAGGGGAGTGGGGGTGCTCCGTGATGGCCACTCTATCACTCGTTGTTTTTTTGGAACACCGCCGCCACATATCTATATCTTTCTCAAATGGATTTTCCTACTGATTCGACGTTTCCGACGGATAGCGATAGCGATACCGAGTCGTCTTCCGACAATGAGACGCTAAAATATTTTGTGTCGGTGTATAACGAACTTGATACTAATTCGTCCCGCCCAAAGAAGAAGATGGTAGACCGTGATCGTATACGTGCCAACGAAGTGTTAATGAACGATTATTTTGTGGAGAATCCGCTCTACAATGCCGAAACGTTTAGAGATCGGTTTCGTTTACCAAAAGAATGTTAGTGTTTTATTGTTAAATTCTAGTATGTTTTAATTTTAATGAAATTTATAATTTTAGTGTTTTCTTGTTAATTTCTAATTTTAAAATAAAAATTAAAAAAAATTGTGAGTGATGGAATTCCATCACTAGTGATGATCACCGTCACTACAAAATGCTTGTGAGTGATAGAATAGTGGTTGATGACATGGCAGGAGTTAATTGGATGCTTTTGAGTGATGCAATTACCTGGAGCTGAAATGTGCTTCTACTTCTTGGTTAATTGCCTGTGTTATCCGAAAGAAGTTTTCCTCATCCAAAACAGCCTTTGTTGTCCGAAAGAATGATGATCATTGTGTAGTTTCATTTTCCTTGGGTATAAATTAAATACGATACTATTTGTATAATAAACTCCTAAATTCATTCCCCAAGTGGTTTACAGGAGGGAATTAAAAAGAATATATATATATGATGAAGGTGAGAGTGTAGAAGAAGTTAATGAATAATGGATGAATATTGAAAATGGAAAACTAAACGAGCGAGCTGAGGTGTTTTTAGTCATTTCAACAAGGTCGACATAACCTATATAATGTTGGCTTTTATGATAAAAACAAATTTAATTTCTGTGTGTCGTTGTCATACAAACAAGGGAAGGGTGTGGATGTGATATAAGATTTTAACATAAAATCAGATTCAGTTGTTAATTGTATGGGGAGACGGTCGGCATAATGAAGACGCGCCAACTCATCCACAACACCCTCCTCGCATAACACGCTATCATGTCCTCTTGTGTAATGAGAGAGTGTGTCATTTTGTGTACAAATATATATATATATATATATTGGTGCTCTCTCTCTCTACCTTTTACGTGTTTCACTCAAGATGGAGGAGACCCAAGAAGAGAATATTCACCACCTGTTAAGGAGGATTCAGGACCTAGAACACGCCCATGCTCACCTCCAACACAGCATCACCATCTATCAGCAAAACCTGTCACAAGAAGAAGCTCACTGTTTCAATATATTGCAGTCAATCAATCAGCCAACCCATCTAACCGATGCCAAAGGTTGCGTTATTTACAGGCGAGTCATTTCAATCCTTTGCAGGCAATGTTGTTAATTATGTGTATTATATATGATGTAATGTTAACTGCATGTAGGAACCCTGCTTGGGAGAGGCTGTATGGTTACAGTTTGGCCGAAACTTTAGGAAAACACCTGGTTGAGCTTATTGTAGGACCTAAGGAAGCCGCCATAGCTAACACTTGCCTTGAACAAATTTTCAAGGGGGCCTTTCATGGTGGGGAGTTTGTTAATACAAATAAGAAAAGAGAAAAATTTCTTTCTTTCAGTTCATCTACCCCTCTTTGTGATCAAAATGGCAATATCATCGGCATGACAGGCATATCCGTCATTCCAACCCCATTTCCACAAATAAGCCCCCAACCCAAAGCTGTTGTGCCTACATATATGGTCCTTTCCTACTTTCAGATTGATTTTCTTATTTCATAATTCAATCTTAATTATTTATTTATTTATAATTCTCATGTATACAGGCTACCTCCAAAACAGATGTCCCCACGATGCTTCGAAATGGATTTTCATGCCCATGGAATGGAAAACCAACTGCTCGTTCTATCTGGCATTGGTTATACCACAGTGATCAAGAACACGAGTATATCCTAAAAACGATTCCTGCAAAATTAGAAAGTAAATCACCCTTCAACACCAATACTTTAAGCCAATGGTCTTCTTCGTTTGACAAAGTATATGAAATCAAATGGGAGGACTTGCTCATTAGAGAATGTATTGGGAGAGGTATAGCTAATATGTCACATTTCGAAAATATATATATATATATATTTTAACGAGTTTGCATACATTTTGGTAGGTTCGTATGGTAGGCTCTATCATGCGTTGTGGTATGGATCAGTATGTTCTGTCTCTCCCTGTCCCTACTACCTTAATACAATCAATTATATATTTATTTCAGATTGTAATGTTATTGTTTGTATTGTACAGGATGTTGCTGTCAAGTTATTTCATAAGCATGAATACTACTCACATGATTTGATCCTTTCTTTTAGGCAGGAGGTAATTTTGTAATTAAATATACAGATAGATTGCATAAGCTATATATGGTGTGGTTTAGTTCTTTTTTTATGTTCTGAATTGCAGGTATCTGTGATGAAAAGGCTCCGGCATCCAAATATTTTGCTCTTCATGGGTGCGGTAATTTCACCTCACCACGTATGCATTGTTACTGAGTTCCTTTGCCGGTAAGTCAACCTGAAATACATATATGAGAAATGAGCTATTAATTGTCTGTCATATATATGAATAATTTATTTTTGTGAAGTGGAAGTTTGTTCCAGTTACTTCACCGAAGGAGAGTCAGATTTAATTTGAAACATCTTGTTCATATGTCCTTGGATATAGTAAGCACCTTACTGATGATCATTTCATTTAAGAAGTAACATTTATTTATTCCCATGACAGATGAGATGATTTGTGTTGTTTAGGCACGAGGCATGAATTATCTTCATTGCTGTCTCCCGCCCATCATACATTGTGATTTGAAGTCTTCAAATCTTCGTGTGGATAAGACTTGGACAGTGAAGGTATTATATTATAATAATGATAATAACATGCTCCACTATCAATCATGTTTGTTATCTTCACTAATGAGTTTGCAATAGATTGGTGACTTTGGTTTGTGTCGTCCGAAGCATGGAAGTAAGGAAGGGACAGGATCGGTATCTTCCTTCTTTGTTCCACTGTATTACTATACTAGTATATTCGTGGAACAGTTTCTTAAGCTGATGATTTATCTGTTTCTTCTGTTAGCCTCGGTGGATGGCTCCAGAGGTTCTTCGTAGTGAGGAAGCAGATGAAAAGTAAGTTTAAACTTTCTTCTGGGGACTGACTGACAGCAATGAAAGCAGTATGTGTTTGGTTTATTTGTTATAGGTCGGATGTGTATAGCTATGGAGTGGTACTGTGGGAAATGACCACAGAAAAGATCCCTTGGGATGGTCTTACCTCAATTCAGGTTTTGTTCCGGTTCCAGCCCCCTTTAACATAGAAATATCTATCTGTCTGTCTGTCTGTCTATCTGTAAATGTGGAAGGATACTTGTTGTAGGTTAATGACGCTGTAGGGTTCATGAACCAAGGGCTCCATATTCCAAACGATGTGGATCCACAATGGGCTTCTCTTATTCGAAGATGCTTGTGCAGGTTTAGCTAGGTTCTTTCTTTCTTTCTTGCCTTTTTGTTTACCACATGCTAATGCTAATGCTAATGCTAATGCTAATGTTATGTATGTAACAACATTCATATTTTCTTTCTTTTTTTCTCAGTGAACCGGACTCCAGGCCAACATTCCAAGAAATATTAGATGACTTAAAGGAGTTGCAGAAAAATATCCCACTGCAACTTCATAACAATCACTAAAAGTGTTAGTTAGTTAGTGCATACATATATAGGATTGTAAAATGACTTCCATATTTTGATATGAATATACAAACAGTCGTTGTATATTTACATCATACGTTCTCGTAATTCCCTATGTAAATGTGTAATTAATACATCATTATTATTAAGGTTAACAATAAGTTGAGTTAACAGGCCGGCCGGCATTACTCAGAAATCATTTTTAATTAGCAGCAAAACAATGTGCAGTTGAAGTAATGGGTACCTGATGTTAATTCAGATGATAATGATGTGATAAACAGAGAAAAATAGTTCTGACAACCAAATCACTCATTTCACCTAAAGCCCAAACAAACCCTTGGGCCGCTCAATACATATAACTAACCTTGTTCTACTTCTACATATAGGCCGGCCCAAATTAGTGCTTCCCTCCAATCTTGGAACACGAGACACAAAATGGTTGCGGTTAGACAGGGTAGGGGGAGTGTTTTAGGAAGATGGATCAATTAATTTTATATATATACCCTTACAAACATAAACAAAATATTATACATAGACTAAAAATATCAAATGTATTCAATATTATTCTACCCTCTTTTCATTGTAGGGATATTGGAATTTAATAATCCCAAGTTTCACTAGTTGGCCGGTAATAATCTCAACTTCAAAAATTGCCTACAACAGTCCCAACTTGTAACATTTTGGCCACCAATGATCCTTGTCTAAGTGGGTTAGTTAAATGTGACGTGGCAGGTGACGTGTTTAAAAACTTAAATGTTGGAGGCCTATGTGGATGCCACGTGTATCATACCTGTTTACCACTTATAACACTCAATTAAACACTTCAGTCTTCACAATATGATTACACTAAACCCTAACACTCAAATCACTCTCTCTCTCAAACAAAAGTGACGATTCCTTCTTCCCAAAAAAAGCTCGATCATTGAACCCTAACACTCAAATCACTCCGATCGTCCGTTCCTTCTGAGTTAGATGGCAGAAATCATCAACGTCCGGTCATGGTATGGTGGTACGATTGAAGTGGCTACTCCGCTAGTGAGGTATGTAAGTGGTGATCATTAACTAATAAAGTTAGACATTGATAAGCTTTCTTATTTTGAGTTAGTTGATTATGTGATGGAAACTGGTTCTTATGCATCAAAAGATTTCCATATTTATTGCAATTTACCTGGTAATGGTGGGTTGAGACGTTTGGTAAGCAATAGGGATGTTATTGAGGTGGGGAAGACGGTTGCTGTGAATTCTAGGGATGTACTTGATTTATACATCCAACAGGGTCTGATGAACAAGCCCACTAACCCCCAGGCCCAACCCAATAAACAGAAGCCCATAACAGCCAAGGTACAAGCCCAATTAAAAGCCCAGCAAGGTTCTCTAAGTCAACAGCTAGAAGGCTTGCAACACCAGCAGTTGACACAGAAACTTGTTTGAACCATAATCCAAACACAGAACTAGAAAAATGTGATTGAGAGGCTGCAATTGCACTTACATCTATTAAGGAGACCTCAATTGAAGGTGAAGATGAGTCTGATAAGGAGGTTGTAAGAACATATGAGTCTGATAAGGATGGTTTTAGTTTAGATGAATCTGATTCTGAAGATGAGTTATACAGTACTCGATCTGAGGAGGATGATACTAGTTTAGATGGTTATGAAAACAATGTTGAAGAGGTATTTGGTTGTGGCTCTGATGAGGAGGATGTTGAGTGGAGGGATTCAGTTGCTGCCATAAGGAAGGTTAACAAGGAAGATGCAGAAAGTACAAAAAAATTGGTAGAAAATTGTATACGAAATACAGTTGACAAAGAAGGTGGTGTTCCAGTTTCAGGTGGTGGTGGTGGTCATACAGAAGTTTATGAGGACTCAGATGGTGATGTAAAGACACCTGGAGAACGTGAAGAAGACGACATCCTAGATAAAAAGCATGTTGTTGATATTCCAATTGTAGATGACCAAACAGATTGGAAGAAGTTTAACTGGGTTATAGGAATAAGGTTCCCAACAAGGGAGGCTTTCAAACAGGCTGTTAAGAAGTATGCTGTTGTAAATGGTAAGAATCTGTGTGTTTCTGTTAGTGACAAGAAAAGACATGGCCGTGTTGGTATAAGCTGTGTTAAAAACTGTCCTTTTCATATCTATTGTTCTTTTCATGAGGCTAAGAGTTGTTATATGGTTAAGAAGGTAGTAAACAAACACAAATGTCTAAGGAACATGTCTAAGAACAGACAGTTGATTGCTGAGTTTATAGCTAAGGAGTTCTTGCCAATTTTTAAAGCTAAGCCAAACTGGTCTGCTAAGGAGATCCA
Source organism: Helianthus tuberosus (assembly GCA_030545235.1). NCBI lineage: Eukaryota > Viridiplantae > Streptophyta > Magnoliopsida > Asterales > Asteraceae > Helianthus > Helianthus tuberosus. The sequence goes on along the minus strand of CM060352.1, from coordinate 505,618 downwards.
ACTAGCAGTAAAGCAGAAGTATAAGGTTTTGATAACTAAGTGGTTGGCATATAAGGCAAAGAAGTGTGCACAAAGTAAGCTTTATGGACCAATGAGGGATCACTATAGTAAACTTGCTTCATATTTGGAGGTTTTAAGGGTGGCAAATCCAACTTCCACATTTGAACTTTTAACTGCCCCACCAGGCTTCATAAATGCTGATCCAAGTTCCACATGTGAGACATTTTACAGACTCTTTGTGTGTTTTGATGGGCTCAAGAAGGGGTTTTTAGCAGGTTGCAGGAAGGCACTGTGTTTAGATGGTTGTTTCCTAAAAACTTTTCTTGGTGGTATGTTGTTGGGTGCAATTGGAAGGGATGCAAACGACCAAATGTACCCTATGGCTTGGGCAGTATTTGAAGATGAAACAAATGACAGCTGGGAGTGGTTTATGGAAGAGTTAAGGAAGTGTTTGGAAGTCAATGATGGTGGGAAAGGTTGGACATTAATATCTGATCAACAGAAGGTAATAATTTTATTTTGTATACTTATGTTTTGTTACACTTATGCTTTACTAACATTTATGTTTGTGACAGGGTTTAATTAATGCAGTTGCATTAGTGTGGCCTCAAGCTGAACACAAGAATTGTGCTACACACATTTATGCTAATTGGCATAAAAACTTCAAGGGAGATGAGTTAAAAGAAGTTTTCTGGAAAGCTTGTAGAGCATACTGTATTCCTGACTACAAGGCAACCATTAAAAGAAGTTAAAAGAAGTTTTTGGTTGTTCAGTTCATGCAATGACAGTTTCTGTATGGTATGTAGTAGTAAGTTTATCGCAGAAAACTTAGTTGTTCAGTTTGTGGATTTTGGAATGTAATGAATCTTATTATGTAATGCCAGTTTCTATATGTTAATATTGGTCGTTTGGGTGGGGTTACTCTACAAAGTGTGTTTTTCCTACAAAGTGTAGGAAGCGATCTCATTGTGACATGTGGCATATAGTGTTTTTTTAACCAAGGGCATAAAAGTAATTGATTAATTATCTTATTTATGGAAGATTTATATCATAAACAAAAAATGAGATTTTTAAGGAAAAAACATATCTCATATCAATTCAAAATCGACAGTTACTTTAAATTACGAAGATCGATTCATGAACAATTTCTTCACGTTGTGTTTTATTGTTGATCATTTATGAATAATTTTCTTCACGTTGTGTTTTATTAATCACAGTTTATTCACAATGTGTTATAATAGATAAAACAATGTTTTATGAAGGACATATCTTTGTAATTCATGTTGTTGTGTTTTACCAGTTATTGGTTTCATCACGATGTGTTATACCAGTTTATGATTAACCAATGACATGTTTTTTTTTCTTGAAATTATGTGTTATAAGTATTGGGTTCTTCACTATGTGTTATAGTGTATATAACACACCAGATGTAAAACACATCATAACTGGTCACCTTTGAACACATTCATAGTACATCTACTATCAAACATATGTGTATCTATTTGAAACAAGCAATTTAGATCCATTATATTAAAAAACATACTTAGTTTGCCCTTACAACAATAAAACACACTGCTTTGAACACAACGTCCTGAAGAAAATAATAATAATAATAATAATAACCACACCAATCAATGTCTTCGTCTTTAGCACAACCCAGTGTCTTCGTCTTCAATACAACCCACTGAATACTTCAAACACATGATTTAACCAAAAACAAGGTATAACACATTAAACCCTAGATCCATAAGATGATAAAAAAACATCACTTTTGTAATAAAAACTCATAAGACACGTCATATATCCGAAATCAACTATATTCGCTAAAAAACAACAATTACGTAAACCCTATAGTTGAAATACGGCAAAAAAAAAAAACATACCTTACTCTTCGATTTTTCATTTTGATCCTCCTGTTTGGCTCTCATTCTTGTTTTAGTGGTTGTATGGTGTCTACTTTCTTGTTCCTACAAAAAAACCCCTAAACAAAACTCCATAATTTGCATTTGATTTGGTTAGATCTGGTATATCAGATGAGAGAGGGTAAAGAAAAGGAAAATCACGAGTAATAAGGGGAGGTTACATGATTGATTGTTATTTCTATATTTAAAACTAGTTAAATGACACGTTTACCCCCAATCAATTAAGTCAACTTATTTTAAACTCACATATATTACCAAAATGCCATCAAGATGATCTCAACCATTAAACAAACTCATCCAATGGCCAAGATCACTTCCTACACTTTGTAGGAAAAATAGGCTTTGTAGCCAACTCCTACCGTTGGTCGAGTTTTGGTTCAGATTGACAACAAGTTAATATTGGTCGACTTTTGGTTCAGATTGACACCAGTTTCATATTGGTTGTTTTTGTCGAGTTTTGGTTCAGATTGACAGCAGGATGTTTTGGTCGTTTTGGTCGACTTTTGGTGCAGGTTCACAACAGTTTCATTTGGTCGTTTTTGTTGAATTTTGGTTCAGATTGACAGCGGCTTCATATTGGTCGTTTTGGTCGACTTTTGGTTCAGTTTTTTTGAATAACACAAATTATGCTATAACAAAGATTGTGCTATAAGCACTACTTTTCATTAACACAAGATTTCGTACATTATGCAATAAGCATTACATAACAACATACTCCCAAAACTATTACAAAACCTAAATATTAACTCTTGCTACTTAAAACCCACCGTATTGCCATAACTATTGCAAAACATAACAGACATGAAGAATTCCACTTGTACTTTTCCATCGAAAGCCTCTGTCTCAGCTTTCTATTCTCCTCTTCTAATATCTTGTTTTGTAAATTCAAATTTTCCATCTTCAAACCTTCATAACTAGGATTGTTGGCCATCGATGTGTTCTTAAAGACATTCTCCAAATCTTCTTTCCACAAAAAAATTTGCAGTCCACTCTCTAATCAGATTACAAAATGAACACACCGTCAATGAAATTAACAAGTTAGAAGGAGAATCTTTAAGGAAAAACTTACAGGCCAGAGAGGGCAACCATAAAACTCATTCCCAAATCGATCTCGTTTACGACTTACTACTCGAAGAATTGCAAGCATATCATGATTACAGTAGAAGTTTCCATCCAGATCGACTTTGAAGAACTTAGGGTTTTTGTTTGGGCAGCTTATTGAAGACGATGATGTCAACATTTCAGGGATTGGGTTAAATTAGGGTTAAAATTCTTTTTAAATAGGGGTGAGTGAGTGTATGTGTGTTGTACTCTTTAAACACATCAGCATCAACATAGGCCTCCAACATTTAAGTTTTTAAACACGTCACCTGCCACATCACCTGCCACGTCACATTTAACTAACCCATTTAGACAAGGATCATTAGTGGCCAAAATGTTACAAGTTGGGACTGTTGTAGGCAATTTTTGAAGTTGGGATTATCACCGACCAACTAGAGAAACTTGGGATTATTAAAATCCAATATCCCTTCATTATATGATTTGTTCATACTCTTTTTATACTTTGCATCGGATCAACGTAAGGAGACGAATGGTCGCTCTTTGAAATTTCTCGCCATACCCGTCGATCATCTTACCAGCCCACAATTGGCAATGACGTTGGAAGTAAAAGAAGAAATCATGAAAAAAATATAACATGGAGAAATCATGAAGTTTTTATTTTTTTTATTTTATGTAGCTTTTTTTTTAAATTTATGTAGTTTTTTTTAATTTTATTTCTAGTTTTTTTAAAATATTATATGTAATCTTCTCTTCTATTTTAATTAGCGTGTTATTTAATTAAATGAAATTTAAAATAGTTTAAAAAAATCCACATGGCTGGTCACGCCAATCAAAGCAACGCCACACCATACCCCTTGTTTTTTAATACTATCTTGTGGATCCCACACTTGCCACGTGTCGAGCAACGCCCCCAACCCAAGCCCCTCCACAGTCCACACCCCATAGTCTAAGATTCACTTAATTTATCTATTTGGGAATAGCCCAATAGTGTGGTGACTTAGATAGAGTTTAGGATCATAAGAGATTAGGGATTTCTATCTCCATGGCATGCAAGTTTAGTCATTAAAAAAACACATAACTTCCACCATCTGTAAAATAAAAATAGTGATATTCCCCTGCGCTTCGCGGAGGGAATTCGGTCAGTATAGGTTTGTTATGGTACCGCCACTCGCTATAGAAATCAAAAGTGAAAACCTTACATTGATTAAAACAATAAGAACAAATATCAATACTGGTACCGATGTTGTTTATTTGATATTGGTTTGGTTCATTTCGTTTGTGTTCTAGGTACCAATGTATAGTTGATATCGATTTGGATTTTTTGCACTCTATGTTTGTTTGTTTTTTTCAACATTGCGATATAATTTTATTGAAAACGGATACTATGTTGCTATCGTACCAAACTAAAACCGACTTAACCGGATCGGACAACATCGATACCGGTAAGTATTCATTTTTATGGATTCCTGTATGATACCGGGTGTCATGCCGCTACCGTAGTGAATCGAACCGACACCAAACGAACATTGGTTTCAATACCGACATCTATTTTCTATATTTTTATTTCGATAAACTGACACAGTTTTGCTACCATATTGTACCGAACAACATCGGTAGCAGTACTTGTATTTATTTTTATGGTTTTCAGTTTCGAATTTTTTTCATTTATACAACTCTTTCTGTGACGATAATTGAATATTGGTTCTAATGTCATGACAATCTGAATCGGTCGACACTGTTCAAGCAACATTCTGTGTCGTTACCAGTGTTCATTTTGTCGTTTGTGCTCGATGTAAAACACGTGTTGGTTTCTATACCGAATGCATGTATCGTACTGGTACTATAGCGGGCCGAATCAATCCAATGCATGCGGTTATGTACCGTCACAACGTGCGGACAAATAATTTGGAATGTTAAAAAAAATAGATAGATTCGGTGGAATGTTAAAAAACATAGATAGATTCGGATTTAGAATTTATTTTTAAATGTTAACGAACGTAATTTATTACAAAAAATTATATTGAGTGATAAAAAATACCATTAAAAATCAATTACTTAAAAATATCTGGCACTATTCATTAAGAGATTCAATTCATGTATATAACTAGTGGGATTCCAGCATGCTTCGCTGGGGGCCTTTGGTCATTATCGGTCTGGTTTATTACAGTACGAGTACGATACCGACACTCGGCATAGCAATCGTTGTCAATCGACACATTTTTTACATAGATTGAAAACATATAAAAATGAGTATCGGTACTGGTGTTTGGTTGGTATTTGGCCGTTAAGATACCGTTATCGTACAAACACTCGATATAGCTTACGATACCAAAAATACTTTATTGCGAATATTACTTTGTATTCAATGAATTTTACATCGCCACGTCGAGAATTCTATAAAAACGAATACGGTACCTTTACCGATTTGTTTGGTCAGTATATGTTTGGCATGTGATGATAAAAAAGTCAACTTTATATGACTCGTTCGAATACATGTGTTGTTTAGTCAGTATATGCACCGTTACCGATGTTGTATGGTCGGTATATGTTCGGTTTGTGATGATAAAAAAAGTCAACTATTCGGTTTGTGATGATAAATAAAATCAACTATATATGGCCCGTTTGAATACCGATCTTGTTTGGTCGGTATATGTTCGGTTTGTGATGATAAAAAATCAACTATATATGACTCATTCGAGTATAACTTTTATCGAATCGTAGTAATATTAAAAAAAGAAAATCATTAAAATCTAAATTAAAGAAATATGTTTAAGGTTAAAAAGAAATATAATAATACTATTGTAATATTAATATAGATTAGAACTAGATGATGATTTTTCCAAATCTTTGTTGTCATATAACATTAATGAATCACTCACAAAGATGAAAGAGAAACGAGACTTAGAGACTTCGTCCATGTTGTGGCATCAACGTTTAGGCCACATCTCAAGAGAACGATTAAATCGTCTCGTAAAGGATGAAGTCTTACATCCTCTCGATTTCTCTGATTTTGCAACATGTGTCAAATGTCTTAAAGGTAAAATGACATTAGCAAATAAGAAATGTGCCACTAGGAGCTCTAATTTATTAGAACTTATTCACACTGACATTAGTGGTCCCTACCAAATTGCTGGCATAACAGGACATACTTCATTTATCATTTTCATTGATGATTATTCTCATTACATGTACTTGTATCTTATTAAGGAAAAGTCTGAATCTCTTACAACTTTTAAAGATTATAAGGCTGAAGTTGAAAAGCAATTAGATCGTCAGATTAAAGTTGTGAGATCAGATAGAGACGGTGAATATTATGGAAGACATACTGATGTGGGTCAAGCTCCTGGTCCATTTTATGAGTTTTGTAAGGGCCAGGGGATTGTGAACTAATACACCATGCCTGGTACACCTCAGTAGAACACTGTCGCTGAAAGAAGAAACCATGCTCTTATTAACATGGTGCGCAGTATGTTAGCCAACACTAATTTACCATTATTCCTCTGGACTGAAGCGTTAAAAGTAGCTGTTCAATACTCAATAGAGTTCCTTCTAAGTCTGTCCCTAAAACTCCTTATGAACTTTGGACAAGAATGAAACCGAGTCTTAAATATATGAAAGTATGGGGCTGCATTGCTGAAGCAAAACTTTACAATTCTTTCCTAAGGAAACTTGACCCTAAAACAGTTACCTATTTCTTTATCGGGTATCCTGATAATTCAAAGGGTTATCGTTTCTATTGTCCTTCCCATGTCACCCGTATTGTTGAAACCAAGCGTGCTGCGTTCCTGGAGGATTTAAAGGTCAGTGGGAGCAGTACCAACCCTTACCAAGAATTGCAAGAAGTACAAGACGCGGGGGGGGGGGGGGGGGGGGGGAGACTCGTCGCTTACCATTACTCCGATTACTCCTCTTGTACCCAATGTAACTACTGTACCTGAAGGTACTGCACCAACTCCAAATTTAACTCCACAATCAGAACCCATTATACCTCATCACGAAGTCACATCAAACGCTCAAAACCAAGACAACGCTGAACCCGATAATCCACTCAGGAGGTTATCTAGGCAAAGAAGGCCAACTAATTGGGATGATTATGTTACCTACCTGACTGAAATGGATCCCGGAAAGCTCAATGATCCTATCTCTTATAATGAAGCCATTAGCAGTGATCAGTCTTCTGAATGGAATAAAGCAATGATTGATGAGATTGAATCCATAAAGAAAAATGACATTTGGGATTTGGTAGAATTACCCAATGGAGTTAAACCTGTAGGATGTAAATGGGTGTTCAAAACAAAACTGGATCCGAATGGGAACGTTGAACGCTACAAAGAGAGATTGGTTGCAAAGGGCTACACTCAGAAAGTGGGAATTGATTATCAAGAGACGTTTTCACCTGTCTCTCGTAAAGATTCATTAAGGATCGTCATGGCCCTAGTAGCTCATTTTGATTTAGAGTTGCATCAAATGGAAGTTAAAACCGCTTTCCTTAACGGAGACTTAGACGAAGATGTTTACATGAAACAACCTGAAGGCTTTAAACCTGAAGGTCAGGAGCATCTAGTCTGTAAGTTGAAGAAATCCATTTATGGGTTAAAACAAGCATCACGTTAGTGGTACCTCAAGTTTGATGAAGTCATGAAGAAACAAGGTTTTATGAAGAATTAAGTGGATCAATGCACCTACCTCAAGATGAGTGGGAGCAACTTTACTATACTTGTCCTTTACGTAGATGATATTCTATTGGAAAGTAATAGTTTAGACATGTTGCATGAGTCGAAGTGGTTACTCTCGCATAACTTCGACATGAAGGATCTCGGAGATGCTTCTTACGTCATTGGCATCGAAATTCATCGAGATAGACACAAAGGGATCTTAGGATTGTCTCAAAAGGCTTACATAGAACGTGTCCTTACACATTACAACATGCAACAGTGCAAACCCTCTGTTGCTCCAGTAGTTAAGGGAGATGTTTTCGGTTCATTCTAGTGTCCGAAAACAGAGGTTGAGAAGGAGCAAATGAGCCAGATACCTTACGCGTCAGTAGTCGGGAGCTTGATTTATGCTCAAGTCTGTACTCGCCCAGATATCGCTTATATTGCTGGAATGCTTGGCCGTTATTAGACTAATCCTGGCCTAGATCACTGGAAAGCAGCTAAGAAGGTACTTCAATATCTGCAAGGGACGAAAGACTATAAACTGACTTATAGAAGAAGTGATCATTTAGAAGTAGTAGGCTATTCAGATTCTGACTTTGCCAAATGCAAAGATGACAAGAAATCCACTTCAGGCTATATCTTTATGTTAGCACGCGGACCTATCTCATGGAAGAGTCATAAACAACAGTTGACCACAACTTCCACAATGATGGCAGAGTACATTGCTGTTTATAACGTAACCTGTCATGGAATGTTGCTTAGAAATCTGATCACTGGACTCAAAATCGTTAATTCCATTTCTAGACCATTGAAGCTTTACTGTGATAACTCAGCTGCCTTTAGTTTCTCGAACAGTAACAGTTCGACGGGAGCTGGTTTATATCTCGATACAAAATATCAATTCCTACGTGAACGAGTTGAGGAAAATAATCTTTATATTGAGTATATTAGTACTAAAGATATGCATGTGGATCCGATGACCAAAAGTCTCCTTCCTAAGGTTTACGAAGAACATGTTCGGAATATGGGATTTAGTAAAGACCATGTTTAAGCATATTATACTAGCTTATGTTTTATGATTAATGAAATTTCCTCAGTTTGATTTTGTATGTCTCTTAGAATATGTTCAACCGGTATAATGGCATATAGACAAATAAAGTTACAAATCAAACAAAGGGCTTATGCGTATTTTGATCATGACGATTAGGTTTTAAATTAAGGCTATAGTATGACTAATGGGGTCCTGAGTCGCATAATGATTCAACGGCTGTATTTCTCTGCTATAGTACTTGTTTAAGGCTGAAATGAGTGTTAAATCTTGATCAAGCTTATCTAACACTCATAATAAATGATTACTCGGCTGAGTGGGAGAATGTAAGATTAAATATATTATGTTTTAGTATTTAATCTAGTAGCCATTATAATCATTTACATAATATAGATCAAAATATATAACAACCTATTAAATAATTAGTTGGTAATTGTTGATGGACCATATTACCCTTATTAACTAATTAGGTTTCCTCTTGGGTGCTTATATAAGGAGACTTATGTAGAGATTCTACGGTTAGACACATAACCTAATAACCATAACAAAAATATCGACCTCTCTCTCCATAGCCGAACTCCCTTATTCGGTTTCATCATTACCATCATCAGTTTGCACCCTAAGGAGGAACCAGACCACACTGACAAACATGTCGAACGCGATGGCATCATCCCTCACTGGATTCTACTCTGCACTGTCTGCTGTAACAGGTATATTTTCATGTTTTCCATCATGCTTAAAACAGAACCGAACCAACATCTCATTCTTAATTTTCCATTTAATTCCAGCAACTCTATTTTTTCTTATCTCTACACATCTTCACTATCACCATCATCACCACACCACCCCTCACCATCACGGTGCCACCGCCAGCATACCATAGCCTCTAGTCTCTCTAACAACGAAGTTTTCCCTACCCTTTTTCTCTGTCAACCAGAACAGCAACTGTGGCAACCCACCACTTTTCGGTCTCTTCTTGCCACCATAGCACAACAACGTAGCTGGTGGCACCACGACATAACCACCGCGCCATTTTTGCAGATTTATTTTTCGATCATAACCGTTGCCGTCTCCTCCCTGTTCACTCTCCCTCATCTTTAACTCTATCTCTCAATGTCTCTCTTTCTATTCCTCGGATCACCATGTTCCTCCTGTTTTAAAGAAGATGGTCATACTAATGCCGGTTACTCTTTGATGCAGACAAGTAGGTGGTGCCTTGGTGATGGTAAATAAATGGTGATGGCATTTCCGTAAATAACATTCTAAATTTTTCCAATTACGATATTGTTCATAAGACACTACATATGAATTGTTATATTACTAGTGTTTCCCCCCGCGCTTCACGGCGGGAGTGTTGTCGTTTTTTTCCACACGCAACGTGGCAAGAGTTTGGTCCAATTTGGCTTGTTCTCCCACAAGCAGTTGGGTTCGTCACAATACCGCAACCGTAATGCCAATCCTTATAGTGTAAGACACCAAAAAAACTTGATTAAGTGATAAACCTGCAACAAAACATACAATCAAAATGTAATGACATATTTGTATTAGCATTGGAGTGTTTAGGGCCATTTAGATATTTAAACTTAAGAAATGAAGTGAATATATAATCTAGAGTTAAATGTCTGGTTGGTGCCTGAGGTTTGCGAAAATTACAGAGTTGGTCCTAAGGATTCACTGATTACAAAGTTGGTTCTAGTGATTGCAATTTTTGCACTCGAGTGGTCCTTATCACTAACCTATGTTAGTTTTCTCAGTTAAGCGTATGTGAAGTGACTGTATTACCCCTGAGCAATTAAAACAAAACATTAAAAAATGTAAAAAAAATATTAATGGAATATTTCCTCCGATGAGTTTTTCAACCAATGAACTAACTTAAAACTTCTGAAATTTACCGTCACTCGTCGGAATGTGATCGGAAAAGTTGTTTCTGGTTCAAAACAAGAGAACCTTCAGTTCGTTGAGCCGGAAGAGAACCATCGGCACACTTAGTTCGTTGAACCGGAAGAGAACCTTGAGCATACTTTTATCGTCTGAATTGATTTCTTTGAACCTGCATCTCACATCACATCCACGCATCAAAATCCCACCACTCTGCAAATTCTCTTCAAATTGGTACCACGGGTTTGTTTTTCCGGGGGCTGGGAGGGGCGACGAGGGTTTATGACATGGGTAGGGTCGTTTTTCTTGGCTGACCCGTTCCCTTTTGTTGGATCCGGCAGGTTTGTTTTTCTTGATAGTGAGAATGTGGTTCTGTTAGTGCCATTTGGACATATAAAGATTGAGTTTTAATTTGTTGAGTTTGGAAGATGAAAGGATGTATATTATTTGAGTTCACTTGTGTAGTTGTGTTTCTGTTCTTTTGTTAGAAGAGATATTGTTTTTGTTTAGAGGTTAAAGGATGTAATGGGTTGAAGGTGACGGTGGAGGTGGAGGTGGAGGTGGACTGGTGGTGGGTTGACGATGGAGTTGGAGGTGGTGGTGGTTGTGGGTTAGAGAAAGAGAGAGGGAGGGGGAGAGGGGAGGAAGAAGACGAGTGGGGACCTATTTTTTCTATAATTGTTTAGGGTAATTTAGTTATTTCATAGAGAATTAACTGAAAATTTTAAAAGGGATTAATGATAAAGACCACCCGAGTTTAGAAATTGCAATCACTAGGACCAATTCTGTAATTAGTGAACCCTTAGGACCAACTCTATAAATTTCGCAAACCACTGGGACCAACGAGGCATTTAACTCTATAATTTATTATTCTTTTATTATTTTGGTACTTTCTAGTGAATTCAGTGATGTTATATATATATATATACATATATATATACATATATATATATATATATATATATATTCTTTTTTAATTGGACCACTCATTATTATGACCTTAGTTATTAATGTCAAAACACTTTAAGTTCTTTATCAAATTTCCAGCCCCCAAGCAAGCTATTTAGAGGACTAAATACATCAGCAGGTCACAACTCATCACTATACAGCAAACAAACTAAAGCACATCAACATGAACTGTCAAAAGTGCACCAGCTACTCCATGTGGTGCAAGTGAACTCTTAGCATTGTTGTATTCATTCATATGAAACTTCCTTGACCTCATTAAAGATTATAGTGTTTACCCGGTAATAGACTTTCACATTTCGATGCTACCATAATATCCAAAACGTAAGAAGCACAATTGCATGAATATAATAAGATAATTATCAAAACACCTGTTGGGATTGAACCCTACCAGAGGAATAGATAATGTAAAGCCAAAACCGGATCATGACAGTGGATTCACAATAATCAGCTGTTTACTTTAAGCTTTCCCCTTGACAGTGAATCAAACATCTGATATGCTCCAAGTACTGCCCTTATCAACAACTGCTGATCCTATAAACCACTGTGAAACCAAAGCACTGATGAAGTTTAAAGGCTGAAGCTCAATCTACTGCTGAAATCCAAGTACTGCTGAAGAGTTAAAGCACTGCCCATTCAAGGCCTGATCACCCTTTGAAGAAAGCACTGTTGCTCATACAACAGTGGTTGATTACGTCAGTGGAATGAAGAGTCAGTGTTTGGAATGTAATCAATGTCTGTATGGTCAGTAGTTGTAGAATAGTAGATAGAGTTTGTTAGTTTGTTAGATGTCACTTTCATGGTGACGTCAGCTGAGATGCCTCAGTGGTTTGGCTTTGTCTATAAATGGAGCAGTACTCTGTACTGTTACATTTGATTCGTCTTGAGTGAGTTTTTCTCCTCAGTTCAATCCTTTCATCTTGAGCAATCCAACCTTGAGGTATCAGGCTGAGGGGGAGCTTAGTTTGTAAGCATGCTTTGTAATCTTTTGACTTTGTAATCTTTCGACTAATGCAAATCATGTGTTTATACAAACTATTTTCCTTTTTGATTGTGTTTACAAAGTTTGTTGTTCATTTCCGCTGCACTTAACATGTTTTCATATTCATTGATTATTCAATTTACACAAACAAACACTATCATGAGAGCCTCCGATCCTAACAATTGGTATCAGAGCCTGGACAGTCAAATTCGATCTAACAATCAATTTGACATAAGAGTTCGGCTCAAAATTCATTGATACTAAGGTTGGTTGTATTTAGTTGAAAAACAGAGTATCGAGTAAATCATGTTCAAAGTGGTTATTCAAAAACTCTGTAAATCAACCAAGATGTCATATGACACACAAATTTCACACAACAAGTGAATTCATGCATAAGACACTCATGGTTTCTAGATCTGAAAACAATATCTGTTAAACTATGAGATTATTTCTTATTTTCTAAATTGATTTCAATTGTTGATGTATAATCTGTGATGTTTTCATTTAATACTAAAGTATGAACCTCAGATTAACAAAACCTATGTTCATAAAAACATTGATGTTTTGCTAACATAAAAAGAGGGAAATTAAAACTTTAGTCTTTCAGATCTTATGTGTTGAAAACAGGTTGAATTCCTCAAAAGGACAAAATCAACTATGTTAAAATACATTAAGAAAATCAGGAGTCGAAAATGTCCAAATCATAGGTAATGAGGAGGTTGGCATAAGCATGTGCAGAAATGACCAAATCTCTCAAAACATTACTGCAAAATGATTTTGGAACACGTATTCCTTCAATAAATACCCCTCAGTAAGTATTTCAATACTTGTGTTTGGGAAGGGTAAAAAGGGAAGAAGCAATTCACAAATACTCAGAAGTGTGTTCATCTCAAAACTTCTGAAGTCAGAAGAAAAGAGTATAAACATAAAACACTGAAGAGTCAAAATTTATGGTAATAATGGTCATTAAGCAACTATGTACATTTATCTATTCACGAAAAGGTTTAGGTAAAAATGAAATTTCCGGTGGTTGAACTTACAAGAGGACTAGACAAATGTTCAAAAATCATCACATGGTAACAAGATCTATAACAGGATCTTCAGAACTCATGTGTCCATGTGTTCTCATGTTTGCAATCAACTAACTAGAAAATGGTACCAAACAGTGGTCAAAATGTATTCAAAATTTTCCTACCACTGCTGTCAAACCACTGACCATTTTCATAAACTTGAGAATGATATGATTACGTATTTTATTGAAAATTTACCAGATCCTTTTTGATGCTATTTTCAGAAAATCCTTTATCCATTTTTTTCTCAAAGGATTTCCTCTAAATAACCAGGATATATTATTCGTTTTTTTAAAATAATATATTTTGAACTTTTGCTGGTTTTTGTTGGCAATAGGTTCAATTTCCTGTCAGGATATGGTACCTTATTTTTTATTGGCATTATTGTCCTCATAAATGGGTCAAAAGGAAATGGTACATATGTCGAGATCATATCATACTCAGGTTTGTTTTTAAACATTTATCAAAGGTTGATTGCTAAACTGTGCTTAAATTACTGGGGCACTCATGTTTTAATTGGATATTAAACGAAAATGAGTTGCCTTAGCAAAAAGTTCTCATCATCTGGGGTGCTAAACCACTGTCCTTCAAAATTGACATGTGGCAAAAACCTTGAATGAAAATTCTCAAAACAGTTGCTGAAATACTTGTTTTTCAAATCTGTACCATTTACCCTAATCACTGTTTTGTTCAAACATCTGATCACTAAATACTGTCCACTGCTGAAAGTCAACCACTGATCCTTCATTTGGCTTGGCAAGCACTGATGCTGAAAATCAGTGTCTTATCCACTGATATGCTATCCACTGATAGTAAAAATCTTCCATTGTTATCACATTATTACCGTCGTAACTACTGATGTTTGATACATCAGTGGCTCTCAAAACAACTGTCCTCCATTCTTCATCCATTTCATCAGTGTTTGACACGTGGTCAGTTTTTAGCCCTCAGATCAAAATAACCGCTGCCACATCAGCGATCACTTTTTCCCTAAATAAAATCCTGATCAAAACCCTCAAACAGGGTTTTTACACTGTCGAATTGAATTCTAAAATTCTCTTCTCAAAACAGTTTCCAAACCTTCCTTCTCAAAGCATTCTTCGATCTTCCTCATCAAAAATGACGAAATCAAAATCGAAATCAAAACCAAAATCACCATCATCTTCAAAAGAGGTCGCTCAAACGGCCGAAGAAACCATTGAAATCCCATACAAATCACCGCACAATTACTTGGGTCTCCTCACAAAACCCTCGAACAACCGATCCTTCGATTCCATCATCGACACCATATCTGCATCAAAGTACAAAACTTTGTTGTCAGTAGACGCTCCCAATTACTTGCAAACCCAGAGAGAGTTCTGGAAAAATACTACGCTTGAAAAACAAGACGGAAAAGTAGTAGCCATTAACTCCTCGATACAGGGTAAAGCGATTCAAATCACTCCGCAATCAATCTCAGAGGTCTTCAAACTCGATGATCAGAAAGGTAAAACTTCTTTTGATAAAAACGAGTTAAAAGCTGATTTTCTGAAAAGGGGATATGCAGAACAATCAAAGGTAGATACCTTACAAAAAGGTTATTTCCCGTCTGCACCCAGATTTTTATTCCACATACTTTTGTCATGTGTTTCAAATAAAACAACAGCTTTTAACGAAATACCATTGAAGATTCAATGCCTGGGCTATGCCATTTTAAATAATAAAGATTACAACTATTCCCAGGAAAACTTCAATGACTTGGTAAAGAATGTTAATAGCAAATCATTCCTACTTTTTCCAAGATTTTTGAGCTATTACTTTAAACAAAAATTTGAAAAAGATGATGAAAATTTGCCCAAACAAGGTGTCCATTTATCAATAAAAGGCTTAACAAAAGAAACATTTTCCAGAATGTTGGCACCTATAAAAATAAAAGCAGAGGTGCCTGAGCAGAATTTAGCAGCTACCACTGCTCCTCAGGCATCTACTGTTGAGCCCACTGTTCCAGGTGATCATAGCAGCACTACCACTGCTTTGAAACCCACACCTGACATTACCAAAAAGACCAAAAGAAAATCATACAAAAAGCCCACCAAACCCAAGAAAAAGGCAACTCTGGAAGATGAGATCCCAGAGCAACTGCCTGTGACAACACAAATGTCACCACAAACCACTGCTGCTACTTCCTCACAGCAGTTGGTAGAAAGATCTCCACCATTGGCCAAAACTCCTCCTGCATCCTCACAAAAGGATCAGGTTGTAATCACAGGGACTCCACAATATGAAGCGCTGGATCCACTTGGCTCCATCTTCCACAGTCCTGATCCCAAGGACATATCTCTTTCAACTCCCATACCCTCACCAATAATATTACCACAATCCATGCTACCTTTGTTGCATGCAGTTGTTATAGCTCAGACACAAACCATTTCCTCTCTATCACCTGTCACTGTGAGTATACTCCCACAAGTGACTGGGTCTGATGCTTATACCTCTGCTTTCCCAGTAACAACTGAGGAGGTTACACCCCCTGAGTTACAAGTAACTCTCGGTGGTAGTTCAAGTGGAGCAACAACTACAACTGATGGATCAACAGATCTTCAGTTGGACAGTTGTTTCGTTACTAAGACTCCCTTGAAGGCAATTTCTTCTATAGCACCTTCGATAACCACCAGTGAGTTGGTTTTAACCACTGGTACCATAAAAGGACTATCAAGTGCTGAAGAAAGAAGTCCCCAGTACCAAGAACAAGGGGCATCAATGGGTGATTTTTGGGACTCAGTTCCTAAGTCACACATTGATACAACCATTGCTGGTGGGGATTCAGATGATCCTACTAACGTAGGTGATGATTCAAAATATCAGGAATTGACGGACAGAGTTGACAAACTTGAAGATTCAGTTGCTGAAATAAAAGGAATGGTGCAAGAGATTTTGAAAGCTCAAAAAGCACAAGCCACTGCTGTTCCACCTCAAGCACCTGCTCAACCACAAGCATTTGCTGCAAATGAGCTCTAGAATATCTTTCAACCCTTACTTGAACATCAAAAGCAGATGGTTGATCAGCAGCATGAAACACATGTAAAAATGCTGACAAACATGGTAGAGTCGAGATTTAAAGATACTCAAGCAGATATTAAAGCTATCAAGGCTCATATACAATGCACGACTCATGGTGGAAAAGTTCCCTCTACTATCCTTTTGATGGATAACCCCTGGCAGATAATGCCAAAAAGGGGGAGAATGTCAAGAAGATGAAGAAAAAGGGAATCGAAGATGGTCTGTATATTGAACCAGAACAAGCAAAACAGCCATCCAAACCACCTCAAACCACAAAATCCCAAACTTCCATTCAAATAGCTGATACAACAGTGGTTACAAAAACCGCTGTCAGTAGCCAAACAACTGCCATCTCTTCAACACACACCACTCCATCACACATCACCAAAACCACTGCTCTACCACCATTACCTCCTGTTATAAAACAGAAGACAACAGATGTTACAACATCTGCTGTAATGACAACAGTAGTTGGAACACCAGTTGTTTTAACCACTGTCAGTCAATCACAATCACAAACTACTGCCATTCATATCACAACCACTGAGCCACATAAGACATCATCAGCCTCTCCTACAATAAAAAGGAGAAGGATTGTCATATCTGATGATTCACCACCACCATCACCATCATCAAAAACTACCTCACCACCTCCATCCCCTGCTCAAAAGCAAACTCTACACCAGAAAAAGAAAACTTACTCAGCCAGATGAGGATCAATATGATCCCACTGCTGCAAGATATCCGCTAGAACTGGAAGCTATAAAAAATGAGATGAGGCAATTCTACAATGATGATGATCCTTCAAACAGAAGATTTTCTTCACTAGTTGGCTTCATGGTTCCAGAAGACATGGATGAATATCTTGAACTCAAAGTAAGACAGGCTAAGATAAGAGCCAAGGTTGAATGTAAAGGTCAAGGTGATGAAGCCATTGCTGAAAGATTGGATATTCTGCTCACAAAAGTCGATCTAATAAAAGATTTTGCACATGAGCTGAGCAAATAAAAGGCAGAACAATGAAAAGAGATGAGAAGAAAACTTCTTGCATACATAATGCAAGAAAAATTTTATCCTGCTAAAGAAAACCAATTTGAAGAATGGCCAATAGTGCTTTTAAGGCATGAAGCTGATAGGATTGATAGAATCAAGAGCGATCCTAAAAAGAAGAAAATGCTCCCAATTGGAGTAAATACAAAAAGTTCATCAATGACCAAACAGCTGAGTATAAAAGAAAGAAACAGGAGCTGGTGAATGCAAAAGTGGCACTGCAAATGCCATATCAAAATGGTCAAAGCAGCAAACTGATGAAGCCTATGAAAGGCTGAAGAAAAGGAAGATAACTGTTTCAGGCACTTCAAAGAAGCATGAACAAATGATGAAGCTTGAACAGAAGATAGGAAACCTCAAAACACTGTTCCGGTCTACTTTTGTGACAAACCAAGAAGAAGGAGAACAGCTGACCAGTGAAGAGGTAAAGGAAAAGGAAGTTGAGTACTTCAAAGAAACCATCATGAAAATGGGTCTAAAAGAAGAGAACTCGGAAAAACTTCAAAACCTTTTTAAGAAGGTGTTAACTAAACCTGCATCATCATCTGCTTCAGAAGTTTCAGACATTGTGCCAGATCAACAAAAGAGACAGGAGCAAATAGAAAAAGAAACTGCAGAAGACATAGCTGCAGTTACAATGTTATTGAAATGGCCTTCAAAAGAATGTCTGAAAGTCTGCAAGTTTTCTTAAGGCCAATATCTCAAAGCTCATCATCAAATAAATCTCTCCCAAGAAACCCATTGGGTTTAAAAGTACTAAAGTGGATGTCTGATCAAAAGACCCACGTATTGACCCTGGTCAGATCCAATGGCGAAGTGAAGTACATATCAAGGAAAGAAGCACTAGGCCTTAGTGTTGAAGATTTGCAGGATCTCCTTGAACTTTCACTGTGCAGGGATGAGGATGACACAAGTTCCAAAGAATTTGAAGAAGAATTTAAAAGAAAAGCAAGGGAACTTCTGATGAGGAATAAAGATCCAGAATAATGAAGGGTTTTGGCATTATCTGTTCCAGGGGGAGATTGTTGGGATTGAACCCTACCAGAGGAACAGATAATGTAAAGCCAAAACCGGATCATGACAGTGGATTCACAATAATCAGCTGTTTACTTTAAGCTTTCCCCTTGACAGTGAATCAAACATCTGATATGCTCCAAGTACTGCCCTTATCTATAACTGCTGATCCTATAAACCACTGTGAAACCAAAGCACTGATGAAGTTTAAAGGCTGAAGCTCAATCTACTGCTGAAATCCAAGTACTGCTGAAGAGTTAAAGCACTGCCCATTCAAGGCCTAATCACCCTTTGAAGAAAGCACTGTTGCTCATACAACTGTGGTTGATTACGTCAGTGGAATGAAGAGTCAGTGTTTGGAATGTAATCAATGTCTGTATGGTCAGTAGTTGTAGAATAGTAGATAGAGTTTGTTAGTTTGTTAGATGTCACTTTCATGGTGACGTCAGCTGAGATGCCTCAGTGGTTTGGCTTTGTCTATAAATGGAGCAGTACTCTGTACTGTTACATTTGATTCGTCTTGAGTGAGTTTTTCTCCTCAGTTCAATCCTTTCATCTTGAGCAATCCAACCTTGAGGTATCAGGCTGAGGGGGAGCTTAGTTTGTAAGCATGCTTTGTAATCTTTTGACTTTGTAATCTTTCGACTAATGCAAATCATGTGTTTATACAAACTATTTTCCTTTTTGATTGTGTTTACAAAGTTTGTTGTTCATTTCCGCTGCACTTAACATGTTTTCATATTCATTGATTATTCAATTTACACAAACAAACACTATCATGAGAGCCTCCGATCCTAACAACACCAAGTCACCAATGTAGAAGTAGTGAAAGTTCTTGAAGAAACCTACAAAATTCCTGAAGAAGCCTGCAAAAGTTCTTAGCCATTTGTCAATCCATAACATGCTTTCTGAAAGTTCCACTTCATTAGCTGAAGAGTTCATCTATCCCTACAAATGTCAATTTAAAACAAAGGTCATGAACATAAACTTACTCTCAAGGAATTCTTATGTTCTTGGTAGAAAAGGCATAACTCTATATTAGATGAAATCTATTGCTTCAATATTGTAACACCATCCGAAATTTACAATTGAATGTTATTAAAAGAAACTTGTTTATACATTGAAAGAGGACACGATGAATTACATCAGTAGAATAAAGAACATAACGAATATAATCATTCTTGAAATTGCATCATTGATGTGATTAGTTAAGAAAAGCTTATTAAGTCATAACTTATATAAAGTAATCTAATCAGACAAAATCAACATCACCCACCCTTCATGCCCAAAGATGCAGAGGCGGTATCCTTTGAGTCTTCTTCTTTGACCAACTAACCAAGCAACGCCAACTTCTCTTCCCAAGTGATCTTCGCCATAGTGAAACTTGCATTTCCGGCACCCATATCTCGTTGTTGTTTTCTTAAAGCTTGTCATTTTCACTATGATCAGTCATTGCATATCGAACCACCATCACAATTCATAAATGCCCTCTTTCTTCATCAATTGGATGCTAGAACAGAAAGAGTCAATGTTATTTATAGTAATTCCAGAAACAAACAATTCCTAGTTCAGCAGGAGTATCTTCAAATCAATCTATAAATCTCATAAGAGCTTCATATAATAACATGAAACTAAAATTAACAAATTAGTAAAAACATACTATAATTAACGAATTATGGATTATGGTATTTTTAACCTGCGCGGGAACTCATACAATCATAGTATTTGCAACCTCTCTACTTAATTGAAGCCTAGACTTAATGATCGGAAAAGAAATGTACACCATTTGAATTGAGGAGGATCTGCAGAAGTAGATGGAATCCTAGATGAACCACAATCAGAGACGACATTGCAAATCTGGAACGCATGGTGGCCTCGGAAAGGGCGTGGTGTCGTAAAGCAAGAACCTTGGTGGCACAGTAGCCGTGTTGCCAGAGGCGGCGACGAGGTGCTCAAACACCCTCAGCGATCTCCTTGCAGCATAGAATCCATCGATGGTGCTTGACACATCGGGTACCATTTTGACTTCGACCAATGAGCTATTACACCGTCAAACGTCGTCACCGCCGCTCGGATGTACAAACCACGACCACTAGTGGCTTCACCGCCTTCAGCAGAACCGATCCACGCCACTGATGAATGGTAGTATTGCTTCTGTGGCACCGCTGTAGAACCACCATGCCCGGCCCCTCCCTTCTCACTCATGTCTAACTCTATCTCTTTGAATATCCCTGGTGGTTTTATTCATGGCGGTGCGGCTTTGATGGAAGCATGTGGCAATATCGTAAATAACAATCCAAACTTGTCCGGTTAGTTCACTGTTCCAAAGACCCTTCATGTTTTGTTATTATATATAAGGGTAAATTACTTTTTGAGTCCCTGTGTTTTAGTTGTTTTAACCACTTGAGTCCAAAATCAAAATCTTTAACGCCCTGAGTCCCTATAGCCACTTTTCTTAACCATTTGAGTCCAAATATCTAACACTCTTATAAATTTTTGGTTAAATATTGTTAAATGACCAAAATACCCTTATAGTTAAAAAATAAAAAATAAATTATTATTAGATTTCTGGAAAGTAACTTATATCTCTATCCCCTTGTCTCTTTCTCTCTTTAAAACATTTTGCACCCTTTTATCTCTCTTAAAGTTATATTTCACCAACAAAAACCCAACTTCGTACCATCACCCAACCATACACATACACTACACATATATACCCAACATCAAGTTTCAAGAACTATGCCTAAATATATTTCAAGACACACATACATATATCTCATATGAATAACAAGAAAAAAATGCTTCTTGAATTTGTTCACTGGTTTAATAGATACCCAACTCTGCATCATCAAATAATCAGAATTCCCAAATTTATCATAAACAAAACCCTTATAAATATTTTATTAATTTAATTTAACCCCAATTCAAATTTTATGGCAAAAAAAAAGAACTTACGATCCAAGAGACTGATAAGTTTCATTGCCATCAAGAAACGCCAAAGAAGACTCGACGGTGGCGGCGGTGAGACGGCGGAGATGAAAAAGGCGGTCACGCTGGGTCATGGCAGTGTAATAATTGACTCAATCCATCTGAGGCAAATCACGATCATCAACATCCAAAACCCCTTTTACTGGATCAGAATATCTGTGGTGTATATCGAACCCAAATGTCCCAAACCCATCGATGAATCTTATTGATATTAGTATTAGCAGTGGTGATGGTGGTGGTGCGGTGGTGGTGCCGGAGATGAGTGCTGCAGCGGTGAGGTGGTGTTAGGGTTGGTGGTGTGGCAGTGATAGTGGTTGTAGGGTTTTGAGAGATGAGGAAGAAAGAAGGGACTCAAATAGTTACAGTCTGTGTGTAAGATGATGATGGTGATAATAATAGTAATAGTAATAGTAATAGTAATAGTAATAGTAATAGTAATAGTAATAGTAATAGTAATAGTAATAGTAATAGTAATAGTAATAGTAATAGTAATAGTAATAGTAATAATAATATAATAATATATGGGGGGGTTTTTAGTCTTTTATTGAAGAACTAACATCATCATCATCATCATCATACTCAGTAAATCCCACCAATAGCAAAGCAAAGGTAGGGTCTGAGGAGGGTAAGATGTAGACAGCCTTACCTCTACCCCGTAGGAATAGAGAGGCTGCTTCCAGTGAGACCCCCAGCTCGATAGTAGTTTTGCATCAAGCCTTGGACATAAGGCACATAACACTCGGCAATCGGGACAAAGACCGATTAGTGCATGTACCCTTTTGTCTTTCAGCTATCAACGCCACCACATGATGCATGATTAACCGTCCTCCACTTTTAACGTTATTTTCACGAAATTAGTAAAATAACGTTAAAATTAGTGCACTTTTACTTTTGCCCCCCGATGGCCCACACATATATACATTATATGCGCATACCGCAAGCGAGGCGTATTATTGAAGAACTAACAAAAAATCTAAATAGAGTTAGAAATTTGGAGTCAAATGGTTAAGAAAAGTATCTATAAGGACTCAGGGCGTTAAACATTTTGATTTTGGACTCAAGTGGTTAAAACCACTAAAATAAAAGGACTCAAAAAGTAATTTACCCTATATATAATATAATATAATATAATATAATATAATATAATATAATATAATATAATATAATATAATATAATATAATATAATATAATATAATATAATATAATATAATATAATATAATATAATATAATATAATATAATATAATATAATATAATATAATATAATATAATATAATATAAAAAGGTGATAACTTCTGTGCTATTTGAATGGTGACATCCAGCTTGTAGTTATTGTTGCCACTTTACCACGAAAATTAATTGTCTTCGTCACTTAGACCATGCGTAGTGGGCAATATTCACCTGTTGGGATTGAACCCTACAAAGGAACAGTTGATTAAAGCCAAAACTGGATCAGATCAGTGGATTCACAATAAGCAGTTGTGTGAAACAGTTTTTTCCCCTTGAATGTGGCCTAACATCTGATGACCTCTATCTACTGTCCTGCTACATCAATTGCTGATCTTCAACAACTGATGAGACTTAAAGACTGTTGGAGATGAAACACTGATGCTCAATCTACAGTCATGGTTCAAGTACTGCTGAAGACATAAAGCACTGCTAGGAGTATAACAGTGGAATGAGAAGCAGTAGTTTAGTCTATCCTTTGTATTCATTGTAATCAGTAGTTTGTAATAGCAGTAGTTGTATAGATCAGTGGTTATAGGTTGTTAGGAGGTTAGATGTCACTTTCACGGTGACGTCAGCAAAGATGCCACAGTGGTTTGTTATGTACTATAAATAGAACAGTACCCTGTACTGTTCTATTAGCTTTCTTCTTCCACAAGTCATTCTGTACGAACAAACCATCTGTGAGCTCAGGCTGAGGGGGAGATTGTATGCATGCATGCAGTAGTGTTGATTATTGTAACTAAATACAATCATTTGATTCTATGATAAACATGTTTGCTTAAAACAATTCTCTCTTTGATTGTGTTAAAAGTTTGTTCCATTTTATTTCTGCTGCACTTAATCTTAATGCATCTTCATCATTATCAAACAAGCACAATCTTATCAAACTCAGATCCTAACAATTGGTATCAGAGCTTGGATAGTCAAACTTGATCTAACAATCATTTTGACGTAAAAAGTTCAGCTCAAAATTTTTGATACTTTTAATTGTCACTTTTGTTGAAAAATAGAGTAAGGTTTAATCACGAGCAAAGTTGATTAATCAGTGCCTGTAAAACAACCAGAATGACGTCACAATCATAGGATGTCAATAACAACATTGGTTCTCTCTTTAAACCACCTTTGTTGAAGAGAAATGAATACAACATCTGGGAGCGAATGATGGGTCACATCTTAGCTCAGCAGAACACCGGATGTTGGAAGTCGTTTATCTTTGGACCACATGTTCCAATGGTGCCGAGTGCTGAGGATCCAAAAGTTTTTGAACCTAAGAAAATTGAGAACTATACTGATCAGGATTTTCAGAAAATTGAACTGGATGCCAAAGCATTTTGCATCGTTGCATCTGCACTACCAAATGAGATTTATGTTGGACTGTTACACTGTAACAGTGCCAAGGAATTGTGGGATGCACTTAAGGAACATTTTGGGGGAACTGAAGAAGTAATTGAAAATAACAGGGAAATTTTGAATCAACAGTATGAAACATTTTGTCACATTAAGGGTGAAACATTAACACAGTAGTTTGAGCAATTTAGCTGTCTCATAAGTGAACTTAAGCTTGTTAAAACTGAATTTCCTAAATCAACTGTAAACATCAGGTTTTTAAGGTCACTTCCTGAAAAATGGGACACAATTGCTTTTGTAACCAGAAATTCTGTTGAGTTCAGAAATCTGACCCTGACCCAACTTCATGGTAGACTCCTCACCTATGAAAGCGAGTTAAACCAGAAAAAGAAGTTACAAGAGTCTGGAAAAGTTGCAGATGATTATTCATTTGGCAGCACAGCTCTTTTGGGTCAAGAAGAATCTGGTAGTAGTAAGGATCAGAGTTATGATCATTATATTGACATAACTGCTGGTGGAGCCTTTAACAACTCCGATTCTTACTCAAACAACTATGCCTTCACAGCTAGTAGTGAAAACCAGAATTCTGACAATCTGTGCTTTGAACTCAATGATTTGCAGCATTTTGATCCAACTGACTTAGAGGAAATGGACATTTTGCACCAACTTGCACTGCTGAGTGTTAGAACCAGCAAGTTTTACAAAAGGACAGGGAGAAAATTTCTAGGGTTACATGGGAACCTAAAAGTAGGGCTGGATAAGTCAAAGATTAAATGTTATAAGTGTACTAGGTTAGGTCATTTTGCTAGGGAGTGCAGGAGTCCAACAAATGGACCAATTATTACACATCCTAGCTCAAACCCTAGACCACAAAATAACCAAAACACTGTGCATTATGCCCAACATACCCCTACTGCTCATGTAAACACTGCTCACTATGCACACCCTGCAACCCCTGTTCCTGTGCACTATGTTTAAACCACTGTTCCTCAGATACAATATGTCCAGGCCCTTCCTCCTCAGGTTCAAGTGCAACAAGTTGCACCTCAATAAGCTGCACCAGCAGTGGTGTAACACCACAAAAATATAGATTTTATATTATAAATTAAATGACGGTAATTGTCAAGATAAAATAACTAGGAATAAACAACCTAGGTAGTTAAAAAGCTTGAAATGATAAAACAAACATGGTTAAAATACCCTTTATAAAAACTTGTGTAAAGTGGAGGGACTAGACATGGGCAAATGAATTAAAGTTTCAATTAAATCAAATACTAAACACAAAACACACACATACGTGGTGTGTGTCCTGCGATTTCAACCAGACCAAGAAGGAGGTCTCAAGCTTCAACCCTAAAACACAAAAATTCACCAAATTGAAGGGGTAAATCAAGCCCAAATCGAAATCCAAGCATAGATTAGTGATCACCTCAGTGAAGGGATCATAAGGTATGCAAAATTTTACTATTTGGTTCCATGTTAAATTTTAGATGAACTTGTGAAATTCAAAATATGATTATGCATGTGTGTTATAAAGATGAAACATGAACATTGTAGTGTCTAGGAGTAAACCCTAGACAAGTACATGTTGAAATCATGCTTAATTTTAGTAAATTCCATGAACACCATTGAAGGTGATTAGTGGGTTTTGTGAAACTTGATAAACACTAGGATTTTGATTGTTGTTCTAGTGTAATCTGATATTTATGAAGTGATTTCAGAATTTTTGAGGTTAACATTTATATAAGATAGTTCGATTGATGTTAATTTTGGCTATATAACAAGTTATGAACTTGATAATGAACCATGCAAAATAATGCCCTTTAGGTGTTTGTTGAAATGCCTAAAAGAAAGCTAAATATAGAAAATTATCAATAAAAAAGCATATTAGAATGATGAGATGAATTATGCGTGATATGTTGTGAAAGGAGTTCTAAACAATATCTGGTTGAACTCTATAGGCAAGGAATCCGGATCCTTAAGCGGACAAGCCGGTGGAGACACGCGTTGAAAGGAGCGCTCTAAAGGTACATAACTACGGTTTCGTTACGTTATGTTTGTTATGTATTTTTACTAATAGACTTGAATTTAGAATAGTGTATGAATTCGGATATCTAGTTGAAGTGACGAAGATCACTAAATGAGTAAATGGGTTAAATGTTGGTTAGAACAAGTTTGGTATGTTGTAAAATGTTGGTTCCCATTAAAAACCAAACGGGTCAAACAATGGTTAAGTTTATAATGTTGAAATGACTAAAACGTCACTCATTCATAAAAGGATTTGAGTTATAAAAACGTAATCCGTGGAATGGACGTGATACGCTAAGATTGACAAGTCCGAGGATGGGTAATCATGTTTAGAAATAAATGTTGTAGAATCATGCAAGCTTGTAACTTGTTTCGTTACATTATACAAATTGGATATTGTATTCGTTCAAAGTTGTGTTTTAGAATAAAGATTGGTATTAGTTGAAGTGACAATGTTCACTACTTGATTTAATGAGTTTAAATTAGTTTAGAAAGCGTTTGGTAGTCATCAGAAATGGAGGATTCCATAAATGAGCCAAACGGGTCGAATAATTGTTTAGTAAGTAGGAAAAGTGTGTTTAGAATAGCATTTGGCAATGATTGATTGCAAGAGCGTGAAACCATAGATTTGGTAATGAAATGCCGGTGATCATAAGCCCCGGATGTTAGGTAAATACGTCTTGCGGACATAAAATTTGTTAGTGGTTAAGTTAACGAAAAAGCGAAATGGGTCAAATAAATACATAAGGCATTTATAGACTTTCAGCCCGTACATCCAAATTTTGATATAATAAGCTTGATAGATGCATTGGTAATTAAATTACGATCATGTAGGAAGAAACGGGAGATCAAACGGATACGCGGATTGAAAGATACGGAAGTTTTCGTGTAAAAAAATGGAAAGGTCTGATACAGGGGCCATCGTAACTTACGGTGCCCACCGTAAGTTACGGTGGGGCTGAAATCGTTACGCCAGTTACCTCCTGTTTTACGGTGGGGGTATTTTAAAACAGAGGCCACCGTAGCTTACGGTGGCTCCGTAAGCTACGGTGGAGGCCAGTTGAAGTCCTTGTTTTTGGGATTCAAGAGATTAATGTTGGGATTTCCTTCTATTATCATTTATCTTGTCTTGTACCGTTATTTAAACTATCAATACTAACATTTAAGATGGTATTGATCATAGGTGAATGTCGAGAGTCCCGGATGAAGATCAAGCATCGAGCAAGAACCGAACCCACGTTAAATGAAGCTTCCGCAAGTTTGTTTCGTCGTTATTCTAAAACGATGAATTAAATTACACTATGTTGTTTTGCTTTCAAAGTTTAGAAAACTTTTAATAAACCCGTATTTGAGCATGAATGTTTAAACATAATTACTCAGTAATTTGTGATTATTTACGGGTTTCGCTAAATAAATTTATGGTTGTTACAAGTTGGTAATCAGAGCTCAAGGTTGTTAACAAAGTGTGTTCGGTTCAAAGCTTGATCACACATCCGGTAAGAATTAGTCATTTAGTAGATGCTATTTGAGTATTAAAAAAAAGGAAATGAATGTGCACGGGAAGAGTGCGTTAATACACTCAAGCCCGGAAAGTGCACTAAATGAGAACGGTCAAAGCAAGTTACGAACTTGGCTAAACCGAAGCAAACAAAGTTATGTTATAAAAGAGATGTTTAATAATTGATATAAACATTTCAGTTTCAAGACATCCGGTAAGAGTTACTTATAATTGAGTTTAGATAAAATTAAACGATATGAAATATGTGAAAAGTGTATGGAAGGAGTGTATAAATACGCTCAAACCTGGGAAATACACTAAGTAAGAAAGGTAAGGCAAGATATGTACTTGACCAAACCGAAAAGGAACAACACATTACTTATGATTAAGTGAGCATGATACAAATTTCCGTATAATAAGATGGAAATGAATTAAATAATTATTGATCAACCATTATGGATGTTTCAGTTAAAGAAATGTCTGGAGTAACCGGAGATGATTCGACATCTCAATTGACTGAACAAATGAAAGCTAAGATTTTCGAGGCAGTTGGAAAAGCTATAGAAAATAGTCTATCACAGTATATTGATAGATTACTAACCACAATCATGCCGGTGGTGGACGATATGATGGTTAAATTGAAAGACAACATATTACAAGAAATAGAAGAAAGGAGGGTGTTGGATATGAATCCAAGTCCCATAAAGAATTCCAAGTCTAATAAAGCTCCCAAGAGAGGAGTTACAAAAAGTGTAGTACATCAGTGTAAATTTTGTGGAAAAATTCACAAGGGCACATGTGGTAGGCCAAGACATAAGAAGTCTAAATGTCCAGAGAAGCTTGGAACCAAGGACGTAACCGACACAAAGTCTGATGCCCAGAAATCAAGGACAAGGTCGTCTTATATAACAGCCACAGAGGCTAAAACTGAACCTGATGTCGTTTCAGGTATACTCTCGTGAATTCAATTTCAGCATGAATTTTTAATTGTTACGGGTGCAAATAAATCGTTTGTTTTATATCGATTTATTCAACATCCTACATTCGCGTTAATGAAATTACCTATGCTTCGAGAAATAGGAATAGGTAATAATAAAAGTTCTATTGTTTATAAGAGGTGCTGAAACTGTACATTGAGCATCGAGGTAAAAGTAATATCGATAGATATTGCAATGGGAAGGAGTGCATGTACACTCGAACCCGGAGATGCAATGGAAGACGAGTGTCATGATGGGAAGGAGTGCATCTACACTCGAACCCGGAATTTGCAATGGTAGTAAATCGCAAAGACAATGTTATAGAATTGGCCAAACCAAATAAAAACATGTAGAAACGTCGTTCATATTGATAAACGATGAAGGTAAATTCCATATAACGACATGGAATGATAAAATGAAATGAAATGATTTCTATTATTGTTACAATAAAATGGCGTCAACCATAGTTGGCGACAATACGGTATCCCTCATGACTGAGGAGATGTGCGAAGAGACCTATGGGAAAGTCGGAAAGGCTACTGAAGCCATTTAATCCAGAATAATGAAAAGGCTACAAGTCAAACAAGATAAATAAAAGAATAAACTATGTGGTTGAATAAAGGCGATGGATTTCGCTAATACGACCAAATAAATCTAAATGAAGTCTAAATGCATGCCGGAATGGTTGCTTTGATAATGATGTCAGTAAAATGCCCGATGGATGGGTATGATTTCAGATATATGCGTAAACCAAGAGACGGGAACACGGATATAAAAAAAATCAATCAAAAGACTCGAATTTAGAGTTATGACTAAAAGACAATAAAATTTCGCAAAACATAAATTTTGAAAGTTATGTTCAACTATTTCAGTGTTGATAGGGCTGAATAAAGTATAATACTTGATATTCCAAGTAAGCGCAAACCGAATAGTGAAAGTGAGAAGTATTACTGAATCTATGTGATAAGTCGTAAAAGTGTATGGAAAGGAAAATGCAAACCAATGAAACCGAAGTGTTAAAAATAGTAAGATAAAGAACCCGGGTAACGGGTTGAAAGGAAAGTAGGGGCATAAACCAAATAACGGAACGAGTGGGATAAACAGTCGTGAATACGACGTAAGAAGTCAAAGAGTCGGAAAGATAATCCGAAAGAAAATGAGTGTAGCCTTAGACTATGGTTAAGGTCAATTGAATTTCAAAAGCGAAAATAAATTATTCTAAACATAAAACGGGGTGCCTTGATGCCATATGTATATATATACAATTAAATAAAGACACAAGTAGAAAGTGATCTACGGGATCACTATAACCTCCGGGTCATAAACAATATAAAGGTCTACGGGACCAAAATGACCCTCGGGTCACAAATACGAAGAAACAAACTATAGGGTCCCACCTTAAAAAGGTGAAGATCTAATAAAATAGCCTACAAGGCAAAGTGAAGGAATCTACGGGTCACTTGGGGTTAAGCATGGGGACTGGTTACGATTCCCCGCGCAATATAATAGCGGAAAAGAATAAATTCTTGTCGTCAATTCCTGGATATGAGTAATTGACATAAGTAAAACAGATAGACATTAAACTAAAATTCAGTTTTAGTAAGAAGTGGCGTTTAACAAATTTGAATGTTATAGAGAAATTAGAAAATAGTTAATATTAATGAATATAGGTCTCAACACCGATAGGTGTGAGACACTATGTTCGAAAGAAGATTCATGATAATGAAGAGTTAATGAAAACTTAAACATGATGTGATGCAATGCGATCATAGTCACAAAAGTGACATAGAAATACATAATATAATCATGTCGTAACGTGAGTTACGGGATAGGAAATCATAAACTCATGTAAGACCGAATATGACGATATGGAAGACCCGAATAACGGGGCATAAAATGACGGTGATTAATCAATCTAGCCGACAAGGCCATCCAAAGTCAAAAATAGTGACATGATTTATACAAAACACCTGTCAGTATAAGATTAGTATGGGGCGAACTTGTCCATACAAAACACTTGTCAATATAAGATTGAGTGGTCAATTGACAATCGGGTCAAATAGGTGACAAAATAAGAAATACAAGATAAAAGTTATAGTCCATGAGGACTTACTCGTAAAGGATGCATGCGTATGATAACTTTTGACTAAGAAGAAACAATGACTTAAAAAAACGAAACTAAGCTAGTTGGGTCCAAACCAAAGGACTACTTAAGGAAGGTTTCGGGGACGAAACCTCTTTAAGGGGGGTAGACTTGTAACACCCCAAAAATATAGATTTTATATTATAAATTAAATGACGGTAATTGTCAAGATAAAATAACTAGGAATAAACAACCTAGTTAGTTAAAAAGCTTGAAATGATAGGACAAACATGGTTAAAATACCCTTTATAAAAACTTGTGTAAAGTGGAGGGACTAGACATGGGCAAATGAATTAAAGTTTCAATTAAATCAAATATTAAACACAAAACACACACATACGTGGTGTGTGTCCTGCGATTTCAACCAGACCAAGAACGAGGTCTCAAGCTTCAACCCTAAAACATAAAAATTCACCAAATTGAAGGGGTAAATCAAGCCCAAATCGAAATCCAAGCATAGATTAGTGATCACCTCAGTGAAGGGATCATAAGGTATGCAAAATTTTACTATTTGGTTCCATCTTAAATTTTAGATGAACTTGTGAAATTCGAAATCTGATGATGCTTGTGTGTTATAAAGATGAAATAGGAACATTGTAGTGTCTAGGAGTAAACCCTAGATAAGTACATGTTGAAATCATGCTTAATTCTAGTAAATTCCATGAACACCATTGAAGGTGATTAGTGGGTTTTGTGAAACTTGATAAACACTAGGATTTTGATTGTTGTTCTAGTGTAATCTGATATTTATGAAGTGATTTTAGAATTTTTGAGGTTAACATTTATATAAGATAGTTCGATTGATGTTAATTTTGGCTATATAACAAGTTATGAACTTGATAATGAACCATGTAAAATAATGCCCTTTAGGTGTTTGTTAAAATGCCTAAAAGAAAGCTAAATATAGAAAATTATGAATAAAAACGCATATTAGAATGATGAGATGAATTATACGTGATATGTTGTGAAAGGAGTTCTAAACAATATATGGTTGAACTCTATAGGCAAGGAATCCGGATCCTCAAGCGGACAAGCCGGTGGAGACACGCGTTGAAAGGAGTGCTCTAAAGGTACATAACTACGGTTTCGTTATGTTATGTTATGTTATGTTATGTTTGTTATGCATTTTTACTAATAGACTTGAATTTAGAATAGTGTATGAATTCGGATATCTATTTGAAGTGATGAAGATCACTAAATGAGTAAATGGGTTAAATGTTGGTTAGAACAAGTTTGGTATGTTGTAAAATGGTGGTTCCCATTAAACAGCCAAACAGGTCAAACAATTGTTGAGTTTATAATGTTGAAATGACTAAAACGTCACTCATTAATAAAATGATTTGAGTTATAAAAACATAATCCGTGGAATGGACGTGATACGCTAAGATTGACAAGTCCGGGGATGGGTAATCATGTTTAGAAATAAATGTTGAAGAATCATGCAAGCTTGTAACTTGTTTTGTTACATTATACAAATTGGATATTGTATTCATTCAAAGTTGTGTTTTAGAATAAAGATTGGTATTAGTTGAAGTGACAATGTTCACTACTTGATTTAATGAGTTTAAATTAGTTTAGAAAGCGTTTGGTAGTCATT
The DNA here is from genome assembly GCA_030545235.1 of Helianthus tuberosus. Taxonomy (NCBI): domain Eukaryota; kingdom Viridiplantae; phylum Streptophyta; class Magnoliopsida; order Asterales; family Asteraceae; genus Helianthus; species Helianthus tuberosus. The sequence continues at coordinate 473,121 of CM060352.1, read as the reverse complement.
AGAAATGGAGGATTCCATAAATGAGCCAAACGGGTCGAATAATTGTTTAGTAAGTAGGAAAAGTGTGTTTAGAATAGCATTTGGCAATGATGGATTGCAAGAGAGTGAAACCATAGATTTGGTAATGAAACGCCGGTGATCATAAGCCCCGGATGTTAGGTAAATACGTCTTGCGGATATAAAATTTGTTAGTGGTTAAATTAAAGAAAAAGCGAAACGGGTCAAATAAATACATAAGGCATTTATAGACTTTCAGCCCATACATCCAAATTTTGATATAATAAGCTTGATAGATGCATTGGTAATTAAATTACGATCATCTAGGAAGAAACGGGAGATCAAACGGATACGCGGGTTGAAAGATACGGAAGTTTTCGTGTAAAAAAAATTGAAAGGTCTGATACAGGGGCTACGGTGGGGCTGAAATCGTTACGCCAGTTACCTCCTGTTTTAAGGTGGGGGTATTTTAAAACAGAGGCCACCGTAGCTTACGGTGGCTGGTGGAGGCCAGTTGATGTCCTTGTTTTTGGGATTCAAGAGATTAATGTTGGGATTTCCTTCTATTATCATTTATCTTGTCTTGTACCGTTATTTAAACTATCAATACTAACATTTAAGCTGGTATTGATCATAGGTGAATGTCGAGAGTCCTGGATGAAGATCAACCGTCGAGCAAGAACCGAACCCACGTTAAATGAAGCTTCCGCAAGTTTGTTTCGTCGTTATTCTAAAACGATGAATTAAATTACACTATGTTGTTTTGCTTTCAAAGTTTAGAAAACTTTTAATAAACCCGTATTTGAGCATGAATGTTTAAACATAATTACTCAGTAATTTGTGATTATTTACGGGTTTCGCTAAATAAATTTATGGTTGTTACAAGTTGGTAATCAGAGCTCAAGGTTGTTAACAAAGTGTGTTCGGTTCAAAGTTTGATCAAACATCCGGTAAGAATTAGTGATTTAGTAGATTCTATTTGAGTATTAGAAAAAAAAAGGAAATTAATGTGCACGGGAAGAGTGCGTTAATACACTCAAGCCCGGAAAGTGCACTAAATGAGAACGGTCAAAGCAAGTTACGAACTTGGCTAAACCAAAGCAAACAAAGTTATGTTATAAAAGAGATGTTTAATAATTGATATAAACATTTCAGTTTCAAGACATCCGGTAAGAGTTACTTATAATTGAGTTTAGATAAAATTAAACGATATGAAATATGTGAAAAGTGTATGGAAGGAGTGTATAAATACGCTCGAACCTGGGAAATACACTAAGTAAGAAAGGTAAGGCAAGATATGTACTTGACCAAACCGAAAAGGAACAACACATTACTTATGATTAAGTGAGCATGATACAAATTTCCGTATAATAAGATGGAAATGAATTATATAATTATTGATCAACCATTATGGATGTTTCAGTTAAAGAAATGTCTGGAGTAACCGAAGATGATTCGACATCTCAATTGACTGAACAAATGAAAGCTAAGATTTCCGAGGCAGTCGGAAAAGCTGTAGAAAATAGTCTATCACAGTATATTGATAGATTACAAACCACAATTGTGCTGGTGGTGGACGATATGATGGCTGAATTGAAAGACATCATATTACAAGAAATAGAAGAAAGGAGGGTGTTGGAGATGAATCCAAGTCCCATAAAGAAATCCAAGTCTAATAAAGCTCCCAAGAAAGGAGTTACAAAAAGTGTAGTACATCAGTGTAAATTTTGTGGAAAAATTCCCAAGGGCACATGTGGTAGGCCAAGACATAAGAAGTCTAAATGTCCAGAGAAGCTTGGAACCAAGGACATAACCGACACAAAGTCTGATGCCCAGAAATCAAGGACAAGGTCGTCTTATATAACAGCCACAGAGGCTAAAACTGAACCTGATGTCGTTTCAGGTATACTCTCGTGAATTAAATTTCAGCATGAATTTTTAATTGTTACGGGTGCAAATAAATCGTTTGTTTTATATCGATTTATTCAACATCCTACATTCGCGTTAATGAAATTACCTATGCTTCGAGAAATAGGAATAGGTAATAATAAAAGTTCTATTGTTTATAAGAGGTGCTGAAACTGTACATTGAGCATCGAGGTAAAAGTAATCTCGATAGATATTGCAATGGGAAGGAGTGCATGTACACTCGAACCCGGAGATGCAATGGAAGACGAGTGTCATGATGGGAAGGAGTGCATCTACACTCGAACCCGGAATTTGCAATGGTAGTAAATCGCAAAGACAATGTTATAGAATTGGCCAAACCAAATAAAAACATGTAGAAACGTCGTTCATATTGATAAACGATGAAGGTAAATTCCATATAACGACATGGAATGATAAAATGAAATGAAATGATTTCTATTATTGTTACAATAAAATGGTGTCAACCATAGTTGGCGACAATACGGTATCCCTCATGACTGAGGAGATGCGCGAAGAGACCTATGGGAAAGTCGGAAAGGCTACTGAAGCCATTTAATCCAGAATAATGAAAAGGCTACAAGTCAAACAAGATAAATAAAAGAATAAACTATGTGGTTGAATAAAGGCGATGGATTTCGCTAATACGACCAAATAAATCTAAATGAAGTCTAAATGCATGCCGGAATGGTTGCTTTGATAATGATGTCAGTAAAATGCCCGATGGATGGGTATGATTTCAGATATATGCGTAAACCAAGAGACGGGAACGCGGATATAAAAAAAATCAATCAAAAGACTCGAATTTAGAGTTATGACTAAAAGACAATAAAATTTCACAAAACATAAATTTTGAAAGTTATGTTCGACTATTTCAGTGTTGATAGGGCTGAATAAAGTATAATACTTGATATTCCAAGTAAGCGCAAACCGAATAGTGAAAGTGCGAAGTATTACTGAATCTATGTGATAGGTCGTAAAAGTGTATGGAAAGGAAAATGCAAACCAATGAAACCGAAGTGTTAAAAATAGTAAGATAAAGAACCCGGGTAACGGGTTGAAAGGAAAGTAGGGGCATAAACCAAATAACGGAACGAGTGGGATAAACAGTCGTGAATACGACGTAAGAAGTCAAAGAGTCGGAAAGATAATCCGAAAGAAAATGAGTGTAGCTTTAGACTATGGTTAAGGTCAATTGAATTTCAAAAGCGAAAATAAATTATTCTAAACATAAAAGGGGGTGCCTTGACGCCATATATTTATAGAAGCATGATTGGGTCTTTATTTTACCTGACTGCATCTAGGCCAGACATCATGTTTGCAACATGTGTTTGTGCAAGATCCCAATCAGCCCATAGAAAGTCAAACCTTATTGCTGTAAAAAGGTGCTTTCACACTTGGTATCTGGTTTCTCAGATAGTGACTTTATTGGATGTAATACAACAAGGAAGTCCACTTCAGGAGGGTGCCAATTCCTAGGCAGTTGCTTAGTATCTTGGCAAAGCAAAAAGCAAGCAGCTGTTTCAACATCCACTACTGAGGCAGAATATATAGCTGCTGCAAGCTGTACAACCCAACTGTTATGGCTTCAAAATCAATTGCTGGATTTTGGTATCACTGCCTTAAAGACACCTCTCATGTTGGACAGTCAGGCAACAGAAAATATCATCAAAAATCCAGTCTCCCATTCAACCACCAAGCACATTGATATCAAACATCACTTTGTGAGGGATTGCTATGAAAAAGGTTTGATTTCTCTGCATCATGTTCCAACTAAAGATCAGCTGGCAGATGTGCTAACAAAACCATTAGACACATCCACCTTTGAAAGCTTGATCTCTAGGATTGGCATGCTAAACATGGAATAACAGGAAAAATCCTGATTTTCTATGCATAAAAGCATTAAAATGTTTTCAGAAAATCAAAATTTCATCCTTAAAAATAGCTAAAAATGAAAATTTTCATTAATCCTTAAAAGTCTGCCATAACCACTGTTTTGGTTCAAACATCTGTTCTGATGATTATTGTCCACTGCTGAAAGTCAACCTCTGTTTCCTCATTTCTTTGTTAATCACCGTTGTTCAAAATCAGTGTTTTAACCCACTGATGGCTATCTACTGATAGCTAAAAATCAGCCACTGTTTCATTTTACACTGTAAGCCACTGATAATTGATCCGTCAGTGGTTTCCTAAACAACTGTTGTCACACCCCGACCACGTGTAACATACAAAACGTGGCGGAAACGTCGGGGAGTGTTGTAACAGAATTAATGTTTCATAACCATGGATACAAAAAGTGTTTTGTTTTATTAAACCTTGAATAATTACATCGTCTGGAAATCTAAATACACAATTTAAACATAGTCTATCATTGTTATTGAGTCACTAAGGCCTCGTCCAGTCCTATGTGAGCATGCATCTTATCAATCGATATCATTCAACAATACCTGAAACATATGTGAAAACGAGGTCAGCAAAGAAATGCTGGCGAATACATTGGTTTTGTAAGAGTGTCGAAATCATGGCTAGTTTAGATGTTGCAATACTTTATTAAAAACCTTGTTTTGAAAAGAGTATAACATTGCAACTTAATTAACCAACTCAAATCAAGCGGGTTAAAATTTATAAAACCTCGTAGCCATGACTCGTAACCCAAAAACATTTGTTTTAGTAAAGCAAATTGTGAAACATCTCAAAATAAATTGTTAATGAAACTCGTTAATAAATCTTGTTAAAAACTCGTATAGTTATATCATATCTAAAACCTCGTTTGTGTGACATCGTTTGAAAATTGTTTACCCAAGTGAACTAAATAACGCCACGGCATGTAATATGATGAAATCTCTTATATATAGGAAGTACCAGCGGCGTATCCACCATGCTTTCATCACATTACACCCGTCCCGTTATCTAAACACTTAACCAAAAACCAATCGTATATCGCTTTGAAGCCAATCGTTTAACCAAATCGTTTAACTCGTTAATTACATCGCGTGAAAACCAATCGTTTACCCAAATCGTTAAATCATCGTGTGAAAACCAATCGTTTACCCAATCGTTTAATTCGTTTTAGGTCGTGAAACTACTTATGTGGTCGTCTCGCTAATAACATTCAAACCTTCTTGACTCACATTAATAAACCCTTACCAAAGGATAGATTAACAATTCGCATTAATAAACCCTTACCAAAGGATAGATTAACAACTCGCATTAATGAACCCTTACCAAAGAGTAAATTAACAATTACAGATTCAGTCGCTACCTACAACACCCACACATAACTACGGGTGTAGTAAATAACGGGATTTGTCAGATCCTATGGTACCATAACCTAATACTGGTCGGCTTGATCATTGCTAATGAATGTCATTTGTTATGTAACCCAACCAACAAGTTCGTTCGCATTATCGAAATCGTTATTAGTTTTGTATAAATCGTCTTAATCGTTTTTGAAACCATCGTTATATCATCGAAAACATTTAGCACATATGAGTCACCCCAAAACAATTGAAAGCAGTAAAATAGGGGAATAATGTACTCGCCTGAGAATGCTTAGAGGTCTTGAAAAACAACCAAACAAAGCTAGAGGGAGCGCGGAATCAGTCGGCAATCTAAAACTATATAAATAAACCGGACTTAAATCAGGAGATCAGATAGGATGAGGCTTGGTAAACCAAATGAGTATTGGAACTCATATGATATGGTTTAACAAGGCCTACATACTACATTGAGACTAACCTAAGTGATTTCGACCCATCGCGACCCATTAAGGTAGCTTACGCTACTTTAACGCGTCGTGCGCGCAAAGCGCGTTTGAGACGTCTAACTAGTCCTATGACAAGTGTTATATGCCTAAACATGTTACATAATCAGTTATGTGACGAAAGTTTAGGTTACATATGCTTAATTACCAATTATATATGAAAAGGGTATTCTGGTAATTTACCTAAGGCATATAAACTACCTATCATACAACTACTTAAACGAAGCGACCATAGGGTATAACCTCGGAAGGTTATTCCCTATATACTATGGTCACCTAATGTGTTTGGTCGGATCCTAATGATCGACCAAATGGGTCGGGTTCGAAGGTATAAGCGATTTATTAGATCGCTTACCCTACGACCCTAGACAACGTGGTAATCAGTAGGCATAGTCCCAAAGGACTATAACCAACGTGATTACACTCACGTTGCGAAGTTCAAACGAACTTCGCATTGACCATAAACTGGTCAACGCAGAAAGTCAAACAAAGTTTGACTTTCAGACTCGAAAGGACTCGAAAAGCAATAAAAGAACGAAAGAATACTTACGAAGGGTCCCCGAATGCTAATCTCGATCCAAGAATCTCAGGTATGAAACAATGGTTTCAACTTAGAGTTTCTCAAATCAAGATTCTAGTGGTTTATGCAATGGGGTGGATGGGTATTTATAGGAATACCCGAACCGTTAGGATCGTTTGTCGAATATCATGCCTTAATCGCATCCATACAAGTGTTGGAAAGTTGTGGTGACTAAAATTTGGTTCTTATCAGCTGACTAGACAAGTATGAGTGTGTGGTTGTGAATTAAACAGCTGTTAATACATCGAATCTGGTCCCGAAAGTGCAAAACTGATGTTTCTGTCCAGATAAGGCACTCGCGTAGCGCGACTGCATAGGCCCTTAGGACTCGCGCTACGACACTGCCCCCCTGTTTCAGAAATGTTTCAAAAATGGCAGAAATGGTCCCTGCAGCCCGTTTAAGCTATTTTCGATGCGTTTGAACCCCGTTAACCTCATTTCAAGGCTCTAAAATGAAGTTAAAGTATAGGGGACTCAAAACATGCTCAAAAATATCTCGGATGTCGGTTCGTTTGGTCGTATGAACGCGATGTTCGCTTAATTACGACGGAATGCGCACAAGCGCGAAAAACGATCCAAATGACGCGACGAATGGATTTTTGGCAAGCCAGACACTAAAGCATAATATAGTCATGCTTACATAAATTTTTGGATGTCCGGATGCATTCAGAACGTAAGTTATGCGCGAAAATGCAAACTTGTGCACTTTTTGACACTTTTAGTCCCTGAATGACCTAAAAGTTTATTTTAGCACACCGAACACCTCAAAGCCTATTTCTAAGCTATGTAAAGGATATTTATGGTATGTTTAACTTATGGTCATGTTCCGGAATGTCTGTTACAGTTCAGATTGGCATACTTTCGCAGTTTGTCAACTTTAGTCCCTGTAAGCGATTTAACTTGATTTTGCCATACCAAAGCCTTCAAAACTTATTTCTAAGTTATGTAAAGGTTATTTAAGGTATGTTAAGCCTATTTCACTATTCCGGAGTGTTCGTTGCATTAAACTGGTTATATTTACGCATCGGTGCGCGTATAACCTTCCAGAAAGCGATTTAGAGTTTTGAAATTGAACAAAAACTGATATGTGCAAATGATACACATATTTTTACAAATCCCAAGTATGAAATATTATATTTCATTGGTTCGGTATTTGTTTGATGGCCGTGGAGGCACAGGTGTTACAACTGTCTTCCATTACTCATCAGAGGTTGGCATGTGTAGAGTACTTATCCGTCAGATCTTTTGTAACCGCTGCCACGTCAGCATTCACTTTTCCACCTTATAAAACCCTGATCAAAACCCCAAACAGGGTTTTCACTGTCGAATCGAATTCAAAATTCCTTTCTCAAAGCAGTTACCATCAATTTCTCTCATATCATTCATCGTCTTCTTCGTCTCGCGTTCACACTTAAATCACCATGGCTCTTCCATACAAAAATCCTCATAACTACATGTGCATACTTGAAAAACCAAGTCAAAGCACAACCTTCAACTCTGTCATTGATACTCTTTCGACCACAAAGTACAAAACTTTGTTGACTTGTAATGCTCCTATCTTCCTGGACACCCAAAGAGAATTCTTGTAACACCTCGAAAATTTACGTCCAATAATGTATTGACACGTGTCATAGGCTTTGAATATGTGAAAAAGCACTTTAGAGGGACTAAAGTTGACAAACAGTGAAACTATGTGAATATAAGGGTCCAAAGTGTCAACAATGGATAAATAGGCCCTACAATAACCCTACATGGTTTCTATAATCTTAAACGATTAAATCATGGATCATACAAAACGAAAAATGAAAGAAAGTGAGGAATTACAAACTACAGGGGCTAAACGTGTCAACATGTTGAAAGTATACCTCTGAGTGACCTTTTGGCAAACCCAAAGCTTTGTAATGGCAAAATATACTAACTAGAATATGTGGTAAAAATTTCATAAAGTTTCGTGGTCGTATGAGAAAGTTATGATCAAAACCGTGTACGAAGGGTTAATTGCGTTAACGTTGAAATTCGTGACTTTTCGGGTAAGCACAAAGTTAACCAAGGACCTACCCATGTTTGTAAATGTCCCAAGGTCCTTAAAAATCAGATTTGAGGGTCAAGAGTGCAAGATAAATAGCCAAAACCACGTTTCAAAGGGCCAAGGACCAAAATGTAAAACATGAAAACTTGTTAAGCTGGTTACCCACTTGTACGCGGCCCGCGTAAGGGTTCTCGCGGCCCGCCTACAAGCTGCCAGCGACAAATAACCAGCAGATGTCAGTTGCAGGTCTATTTTCGATTGTTAACAGCTGTTACTCGATACCTGGGGCTCTCCAATTGTTTTACATGCACATAGGGGCACTTGGACATATCTTATAACTTCAGTAGACCCTTGTGGCATGATCTTGAATGATCAAAAGTGATATTTAAGAACATCCATTGTTGCAACCATTTCACATTCTCTTGCAAGATCATCTCTGGAGTTCTCTGGACATCAAGCCAACTTTCTAGTGATCTCTAAGCATAATTAGGACTCTTGTAAGTATTCCTAACCCCTTCTAATTCGTTGTAGCTTAGTTAATTAATCAAAAGTCAAACCGTCGTAAATTAAGTTTGACTTCATGATTAAATGAAATTTTTTCAGTCATTTCTCGAATTGAAAGTACCTACAAGTAGGTATTTATGTGGGTAACAAACTCTTAAAAGGGTATTTTTAGATTCCCACTCTAACTATGTTAATTGTCGAGTCAAAGCTTATCTTAAAAAGTCAACAGAATGTGTATTTTCAAAATTAAGCATAATTAGCAATGTAGGGTACATACAACCTGTTTGATCATCAAAATAGCATGGTAACTAATATAAGAACATGTCTCAACATGTTCAACTCGACAATTTTCAGTTTAAACCCGAATCGGAACCGAAAGTCGCATAAATTGACTTTTGCTTTGACTACCAGTTCTGATCCGTTTATGCATGTTTAAGATCTGCCTTAGAGCTTATTTTGGACCAGGTTTCATATAAGTATAACTCTCTGAGATTATACAACTTGGTTCAATACTTATCCGATTCATATGCAAGTTTCCGATTAATGCTTAAAAGTTGACTATTATGCCCTTTTGATTATAAAACATGATTTTTGAAAAAATGAAAGAGTAGAAACCTTAGTTACTAATTTATAAACTTGCACCTAAAATTTGATATCAGTTTGAGGTCTAGATTAAGAGTTATGCTCATTAGCGTAATTTGAAAGCTTTATGTTACTTAAACGGCGTAATTAGCGTATAACCTATTTAAACCCACTTTTTGATATCAAACTTTTTACCCACTGATGTAATATAATATTTTGGGATTTTTAAAGATTTTTATTTAATTTTTGGCTGAGCATAACATAGGTCTCTAAGTTTAATCCGGTAAATACCGATTTTGCCCTTTTAAGCCATAAAATGAGTTTTACAAATCCTTTTGACCCCAAACCTTTTTCTACTGATTTTATTTGATAAATAAAATATTTTGAGCATTCTGGAAATATAAAAATATCAGCTTTCTTTTAAAAACCCGGAAACGGCTCTAAATCGCCTTTTTAAGCGTTTTTAACGCATAGTATGTACTATAACCATATTAAACATATAAGGTTGATACCTACTGATGTTTTTAGTATATTTTTATATAATAATAGTAAGTATAAGTTTTGAACTCAGGTTTCCAGTTTTGACCTTTTTAACCCTTGTGAAATTACCAAAATACCCCTAAGGTGCATAGTTTGGTTTTAAATGATAAGTTTCACATATAGGTCATACCCTACTGTTATAACATGTTAAATTAAGTGTATTTACTGTATAAATCAGACCTGTAACTCAGATTTCAAATTTAACTCTTTTATAATCTTTTAAATGACCAAAATGCCCTTATGAGGCATAAGTTGAGTTTAAATTTATTTGGGGCATAATAGAAGATATCTTATTGATATTATAACATATTTAAGCCATATTATCTCAGGGAACTTGCATATGACTTTTATGGTTACCCGTGACGCCCTTTTCGCGCTCGGTTCGGTTTATGTAACTAGTTTGCATAAATTGACCGAAACGGGTCAAACCTTATCATTTTTGTCTCAAAATCCAGAATGTATTTAGTATACCCATATTATACAAGTATTCAAACTTGTCGGGTCTAAATTACATTCTATCCGGTCTTCGCTTAATCGTGCGTTTGAACCGTATCGTCCTTTAAACTAGCCGGTCTAAGCTTAAGCTTAAATAAAGACCCGTTAGAAATCTAATAGGTTATTATAAACCTTCATTCCAGATTAGGAGCACCAGTAAAAGCTACTTGCAATTTGCTTATTGTGAATTATACTTTACTCAGGTAAATACTTTTAACTTATTTTCCCTATACGGGCTTGGGGTACGGTATATAAAATACTGCTTGGTCCGGCATTGAATTATTTAATCGAATAGAGGTTAAATTTATTGATATGCTATGTTTTGAATGTGTTTTGTTTGCTTAAAGCCTTTGGGGGGTTAATGACCATGTCCCGGATATCCTTGGCATTATCTTACGAGATGGCCACGACCTGGGCACGGGGTGTAGGGGTACACCTGTCAGTGTATAACTCAATATTGTGGTGTGTCTATTAATCTTTAACCCGGTCTACGGATCGGGCTACTGAACGCATAAGTAACATGTAAATCCCTTACAAGATTATATTGCATAATTATCCCAAGTTATAAAATGTTTTGTGCCACGTGCATTCAAATCAATTTTCAACCCTTTTCAAAATGAGTCAGTTAAATTGTATTTACCAGTGTAAACTGACGTATTTTCCAAAAGGTTAAGTGCAGGTACTACTCGTACTAGGCTGGCTGTCTTCTAAAGCGTCCACAATAAGTCTCGCAAGCTTGGATGTCAAATAAACTGTTGAACAATATCTTCTTTTATTTTGATCCGCCTGTGGATCCATTTCAACTACTCATGATATTTAATATTACATTTTATTTAAAGTTGAAATGAATCTATCTTTACTTCCGCTGTGCATTTATATATTGTGTTGTTTGTCTATGATGATACCAACTACGTCACTATACTCCCCACCGGGCCCACCGGTGACACGTGGAAAATAGGGGTGTGACAGGTTGGTATCAGAGCCAACTCTGAGTGAATTAAACACTAGCCTTTTGTGTTTAATCTCAGTTACACAATTGCACATTCCTCAATTCTCGAGTCTAGACGAAGAACTTAGGAATTTTCCAAATTTTGGTTTTATTTCTAACTTTGTCTTATATATATTTCTTGTTGTATCACTTGTTTGTTTTTGACAGGTTGTCAACATGCCGCCACGTATGAGAGGAAGAGGAAGGGGAAATGGAGCACATGTAGCCCCCAAACGACCACGAGGCCGGACCGTCACACCGGCGAACACCTTCGGATCCCCATAACTCAGATGCTCAAGATCTTTGGAGGTCTTTTATTGAGCCTGCTAGGCACTCAGTATCACTAAGTACCTCCCCATCAATCCCACACTCTTTTGGGCCTTATTCCCAAAATGAACCCCAAAACTCTCACCAGTCCTACATTCCTCTACTAGGACACAATTCACCTTTTGACCATCTATCACCCGTCTTCCAGGGCCAGTTCAACCCTGCAGATTACCTTGGAGAACCAGTGGGTTTTAACCCACTTGGACCTGAAGACCACTTTTCTGGAGGCAACCCGATGGATATCGACGAGGACACCGATCCTGCAATGCCACCATCCGGAACTCCCAACCATCCCATTGAAATTTCAGATGGGTCACCGTTTGTGGGATCACCTTACAATGGTCCCGACAACTTTGAGGAGAACTTCAAGCAGTATGACTGGGTATTTACTCCCAGTTACCATAGCTCTCCCTTGCACCAGCCACACCACTCTCCTCTATATCAGCTGCAGCAAAACTCTCCCCTGCACCACCAGTAGCAGCCACAGCAGCAGCAGAATCCTTCCGAGGATTCCCGACTAGTCGCGGTCACTCCGCCGGCAGCACCGCCTCAGCTTCAGCCTCCCTCGCCCCCGAGGCGAAGGAGAACGACCCTGCGGATATCCGCACGAGGGGGAATACGCATCAGCACCCCTCCACATTCAAGTGGCAGCCGGTACTCGCCTGTCCACGAAGAACCAGAGAGGGAAGAATCTTCACATCCCGTCTCTGAAGTAGTCTCAGTGCCTGTCGCGCCACAACCACCAATGGGTTTTGGAGACCCAATTCCCACTTACACTGGTGCGGCAGCGTACAACCCCTTCGAGCAGCCAATCCACACAAATTACAACTTTGTAGAGGATCCCTACTGGTTAGTTGCGAACTCTCTCCATCAGGAAGGTCCCTACGGAGGTCCCTGGGCTACGGGACACTCGACCTATGGATACCCATATGGTATCAGCAACCGCAGCCTCCTCAACCTCCGCATTATCAGCAACCGCCGCCTCCTCAACCTCAACATCTTCAGCAACCACCGCGGACACCGGCGATGTCGCCGCCACAATTTCAAGAAATCCTTCATGAGATACATGAGGTGCGACAAGAGGTGCAACATGGATTGCGGGAGGAACGTAGGCATAACCGGGGGATGTTTAAGAAGATGGTGAATTTGATCAAGGGAAAAAGCAAGAAGGATCACTAAAATCCTTTGTTTGTTTATTTATTTTAGTTGTAATCATGTCCCTGCGAGGACATTTATTTCTGTACTCTACCCCTGCGTGGGTATTTCCTTTCTGTTCTGCCCCTGCGTGGGCATGTTTTTCTATTTCAACCCCTGCGTGGGTTTGTTTTGTTAGTTGGCCCCTGCGTGGGCATGTTGTTTATGTAAAAGTCCCGTTTAGGGCAAACTCATACTAGTTTATTTTTTTTTTGTTTGGAATGGTTAATTTAAGTTTTTCATTTATAAATTTTGCATGAATATAATATGAGAATAAATGAAAAATAACATATTTTGATTTACCATTTTTGTTAATAATAAGAATCTTAAAAAGGTAAAACCTAGCTTAATTGTCATATTAAAGACCTGGCCAATATGGTAGAACCTGTTTGAAAAGATTCAAATCTCTGTTAACATCTGCAAACATGTTAACATTCTTGGCTAGTGTGGTCCGCAAAATCACACATGTCACCCTTTTTAATAAATTATCCAAATTTATATTTTTGTGACAAAATGCCTAAGGGTTATAATTAATGTCATATAAAACAAAAGGCAGCCGTAGTTTATAAACTCCCTGCCAAGAAAAGGATTGATTTGTCTTATTTATTCAAACTTTAATCCTATAAGATCTAAATTTGTAATTTAGAAATTTGTCTACGTGACTAGGCTTATTATGCCAATATTATATTTCATTCTAAAAAGATTACTAGTAAAAATCCTGAATGAAATTATTAAATTAACTAAAATGGCTATTAAAACCATGGTTAATAAAATCGTCAAGAACGATGATACTGTTTAGGCTTCTAAATAGACCTTGTCCTTATTTTTATGTAGCAATTAAGACTACATGGCTAAGTCTAAAGAATTAAACAGTCGTCCAGCAGAAAACCCTGAAAATGCTAAGATATTAGTAACTGGTGTGGAGTTGAAAGCATTAGTGAATGATGCTGTTATCGAAGCACTAAATAGACAGTATAGTGAATCGAGTGGGACCCGAAGTAGGACCCGATCTGCACCACATTCCAAGCCAAAGACACACTCGGAGGCTCATAACAAACCGCCCTCTAAGAAGGATGAATCTAAGAAAGATGAGCTCAAGAAGGATGAATCTAAGAAAGATGAGCTCAAGAAGGATGATGATCGACACTCATCAAATCAGAACAGTGTTCCCTAAAAAAAGATGGTGTTTGATGCCAAACCACACACCAAGTCCTGTACTTAAAAGTACTTTGTTTCTTGCAAACCCCGGGACTTCACCGGGGAGAAAGGAGCAATAGATTGTATGACTTGGTTGGACGAGATGGATACAGTCGTAGACATCAGCGGTTGTGCTGAAAGGGACGTAGTAAAATACGTATCCCAATCATTCAAGGGAGAAGCACTGGCGTGGTGGAAGTCTCTCATACAAGCTGCTGGAAAGATCCCACTCTACAATTTGTCATGGGATCAGTTCGTTGCTCTCATTAAGGATAATTATTGCCCGCAACACGAAGTTGAAAGGATCGAATCAGATTTCTTATCATTGGTGATGAAGAATTTAGACTGCCAGGCATACCTCACCACTTTCAATACCCTATCTAGGTTGGTTCCGTACTTGGTAACCCCAGAACCTAAGAGGATTGCTCGCTTCATCGGGGGTTTAGCCCCAGAGATTAAAGCTAGTGTTAAGGCATCAAGGCCTGCTACCTTCAGATCAGCAGCTGATCTATCTCTATCTCTTACCTTGGACGTAGTCAGGTTGAGAGCACTCAGGAACTCAGAAGAAGGTAAGAGGAAGCGTGAGGACGATACCTCACGAAGATCAGATAAGAGACACCGAGGAAGTAACGACCACAAGAAAGGGTCGGGATTTAAGAAGGATGGGCAACAATCGGGGGATAGCCCAAATGTAAAACTTGTAAGAAGAACCATTTTGGAAGGTGTCGACTTGAGTCGAAATCCCAGTCTCACACGAGACCCTGTGGAATTTGCAAATCTTCGGATCATAAGACTTTGGAGTGTAAGAAGCTGAAAGATGCAACATGTTACGGTTGCAATGAGAAAGGGCACATTAAGTCCAATTGTCCAAAGAACGCCAAGAAAGCCGAGGATGGGAAGAAGACCAATGCGAGGGTCTTCAAGATGGACGCTAAGGAAGCTGTTCAGGATGACAACGTGATCACAGGTACTTTTCTCGTAAATGATGTTTTTGCTAGAGTATTGTTTGATTCTGGAGCAGATAAGTCTTTTGTGGATAATAAGTTTTGTGAGTTGTTGAAATTGCCTGTAAAACCCTTAAGTGTGAAATATGAGGTGGAATTAGCTGATGGAACCATAGAAACCGCCTCAACTGTGTTAGATGGATGTGTTATATCCATTAGGAATCACTCTTTTCCTTTGTCCTTACTTCCCTTTAAGCTAGCCGGCTTTGATATAGTTATAGGTATGGATTGGTTATCGCATAACCAAGCCCAGATTATGTGCAACAGAAAGCAAGTAGTAGTCAAAACTCCATCTGGGGAGTCACTTACCACCAGATAGACAAGTGGAATTCCGAATTGACATCATCCCGGGTGCAGCACCAGTAGCAAGAGCGCCTTATAGGTTGGCACCAACAGAAATGAAGGAATTAAGGACGCAGTTAGATGATCTGTTAGCTAAAGGTTTTATTAGACCTAGTTCGTCTCCTTGGGGAGCGCCGATCTTGTTTGTCAAGAAGAAGGATGGATCGATGCGCCTGTGCATCGATTACCGTGAGCTTAATAAAGTCACTATCAAGAATAGGTATCCTTTGCCCAGGATCGACGGTATGTTCGATCAATTACAAGGGGCAAGCTACTTCTCTAAGATCGACTTGAGGTCAGGCTATCATCAGTTGAAGGTCAAGAATGAAGATGTGCACAAGACAGCGTTTAGGACTTGTTATGGTCATTACGAGTTCCTAGTGATGCCTTTTGGGCTCACTAATGCGCCGGCCGCATTCATGGATCTCATGAATCGCGTCTGTAAGCCTTACTTAGACAAATTCGTCATCGTCTTTATTGATGACATCCTTATTTACTCGAAGAACCAAGCTGACCACGAGAAACACCTTCGTTGTATTCTCAAACTTCTACATCATGAGAAACTCTACGCCAAATTTTCAAAGTGCGAATTTTGGCTTCGAGAAGTCCAATTCCTTGGACATGTGGTAAGTGAGCGTGGTATCCAAGTGGATCCCGCTAAGGTGGAAGAAGTTATGAATTGGCAAGAGCCAAAGACGCCTACTGAGATTCGCAGTTTTCTGGGTTTAGCAGGATATTATAGGCGCTTTATCGAAAACTTTTCAAGGAATACTGCGCCCCTAACTTCGTTGACACGTAAGAAGGTTAAGTTTGATTGGGGCCCTAAGCAGCAGGAATCCTTTGACATTCTGAAGAAAAAGTTGAGCAATGCACCAGTATTAACATTGCCTGATGGTATAGAAGAATTTGTGGTGTACTGTGATGCATCACACACTGGTATGGGCTGTGTACTCATGCAGAAAGGCAAGGTTATTGCCTACGCTTCACGACAGCTAAAGGTGCATGAGAAGAACTACACCACCCATGACTTGGAGCTGGGTGCCGTTGTATTTGCATTGAAATTATGGAGGCATTACTTGTATGGAACCAAGTGTGTGATCTATTCTGATCACAAGAGCCTTCAACATTTGTTCAATCAGAAGGACTTGAACATGCGACAAAGACGATGGATGGAAACTCTAAATGATTATGATTATGAGATAAAATACCATCCGGGCAAGGCAAATGTAGTTGCTGACGCCTTAAGCAGAAAAGAAAGAGTGAAGCCAATAAGAATCAATGCCAAGCGCATCGAAATCAGGAATAGTTTGAACGAAAGAGTGTTAGCTGCATAGAAGGAAGCTGTGTTGGAAGCTAACTATCCTGAAGAAAAGCTAGGAGTAACTGAGGAGCAGTTATCCTATGACAAAGACGGAATGCTAAGATTGAATGGACGAATATGGGTTCCAGTTTATGGAGGACATCGAGATGTTATCCTTCAGGAAGCCCACAGTTCCAAATATTCTGTTCATCCTGGAGCCGATAAGATGTACCAGGATTTAAAGGCAAACTACTAGTGGATTGGTTTGAAAAAGTCTGTAGCTGCCTATGTAGCTAAATGTTTGAATTGTGCGCAAGTCAAAGCTGAGCATCAAAAACCGTCAGGTTTGCTTCAACAGCCTGAAATTCCCACATGGAAGTGGGAGATGGTGACGATGGATTTCATCACCAAGTTGCCAAAGACGAGAAAAGGAAACGATACTATATGGGTCATAGTAGATAGGCTGACCAAGTCAGCACATTTCCTACCCATTAAGGAAACTTACAGCTCCGACATGTTAGCTCAATTATATGTAGATAAGATCGTAGCTCTACATGGTGTACCATTGTCAATTATCTCTGATAGAGATACGAGATACACCTCTCATTTTTGGAAAAGTTTCCAACAGTCTTTGGACACGCGCTTGAATTTTAGTACGGCTTACCACCCACAGACAGACGGGCAGAGTGAGCGTACCATCCAAACATTGGAAGACATGCTTCGTGCATGTGTGATTGATTTAGGTCGCAGTTGGGATAAACATCTGCCATTGGTCGAGTTCTCCTATAACAATAGCTACCATACTAGTATTAAGGCTGCCCCTTTTGAGGCATTATATGGTAGAAAATGCAGAACACCCATTTGTTGGGCGGAAATAGGAGACGTTCAATTATCAGGACCAGATTTGGTTTTTGAAACGACAGACAAGATTGTCCAGATTCGCGATCGTTTGAAAGCTGCCAGGGATAGGTAGAAAAGTTATACGGATCCAAAGCGTAAGTCTTTTCACTTCGAAGTAGGTGACAAAATATTGCTTAAAGTATCACCCTGGAAAGGGGTGATGCGATTTGGTAAGAAAGGCAAGCTAAGCCCGAGATACATAGGACCTTTCGAGGTTATCGAACGTGTCGGGTCAGTTGCTTATAAGTTAAACTTGCCTGAAGAGCTCAGTGCTATACATAATGTTTTTCACATCTGTAATCTGAAGAAGTGTTTCGCTGATGAATCACTGGTCATACCACATACGGATGTGCATATAGATGAAAGCTTGAAATTTGTGGAAAAACCATTGTCGATTGAGGATCGACAGGTGAAGAAGCTTCGAAGGAAGCATGTGCCTATTGTGAAGGTCAAATGGGATGCCCGTAGAGGTCCCGAATACACATGGGAGGTAGAATCCACGATGAAAGAAAAATACCCTCATTTGTTTCAGTAAATCTCGAGGTCGAGATTTCTTTTAAGGGGTTGAGGATGTAACACCTCAAAAATTTACGTCCAATAATGTATTGACACGTGTCATAGGCTTTGAATATGTGAAAAAGCACTTTAGAGGGACTAAAGTTGACAAACAGTGAAACTATGTGAATATAAGGGTCCAAAGTGTCAACAATGGTTAAATAGGCCCTACAATAACTGTTGATGCACAAGAATGTCTGTTGACTGCATCTTCATTAAGTCTTATATCAAGAAAGTCAAGATTGGAACTTAAAAGTCAAATTAGGGTTTAGTTTTGATTTAGGAAGTGATGAAAAGGGTTCCGTTTGAAACTGCTGTTTGGATGAGGGTTCCGTTTGAACTTGTCGTTTGAGATAAGAGGTTCCGTTTGAATAGGTCGTTTGAAATAGAAGGGTTCCGTTTGAACCAGGTCATGTTAAGTTCAAACGGAAGGGTCTTGTGTCTATATATAGGGGTATGTTAGTCACATTTCAAACGGAACAGTAGGGAGGTCATTGTATGTGAAACGAAGTGCTGCCGGATTTGTATCAGAAAACATTGTACAAGCACGTAAATCAATCAGAAAAGAAAGATTAAAAGATACAAGTTTTTTTGGACGTTGTTTACTTTGATTCCGCCTTAGTAATCGATGTTGAACTGCCTTAACTGACTTTCAGGGTCACGTACACGATCCAACAAGTGGTATCAGAGCTCAGGACGAGGAGTTCATACCGAATACAGCTTGAAATCATCGGATTATCTCATTTCTACCTTTCTTTTCTGATTTTAACTAGTTGTCACGGTTAAAATGGCTTGAAACATTCACATAGCAAACGAAATTCACTATTAACTAATCCTTGAAATTTTGAAATCAAAATTCGACCTAAAACTGATCGAAATCATTCTTACCGTTTGAAAATGTTCGCGATTTGCTGACGTCATACCGTTTGAAATTGACATAATCGTTTGAAAATGGACATATCGTTTGAAAACATATTGATCGTTTGAAATTGACCGTTTGAAATTGATCGTTTGAAACTGACCGTTTGAACCATATCGGTTGAGGTGGTCGTTTGAATATCCATCGTTTGAAACTATTATTATTTCAAACGGAACAGCCCATTCCGTTTGAAAATAGCCCATATCGTTTGAATATTTGTCGTTTGAATCTATTGTTATTTCAAACGGAACAGCCCATTCCGTTTGAAAACAACCAGTTCGTTTGAACCATTGTTTAAACCATTCCGTTTGAACAGGTTTCTTTTGAATCTGATATTTTCCAAAACCAAAATTTTTCTAAGTGTTGTCTGATTTTACAGGTACATTCACGATGGATGATATTTTCTTAAACCCGTTTAGCGACATGTACGCGTTCGCTGGAGATTCCGGAAACAAAGATACTTCATCAAGCAATGTGAATGAGAATCCACCAAAAGAGAAGAAAAAGGAAGTTTGGGAATCGGAAAGTGCCTTCAGAACGTTCAATAAACCTCCAAAGCTAATGGCTATTGAAGAGTACAGTCGTTGGTCCAGAAAGTTTGAAGATTGGATGATGGCATTCGCATTTCCAAGTTGGAAAAGTCTGAAGAATGGTTATGACCAAGGAAACAAGAATGGGGAAGTTTTAACAGCAACTGATGAGATTGAATCATTCGTAGCCGAACAAAAGTGTGTGGCGTTGTTATTTCAGTCTGTTCGGGAGGATATCATCTCATTGATAGACTATACAAATGCTAAAGATCTTTGGGCAAAGTTAGAAAAGAAATGTTTAGGAAGTACTGAAATCGTGAAAAACAAAAAGAAACTTCTTAGGAAAGAGTTTGATATGTTTGGTTGTCTTAAGAATGAGTCAGTGTGTAAAATGATAGAAAGGTTCGGTCATCTGAAGCTGGAATTAGCAAGACATGATATCAAGTATTCTGATGATGAGCAAGTAGACAAGTTGTTCGATTCGTTGCCAGATGAGATGGAGTGGAGATATTATGCTCTCATGCTTAAGAACACTATTCCTTCTGAATTGTTGAAACCAAATTTGGTGATTGAGAGACTTGAAAGTCATGAGCTGGAGTTGAAGAAGACGTACAAAGTTAATCATTCATCTTATCAGCAGAATTTGGATTTGTATTATCCAAAAAGCATGATGCCGAAAGCTACTTCTCCAAAGACTGCATTTTCTGCTGAAAATGTGTCTACAGCTGGCAAAGAAAGTCAAAGTGGTCAAAGCAGTGGAAGTCATAGTGGTTATCACAGTGGATCTTCATCATCTGCAAGTCATTCTGATGCAAAGAATCGTTTTCAATGCAACATCGCGATAGATTTGAAGAATGCTCATAACTTTGATGAAGAATCGGCCAAGCAGCAGATGATTTTCCTAGCATCGGTGTTAGAATCGTATGAAGGATTGGTAGCTGGGAAGATTGGCAATACAAATCTGACGAAAGAAGATTACGATCAGATTGATCTGGAGGAAATGGAACTGATCGATATTCGTTGGGCTATGGCAAGTGCTGTTCGTCGTGCACAAAGATTCATGGAAATTACTGGAAGAAAAACAATTGGTGGTGCTTCTACCAAGCTAGGGTTCGATAAATCGAAGGTGACTTGCTTCAAGTGTAAGCAGAAGGGTCATTTCAAACGAGAATGCCGAAATGCTTATGTTGATGAGTCGGAGAATCCTTTCAGAGATGATTACTACAAGAAGGCGATTTATCACCAGAATAAATCCGAGCCGCCTAGATTGAAGCAGGTTGAAGACAACAGAGAGAAATCTAGAGCTCTTGCAGTGATTTATGATGATGAGGGATATGATTGGAGTCAAGAGGTTCTACCAGAAAAAGATGCGGTTGGTTACGCATTCATGGCGAAAAATGAACCTATTCCATGGAAAGATGATAGAACTGAAGAGCAGAAATATAGATACAGAAAGATGATTTCGGAAAACAAAATTACTAGACTTTCTAGTATCTATTTGGAAGCAAAAAGAGCCAAAAGATGGGATCCAGACAGAGAGTGTTATCTTGATGAGTATGGAAATATTGCAATCGATCACAAAACTCTTGATCTGGAAGTCTTAATCAAGGAAATGAAAGAAAATGATGAGTATTGGCAACACAAATGGTGGGGAACTCCAACTTCGAAAATGATTGAAGAGGAGAAAGAGAGAAAAGAGATAGAAGGGAAAGAATCCAAGAAGATTGATACTGGAGTTATCGATACTACGCAGGAGTTGACTGCAGAGAACCTGGGAAAAATGGCTGACAAAGTGCTAGCTGCTAAGGCACTTGAGGTAGACTCTAACTCCGTGTCTGAGTCAAAAAGCCAGGTCAGTTCAGATGTGTCAACAAATGCGTCAGGTAAAAAGATCGAAGGAAATGTTGATTGCAAAAATTGCAACAAAGAGTGAAAATTTTGTAATACTGTCACGTATCTCAACGGTGAGAAAATTAAAGATCTGACAGCAAAGGTCAGAAACGTTGAGAATCAGATTCTTGGTCGTGACAAAATAGTTAAAGCTTCAACTGAACGGATAAGAGAATTAACTGCTCAAATTGAAACTGATAAAATTGATCATGACAAAATTAAACAAGAAAATGAAAAGTTGATTCTTGAAAACCGTCAGATTTCTGAAAAATTTGAAAAACTCAAAAACACAATGAAAGATTGTGATGATCGAAATGGTAAAACTTTTAAAGAAAATGAACATTTAAAAGCAGTGCTTAGAGTTAAAGAAGAATCAATCAATAAACAACTGGATGACATCGCTAAATTGAAACTTAAAGTTCAAGAGGCTGTAATCGAAAACGAGCGAATCCAGTTGAAGCTTAATTGTTACAGCTCCGCAAGCTTTGTTTTGCAACATATCATTCCCAAACCCATTGGGAAAGACAAAGCGGGCGAAGATGTGTATTCTGATGGAACTGGGGTGGGTTTTCATCAAGTACCACCACCTGTTCTTCATAATTACACTAAAAAGCAGTCTGGGTTGGTTGAAATTGAGGAAGAAAAAGAAGTTATACTTCCGGAGAACATTGATGTTACTTTTTCTACATCATCTGATGATAGTGTTCAGACAGAGATTGTTAAGAGCATAGCTGAAAGTGTTTTGAATAGTGATTCAGCTGAAGATGATGGGTGTTTCTTGGACAAATACATTCAGAAATCAAAATCCAAAAACAACTTAAGTGATGAACCGGGTCTTGTGATGTACAAGATGGCTGGATCTGATAAGTTGTATTCGGATTCTGAGTTTCCGATTGAGAATGTTAATGTGAAAAAGTTGACAAATGTTTTCAAATTGGTTGAAGTTGAGTTGTCAGAAGTGAACAGTTTGTGTCAAACAAAAAGGCAAATGAATTTTGATAAAGATAAAGCATATTACAAAAAGCCTGTTGTTCCACCACGTTTTTATAATAACAATCGAAACAATTGGTCGGGTGGTTATCGGGGTGGTAATAGTTATCAAAAAAAGAATTTTCAAAACAAAAGGTTTGCTGAAAAGAAGGTGTTTGTGAACAGTTCAAGTTCACTTGCTGATGAAGAGAATGAAATTTTTTCAAAATCAAATAAAGAGTTCTTTGAGAAGAGGGTTTCACAACCTCAGTCTGAAGGCACAAGTCGAGTTGATGATACTCGTATATGTTTTAGATGTAACAAAGTTGGTCACATAGCAAGAAATTGCACCAACTCCAAGCCTAAGACTGAAGTTGTTGATAGACAAAAGAAAAAAGTTGATGTGAAGGGTAAAGCATCAATCATTGTTGAGAAAAAGAATGTGAAAAATGACAACATTAAATTGAAAAATGAACCCGTAAAGAAAGTTGTAACTAAAAATGACAAATTTTACAAGAGGGTTGCATTATCTCAACAAGTTTGGAAACCAAAAACTGAAATGAAAATTTTAACTTCTGAAGTGAAAAAGGCTGAAGAATCAATTTCGGTTGATTATGATGCAAATTTTCCACCTTTGAAGGCTGAAAATTTCAAAATTCAAATTGCGAGAGTCAAGGTTACACCTAAGGCTGATGAGGCCTGGGTGGACACCATGTTCGAATAAGCAGTTTGAATTGCCGGAGCTTCCTGGATCGCGAAGCATGAATCGGCATCTTTATTGAAATGTTTTGAAATCAACTTGTGGTATGTGCAGGATCTTCCAAGAGCCATTTCAAGATGGATCATGGATATTGGTGCATCTCGACATATGACAGGAAAAACTGCATTGCTATATGATGTGAGGAATATCAATGGTGGTTATGTGGGATTTGCTGGTCATGAAGGTGGTAGAATTGTTGGTGAAGGAACGTTATCCAATGGGATTGTGACGTTTGAGAGAGTAAATTACATCACTGAGCTGGAGAACAATCTGCTTAGTATCTCGCAGATTTGTGACAATCAGTATACTACTCATTTCACTGATAAAGAGTGTTTGATTTTGAAACCTGGTTTTGTTGTTCCTGAAGATTGGATTATCATGAGGGCACCTAGAGTGAATGATTTATATGTGTTAGATATGTCTGTAGCAACTACAACTACTGGTCAAGCACATTGTTTCGTGTCTAGAGCAACTGAGAAAGAATCAAGATTGTGGCACCGAAAAATGGGGCATATTCACCTAAGGAAAATGAATCACTTGGTGCATAATGATTTGGTATTGGGAGTTAATATCAAAGGATTTCATCTGGAAGGGGAGTGCATTAGCTGTGTCAAAGGCAAGCAGAAGAAAAAGTCACACCCTACAAAGCAAGTTAATTTAGTTTCGAGACCTCTGGAGAGACTTCACATGGATTTGTTTGGTCCGGTGAATGTCAAAAGTATTACAGGAGATTACTATTGTTTGGTCGTTACTGATGATTATTCCAGATTTTCATGGGTTTCTTTCTTGAAGACGAAAGATGAAACATTTGACAGTTTGATGGGTCTGTTCAGGAAGATTGAGAATTTGTACCAAAGGCGTATCAAGAGAATTCGAAGTGACAATGGTACTGAATTCAAGAACAGCAAGATGGAATAATTTTGTGATGAAAGAGGTATATTGCATGAGTTTAGTGCTCCGTACACTCCACAGCAGAATGGAGTCGCAGAACGCAAAAACCGGACGCTAATTGAGACAGCTAGAACTATGCTCGCAGATTCAAAGTTACCGATTAATTTTTGGGCTGAAGCTGTTTCCGCCGCATGCTATACACTCAACAGGGTTCTCACTGTCAAAAAGTTCAACAAAACATGCTTTGAGCTAATCAATAATCGCAAACCGAATTTGAAGTATCTAGAACCATTCGGGTCACCCTGTACGGTTATAGAGCCTCATGGAAAGTTTGGTCCGAAGAGCATTGAGGGAATTTTTGTTGGTTATGCAAATCCAATGCGACGTGTCTTCGTTCCAAGTGAGAAGCGGATTATTGAAGCTGCAAATGTTGAATGTCAAGGTTATACTATGCCGCCACAGAATCCTGGTGATTCATGGCGTTATCATTATGACAAACTTTGGGATTCGTTTGACATGAGAGAAGAATCAGAGGATGATGAAGATTTCTTTGATGAGTTGGATATTTTGCGTGAATATGAGTCGCAGTTAAGGTTCCCAGCTGAGTATTCGAGGAGACCACGGGAAACTTCAAATGATGATGAAGCAGGTCCAAGTAATGCTGGTGAACATGATGATGTCCAACAGAATGAAGTTGCTCAGGATAATCAGTCGGTTCAGAATGATAATCTAGAAGCTGAAAACATGCCAGTATTTGATCATGGTGATTCAGATTCAGATTCTGAGGGGGAGCAAATTCAGATTTCAAGTCAAACAAACCAAGTTGGTGAACAAGATGCAGAACAGAATGTTACTAATCTGGAGGGAAATGTAGATGTTCCAAGCGAAGTGATGCCGCGAACTTTTTCATATCATCCAGAGGAGTTGATCATAGGAGAATTGCAGACAGGCGTTCGCACTCGAAATCAGATTGATAAAGGGCTTACATGTTTTTATACAAAAGTTGCTCCTTTGCAAACTGAATTCTCATTGAGTTGTTTTATCTCGCAGGTTGAGCCAAGAACTTACAAAGAGGCGCTTACTGAAGACTCTTGGATCAATGCTATGCAGGAGGAACTTAGTCAATTCGAGAAATTGGGAGTGTGGAAGTTAGTTGATTTGCCGGATGGTCAGAGAAAGATTAACACCAAGTGGGTGTTCAAGTGTAAGAGGGACGATAGAGGAATTGTTGTAAGGAACAAAGCTCGACTCGTTGTTCAGGGCTTTAGTCAACAGGAGGGAATTGATTTTACAGAAGTTTATGCTCCTGTGGCACGACTAGAGGCAATCAGAATTTTCCTAGCATTTGGGTCTTGGAAGAACTTCAAAGTTTATCAGTTGGGTGTTAAATCGGCGTTTCTTTATGGGAAGGTTAAAGAGGAGGTTTATGTCGGTCAGCCGCCGGGCTTTACCGATCCAATCCACAAAAACAAGGTCTACTTATTGGACAAAGCGCTGTATGGTTTACATCAGGCCCCGAGAGCCTGGTACGAGACTTTGTCTCAACACCTACTAGCCAACAAGTTCATTCGTGGAAAAGTGGATGCCACTCTCTTCACTAAAGAGGTCGATGGTCATCTTCTGATAGTTCAGATTTATGTGGACGATATAATATTTGGGTCGACAAATGAAAATCTATGCAAAGATTTTGAATCAGTGATGAAGCAAAAGTTCGAAATGTCATCAATGGGGGAGATGAAATTCTTTCTGGGATTACAAGTTGAACAACTTCCTGAGGCAATTTTCATTCATCAGTCAAAGTACGTTCATGATATTCTAGAGAAATTTGGGATGTCAGGTTCTACTCCAGCTGCTACCCCACTTGCAACAAATCATGGGATTCACCCAGATCTCACCGGAGACAGGGCTGATGAAACGTTTTACCGATCCATGATAGGTTCATTAATGTACCTAACTGCTTCACATCCTGATATTATGTACCCAACGTGCCTCGCAGCAAGATTTCAGTCTAACCCGAGAGCTTCGCATATGATCATTGTGAAGAGGATATTGCGCTACCTGAAAGGAACTCCTTCATTGGGGTTGTGGTATCCTAGAAAAGGCGACTTTACGCTCGAAGGGTATTCCGATTCGGATTTCGGATGCTGCAAAGTCAATTCAAAATCAACAACTGCAGGATGCCAGTTTTTTGGTCCTAGATTGGTTACCTGGCAGTGTAAGAAACAAACGTCTGTGGCGTTATCTACATGTGAAGCGGAGTATGTTTCTGCTAGCAGTTGCTGCTCTCAGATCTTGTGGATACAGCAACAGATGCGCGACTACGGTTTGCAGTTTCTTAACACACCTCTTTTTGTTGATAATGAGGCCGCTATAAATATAACAAAGAATCCAGTACATCACGCTAAAACTAAACACATAGAAATTCGTCATCACTTTATTCGTGATTGCTTTGAGAAAAAGTTGATACGAATTGAGAAAATCCACACTGATGAACAGAAAGCTGATTTACATACCAAAGCTTTTGATAAAAATCGGTTTAAATATTTGTTAAAACTGAATGGTATGAAGCTTCTTTTGGTGTCGGATGGAATTGTGGGCGTTGATGAGAGTACTGTTGCGGATGAAGACGAGAAACAATCTGCAATGGTTTGTCGAATTTTTACTTGTTTTGGTATTTAGGGGGAGTAGATATTTGTACATAGTTTATTTTCAGAAAATACAAAAACAGTAAAAAATGCAAAAATACAAAAACATGATAAAATCTGAAAAAGAGCTTGTGTATATAGGGAAAATGATAGTACATCAGCTAGACGATTACAGTATGCTAAAGATTTGTAAAGTATAAAAGAGTTAAACAATCTTACTGATGATGTGTCGATAGGTTTTCGCACACTTAGTAAATTTATTCGGGATATAAACCTAAATTCAAACTTGTGAATTCGTGGGGAACACTACTTGGATATATAGGTAACCCCTGAAATCTTGTTTGAAAGGTCTCTTAATCTGATATACTAGGTCTTTATACTCAATGATGTCTGGGGTATTATTCCGGGACTTCTGCTGAACGGTAGTTCTGACCTAGTCCTTGGCTAATACTTGCTGCAATGCTTGAAACACAGCATTAAACCCTCAGCATGCTGAAACAATAAAATTGATATATGCTGCTGTTGTAAGCAAAAAGATCCTCTAAAGGGGACACACCGAAAAGTCGAAGCTGATATCTCTCTGCATATACGGAAGTATCGACCTGAGATCCCTCGGCCCTCGCATACCTAATTTATATACAGATATCATTGTAGTATACTCACCTGTAAGACTGATTATTGGGATTCTGGATACGGGAGTATATTCAAGAGGTGGGACACATGAATGATCTAAGTTCTTAATTCATCTAAATCGTATCCTGAGTAAATTGAAATTTGTGTGAGAATTTAAGATGGATCAGTATATCGACAATCGAGGTAAATTGTTTAAGTCTGAGTATGAAATGAAGCTTAACGGTACTTGTGATTTGTCTGAATAGCTGATATGATTCCCTAACACGCTCGTCAAAAATATGTTTGTAAATTGTTTACTTTGTTTATTTTCTGCAATTTAAGTTTTCTGTATTTCATTTCTTAGTTTAGAACACTTTGATAAAATCCAAAAAGATTTTATTTCTGCTTTATTTTTCTGACAAACCAAAGTGGAGAGTTGATTGTTGGATTCTCAGATGTTTGAAGCAGATGCAGGAGATTCTGGACTGAAGAATGAGGAGAGCTTATCTTTGAAGAAGTTTAAATTGTTTGAAAAGTCAAAAACAAGTTCATTAATTTGATACTTGTTATTTTCAGAAAATGTTTGAAATTGATTGTTTTAAAATCAGTTTGTTTCGTCAAATGATCAACCAAGGTCATTAATTTGGACTTGGTAGATTAATCAAGTGATCAGGGTCATTAACTTGGACCTGAATACTTGAGTGGATTTCTAAAACTGATTGATTTTGTGATTTATGTTTGAAAGATAGAATTGTAATGATTATTGGTTGAGTAACAGATTTGGACTTCATTATTCCCAATGGAAGCTATATTGTCAAAGCTTGAACCAGATTTTTCAGATTCTAGCATATCGAGAGGGGGAGTCTGTGAAAGGGAGAATCTGGATCAACAGTATATGGGAGTGTGAAGATAGAGTGCTTATGATGAAAAGACAGAGTTAGAGAAAAGACTAAGACTGAAGACTCAGGATCTGAAGACTACGTCAACATCCAAGGGGGAGTCTGTTGATGCACAAGAATGTCTGTTGACTGCATCTTCATTAAGTCTTATATCAAGAAAGTCAAGATTGGAACTTAAAAGTCAAATTAGGGTTTAGTTTTGATTTAGGAAGTGATGAAAAGGGTTCCGTTTGAAACTGCTGTTTGGATGAGGGTTCCGTTTGAACTTGTCGTTTGAGATAAGAGGTTCCGTTTGAATAGGTCGTTTGAAATAGAAGGGTTCCGTTTGAACCAGGTCATGTTAAGTTCAAACGGAAGGGTCTTGTGTCTATATATAGGGGTATGTTAGTCACATTTCAAACGGAACAGTAGGGAGGTCATTGTATGTGAAACGAAGTGCTGCCGGATTTGTATTAGAAAACATTGTACAAGCACGTAAATCAATCAGAAAAGAAAGATTAAAAGATACAAGTTATTTTGGACGTTGTTTACTTTGATTCCGCCTTAGTAATCGATGTTGAACTGCCTTAACTGACTTTCAGGGTCACGTACACGATCCAATAATAACCCTACATGGTGTTTATAATCTTAAATGACTAAATCATAGATCATACAAAGCGAAAAATGAAAGAAAGTGAGGAATTACAAACTACAGGGGCTAAACGTGTCAACATGTTGAAAGTATACTTCTGAGTGACCTTTTGGCAAACCCGAAGCTTTGTAATGGTAAAATATACTCACTAGAATATGTGGTAAAAATTTCATAAAGTTTCGTGATCGTATGAGAAAGTTATGATCAAAACCGTGTACGAAGGGTTAATTGTGTTAACGTTGAAATTCGTGACTTTTCGGGTAAGCACAAAGTTAACCAAGGACCTACCCATGTTTGTAAATGTCCCAAGGTCCTTAAAAATCAGATTTAAGGGTCAAGAGTGCAAGATAAATAGCCAAAACCACGTTTCAAAGGACCAAGGACCAAAATGTAAAACATGAAAACTTGTGAAGCTGGTTACCCACTTGTACGCGGCCCGCGTAAGGGTTCTCGCGGCCCGCCTACAAGCTGCCAGCGACAAATAACCAGCAGATGTCAGTTGCAGGTCTGTTTTCGATTGTTAACAGCTGTTACTCGATACCTGGGGCTCTCCAATGGTTTTACATGCACATAGGGGCACTTGGACATATCTTATAACTTCAGTAGACCCTTGTGGCATGATCTTGAATGATCAAAAGTGATATTTAAGAACATCCATTGTTGCAACCATTTCACATTCTCTTGCAAGATCATCTCTGGAGCTCTCTGGACATCAAGCCAACTTTCTAGTGATCTCTAAGCATAATTAGGACTCTTGTAAGTATTCCTAACCCCTTCTAATTCGTTGTAGCTTAGTTAATTAATCAAAAGTCAAACCGTCGTAAATTAAGTTTGACTTCGTGATTAAATGAAATTTGCTCAGTCATTTCTCGAATTAAAAGTACCTACAAGTAGGTATTTATGTGGGTAACAAACTCTTAAAAGGGTATTTTCAGATTCCCACTCTAACTATGTTAATTGTCGAGTCAAAGCTTATCTTAAAAAGTCAACAGAATGTGTATTTTCAAAATTAAGCATAATTAGCAATGTAGGGTACATGCAACCTGTTTGATCATCAAAATAACATGGTAACTAATATAAGAACATGTCTCAACATGTTCAACTCGACAATTTTCAGTTTAAACCCGAATCGGAACCGAAAGTCGCATAAATTGACTTTTGCTTTGACTATCAGTTCTGATCCGTTTATGCATGTTTAAGATCTGCCTTAGAGATTATTTTGGACCAGGTTTCATATAAGTATAACTCTCTGAGATTATACAACTTGGTTCAATACTTATCCGATTCATATGCATGTTTCCGATTAATGCTTAAAAGTTGACTATTATGCCCTTTTGATTATAAAACATGATTTTTGAAAAAATGAAATAGTAGAAACCTTAGTTACTGATTTATAAACTTGCACCTAAAATTTGATATCAGTTTGAGGTCTAGATTAAGAGTTATGCTCATTAGCGTAATTTGAAAGCTTTATGTTACTTAAACGGCGTAATTAGCGTATAACCTATTTAAACCCACTTTTTGATATCAAACTTTTTACCCACTGATGTAATATAATATTTTGGGATTTTTAAAGATTTTTATTTAATTTTTGGCTGAGCATAACATAGGTCTCTAAGTTTAATTCGGTAAATACCGATTTTGCCCTTTTAAGCCATAAAATGAGTTTTACAAATCCTTTTGACCCCAAACCTTTTTCTATTGATTTTATTTGATAAATAAAATATTTTGAGCATTCTAGAAATATAAAAATATCAGCTTTCTTTTAAAAACCCGGAAACGGCTCTAAATCACCTTTTTAAGCGTTTTTAACGCATAGTATGTACTATAACCATATTAAACATATAAGGTTGATACCTACTGATGTTTTTAGTATATTTTTATATAATAAAAGTAAGTATAAGTTTTTGAACTCAGGTTTCCAGTTTTGACCTTTTTAACCCTTGTGAAATTACCAAAATACCCCTAAGGTGCATAGTTTGGTTTTAAATGATAAGTTTCACATATAGGTCATACCCTACTGTTATAACATGTTAAATTAAGTGTATTTACTGTATAAATCAGACCTGTAACTCAGATTACAAATTTAACTCTTTTATAATCTTTTAAATAACCAAAATGCTCTTATGAGGCATAAGTTGAGTTTAAATTTATTTGGGGCATAATAGAAGATATCTTACTGATATTATAACATATTTAAGCCATATTATCTCAGGGAACTTGCATATGACTTTTATGGTTACCCGTGACGCCCTTTTCGCGCTCGGTTCGGTTTATGTAACTAGTTTGCATAAATTGACCGAAACGGGTCAAACCTTATCATTTTTGTCTCAAAATCCAGAATGTATTTAGTATACCCATATTATACAAGTATTCAAACTTGTCGGGTCTAAATCACATTCTATCCGGTCTTCGCTTAATCGTGCGTTTGAACTGTATCGTCCTTTAAACTAGCCGGTCTAAGCTTAAGCTTAAATAAAGACCCGTTAGAAATCTAATAGGTTATTATAAACCTTCGTTCCAGATTAGGAGCACCAGTAAAAGCTACTTGCAATTTGCTTATTGTGAATTATACTTTACTCAGGTAAATACTTTTAACTTATTTTCCCTATACGGGCTTGGGGTACGGTATATAAAATACCGCTTGGTCCGGCATTGAATTCTTTAATCGAATAGAGGTTAAATTTATTGATATGCTATGTTTTGAATGTGTTTTGTTTGCTTAAAGCCTTTGGGGGGTTAATGACCATGTCCCGGATATCCTTGGCATTATCTTACGAGATGGCCATGACCTGAGCACGGGGTGTAGGCGTACACCTGTCAGTGTATAACTCAATATTGTGGTGTGTCTATTAATCTTTAACCCGGTCTACGGATCGGGCTACTGAACGCATAAGTAACATGTAAATCCCTTATAAGATTATATTGCATAATTATCCCAAGTTATAAAATGTTTTGTGCCACGTGCATTCAAATCAATTTTCAACCCTTTTCAAAATGAGTCAGTTAAATTGTATTTACCAGTGTAAACTGACGTATTTTCCAAAAGGTTAAGTGCAGGTACTACTCGTACTAGGCTGGCTGTCTTCTAAAGCGTCCACAATAAGTCTCGCAAGCTTGGATGTCAAATAAACTGTTGAACAATATCTTCTTTTATTTTGATCTGCCTGTGGATCCATTTCAACTACTCGTGATATTTAATATTACATTTTATTTAAAGTTGAAATGAATCTATCTTTGCTTCCGCTGTGCATTTATATATTGTGTTGTTTGTCTATGATGATACCAACTACGTCACTATACTCCCCACCGGGCCCACCGGTGACACGTGGAAAATAGGGGTGTGGCAATTCTGGAAAAATGCTAAACTTGATGTTAAGGACAAAAAGCCCTTAGCAATAAATTCATCAATCCGGGGTATTCCAGTTACCATCACACCTCAAACTCTTTTAGAGGTCTTTGAACTCAATGATATTACAGGTAAAAGCTCTTTTCCAAAAAACAGAGTATCAAACTGATTTTGTTGAGAGAGGTTATGAAGAGGAAATGAAAAAGGACACTTTACAAAAGGGCAGTTTTCCCCCTGAAGGGGTAAGGTCCCAAAAACCTCATAAAAAGGATTTGAGACCATACCACAAACTAACTCTTCTAGCCTTTTGACCTTGCGCGGCTGCGCACTGGTCCTACTAAAGGAACAAAGAAATCAGTAACTTACAGTCGCGCGCCCAAAAGATAACATAAATCCTTGCGCCTTCTCCCACTCAACAAAGGGTTAAAAAGTCTTTGACCAATACTTCCGCCACAACACCCAGACTTAAATAATATTTTACCCAGGCTTGGGGTTTATTTGTCTGTGTCCACACAGTAAGGTATCACACCGGATTACGGCAGTAATCTTCTAGAAAGAAATACAATCATGCACCACCCAGACGGTTATAACCGTCTGGACACGTGTCATCATCAGAAGCAATTCTGAAATCACAACAAAGGCATGCAATTGGAGATTAATCTCCACTTGATCTCTTTCCACGTGGCAATCCCCCAGCCACGGATCAAACCACGATCCGTGTGCATTCACATTGGATCGAGGCTAATTGACGTCAGATTAAAGAAATTAAACGGAATAAAAATAACCGCTACGGCGTTAAGCATCTTTCGTTATCTTTTCAATAACAGGTTTTCCCTCCCAAACTCCCGGTTATAAATAAGAGAACTGTTCAGGTATAAACTCAGATCACTCTCACTCCTTAAACACTTATCTTCTCCGATACCAATACTTATTCTCACGCCGAAGTCGGGTCAAGGAGAGAACCCTCTTCTCCCCTTGGCGAGGCTAACGGTGTTCTTTTTTGCAGAGTCACCGGAGAAGAGATTCCATTACAACTGAATCAACCGAGAGAGAGCTAACATTTTTATGCGGATTCAAACCCCCTAACTATCTCGGTTCCGACCATTTAGTTAGTGTTTCTTCATTGGCGCCCACCGTTTTCTCAGTTTTTCTAGTTTCTACCTCGTTTCGATTCAGTTCATTCCATTTTCTGTTTTTTCACATGGCAGAAAATTCGTCATCTCACCGACAACCTGGTCCTCGACCAAACGTCGGAAACAATTTACCGATAGAAGGGATCGTAGAGGAAGCCTCAGACGATAATGAGGTTCAGTCTCATCGAGCAAATGATCCTGTTACCCCAGGAGTGTTACCAGCAAATCCTGCACAGTCAATCTTACCCCTAGGAGAAACTCCGATATCATGTTATGTCCGGTCCCAAGGAGCATTAAACGCAGTATACTCACAGTTATGTGCTCAAACTGCTCCTGTAACCCAATCCCGGAGGCCGGGATCAAGAGCTCATGCCTCTCAGCGAGAAGAGTCAACTTACGATGATACAAGCAGTTACCGAAGACAACATCATGATGAAGTACGTCCTCGTCAAAGACAATCGGTTCACGATAGGTTGGGTTCCCAACGGGACACTCACACCGATGAATCCGATCGAACGTACCATTTGAGCGAAAACACCAGCGTATTCAACAGACTACAGCCAAATTATAACAAATGCAGGCCTCGAGCGGTTTATAACCCCGAGGCCGAGCATAACTATGATTTAGTTTATCGCCCGGACGAAGCGGCAGAAAACTCGAAGTTCATATTAGAGATAGCTTTGGCTCCGTTGGAACGGGCCAAGTTACCGTCTAACGTTGGGAAATTCAATGGGTTAACCGACCCTGATGATCATCTAAGAGTATTCACCAGTGCAGGGTTGGTCGGCGGTTGGACCCTTCCGCTGTGGTGTCATTTGTTTGTACAAACATTAACTGGCCCAGCGCGAATCTGGTTTGACAACCTACCAACGGGGCAGATCGAATCGTGGAAGGATCTCCGAAGAAAATTTTTAACACACTTCAGCCAACAAAGGCGGTCAAAACGTGATACATCCGACGTTATGAATATCTGGCGTCGCGATGATGAGAATCTGGAAGATTTTATTACCAGATATAATAAAGAAGTGTTAGAAATTGGAGGTGTTAGCGAATAACTAATCCGTGCTCAGTTTAAGTACGCGGTTAGGTGTGACGACATGGTCAAGGTGTTATCGGGAACGGAAGGTCTACCCACGAGTTGGGAAAAGATAATGGCGGCGGCCAAGGTATATGCGCAGACCGAGAAAAACCTTACTACAAACAGACCACCGCCACCACATAACAGGCCAGCAGACTTAAGCGCAAATGGAAAGTACAAAAAGTCATGGCGCGAGGCATCAGGAAGTCGATCCGCGGAAGACACCCGCACAACAACTAACAAGTTCTCGGCGCAAAGAGAAAGCAGACACGAAAATAGGGAGAGACAGTGGACTCCCCTAACGAAAACCCCAGCAGAGGTACTAAGTACCGAGGATCACCAATTCAAACCCCCGATTCCGATGAAGAGTAAATGTGGTCAAGACCCGACGCAGTACTGCGAATATCATAAGGATAACGGGCACACCACGAACAACTGTATATCTCTGCGCACGGAAATCGAAAAGGCTCTCAAGAATGGAGAACTTACGCATTTGCTCCAGAATATGCGCAAGGAGATTAAACAGATCACTCGGGGAGACGAAAGCTCAAGCAAACGGGCTAAGACTTAAAGAACTCCGTACGTTTTCCGCGGGAAAGACACGACTTATTAAAAGCGGCGGAACTATCAGGGAGTAAGTTAAGTTCCATTTAATTATCCAAAAAACTTTGTAACGCCTCTGAGCATTATCCATGAATAAAATTACAAAGTTTCTATTATTTTTGTGTTTACAAAATGCATGCAATTCCTTTTTAGTAAGAGCAAAAACATTATGGTAGTATAACACAAAGCTCCATGCGCGGTCAGTGATCGCGTCACAAACGACCATAAACTCATACATGAGCTTCATACCAACTTTATTCGCCTTACTAAAAACAAAAGTAATTGTACTCATGCAAAATATTGTAAAGACATATTAACAAAATAAATAGAAACATACTATGTTTGGCGTACAAATACGTTCTGAAAGGTTCAAGGCACAGCAGTGTTTAAAACCCATGCGCAACAGCGCACCATCAAAACAAGGATCAACATCCTACATAGAAAAAGTTGTTCAAATACAATTTCACCCCTACTCTAAATCTTCTCCCTCATCCGGAAAGATTTCCTTAAGTTGCGCAACGTGATCATCCGATTGCAGCGCCACATTTATCAACTCCATCACTGGCAGTTGCAAATTATTAAACTCTGTCTTCATAGCAGCAAGCGCACTGGAAGTATTAACACCAAAGGTAGCAGACTTGCTATCATCCCAGTTAACCTTTAAGGCGCTATTCACATGTTGGGAACATTCCGCATACCCTTGCGCATAACCATCTCGTCGCGCAGCAACCATCAAATTAGCAACAGTTTTATCCAGTTCTTCAGAATTTAATACAGATTCAGCAACCTATAACATCAGATAAAGATAAGATCGAAGCAAGAAAAGCGCATACATGAATTAAAAGAAGAGAGGAACTTACACATGCAATCCCGCGATCCTTCAACCAGGTCATATCATTCTTTAAGGGTTCAAGCTCGCTTTCCGCTGAAACCCGCGCCATTTCTGAATTCTCCAGTTTCTCTTCAACTTCAGTTAAACGGCGGGAGGTTTCAGTATTCTCGGAACGCGCAAGCTCCAAATCCTTCTTCAATTGTTCCTGGTCAGAAACCAAAGCGGTAAGTTCCTCTAATTCTTTATCTCTAATGGCAAGAGTGGCTAAAGCTTGTACCTCCCGTTGCTCACTTCGTTCCCTATGAGAACGTGCTTCCATCAACATAGCTTCCATATCAGCTTTCTCTTTCTTTAATTTTTCTACCTCCGCATCTTGATTCTTCAGATTTTCAACCTCAGCCTTGAGGTTATTTATGATATTGCGCAGGTTTGCCTTCTCGGCATTATCTTTCTCACAAATTCTTCTCCAATTTTTGCGCTCCTCAGATAAAAGCGCAGCTTCAGCTTCAGCTTTTCTTTTCCAACCAGAAACTGACCATTCTTCAGTCTTGCGCTCCGCTTCAAACTTAGCCTGCTCAGTCTCTAATTTAGCCTTCAACTGAGCTACATGTTTTTCATCTTTTGCAAACTTCCTTTGTGATGCCACAAAAGATGCTCGCTCTTTATGCATGCTATACCACTCACGCACTATGCGATGAGTAGTAGAAACATGAGATGCAGTTTCTGCAAGATAAGACTGATAGGTCTGTTCATAAGGCTGATTTTCCTGAAATTTAATCTCGCCAGGCGGAAGTATCCCCTGCAACCAATCTTGGCATACACGCCAATCCGAGAAAGTATCTCCTTTCTTCACATTCCAAACAGGAATATGAGGATCAGCAGCATCTTTCTCCGCATACATGCGGTAATAATACTCTCCTAAAGTTTCTTCTGGACGAATTGGAGATTGTTTCTCAACACCAGCAGAAGAACCTGCCTCCTCAGTAGCAGCTTTTTCAGTAGGCTCAGGAACAGTTTCAGAAGGTCTGGGAGGAGAAGATTGGATTGCCTCGGCAGTCTCCTTTTCCGGTGTCGGTTGATCACCATCATTTACCACACTTGGTTCAACAATCTGTTCAGTTTCTATGTTAATACCAACAGGCTCCTCAGCCTCAACAGTTTTCTCAACACCTTCCCCAGCTATCCCTGATGACTCTAATGGGTGTATAGCAGTAGCGCGCGGTGGGGAAGAGGGAAGTTCTTTATCAACCACAGTTGGTAAGTCCACAGGAACAGAAGAAACAGGAATTTCTGAAAAAGCAAAAATCTATAAAAACCCTATCTGCTCAAAAGAAACAAAGAAAAACAATACTTACCAGGAATGGATTCTGAAACAAAAGCATCAAGGTTTCCTTTCCTGGTAATTTTCTTCCTTTGCACTTTCTTGGGAGGCTGACCCTCCGCATCAGCATCAGTTTGTTTTCTCTTACCGGCCTTCCTATGAACCAAACGCTCGGGACTGGAATCCAGATCGATAGGCTCATTTGGATTGGAAGGAGGAATATCGGCAGAATCCTTCGGTTCTGGTTTCGGTTCCCGCATAATCACTACAGGAGTAAGACCCTCCAATGAGTCAGAAACCACCACATAGTCACACCTGGAAACAGAAGAGCGGCGCGTACCTTTCTTCTCTCCAGCACTTTTTGCTTTCAAAGGTTGCGCTTTAACAGTTTCACTCCTCTTCGGCGCAGAAGTGGATGTAGTTGCGCGTTTTTTCTTCTCAGGGCCTATGCCCAAATTCAACAACTCACCTACAAACAAGCGCAAGATAGAGAAATTTACTCAAAGCAAGAAAGAAAAGAAAAACAGATATAAACTCACCAGCACCAGCTGCCGGTTGAACAGATAAGTTCGCGTCCTGCGGAAGCACAAAATTCTTCACAATACGGTGATACCAGAGCTCCTCTTCAGGTTTCTTCTTGATGGTCCCCATTCTTCCGCCTTCCCTCTTAAAAGCAACAACATATAGAGAAACAACTACATTGAAGGAAAAGCAGGTCAAAAAAAAAAAAAAAAAAAAAAAAAGAAGAAGAACAGTGACAAAACCCCAATACTCACTATGACCATCCTCAGTATACACGGGTTTATCCTCACGTTCCATCTTCCAGTTCAAACTCATGCCAGCTCCGACTAGGGCTTTCTCCGGCAAAGCAATATTGGGAACATCCTTCAGATCTTGATACCAGTTTTCATCAACAGGAGTCTGAATTGATTCAATCGGAACATCGTCCTTCCCTCTTAGCGTCATCTTCATCGGAATCACTCCAGCTTTGATGAAGAAAAATTTCTGTTTCCAATCATGAAATGATTTTGGGGGCTGATGAAGAATTTTCTTTGCAAAAGCCCTCTGAACAAATGAGTAAAACCCTTGGGTACAGTGCATCTGATGAAAAACCCTAAATCGGGGAACGGTTGGCTCCACGTGCATCGTTCGACATACAAATTCGAAATGACGAACCCTAACCATACCAATAGGGTGAAGTTGGGAGATATGCAGCTTGTAGAATTCAAGAATTTCAAGGAAAAATCTCGTAACAGGCAATCGAAAGTTACCATCACAGAAAAAATCCCAAAAAAGGGTAATATACCCTGCCGGAGCATTCGCTGCCGTTTGCCCTTCTTCAGGATACAAGGCACCCCAGTTCTCCGGAAATTTAAGATTCTGGATTAAACCCTCAAAAGACGCCCTGGGTCACTTCCATGGTGGAAGCTCAGTCGACATCTCTTCAACAAGATCCTCTTGACGTTCTCCGGTTGACATAAGCAGGGGAATGACGGAAAGTTGCTCTTAAGAACAAGGAAAGGGGAAAAGCTTTCAAACGGAACAATGATTACACAGAAGGGGTCACCCAAACGATTATATACTCATCGCAATAAATAAGCATCGGTAACCGTCGCAGTACTATTCCGGGTATCACGATTACCCAGGCAACAGAAAAAGCAGATGTCAGAACATACACGCGTTTACACGCGCGCGTGTAAGACACGAATGGTAAAAAACAACTGACAATGACAGGTTGTCAAAATCAATTTACTAATATAATGGCAAGTCAAAGATTTTTTACAAAAAATCTTTACAAACTCAGTAAATTCAAATCTTCTCAGAAAAGATTTCTTATTTTTTCGCGCCCAAAAAACATTTCCCTCTCATAAGTCCAGTGCTCCACTTACTTGCATAAGTACAACACTAGACTGGGGGGACTTGAAGGGGTAAGGTCCCAAAAACCTCATAAAAAGGATTTGAGACCATACCACAAACTAACTCTTCTAGCCTTTTGACCTTGCGCGGCTGCGCACTGGTCCTACTAAAGGAACAAAGAAATCAGTAACTTACAGTCGCGCGCCCAAAAGATAACATAAATCCTTGCGCCTTCTCCCACTCAACAAAGGGTTAAAAAGTCTTTGACCAATACTTCCGCCACAACACCCAGACTTAAATAATATTTTACCCAGGCTTGGGGTTTATTTGTCTGTGTCCACACAGTAAGGTATCACACCGGATTACGGCAGTAATCTTCTAGAAAGAAATACAATCATGCACCACCCAGACGGTTATAACCGTCTGGACACGTGTCATCATCAGAAGCAATTCTGAAATCACAACAAAGGCATGCAATTGGAGATTAATCTCCACTTGATCTCTTTCCACGTGGCAATCCCCCAGCCACGGATCAAACCACGATCCGTGTGCATTCACATTGGATCGAGGCTAATTGACGTCAGATTAAAGAAATTAAACGGAATAAAAATAACCGCTACGGCGTTAAGCATCTTCCGTTATCTTTTCAATAACAGGTTTTCCCTCCCAAACTCCCGGTTATAAATAAGAGAACTGTTCAGGTATAAACTCAGATCACTCTCACTCCTTAAACACTTATCTTCTCCGATACCAATACTTATTCTCACGCCGGAGTCGGGTCAAGGAGAGAACCCTCTTCTCCCCTTGGCGAGGCTAACGGTATTCTTTTTTGCAGAGTCACCGGAGAAGAGATTCCATTACAACTGAATCAACCGAGAGAGAGCTAACCTTTTTATGCGGATTCAAACCCCCTAACTATCTCGGTTCCGACCATTTAGTTAGTGTTTCTTCACCCCCTGATATGAGGTTTTTATTCCATACCCTCCTCATGTGTGTGTCAAATAGAACTATGGCTTTCAATGAGATACCATTGAAAATTCAATATCTGGGTTATGCTATAATGAATGAAGAAAATTTCAACTACTCCCTTGGAAATTTTCAATGACATGGTCAAAAATATTAATAATATTAAAGATAATAAGAAACCATTTCCCTTGTTTCCAAGGTTTTTAAGTTTTTACTTACAAAAGAAATTTTCCAAGGATAATGCACATGTGCTAATCCAAGGAAATCCTTTTCAAATAAACAACCTTTCTTCTGAAACCTTTACTAGGCTGTCAAAACCTTCCAAAACACAAACAGAGGAGCCTGAGCAGAATTTAGCAGTAACAACTGCTCCTCAGGTTACTGCTGTTGAGCCCACTGCTCAAGGTGATCACAGCAGCACAACCACTGCTGTGAAACCCACACCTAAAATCACCAAAAGACCCAAAAAGAAAAATATCCAAAAGCCTCCCAAACCCACAAAAAGGTAACTCTGGAAGATGAGATCCCATATATTATACCTGTGACAACACAAAAGTCACCAATAACCACTGCTGCTACTTCCTCACAGCAGTTGGATGAAAGATCTCAACCTGAGCCTCAAACTCCTCCTGCTTCTTCTAAAAAAGATTAGCTTGTATAAACAGGGACACCACATTATGATGCTCTGGAATCACTTGATTCCATCATCCATAGGCCATCTCCAGGGGCAAGTTCACTTTCTACACCCATATTCACTGCCCAACTTCCACCATCAATACTACCTTTGTTGGATGCACTTGATATAGCTCAGACAAAAATCAGTTCTTCTCAACCACCTGTAACTGAGAATATGCCTCAACAAGTGACTGAGTCTGAGCTCCCTATCTCTGCTAACCCACCAACAACTGAGGAGGTTACACTACAGGAATTACCAGTAATTCCTGTCAGTAGTTCAAGTGGAGCAGCTACTACAAGTGTTGAACCCACTGGTTTACACTTGGACAATAGTTTCATTAATAAGACTCACTTAAAGGCCATTTCTTCCTTGGGAACCATAATACCACTGGTGTGTATCCAATATACACTGGTGCGCTTAGAATGGTAACCTCTGCTGAAGAAAGAAGACCCAGTACCAAGAACAACGGGCATCAGTGGATGACTTTTGGGACACTTTTCCTAAGTCAACCACTGATACAACCACCACTGGTGGGAAATCAGATGATCCCATTCACTTGGGTGATGGTTTAAAATATAGAGAATTGACGAAGAGGGTTGACAAAATTGACACATCTGTTGCAGAAATCAAAACTATGCTGCAATAGTTGTTACAAGCTCAAAAGGCAACACCCACTGCTGCAACACCTGCAACATCTGCTCCTACTCCCAGTGAGCTTTGGGAATTATTTCAACCTCTGCTTCACAAACAGAGACAATATGCTGATCACAACATGAAGTTCAGATTCAAATGATCAGAAATGTCATGGAAGCAAGGTTCAAGGATACACAAGCAGATATCAAGGGAATTAAGGCCCATTTACTACAAACCACTGG
Source organism: Helianthus tuberosus (assembly GCA_030545235.1). Lineage (NCBI taxonomy): Eukaryota > Viridiplantae > Streptophyta > Magnoliopsida > Asterales > Asteraceae > Helianthus > Helianthus tuberosus. Next base: position 431,462 of record CM060352.1, on the reverse strand, counting down.
CACTGCTCCTCCTTCAATCATCTTTGTTGACAATCCTCCTGATGATGCCAAAAAGGGGGAGAAAAAGAAGAAGGGATCTGAAGATGGCCCATACATGAAACCGGATCCATTGTCAAAACTGGTTGCAAAAATCCCTAGGCCAGATGGTTCCAAAAAGGTTGATGAGACTCAAAATGCTTTTGCTGATTTAAAAGCAGGCATGAAAGAGTCAATGGAAATAAAAGGGTCTAAAAGGTTTGAGCAGGAGAAGAAAGTCTTGATGGAAAGGGAAGAGCAGGGTACTTCTGAGCCTAAGGAAGAGCAGGTTATTCCTAAGCCAAAAAGAAGAAGGCCTACTAGAAAAGCAAGCCAACCCAAAACCACACCTTCCAAAACCATCAAACAAACTCCCCAAATCCCCAAAAAATCCTCTCATCAAACCTCCAAACCAACAGATGTTAAGACACCTGTTGTATCAACAGTTGTTGGTACTTCAGTGGTTTCAACATATGTTACCCCAACAACTGCCATCACTACCACATCAACACACACTCAATCCACTGCTCTACCAAAAACAACCTCACCACCACAAAAGCCACCTGCCAAAAAGCAGAAGACATCAGATGACACATCATCTGTTGTAATGACAACAGTGGTTGAAACACCAGTTGTTTCAACAGCTGTTAGTCAAACACCTACCATCTCAATCACCACCATTCAACCCACCAAAACACCACCAACCTCTCCTAAGCACAAAAGGAGAAGGGTAACCAATATTGTACTGGAAGATGACACTTCCCCAACTCCAAAATCTAGACAACCACTGACCCTTGTAACAATTCCAAACCCTGTTCCACTATCTTCAGCTCAAGTTCTGATTTCAAACACAGCTATTGTTCCTGTGGGATTACAATACCCATTGGATCTTCTAGCAGTCAGGGAGGAGATCAAATCTTTTTACTCTGAAGATGGCCCTGCAAAAAGGAATCTTCCTTCCATTCAAGGTTATCCTTTCCCTAAAAACATAGAAGAGTATCTCAAGATAAAGGCCCAACAAGCAGAAGATATATCTAAAAGAGATACAGAGGGAAAGTCTGACAAAGAAATTCAGAGAAATCTGCAATACCTGCTCACCAAGGTCAGAACTTTAGAACAGTTGTCAAAAGATCTTTGCCAAAAATTGTCTGAAAAGGATGATGAAAGTATGAGGCAAGACTACCTTGATTATATCATGGCATACAAGAAGTACAGGGCAGAGAAGCATCAATACAAAGAATGGACTATCAGTGAATTACAAGAAGAGATAGCCAGAATTCAAAAGATGCTCAAAGAAAAGGTCAAACAAACTCCTCCAGTCTGGGCCAAGTACAAGAAAAATGTACCTGAAAGAACCCTGAAGTTTAAAAGAATGAAAGAAGAACTGATAGCAGCTGATTATGGATCAACGAACCAGGTTACAAGATGGTCAAATGATAAAGTGTTAGCCACATACAAAAGTTTGGAAGAGTTGAGGAAAAGAGATCCCACTGCTCCTCAAAAGCCTGATTATCCAGAAGTAGTGGTTCGAGTCAGACAACAAAAGTTACCAATCAGAAGATCCACTGCTCCACCTGCTGCCATTCTTTATCAAAGAAGGAAACAAAAGCAGATGGATGTAGCAACCAAAGAAGACAAGGATCAGGAAGAGCTTATCATGAAGATGGTCCTTCAGACACTTTTGGCAGAAAAACAAGAATCAGCACAATCTCAAGACCCTGCCAAAGTTGTCATCACCAGGCCTCAATCTCCAAACTCATCTGTAATAAAAACTCTCCCAAGAAACCCATTAGATTCAAAGATACTAAAGTGGAAGTCTGATCAAAAGACCCACGTATTGACTCTGCTCAGATCTAATGGTGTGGTGAAGCAAATATCAAGGGAAACAACACTTGGCCTGGGTGTTGAAGATATGCAAAATCTCCTTGAGCTTCCCCTGTGCAGGGATGAGGATGATGAGGACTCAATGAACTTTGAATTACAATTAAAAGGTCAAGTAAGGGAACTCTTGATGAGACAATAAAGATCCAGAATAATGAAGAGTTTTGGCATCATCTGTTCCAGGGGGAGATTGTTGGGATTGAACCCTACAAAGGAACAGTTGATTAAAGCCAAAACTGGATCAGATCAGTGGATTCACAATAAGCAGTTGTGTGCAATAGTTCTTTCCACTTGAATGTGGCCTAATATCTGATGACCTCTATCTACTGTCCTGCTACATCAACTGCTGATCTTCAACAACTAATGAGACTTAAAGACTGTTGGAGATGAAACACTGATGCTCAATCTATTGTCATGGTTCAAGTATTGCCGAAGACACAAAGCACTGCTAGGAGTATAACAGTGGAATGAGAAGCAGTAGTTTAGTCTATCCTTTGTATTCATTGTAATCAGTAGTTTGTAATAGCAGTAGTTGTATAGATCAGTGGTTATAGGTTGTTAGGAGGTTAGATGTCACTTTCATGGTGACGTCAGCAAAGATGCCACAGTGGTTTGTACGAATAAACCATCTGTGAGCTCAGGCTGAGGGGGAGATTGTATGCATGCATGCAGTAGTGTTGATTATTGTAACTAAATACAATCATTCGATTCTATGATAAACATGTTTGCTTAAAACAATTCTCTCTTTGATTGTGTTAAAAGTTTGTTCCATTTTATTTCCGTTGCACTTAATCTTAATTCGTCTTCATCAATATCAAACAAGCACAATCTTATCAAACTCAGATCCTAACATCACCCTTGGGCGTTTTGCGCCATGTGGCAGCCCAGTCAGCAATGGGGCATTATGGGGCGTTTTTCTAAAATGGGTGTTGTAGGAATATGAGTATTTTGTTAAAAGGGGTGTAAATAATTAAAAAAATAAAAAAACCCATGAAAAAAAATTGATTGGCTAAACATGAAAATGGTTAGATGTGATTGGCCCATCAAATAGGGCTTGGGCGTGCTTTAAAAAATGCCAGGATCCAAAATCAACAAAACACGCCCATGGGGGCGGCAAGGCCGGCGTTTTGGGGCGGTATTGGGCGAGATTGAGGGCAAAAAACGCCCCATTACGCTTGGTCTTATCATCATTGTGATCATGTTGATGGTAAGCAGTTATAACAATTAACATAACGGGATTGCTTTTACACTTTGAATCACAATTTCAATTATTAAAAATAGATATTTATGAAATTTTAAAGTTTTAGAAAAAATAGGGTAAATTGGTCATTTTATTAAATTGTTTCTAATCAATTAGGTACATTTGAAATTTCTCTATATTTTGTAAGGGGATATATGATATTTTTCAGTTTTGCAAGAATACCTATACTATATTATAATGTATGAGGACCAATCTAAAATGAGAGTAAATTAGTCTTTTAAGCACTAATTACACTTTAATCCCTTTATCTTAATTACACTTTAGTTCCATTATTTTTAACAAAATTACAGATAATTAATTAGTAGTTACTCTTTTGCCCCCTTATTGTAAACCAACTACCATCACACTTTTCAAACGGACATAATTTTTTCATACAATAATATTTTTTTAGTTGCACCATTAAAACGAGCATTTTATCCACTTTTATTTGAGTATAAGAGTGTTATAGTTTATTTTAATTAAAAAACTTGATATGTTAAATAATTAACCGTGTCTGGGGTGATCTATAACTAAACCCTTAACTAAAAGCAGACGAAACCGAACCTAAATCAACCAATAACCAAATGACCGAAAACCAAATTAACAAAAAAAAATGTTTATTGGTTTTTTATTCTCGAAAAACCGAAATTAACCGAAAAGTAATGTTTTAAAAACCGGTTTTTAAATCATACCGGGATGGCCTTAAAAATGGTTCAACCGGTAGAACCGGGTTGTACCGAGTGGTTCAACCGGATTAACTAGTTAACTCTATAACTTCATAGAGATACATACGTACATGAATTATATTGACATTACTTATCAATTTTACCTTTTTTCACTAACATAATACATTATAATATAACTATTATCATGTCCTATTTATTTTTCAAGTTTCAAAATACAATCTTTCACATAACATTGCTTTACCTATACATACATACACACATACATACACACATACATACATACATACACACATACACACATACACACACACACACATACACACATACACACATACACACATACATACACACATACACACATACACACATACACGCACACACACACACACACAAACATACATACATACATACATACATACATACATACATACATACATACATACATACATACATACATACATACATACATACATACATATATATATATATATGTGGAAAGAGAGATACATCGAATTGTATCAAGTCTTTCACTTTTTGGCCCACTTGTGGATCTATTTTTTCTCAGATTATTTTACTGAAATAAGTAAAACTACTGATGAAGATGGAACTGGAAGCATGATGAAGATGGAGTGATGAACCGATGAAGATGGAGCTGAACCTTGTGGAGGAAGTGATGCACCGTAAGTGATGATGGTTTTGAATGTTGATCGGTGGTATATGTATTTGATGAAACTCTAGAATACTAAAAACTCAAACAAAAATAACTATGGGCCGGTACCGGTATTACGGTTCAAACCGGTATACCGGATTTTACTACCGGTACGAATCTTATGCCGTTTCACTTATTTACCGGGGTTTTACGTATCGGATTTGCATCCGGCACCGATAATACAGGTATAACCGGCCGGTATTTACCGGTTTTTAAAACATTGCCGAAAACAAAAAAAAAAAGAAAGAGTTTTACAAATTCTAAAGCATCCGGCACAATAGTTAAAGCATAGAGCAAACCTCCTTGCTGGCTTGGTTATCACACGAGGGGATTCAAAATCCAAACACAAGGCGGTTTAAAATTCAAAACCTTCTCAATAAACCTAATTGATCATGTTTTCCTCTCGTACTCCCAGACACCTAGCGATTTCGAGATAGATACAGTTCGACAGCAGACCTAAAGCTCGGATTCATAATTTTGGCTACTGAGGTACCTTACATCTATTTTTTTTATTTTCTAGCAAGGAGCGCGCGATATTTACTAATCGGTTTTTGCACGTTTAGATCCATCGGTGATTAGGGTGTGTAGTTGCGTTTTTGGCAACTTAGGGTTCTGGCAATGACCCTGCATGCTACCATTCTGGTGGATTCGAGCATCATCGGTAGAGGTGACGACACTAGGGTTTAAAGCGTAGACAATTAAAAAGATAGATTCAATCAGCTCAGTTTTATATGCTAGAAACTAATATGTATATTGTTGTTGGCTTCGATTCCAGTTTAAACCATTCCAAATGTTGTTTATGTTAGCTTCTTGACGAAGGTTTTTATTGTCTAAATATTGTTTGTGTTAGCTTATCGTTCATATTTGGGGGTTAGCAAGTATATTAGTTGAGTGTCCCTTTGCACCTATGTGTATTGTGACTCATTGGGGATGATGATGATGGCTTTGAGATTTTGTTGAATTTATTATAGTCATTTATAGGCCTAACAAGGATATGGGGAATTGAAGTTTAAATTATGTATTCTAACAAGGATATGGCGAAATATCCAGCTCGCATCTTGTCTGTGTGTAGTATGTGTGGTGATTTTGTTGAGACATCAGATCATTTATTCGCTTCATGTAGCTTTGCGCATGGAATTTGGGATGAAATCGCAAGATGGTGTCGTATTTCCTCAGCCTTCTTTTTAGTGCAAAAGACATCCTTCAACTTCATACTCACTGTCGAGGGTCGAAAAATGTAAAAATGCCTTATATACGGTAGTACAAACTACGATTTGGTGGATATGGAGGGCACGGAATGAGGCGATTTTTGACAATAAATGCCCAGTTGCAGATAGGGTGGTGGAAGAGATTAAAGTGATGGGATTTTTGTGGCTAAAGCATAGGACGAAGGCTATCTTGCTTACGTGGGATAACTGGTGTATGTTTGATTTGTTTTGTATGAATGTGTAATGCACTTGTTGGCTGTAACATTGGGTTAATGTGTTGCTAACCTTGTGGTTAATAAAGATTTTTTTGTTGGCCGTTCAGAAAAAAAAAGAGCATTCACATCCATTCCATCAAATTCTGTGTGTGGAGTTTTTATAATATAAAGAGTATAAAAAGTGGTTGTGAGTGGAAGAGAGAGAAAATGTTACTGTTTACGTGTATATTTGGGGGGACATTGTTCACCCCCTATAATTTTTTAATATATTTTGAAAGTGGTTGTGAGTGGAGGAGAGAGAAAAGGTAATGATAAAGGTATAAAAAATATTATTTAATCGAAAAGGAGAGATAAAATGTAGTGTTTTTTAGTATAATTTAGGGTGAAAATATGGTGGAATGGATTTGAATGCTCTAAGCCCGTTACAAATTCTCAATAGAGGGCTACTAACAACTTTTTACCATGGTTTTGGTCGATCTAGATTCTAGATGTTATCTTGGGAAGCTTTTGGTTGTTTTAACTTATAATTACAATGTAACACCCCAAAAATGTTAACATAAAATAATAAGTGAAAATAAATAGAGAACTTAACAAAGTTAATGAAATATGGCAAGATGGTAGTTAAGTATGGGGAAAAGCTTAAATTTAAACACACAAACAAATTGAAGGGGGTAAAGGTGTAAAATTATTAAAACTTAATTATTAATAACAATTAAATCCCAAAAACACACAGTATGTGTGTCTGGGGGATTGACCAAGAGTAGAGCACAAGGGTAAAACCCTAGCTTCAAGAAATCAAGCAATTGAATCTGAAATCAAAGGATAATCTATTGCATGAGCCCCTATTTTCGAGTAGCTAACCCCAATTTTTGAAGTGATAAGTTTAATTTTATGAAATTATGATTTGTAGGATGAGAGATTCAACCCAATCTCGAATTCTTGTAACAAATGTGAGAAATCTGAGTTTGGATTACTTTCTGGAACAAGAATCATGTTTGATTTTAGGTTGTTAGAAAGATTTTAGTAAAAACCCACTTTATGAAATTGTGTCATGAATAAGATGATCAAAGCAGATATACTCATGTGAAATCTTGAAATATGATGATGTTGTAATGCTTGAATTTTAGAAAATTTATGTAGAATAAACGATGATATGAAAATGGATTGATTGTTGATGAGTTATAAGATGAACTAGTAGGATTCATGCTTTGTATACTTGTACATAATGCTTGTAAATACGATGCCCACCAAGTGCTTGATGAAATGCTTAAAAGAATAAATATGTGTAATTTGGAAGATGATGGAATGAAATTTAGTTGTACTAAATAAATGAATGAATGTGTTGATATAGGCATGAAAGAAGAAGGTTCAAACACTAGGAAATCGGAAAGCTCACAAGATCGAGGTATGTTAGTTTACACGTACATTTCCAGCTTTTATGCTTACTAATTTTAATTGTCACTTGTCGTTTATGCCAAATCATAACAATGGTAGTTCATGGAAGTTGAGTAGTAAATAATATGATTCGTTTGGTATGGATTATGAAAAAGGGTAATTTATGAAGAAGAATGCATCATTACAGGCTCATCCTAGTCGAACCGGTTAATGGAAAGTAAAGAATGAAAGGAATGGAGCTTTACTCAAATCCGTCATGTATGGGTTGGAGTGTATGTGCAAGAATGTAAAGAATGCATTTGTTCATCATGAACGAACCAAATGGAAGTTATGTCACGAATGTTAATATCCGTCATAATCGGATATGTAATGAACAGAATGTTTTGCCTCTATTTAGAGTCAAGTATGTATTGAACTGTATCAACGGGTAGAAGTGCAAAATAAATTATGTAAAGTCATGATAAGGATGAATTGGTTTATTAGATAAGGATGTTAATAACGACGGATTAACTTATTTGATTGTTGTTAAATGTAGGTAAATCCCCAACATAAGCGATTGGACGATTTGGAACGAGCATACATGATCTAAGCCCACCTCACGCTTCTGACAATGCTAACTTAATGTGGTCTTAGTTTTGGTTTTATGTACTTTCAACTTATGTAGTCTTTTTGATGTCCTTGTAGTTTGGATAATAACTTCGTAGTAGTAGTTTTGTTTTTAAACAATGTAGACAATGTCCGTTTTGGTTTCAAAAAGGTCTTTATGTTGAAGTGTTTTACTATCTAAACAGGAATTAGTGGTCTAAATACGAATGGGACATGCCGAAAATTTCTAAAAATTTTCCTACATATTATAGTCTTTTAAAAAGTAAAGCATGGGGCGTTTTACGTTGGTATCAAGCCGAGGTTTGAGGGATTCAAGCACAAGTTGTAATGCTTGAACTCAAACTAACGGCTCGTTTCAAATAACATCAAAACAACTGAAAATTTCAAACTTTTTACAACTCTATTTGTCCTAAAAATCCAAATAAAACATAATAACAACTTAAATAATCAAATCATAACCGATTGCGTGATGTTCCTGCTGTTTGCGTGGGAAGGGTGGCCGAATTTCACTTTTCTTCGGCAAAAAACAGGAGAAATCGATCGCCTGTGAACTGTGGTTTGCGCGTGGTCTGGGGATCGCAGAGAGTGGGAGCCGAGAGAGAAGGGGAAAGGGTAGTGGGTTGGGAGGCGGTTGAAAATTTACATAAGATTTTTTTCCCAAGGAGTGGGGGGGGCGAAAATTTCCAACAGGTGCGTTCGGGCACCTCGATAAGTAAAATGCCACGTTTCTTTCTTTGTATTGTTCTTTTTCTTCTTCTCCTATTATTTGCAAACAGGCTAGTTTTACAACATATTTATATTTATATTAAAAATACATTTTATAAATAAGCCCGAATATGCACTATCAAGCATAAAGTAAAAGAAAGTAAAGTCTTTTTATTGTTTTCCTTTCACTTTAACATCTTCATTGTATTCTTGTCATTTGGAGTTTTATTTAATACTCTTTTCTTTATTTATATTAGTAACAATTAACTAAAAAGTAGGTATATACATAAGCGTAAAGATATAGATGTTTAATATATAAGAAACTCTATCTTTTTAAGGAAACTATGGAAACCCATTGTGAACCATTGATTAGCTTACATCAAACTTGATCAATGGCTATGATTATTTTGGTATGAATAAAATTAAAAAGAAATAAAAAGTACTGCCATTTAGTACCATTAAAGGGCATTTTCGGAAGTCAACAAAGACATTGGAAAACAGAAATCACTGCCATGCAGTAGCCGTCTAATCAAGAACAACAAACAAAATTCAAAATTTTTTCTTCTTTAACATTATACTCATTGCTCCTCTGTTCCGGAACGCTAACACAGAAGCCGATAGTGTCCAACTTGGACAATGAGGAAGTCGTTCATAATATTGTCGTCGTCCGTGAAGATGAAACGATTAAGGAAGATTCAGAGTTCAATTAAAGGGTTAGTTTTGTTGTAATCGGTCATGTAAAAGGTGGTTTTGTTCTACCGATTTATCGGAAAATGGCACCTGAGTTTGTTTTCTTTTATATATGTAGGACTTCGAAACACAGATTAGGGCAAAAAAGGTCTGAGAGCCGTAGAGTTGTGATTATATCCGACGAACCCAAGACAGGACCTTCCAAACAACAATCTGACTTTGGTGCGACCCAACAGGAGTTAGGTTAGAATTTTTATGTCTCTTAACATTGTTCAAGGTGATCTATATATGGATAGTGTGTTGGATAAGAAATTGTGCGTAACAGAATTTTGTTGGCTGCCTTGCAGTGTATGATGATACCGATAGTGTGTCACCAAGCCATGGGAAAAGACGGAAAGCAGGTAACGGGTAACCAGTAATATTGTTTATAATTTGTATAATGTCTTGTTGGGCTAATCGTTTTCGTTACGAATCTATCGGTGCTAAATGAAGGTTGTGTGGAAAGTTCCTTTTGTTACAATAGTGGCTAATTGCGTATCCAGTTAAATCTGAGTAACATGTTTGAAACTGTAGGGAAGAAAAGCATTGTCGGGGATAGTTCTGGGTGTGGAAATAAAAGAAAACGTGGTTAGTTAAATATTGTTGGCTTTGATTAACATGTGTTAATTGGGCATGACCTTGAAAATTCATTAACATGTGATAATCAGCAGGGGAAAGAAACAGCGCCGATGATAATTCTGGCAATGTAATGCGAAAAAACCGTGGTTAGTTATTTTTTAAGCCCTTCAAATTTTTGGATGTTACGAATGAAAAATTGTTACATGTTGTCATAGGTGGTTGTAAAGTAGACTAATTGTTTGGGTTGTTGTGGTTTCGTATAAAATGTTATTTCAGTAAGTAGGGCAGAAGTGACGGCTACATCGAAGGGTGGGACGTTAAGGACCAAAAAGAAGAAGGGTTCGGAGGACAATGGGAAAGGTAAAGCAGGGAAACCAAAGGTAGTTGGTAACAAACCGGAAAAGGTTCAGAAAGCCCGTAAGCGAGCAAAAAAGGATGAATTTCCAGGCATAAGGACAAGATCTGCACCACTGCAGTTTTATAAATGTGTACGGGCATTGACAGAACAACAACGTGACGCAGTCAGGCAAATGGGCTTTGGTCGTTTGCTAACTTTCAGCGTTGATGGTTTGCCGGCTAAGTTAGCTTATTTTGTTGTGGACAATTTTAATCCCGATAAGATGGTGATATGTACGCCTGCCAGTGATATCAAGGTGAACAGGAAAGTGATACATAAGTTATTAGGGATTCCGACTGGTGGACAAAAGATTAGTTCGATTGGTAAGCTGCCGATGCTGATTGATGCCATTACGGATTGGAGGGCGAGATACCCGGGTGTAATGGTGCCTCCAACAAAGATGGTGAAAATGATAGATGAGTCCGATGGCGAAGACAATTTTGATTTCAGGATGGATTTTGTAATGTGTTTTGTGGCAGTGCTGGTTGATTGTCATAAACAAAGTTGTTTACGGGAAGAAATCTTAGAGTATCTGGATGACGAAATGGACTTTGCAACAATAGACTGGTGTGACCTTGTTGTAGAAAAGCTGAGAACGTGCAAAGATACCTGGAATCGGCTTGACCCACAAAGTTTCTTCGTCGGTCCTCTAACGATTCTGATGGTTAGTGTACTTTTAATTATTTTAGATAATTAACATGTGTTAGAATACTTGATTATTTCCGGGCTGAACGGATCGTTGTTTCTTGTAGTTGTTGTACGTTGATAGCATTGAGTGCACGGGGATGGAGGTAGACAGTGCGGTGTGTCCTTTAGCTTTTTGAAACTTGAAAAGATTGCGAGAGAGAGAGAAAGGCTTGAAATACTTGCTGGTGGGTTTGGACTAGGACGGTTTAAAGGATTAACACGTCCCAGAAACTATAACGTGGAACACTGGGCAAGTAAAGAGGTAAAGTTATATGCTCTAACATGTGTTTTTTACAATTAGTATATAGTGTTAGTATCAAAATGTTGAAAAACTATTTTCAACAGGAGAGGTTGACGATAGTACGACAGTTAATAAACGTGACAAAGAAGAACAAAGTCAAAATTGAGGGGATGTTAGAATCGCTATTGGTGGAGAGCCATGAAGACGAAGAAGTACAAACGTTGAAGGCAACGTTTGAAAGTATGTTTGAGAAGAAAGTTAGTGAAAGTGAGGATCACGATGACGCGGTAGATTTAGCGTCACACAAGATCAATTCGGTCTTGGGAGATTTGAGAAATGATGACAGGTTTCACATCAACGAAGGAGAGAACGCTGGTTAGTAACTGTTATTCTTTGTGTTATTTAGTTTAATAATTTGGAATCCATTTATCGTTGTGCAAACGATTTCGTAGGGGATGGCGTGGACGACGATTTTTCGGATGGGTCACCAATAGCGAGCTTGTACAGGAAGTCGCTTATCCGGCGAAACAAAAAAATCAGTAAAAGTAGATTGAAAGCAGTAGGATCTTCAGCAATAGACTTTGATGCCCAAGAAGGTGTGCTGACAATGTTTATGAAATGAACACTGAACCACGTGTTAATGTGATACCTGTTGTGTTGGCTACAAACACAAAAGTGGCCAAGGCCGTAGAGTTTCTTACAATCCTAATTATGGTTAATGGGATCAAAATAGTTCCACCTTCTTACACACGTAACAGAGAAGAGCAGGATGATGTCAAAAGACTGTTACATGTGTGTAAGAAGGACAAAATGAAGAGAGTCTCCCATGACATAGTACTAGAAAACGACAATAAAGATTTTAATCAGAGGGTGAGTCGCCAGAGGCGGTCTGCCTTTGTTGTTCAGCAGCTGCCTTTGCTGCTTTCATTGCAGCCACCTTAAGGCAGTTGCGTGAGTCGTGGTCGTCGACATACAGACCACAACGCTTGCATAAACGAAGCTGCTTTGGACGTTTTGGTGGTTTTGCCTTTGCCCTCTCACCGGGCCCAGAAATGCGAGTATGAGTACCACATCCTTTATTGCGTGCAACTTCTGGATTAGCAACTTCGACTGGAATGTTGATTGGCTGTCCAACTATTTCTTCCATTTGACACTCGTTTGATTCATTTTGAATTGTAGACAATGGTTGCTTGGAAAGCACATTGATCTTGAAATCCCTAAGTTGGTCAACCAATTTTGCCAACGAATCCTCATCGGTTCTGGCCACATCAACGCATTCAGTAACGAGGTCGAGGATTTCATTCCGCATAACGGACGGTGCGTGTGGGTTGACTCCGTATCGGCTGGAAATTGAAAAAACCTATTTGGGGAGGGCATCTCGACGCCACCTATCGTTTATGTATTGTGGTGGAATCCTTTCAACATTTTTCAATCGATAGACGCAAAAGACATGGCGACACAGATATCCGATACGTGTGAAATTCCTGCATGAGCAACTGGCGGATTGGTCTACAGTGTTATACGTAACCTGTTTTGAACATAGACAGCAAAAAAGAAAGCCCTTTAGATCTAACATGTGTTAGAGGATGGGTAATAATGAAATTGCCTAACATGTGTTACCTGGTAGACGTTTGTGATGTTGTTCCTTTTATCCAAATGAGTGACGTCTATCAGAAGACTGGAATTGCTGGACTCGGTTTGGTTTGTGATGTAGCATAAAAACTTCCCTTTAATTATCTCTTTTTGAACTTGCGCGAAAACAGCGTTTGTGTAAATGGTGAACGCGTGCTGTTCTATCGCTAAATCAGTATTGCCAGTGAACATCGTGGATGAGGTTTTGTACTCCGATACACGTTGACGATATCGTTGGCTGTCTACCCTATTTTCAAAGCACATCATAAATTGTACAAGGGTGTTTGCGCTTGTTGAGTTGACCTTGAAGGCAGCGTTAGAGCTTTCGCAGCGGGAAGTGGTCTTCATTAAGCAACACATGGGCAGTTCCCTGAAGTAGGCTGGTACCCAGAGATGTTTGATGTTGTACATGTCGTTCAACCAGCTGTGGTCTTGAAGCCCAAATGTTTGTAGGAGGTCATTCCAGCGGGACTCAAACGTTTCAGGTTTGATATAAACATTCCAAACCAACCGGTGAATGCAGGACCGAAGATCAGTGTTATCGAGAACGTCGGCAGAGATCTGAAAAAGTTAATAGTTACTAACACGAGTTAGATTAAAAACAGTTTGAGAAGACATATAAAAATTGTGTTATGTTGAATAACACATGTTAAGGGCTAACAAATTAAGCTAACCTTGGAGGGTAGTTTTTTCATTATATGCCACATGCATAGACGGTGTCGTGATTCGGTAAAGACCATAGGAACAGCTTGTAGCATGGATGGGTCTTGATCACTCAGCACGAGAGTTGGTTGAGTACCGTGTGCCTTCAAGAAAGCCTTAAGCAACCACACATAAGATTCAATGGACTCGGTTGATATCAAACCCGCTCCAAATGTAACACATTGGAAATGATGATCCACACCCGTGAATGGCACAAAAACCATCTTGTACCTATGAATAAAAAATTGATTTGATGTTAACAATATGTAAAACTTTTTTGGGTTAGGGTTGTATACTTGGGGATCAGGCCTAACACATGTTAATGGGGGGGGGGTGACTAACCTGTTAGTGCTGTAAGTTGCGTCAAACGCGAGGACATCGCCAAAAGCTTTGTAGTTTAGCTTTGAAATCTCATCAGCCCAGAATACAGAAGACAACTTTCCATTTGATACAGTGTAATCAAAATAGAAGTTGGGTAGGTTGTCAAAACGCTCACGCAGGCGTTCAAGGAAAACTTGTGCGTCGCGTTCACCAATAAAAATTCGCAACTGGTGGCTAAAGTTTTTAAAATCCACCGGAGTCCCATTGACATTGTGATGCCCTCCTTTTAAAGCTACAAGACATCTATAAGCTCTTATTGGTCCGATACGGTTTAGACTCATATTGTGAATGAATTGTTTCGTGGAGAATGACAGCTTCCGTGATATCTTGCTAAGATCACGGTTGTAACTCTCAACAAGTTCATGATTATGAATATCATTGAAACTCAGAACTGTGTATGAATCATTCGAGATTGAGACTAGTATGCTTGCCTTACAGTCACACCATGTGAAGTTGGTCCTCCGGTGCTTAACAGAAGATTCATCTAGGGTGTCAAAGGTCCTCTTGGGTTGTGGTTTTCCATATTTTGAGCTTCGAAGATACTTGTGTGTGGGAATTCCATTCCAGACTTTAGTTTGCCCTTTTTTTACAGAAAAACCTGCTTCAAACGCATAAAGTTCATACATCGAAAGAACATCCGCAAAAGTTGGATAAGATTTCCCACACACTGGTATGAACTTATCAGCGACATTAGGAATCCAGTAACGGGTTCCCTGAGGGGTATCAAAAACAAAGTATGGATTCGATGGCCCTGCATCATAAAACGAAAAAGGTTAGGAATCTGCTATACATGGCATGACAAAAGGTTAGAAATCTGTGATATGAGAATAAAGTGGGCTCCCATGTAATATATACAACCGTCTAACTGGCCTCGTGATGATTCAGCAAACATAGAAGGACCATGAGATGATCCAGAAACGGCAACAGTCATGGCCTGCATATGGGAATCTTGGGATGCTACATGTGAACATTATGGAATATGTTTGAACAATGCCATATCTGGGGAAGAAAAAAACAAAACCAAAGTATAGAAAAAACAAACCTTCTTCATTATCCATAACCTGATCATCATTAAACGCGTTGTTCATGAAATTGTTGGATATCACAACATCCGGGGATCTAACAGGGGCTTCAGATGACCGAGAACAATCAACATGCATATAAGTGTATACAGAAGCTTCGAATGGAACAAGTGAACATGGACATGCAGTATAGTTTGGATTATTAGATTAAAAAGTTGTAAAAGACAAAAAAAAAACAGTACTTCGTGAACAGTTAAATTACATATATGGACAAACCTGGAGCATTAAATTCCTCATCATTTTGGAAGTCGCTGCAAAAGAACCGGTTGGGGAAACTATGGACCGGCGACATTGATTGTGAGGTTGGTGGATTTGTCTCCATGGATATTAATGGAGAAATGAACAGGGGAGTAGAAGATGACTATGTAGTTCTGTTGAAGAATATATAAAATGAGAAATTGTAAAAGAAATATGGGGGTGGGTGCATTGTACAAATGAGTTGATGTGCATTAAATGCTGATGTCAATTCAAATGGGGGATAATATCTTGCCTAACACAAATTACATATATAACCTTCCAGCAAAAAGTAACAAGAAGTGTGGGAGGGCTACGTGGCTAAATGATGGCCACTATTATAGTTTGCTAAGTTTTCTAAGAATATGGGGTTTCTTACTAAGCATTATCCTAATAAGCTAATATATTAAGTATACAAATAAAAAAAAATGAAACACATGACAAAAAAGATAAAAAGATGGGTAAGTGATTAAGGTCACATATTAACCTTGATATTTTTTTTTAAACATATACCACAATTTCATAAAGTTATTCATGTGGAATGACATGTGGCACTGTAGGTCCCAATGAAGTACACTTAGAGGACCACCGACACTCTGATTCTAATTATTATACTTGCTTACAAATTACAATCCATCCCTTGAATTGAAAGGTATTAGCTTATTGCTTCACTTGAGAAAAAAAATGCTATATTTATATCAAGAGCATAACTTCTGTGTGAAGCCAAAGGTGCATTTGAATATAAGTTTTATTAAAAAAAATGGTGGTTTAGACAACTAAAACAATAAAAATCTCATGTTTTCATTAAAAATTGAAGAAGGAAGTGTGATATTTCCATAGCCTTCTCTTTTCGTCGGTGCCCCTTTGACAACCACACATCTCATGCCCTACCCATATTTAATGAGTTTATCAATATACCCTTCTCATTTAAACTTATATATTATTTTATAAACAAATTAAAAAGAACTACTCCTCAGAGCATTCACCCATTCCACCATATTTTCACCCTAAATTACACTAAAAAACACTACATTTTCTCTCTTATTTTCAATTAAATAATGTTTTTTATACCTTTATCATTACCTTTTATCTCTCCTTCACTCACAACCACTTTCAAAATATATTAAAAAATTATAGGGGGTGAACAGTGTCCCCCCAAATATACAGATGAACAGTAACATTTTCTCTCTCCTCCACTCACAACCACTTTTTATACTTTTTATATTTTAAAAACACCACACACACAATTTGATTATTTGGATGTGAATGCTCTCAGGCTAGGAAAAAAGTATAATAAGTAAGTTTGGTTTGGTTACCAAAACTTCCAATTCCAACTGATATAATCATATTTGAACCAATAAAATAAGTACAAGACCACAGATGGTCATAGTTTGTGCTCAATAAATAACACTTTTGTGTTACCTTTACTTTATTTTAATTTCATTAAATTTTTAATGAATGTAGTTGCGGGTCGCTTTTTAATGTTATACATCCTCCAAAGGTTAAATTACGAAAAATTGAGAACTCTGCTGACATAAAAAGAAATTACTTAATTTGCAGATACGTATAATTAGTAATAACTTATTACGAACTGTATGCATAAGATTATTGATAACCGAAAGTTATATATATATTTGGTGTAAGTTTTTCAGTGGATCATGGATGATTTGATGAATTGTTTACTTTACAAGAATTTGAAAAATAGTATTTAATTGTGAGAGAGACTATGAGTTCAAAACTAACTAAACTGAAAATAAATTATATTAAAGTGAATTCAAATAATTATATTTTAATGCATTCAAAAAATACTATATTATATTGAGTTGAATAGATACAAAAAAAAAGAAATAGTGACTTTCCCGGTTGTCTCCATTCCAATACTTGACAACCCCTCGTGTGGTCTCTCTATAAATTAGATTATAAACTGTCTTTACTCTCTACATACACAACAAAAAAGAAAAAAAAAATTAATCTCAATCTCAATTTGATTTTTGTTTTGTATGAATTAATCCTCCACTCAAAGGTAACTAATGTCCTTCCCTCTCCTGTTCATCTAATTAGTTGCATGGATTTGATAATAATTTGTATATGCATGTGTCCAAATTCAGTATCCTGGATATTTTGTGGCTTGAAAAGTTCATTTTGTGTTTATTTGATTTGCTTTGCCTTGCTTTGTGATCTGGAGATTTGTTTTAATTATATAAATAAATTAAACCATGTCTTTAAGTTCAAGTAAAGGCAGACTTTTATCAATCATATATGTGATGTGAAATTGTTGTAGGATTATGGATCATGATTCTCCTCCTCCTATGGAACAACAAGTTTGTGTCGAAATTGTGAGTTGTAATGAGGATTTGAAAATTAATTTTGTGAGTAGTGTGGGTGATGATGAGAATGTAAAGGAGAAACGTAAGGGGGCTTCAAGTGCCAAAAAACCACCAAAACCGCCACGATCCCAGACACACAGAGCTTTTTCTCTGGATGCTGCAGACCAGAAGCTGATCAGGGAGCTTGCCATGATTAAGAGGGCGAGAATGGAGCGTATGAAAGGCCTGCTCTTGCAAAAGAAAGCTTCAAAGTCCTCCTCATCCTCGTCGCATAGCACTTTATTTGCCATGATTTTTACCATCGTAGTCTTCATTGTTGTCCTTTTTCAAGGTAAAACATATATCCATCTGTTATGTTCATCCTCATCACCTGTAGGCTGGCCGCTCCTTTAAATTAAAAGTTATAGCTACTTCATTTATGTGACAATATCCATGAGGTCCGGTTTGGTTGAGTTAAAAGTTTAGATATAACCTGGCTGGTCCTACAAGTTGTGTTGATTATTAATTTGTATCTGTAGGGAATTCGAACAATATATACTATATGTTTTCCCCTTTTGGATTTTCCTTGTTATATTTGAATTCATTGCATTGCAGGAATGTCATGCCAAATTTCATGTGGAACATTTCAAGGTTCTCCTCCTCCTCTAGAAACAAATGAGAGCGGTTCGATATTCATTCACGAGGAACTGAACCCATCTGCTCATGACTCCGTTTAAGTAAGTAATACGATTGATTATACCATACCATACCATACCATCTTTATCATGCTTAATTAATTTTTCTCTATTTTTGCTTGCAGTCGGATCCAAACTAAATCTCAATGCCTGGCTGGCACTTGTATAGGGAATGAAGGTTGCAACCTCGGCAATCAATCTAAGATGAATATAACATGAATGATACAAGTCATGTTATATTCCACGACATTAGTTAAACTCAAGAATTTTGGTTTGTGTTTTCTTTTTTTTTTTTATGTAAGAATAATCCCGGCCACTTAGTTTCAAGATGTGTGGTTTGTAATACATATCATCAATCAAGTGTATGAAAACTTGATGAATGACGTAAAAGAAAGAGAATGGAAATGGAAATGGATGGATGATTCAAATTTTGAATTTTAGGCAGGCAGGCAGGCATGTGATTGAGATCCATAGGACTGTTTTCCGGGGATCTCAAACATCCAGTTGACTCGTCCCTTTTTAAAATGCATGCTAGCCCATGTGATCAATTAAATAACTCATACTTTCAGAAAATAATTAAATAACTCACTCTTCTTCTTCTTCTTTTTTTTTTTTAATAAAACTTCATTAAAACACACCTTCGACCCAAACAGGCAAAAGGCCGATACAAAACAACGCTCCCGACCCAAACAGGCAAAGGGACAAACTACAACATATACATAGGGTATTTACACCAATCCTTCCAACTTATATTTTTACAAGACGATCTACTTTTATACTACCAAAAACCTCTCGATTTGATCTCTATCAAAATATCTTGCGTACTTCTCCTAATCTGATTGAAAACCAAATCGTTCCTGTCTTTCCAAATACACCAACACGATATAATAATCAAACCACGGATAATCTTTTTTCGTTTTTTTCCCACCCTGAGTAGTGTTATGAATATCCATTAAGTCTTTGAAATCGAAAGCAAAGATCTGCGGGATGTTGCACCAAACACTGAAAGCTGCCCACACCCGAATAGACATCGTGCATGCCGAATACAAATGTTCAACCGTTTCCTCATATTCTTCGCAAAAAAAGGGCATAAAACCGATGGAATATCCACGTTCCTTCTTCTCAGATTAACTTTTGTAGCAAATCTATCCAAATTACATCTCCGTGCTATAATGTTACATTTTATAGGAACCCATTTGCTCCACTCGAATTTAGGAAGGGAACAACTTTCCCTATCTGAAATTAAAGCCTTTTTAACCGAATTCACCGAAAACCCCTTCTGCGTGTCCATATCCCATAACCATGCGTCTTTTTTTTTATTCATAAATTGAGGTAGATATACAATAATCAGTTATTAAGAAGTTGTTTGTAATCTAATTATTAAAAACTAATAGCTTATATATCATAAGATGATCAAGTCGTACATGTTTAGATCCTTTTCATCAAAACCTATTAATACTTTAGAGTACTAGTCCAGTCTACATATTCTATTTTTTTTTTCATAATAACTTCTAATTGAACTACTTAATTACATATCTATATGAAACTTTAATATCAAATTTGCCATAGCTTATATTATCCCCCTAAAAGTCATTGTTTTCCATCTTAAATATCTCTTATATTTCACTAATCATCTTCCTTCTCTTATCATTCATTAATCTATATCTTCCAATGTATTGTTGTCTGCTGCTTACATACAACCGGGTTTTATTATACAACCCGATTTCTTGCCTATAACTATAACTATATATACTTAGGATTTAATTTAATTTAATTTCATGGTCCATCAACCGACACAAAAATATCTTAGGAAGTATAACCTGATTCTATTTGAGCAATTGTGTTTTTGTTTAGTATTTTTTCATTTATATTTACACATATTCATCTATCTATACTATATAATAAAAGAAACGAGTAAATTACGTTTTTAGCCCCTGTGGTTATATCAGTTTTACTACATTGGCCCAAAATAAGAATTTTATACAGATCTGCCCCCATGGTCCCTATATCTAACCATTTTGGCCCCTAATTCTAACCAAACCCCAACTCTGGTTAATTTCTTTGTCACATGGGTTGAACATGATGGGTAAAATTGTAATTTCCTCTCCCTTTTTATGACTTTATAAATAAAACCTAAATCTTGAACAAATCATCATCATCTGCATCTCTTTCTTGAACAAACCCAGAACTTCAAACCCACTTTCATCTTCAAAGCACTTCCAAACCCAGAACTTCAAACCCATATCTTCAAACCCACTTTCATCTTCAAACCCAGAACTGCAATTGAAAGCTACCGATTCAGAACTCAGCAACAATCGAAGAACCCAGATCTTCAAACCCACTTTCATCTTCAAACACAAATCCACAACTGACATTCATAATTTCACATCAATCTAAAACAATATCTTCAACTCAAAATACAATTCAGAAAAAAAAACCAACAGTTTCGGATCAGTTTCAGATTTTCATGAACTTGAACAAATAAAAAAAACAATAATTAAATCAACAGATTAGTTTCAGATCTTCATGAACATGAACAAATAAAAAAAAAAACAAAACCTAAATTCAAGAACAAGAACCCATCATCTGCACATCATCATCTTCAAACCCTAATCTTCAAGAACAATCATCATCTTCAAGAACACTTCAAACCCAGATCAATGTTTGTGTTCGAATGAAACCACCAAATCCGATTCGAATCAAACATTAACAGATCTGGGTTATTCAGATTCGTTAAACCACCACCATACACCCCCAAATCCGATTCTAATCATTGCACATTCAGATTCGTTAACAGATCTGCATCGACTTCTTATTTAGATGTGGGGGTTGTGGCTATTGCGCGTGGGGTTGTGGGGAGCTGTGTGTGGTGGCGTGTGAGGGGTTGTGGCGGTGGCGGTTGGTGGCGGTGGTGGAAGAAGATAGAGTAGAGAGAAGAAGATGAGTTACATGTGTATCTCCTAAACAACTAAATCAGACGTGTATCTCCTCCCCTGTTAGCTCCTCTTGAACAAATCAAAAACAATAATTAAAGATATTTTTAATATATATTAAAGATAATTTAATATGTGTGGGAGGTGAATTTACAAATATGCCCATCATGTGAGTTACATGTGACAAATAACTAACTAGGTTAATGGGTTTAGTTAGACTCAGGGGCCAAAATGGTTATATATAGGGACCATAGAGGCAGATCTGTTAAAAATTCTTATTTTGGGCCAATATAGTAAAACTGATATAACCATAGGGGCCAAAAACGTAATTTACTCTAAAAGAAACCAATAAAAGAACACTTGTTATTATTCTAGAATATCATTAATTCTAGATTATTATTATTTAATTTAAATTATTAAATTTAATATATATTTCAAACATTTAAGAAATTACGGATAAAGTTTCATAAAATATTAAATTTTAAAGTTATAAAATTTAATAATTACCGATAATTTATATTTATCTGATTAATTTAAATATTATTTTGTAGCTATAAGTTTATCTATTTGGCTGCCTAATCTGGACATCTCAACATTTCAACATTTCTTTGAAACTAATAAATTAATACCACTATTATTTAAATAAAACGTGAGTTATTAAATGTATGTTCACATGACTGTTAAAACTCGTGAGAAAGTCGATGATAGATGTGGTCTTCTAATCGATGGTTCAAATGCTTTCATATTTGTAAACTTGACAAACATCACACGTTTTGATCATACATGACACAAAATTTTGTTTGGATATCAGAAACGCGTCTTAAAAATGTCGTTTTTTAATTTTTAAATCTTTGTTATTAACTATTTGATTTTTATTTACTTAACCCGTGTAATATACGAGGTTATAACCTAGTAAATATATATATTTTATATTACAAATTTTGTAATTGTTTATTATCACTTTATTTTTTTAATTATTATACACACGCATAAATATATATGTGTTACATAACTAGTAATATATATAGAAACGAGAACAAGAGAAAACGTCTAAAAGTGTGAAAACAGTGAGAACGGATCATGGTAATACACGTGGCACGCGATATAATGAAGGGCGAAGGGGCTTTATTGTCCTTTTATATTCTTTTTTCAATGCGTCTCACACACCGCTTCTTTTTTTGGCGTGTAAGATTTTTTTGCCGTTTACTTAAATTCAATAACTACCTGACGTTTTATTGTTTTTTTAGATCCGTCTCAATAAATTAATCGTTTTTGTATTACATAGTAAATATTTTGGTGTTTATGGCGTTCCCAAATTCATAAAATCAATTAATAATTCTAACTTCTTTGTGTCCATGGTGTTCCCAAATTAATTAGGCGTTTTTTGTAGATTCACCAGTTCAGTTAACCCCATATATGTTATAAAGGTAAATTTCTTGGCGTTCATGGCATTTTTAAATTCATTATAATTCATTAGTAATTCAAAAGAGTACAACTAAAACGAAATCAAACAAAAACTAATAGTCTTCTGTTGATGGTATTACATTAGAGATGTAACCATCGCTTTGTTCATCACTTTCTTCAGACTCATCATCATCATCTTGTGCATTGGCATCTAACGCCATAATCTCGCCTCGTCTTTGTTGCATCCTATACTTAAATATCATCACAACGATGGATCTTGCATCGTTCGAAGGTGCTAAATCACAGAGCTGTTCAAGAAGATGTAGTCTATCTGTGTTCAGCATTTCGTCCATTGTCAATGAATAATCCACCCCGTGTTGATAACTCACGTTCACCGTTCTTCATTGTTCATCCAAACTCAATGTCACACCCCAATAATATAGGAGTTGGTGTGATCTGACTGGTATCTTCATTGCACAGCAGAAGCAAATAATGCTAAGACTTCTAGAAAGCGAACGCCCACTAAGCACTCGAACCTACTTGGTTCTCTTATTCCAACCGTGCCATAATTTTGAAAAAGTAACCTGAGAAAAAACATGCGAAAAATCAACATAAAGTTGGCGAGTTCATAGTTTGTTTGGAAAAAGATTTGAAATAAATATTTTTGGAATAACTAGTTTATAAAATATTGTTGAGAAAACGAACTAAAAATCATTTTCTTCGGCATGATATGTAAAAACTTTGTATTTGTAAACTTCGTATGTGTAATGCGTTATGTTCGTAAAATTTGTATTTGTAAAATGTTGTGTTTGTAAAACTTGTGTAATTGTCAATGTCCACACTTGACAATGACAACATGCATGCACGAACCTATGAGTTGTATTTGTATAAAACATGATATGTAAATGTAAAATGTAAAATGTAAAATGTAAGTTGTGAGTTGCAAATGTAAGAAAATCGAGATCGCTAATGTTTAGCTAGGACATTAACATGTGTCCAAAAGCACTCTTCCTCAGGGGTCTAAAACCAAGAGTGAGGCTGCCAATACCCGTTAGATCTAACCTTTCGCTCCTCGGTCTAGTTGTATATGTGATTAATGGTGGTTAAGTTTCACCCTATTCGTAACATGATCTATTGTATCATTCCTTAGTTTAACATACTGTTTGTACGTGTATTTTCCCCGAAGTTTAGAAAACTAGAAAACGTTTGTATGCACGTTTTGAAAATACGCTTGTTTGGAAAATCGGTATAATTAACATAAACTTTTCGTAAACCATGTGTGTTTATTGTAATTCACAAACCATTTGTATTAGTTAAAACTTGTTTAAAAGCATGGTTTTGAAATATGTAATGTATGTTCATCGAAAACCTTGTATGCTTTTGCAAAACATGCATGTCTTTCCACCCCGAAAACATTTATAAAAATGTAAAACCATAAAAAAGGTGGGGTTATGAACTCACCTTGTGCAAGGCTAGCTAAATGTGCATCCATAATGTCGTTTTCAAACATGACTCGCTAGCATGCAATCTATAACATTCCTAACACGGAATAACTATAAGTTCCTCATAAAATGATGTAGCTAAACTACGTGTCACCGAACTCTACCGAACCGCTAGCCGAACGATCCGATGGTAAGTTGTTAACTTGAAAGAAACAGAAAAGATATACTTGTTAAGTTTCATTTAATGTCGGTGAAAATTACTAATCTTGGAATACTTAGGGGCTGTTTGGTAGCCTCTTAATGACCATTCAGATGCTACCTCTTAATGGTTTAAAACCTCTGAATGAATAAGAGGTAACCTCAAGTCTGAATGGTTAAGAGGTAATCTCTGAATGGTAAATCATCACATGTCACATTCTTCTACCTTCTCATTGGTAAAATTTTTAATGGTTCCATTAAGAGGTGGCCTCTTAATGACCATTCAGAGGCTACCAAACGACCCCTTAGCCTTCGAGAGGTTTAGCGTATATATATATATATATATTTATATAGAAATATAAAATATATTTATAGTATCGTATTAGTCGTCCCGAAAGGTTGTGTAGTCGCAATAGAGATTTCATATTTCGTACACAATTGTCAAAATACATATATATCGTTTAAGTGTTTGAAATAAATATAAAAAAATATATTTATTTAATAGAGTTTTCAAGTTGAGGTCGTTCAAAATAAAAATAAATATAATAGTTATATTTATTTTATAAAAGAATCATCGAGTTTTCGGTGTTTGAAGTAAATATAAAAGTTACGTTTAGTTTATAAAGTTTTCGAGTTGTTGACGTTTGAAATAAATATAATAATTATATTTATTTTATAAAAGAATTTTCGATTTTTCGATGTTTAAACTAAACAAAGATAATTATATATTTAGCTAAGGTGTAGGATACAAATCCTCTAATCGTACATTACATACGCGACAGTAGTAGCCGTACACGTGTCCTGATTCGTTTTTCTTTAATAAGGTTAAATCAGACAATTAATTCAATCATCTGAGGGCAAATTCGTCTATTCATTCAATCAGCGAGAAGTTCGTTACACTAATATCCCGGTAATTATCATTCGAATCAGTTTCAAATTTTTCATAATTCTCAAATTACAGTTTTCGTTCTTCTGTGTTAGGGTTTCATTCAATTGTTTTTTTTTCGATGGATCCACAGAGCAGCACTGGACGAACAGATGTTGATTTTGAAGAAACTCGACTGATCGGTGATCATGCTCAATTATCTGCATAGCAGAGAGTTTCGATTGAGGATGTTTTAAATCCGCAACCTGCAAATCCAAATCCAATTGCAAGTACAAGTGCTATAAATGAGTGTTCTAATGGTAATTATGTTAATTCAGATCTTTAAATTGTTCGTAGACTTGTTTTTTGTTTAATTGTAGCAATGATTTTGCATTGTTGTAGCTGTTTTTGAAGTTTGAATGTTGAGTATATTTTTGACATGAAAGCAACATGTACAAATTCGCATGTTATGAGTCTTTCAATTCGCATTTGATGTTTATTTTCTTTACTCATTTTCGCATGTTATGGTATAATAAATCGCATGTATAAAACATATTAATCAAAATCATTATTTTCGCATGTTATTGTTCATACAATTCGCACGTGTTGTTGTTCTTACGATGAATTATGCAGTTATTATTATATCGCATGTAACGAGTCCGATAATTCACATGTGTTTTTGTTTTTTTGACTTGATTTATGTAGATCAAAGGGTTTAAACTCCTGTGGTTGGAATGCAATTTATCTCTATTGAACAAGCAGATGCGTTTTACCAATCATATGCTAAGTTAGCTGGTTTTTCTATTCGGAAAGGTGGTGAAGTACACAGTGGTGGTATAATCAAAACTAAGTATTTTGTTTGTTCTAAAGAGGGACATAAGCCACTGTGTATTGACGATCGTTATTCGAAGTCAAAAAAGAAATTCAAATCAAGGAACAGGGGGACCATTAGAACTGGATGCAAAGCTCAACTTATGATTTGCACTGTGGATGGTAGATTATATACAGTAAAGAGATTTGTTGATGGCCATAAGCATAAGTTTGTATGTCCACATGATATTCACATGCTGCCAGCTTACAGACAATTGTCAGATGTCCAGGAGGAGATGGTATGGGAACTAGGCACTTTAAACCTTGGTCCTGTCAAAGATTTCCATATAATGAGGAAATGTTATGGTGGTTTCGAGAACGTTGGTGCCACGGTTGATGATTGCAAAAATTTTAGGAATCGAATTAACAGCTATATAGGAGAATATGACGCTGACATGGTGTTTAGTTGGATGACCGACAAAAAAAGTATTTAGCTGATTATTCGTTTGAATATTCTGTTGATGATGACAAACGATTAACTGGTTTGTTCTGGGCTGATGGGTTATGCAAGCTTAACTATATGGAGTTTGGGGATGTGATATCGTTCGATGCAACTTTCAAGACAAACAGGTAAGTGTTTCAAGACAAACATGTTTTTTACTTATTTTCGCATGTTATATGACTTCCTAAACTTGTAATATCGCATGTGTAGACATTGAAGAGTTGGTGTTGAATATATCGCATGTTATACTGTTTGTTTTCGCATGTGATTTTTTGTCTATTTCGCATGTTTCAATGTGTATTTCGCATGTGTTTGTTCAGGTACAAGATGGTGTTTGTTCCGTTCACTGGCATTGACAACCACTGTCGAAATGTAACCCTTGGAGCTGGGTTGTTGGCATCGGAGAGCATTGAATCCTATAAATGGCTTCTGAATTCATTCTTAAAGTCATTTGGTCGGCAACCAAAGGTTGTAGTGACGGACCAAGACCCTGCTATGAAACATGCTATTGAGGAGGTTTTCCCTAACAGCAGACACAGATTGTTCATGTGGCACATAATGAAAAAAATGGCAGATAAGGTATAGCATGCTATATTGTCTTTCGTTAGCGTTTTTTTTATAATATAGATTTTGTTATAGGTTGATATAAAAAGCATTTACTGTTATAGGTTGGACACGAGTTGTGCAATAACGATGAGTTTAAAAGGAGGATGTGCGACATTGTATGGACTGATTCCATTGAGCCTGAAGAATTCGAGAGACAGTGGAAGTTGGTGATGATTGAGTTCGGTCTCACTGAAAACAAATGGATTGATGATATGTTTTCGATGAGATACATGTGGATTCAGACTTTTTACCGGCATGAGCCTATGTCTGGTCTCATGCGAACAACTTCGAGATCAAAGAGCGAGAATCATTTTTTTTTGCCAAGTTTCAAATTCACAACTCACTCTTGTAGAGTTTATGAATCATTTTGACGGTGCAATGGATGTCCAAAGGTTCAATCATAGAAAGAATGATCATATTTCAAGATATACTGAGCCTGCTGATTGGAGCGAAACTACTTTGGAATAAGATGCTGCTAAGAGATTCACCAGGTCTATATTCTTTGATCGGCAAATAGAGATTTATGGAACAATTTCCGAATGTCTGCCGATGGACACCAAAATCGAGGGTCCACAGATCAGGATATTGTTGAAAGACTTTAAAGCCCATGGAGATGGTTTATTGGAGGTATTATAGCATATATATTTCAAACATGCGATTTTGAAAACCTATATGCGAATTTCATCTTTCAGAACATGATTTTGCAATATGCAATTTTGATGTACGCATGCGTTTTTAAATTTATACAATTAAATGATTTTTAGACATGAGAAATTGTTAATTTACACATGCGATTTTAATTTTTAATATATATTTTTTCTTTTGGTTTTCCTAGGTGTGGTTCAAGAATCTTGAAAATGATGTAACTGCACCGTGTAGCTGTTTGCGTTTTGAGCTGTATGGGCTGCTATGCAAACACATCTATTTTCTTTTCAAGATGTTTGGTGTTAAAGAAATACCAAACAAATATGTTATGAAGAGATGGACGAAGGATGTGGTGCCAAATGAATTAAATGTGAAGTACAATTTAAAGGTGGGCGACAAGGATGTGCAACACAAGGCTAAACGGATTGCTCGTGAAATCATCCACACAGGGGAGTATTTGGTTAGCGATTTGATTTCCGACCTTGATCAACTTATTTTAGTGGGGGATCAAATGATGCAGCTTAAAGAGAGAGTTGATCAGAGTCGTATAACCATGCAACTTGATCCAAAATTTGACCGATTTTCAAAGTTGATTGGTTACCAACAACCAGTAACCAATGTACCTCCTACTGTCTGTGTGCCGGCTGGTATAAGAAACAAAGGTCGTGGCTCGCAAAAAAGGATTAAATCCAAGAAGGAACAAATGATCAGCCACAAAGGAAAAAGGTCAAGGACATGTAGTGTATGCAATGAAAAAGGTCATGATATTCGGACTTGCAAGATACTGAAAGGCAAACAACAAGGCAAACAACAAAAGAAGATGATGAAGGGCGTCAAGATTGAAAAAGATCCCAGAGATAAAGACAACGAGGTCGAAGACGATGAAGAGGAAGATGAGTTTGAAGATTACAGTGGTAGTACTGATGATGGATCTGAAGAAGAAGATCAGTGGGAGGAGGTTTCAGAAGATGAGGAAGATTAATTTTTTTTAATGTAAATGCAATTTTATACGAAACATATGTGATTTTATATTCATCTGTTTATATCATTTTTTCATGCGATTTTACATGCATCAGTTTATAATTAGTCTTACATGCGATTTCACTTTTACTACATGCGATTTTTTGTTATCTTGTTTTTTTTTTTGTGACAAAGATGTCTAAATCATTCATGCGATTTTATATTATAATGAAGCATAAGATGTGTTCAAAACATGTACCCAAAATATAAAGTAGTTGTTATTGTCTAACATAGCTACAACCATAAAACGATTAAATAGAAATTTAGTTACTTGAAGCAAAGATTTTGTCACGTTCAGCAGAGCTGAACTCCATCTTCTCCTTCACAGTGTTTAGAGCATCTTTCAGGAAAGAGAAGGCTAAGTCATCAGCTCGTGATTGCTCCTTTATGTGATTCAAACCTGGATCTCTGAAGCTTGATGGTGGTTCTTCAAGTAGTCTCTCCAACATCTCTTGATATTTCTTGATTTCTTCAAGAAGTTTCCCCTGCACATCAAGAATCAAATGAGAAGAGGTGACATCGGTGCTTATTTCTGTCAACGTGCGAGTTGATAATAGCTCTTTAATTGCAATGTTTTTTTATTTTTTCTAAATCTTCAGATACCATTTTTTGTGGGTGTGTTATGTGTGTTTTTGTGTTCTATGTCTTAATATGGAAGGTAGTTACTTGGGTATTTTATATTAAAATAGTAATTTTATTATGTAGGTAGGGTGGTAAGTTCAGTAGTATTTATTGTAAAATTGATCATTACATGTCAAATTACAGTCACATCGGTAATAATTAAGTTTTTTTATAGAAAATAGTTAATTTTTATTTATTTTAGTTATTAACTCGTAATTTTTTTTTTGCATTTTTTAGGACAAAGTAATTTGAAAGTATTAGCAGCATTTTATTCAAAATCGCATTTGATTTGAAAATGAATTCGCAAACTTTAAGAAATCTCAAAGATGATTAACTTTTTTTGAAATCGCATGTGTAAATCCATGAATTCGCAAACTATAAGAAATTTCAAAGATTATTAACTTTTTTTGAAATCGCATGTGTAAAATCATCAATTCGCACGTCATAAGACATCTTAAATATTATTACCTTTTTTTTTTGTAATTGCATGTAATGTTATATGATTTCGCAAACTTTACAAAAAAACACAACGTTTCTTTTTGTCTGAAATGTTTTTCGCACGTTTCATATGTATTTCGCATATTTTATTTGATTTTCACCCTGCATCATCTTCTTCGATAGACGGTCTATCGATTTTTTTCAGTTCTGAACTTCCAAATTCAGCAGAAATTCAATTCGCAGAAGGAGTTGGTGAATAAGAATAGATCGATTTTGATTACTTGTTGTATTTTCGAATACGATTTTGAATAAGAATCTCACGGTATGATTTTTAGTTTTTGTTAGCTGATTATCAGGGGTTTTTTATTTCGTAATGGACGATTTTAACCTTGGCGGTTTCATATATATTTTAATTTGATTAATTTAATAGTTAAGCACGGGGTTTATGTGAGATGATCTGACGGTTGTGGTTATAGCGTACGTAATGTACGATTAGGCATATTGTATGATAACCGGCCTCTATATATTTATTCATAAATATGTCCGAATTTTTTATGTTTAAAATAAATATAACTAAATATATTTATTTTATGAAACTATCACGTTTGGTTATCTTGTAAAACGTTTTTTGTCGAAACGTTATAAACGTGTTTTTGTAAGTGTTATAAAGTGTCGTCGAAAGAAATTATTCATTTGTAATTGTTTTAATAAAAGTCTCTCGAATCCGTGTCACACCCCGATATTTCCACGTATTACCGGTGGGCCCAGTGGGGAGTATCGTGACGTAGTTGATATCATCATAGACAATTAATCACAATTTAATGCATAGCGGAAGTCTAAAATAATAATACAAACCGAATTGAAAAGTATAATAAAATATTACACAATGGTTATAAGTGGATCCACAGGCGGATCTAAAACAGAAAGTAAATATTGTTCAACAGACTTAAAGTATTAAGAGCTTGCAAGACTTTTTAACTAATACTCAAGGGTTTTCAGCCCATTTCGTGTAGTACCTGCACTTAATCTTTTTGAAAAATACGTCAGTTTACACTGGTAAATACAATTAACTGACTCTTTTGAAAACATTTGAGAAAATTTATTTAAATTTACAAGGCACAAATATTCTTTTATAACTTGGGACAATTATTTAAAATAATCTTGTATACATATTTTTATGTTTGTCGTACGTTCGAAGCCTGGGTTAGAAGAGTCGGGTTAAGATTAATAGACACACCACTAGTATAATCCCACAAGAAGTTTCCTCACGAGTGAGATACCATTTTACATACGCAACTGTCAGGTGTATGCCTACACCCCGTGCTTAAGTCGTGGCCATTTCAAATGAATGAGCCAATGATATCCAGGAGACGGTCATATTAACCCCCAAATGCTTTGTATCAAACAAGACAGATTAAAACGGGTTATCTCAATGATTTAACCACTAATCGATTAAATATTCAATACCCAGTCAAGCGGTAATAATTTACCGTATCGCAAGCCCGTATAGGGAAAATAAGTTAAAAGTATTTACCTGAGCTAAATGTAATTTATTCTCAGTCGTATTTTCTAATCAGCAAGTGCAGGGAGCTTTTAATGGGCTCCTAATCTGGAACGAAGGTTTTAATAACCTATTAGATTCCTAACGGGTCTTATTTAAGTTATAACTTTGACCGATTAGTTTTAAAGGGAAGTTTACGGTACAAAAAACGAGATTAAGCGGTGACCGGATTGGAATGTGATTTAGACCCGACAAGTATGAAGACTTGTATATAATGGGTAAACTAAATACATTCTGGATTTTAAATTAAAAATGATAAGGTTTGACCCGTTTCGGCTAGTTCATGCAAACTAGTTACATAAACCGTACCGAACACATATATGCATAACGGGTAACCAGATGAGTCATATACATGTTCCAATAGTTATTATGCTTAAAATATGTTGTGACATCAGTAGGATATCAACAGTTATGCCCTAAATGTATTTTAGACCAATTTAAGTCCTGAAAGGGTATTTTGGTCATTTTAAAATTTATAAAAGAGGTTTAAACATAAACTGAGGTTCTGGTCTAAAACATTCTATAAAAATATTTATTTTATGTTGTTATATCAGCAAGATATCATACATATGTGTGTTTAATCATTTATGGCCAAACTATGCACCGTAGGGGCATTTTGGTCATTTCCCATATGCTTTTAAGGTTAAATTTGGAAATCTGAGTTCAAGACTTATACTTACTGTTAAAGTATAAAAATTTATTTTTAAAATCAGTAGGTAACAAGTCTTAGGTGCTAAATATGGTTTTAAACCATACTATGCGCCTAATTCGCATAAAAGTCGGTATTTGACGATATTTGATATGTTTAAGGAAATCTGAGATTTTGATAAGTCTCAACTGCTTAAAATATTTTATTTAACATATAAAGTCAGTAGAAAAAGGCTTGACATGTAAATGATGTGTAAAACTCATTTTATTAGCGAAAAGGGCATTATCGTCAATTACCGAGTCCATGCCAGAACTCTATGATATGGTCAGTATAAAATTTGGAAAAATTTTTCAAAAATCCCTAAATATTATATCATAACAGTGGATAGTAAGTTTGGTGCCAAAAATTGGGTTCAAATATGATTTATGCTGAAAATGCATCTTAATTAACAAAAAGTTATATTTTACGATATGTTGCATAACTTTAATTTGAGACCATAAACTGATGTCAAATTTTTATGACATACTTATATATCAGTAATAAAACTTTTTGTCCTCTCACATTTTCAAAAATCTCGTTTTAATAACAAAAGGGCAGATTGGTCAATTTTAAGCAAATAACGGAACATGCATGCAATCTCTGATTTCTAAAGGACCATGTAGTATAACTTCAGAGAGTTATACTAACGTATAATATGGTCACAAAGGAATCCTAAGGCATAGCTAAACTAAGCTAAATCGGGTCAGAACTAAAAGTCAAAGCAAAAGTCTACTTTTGCGACTTTCGGTTGCGAACCGATCCTAAACTCAGAATTGTCGGGTTGAACATGCCTAAACATGTTCTTATGTTATTTACCAAGTTGTTTAAGTGACAAAATATAATTTATAGCTTCTACATTATCAGTTATGATTTATTTTGCAAAAACTGACTCGTTTGACTTTTCTGTTAAGTAGTTTGACTCGACAATTGACCAAGTAAATGTGATAATTAGGAGGTGCCCCTTTAAGGGTTTAATACCTACATAATTACCAACACAAAGTAACTTTCAATTCGAATAATGGCTGGACCGTTAGTGATTAATCATAAAGTCAAAGTGTAATTACGATATCTTTGACTTTCGGTCATTAAACTAATAAAAGCTTAACTATGGAAGCTAAGAACACTTACAATGGTCCTTAGCACGAAAATTTAAACTATGAGAGCTTCCTTATGAACTAGGATGCTCCAGAGAATTCAGCTAGATAGTTTGCTTTGAAAATTTCTTTGAAGTGTGCAAGAACAAGTGAAGATTTGAGGCCCCTTTTATAGGAGAATTGAGCAAGCTAGGATCAATCTAAGTGTCCTAGGTAATTTATGATGCTCCCATATGTCCTAGTGGTATTTAAAAACCACTAACTTGCTGCTGTTTACGCCCCAGAATTGCAGAGGATCTCATGGAGATTTCAGGTTGCATGCTGGCAGCTGCCAGTCTTTTGCTGAAAACTGGTCTCCGTCGCGCCACGCGGGGCAGCGGGTTTCAAAAGTTGTTTTGTTTGTTTGCACGATCAGTCCCTGCACATCCTAAACGTGAATAACTGACTTTTACAGCATGCATGGTCAACATAATCAGGTCCGGGATGTCTCTAGGGAGTGGGAACATGCATTCATAAGTTTTGGATGCTTTGAAAATGTCTCTCAATTGAAGAATTACCATATTTACACTTTTGACCCTTTTTTTGGAAATTTCAATTTACATCACAATATTGAACCGGGTTTTTATGAAATCTTTATCAGATATTCATGAGGGTATATTAACACATTACAAAGCTTTGGGAACGTTAAAAGGTCACTCAGAGGTAAGAATTAACATGTTGACACCTTTAACCCCTGTGTTTCGTAACTTTTGATTTTTAAGTGCAGGCGGCTTCTTGTGTCCGTCAATTTATTCAAGAAAAATTATGAATATCTTATGAGGTCAATCAGAGGCACAAGTTTGGCATGTTGACACTTTTGGTCCTTCTATTTACATCTTTACACTGTTTGACAGTTTTAGTCCCTCAAGTTATCTTTTATCACGATCAGGGTTTATGACACGTGTCACCACTGTATTGGACATGATTTTTGCGAGGTGTTACAATCCGATAGGTTTTGTCTTATAATGAAACACGTAAGTTTTATGGATTTTTAAGAAAAACGGGTAATATGGTTTGAGAGCTCGATTTCGCGTAAGTAAAACAAGAGTCATAAATAAAAATTCATGTCGTTAATATACCAAATCCTCGCGTTGACTGAGTTGACCGGTTGACTGGGTTTGGCCCGAAACCACATTTGACCGTTGACCCGAACCGAACCATGACCCGAAACTGAATCTGACGTCTTTGACCAAATTTGACCGAACCCGAAACTTGACCCGAAAAAAAAAACCTGAACATGAATCTGAGAAGAGTACTCCGCTGACTTGTTGACTGAACCAAGATGTTGACTGACCCGAACCTGTTGAACCGTACCCGAACCCGTTGAACTGTACCTAAACCCGTTGAACCGTACCTGAACCGCGGCTGACCCGAAAACCTGAAATCTGACCCGAGACTCCCGAAATATGACCCGAGACTCCCGAACTGAACATAATTAGATCCTGTTGAACCGAACCAACATAACCACCACTGCCGTTGCTGGCGTAGCTTCGGCGCTGGCCGGCTGTCATCGTTAACTTCACATCATCATCGTCATCGTCATCTTAAGTCATCATCATCGAATTCAGAAATAAAAGAAAACAGTGGGGAGGGGGGATTTACCAAAAAATTCGTCAGGAAGAATAAACACCACCGCCGCCTGTCTCCTCTGCCGCAGACATCACCACCACTGCCGTCGTTCGTCAGCGCGGCTCTGACGTCCACCACCGACTCATCACTCGAACCACCACCATCACCGGAGAATAATTTCTGACCCGCGACTGCCGTAATGGTCGCCGGCTGTCTTCGATCATCATCGTCTGACTTCATCAGCTTCCATACCTGTCGTCGCCGGACTTCATGGGAGAAAGAGACGAGCAGTGAGGGAGACGGTTGTGGATATGTGTTAGCTTAGACCATGTGTAGTGGTAAATTGTTATAATGCCCCCACCATGGGGTATTATTCGACACGTGTCATCCTAGTCAGCATGGGGCATTATAGCATAAAGTGGTGTAGTGGGGCATTATTCCAATAACGCCCATATTATATTTAATGGAAAAAAAAACATCAAATGGATGTCAGGTTGAAAAGTGAAGGTCAGACCACATCTCAAAAGTCATTGGTGGACCATGTGATTGTCAGAGACCACATCTCAAAAAAAAAAAAAAAAAATGGTTGGAAGCCTCCCATTGGCTAGTCAACCCCCACCATGTGCATGTTAAGCGTTTTATTTAAAACGTCGGCTTCAATTTTTTGCGAAAATAACGCCCGGTAACGCCGGGTGTAGTGGGGGGAGGGGCGTTTTGGGGCGTTTTTTTCAATTTTTTTTTAAAATCACGCCCCACTACGGGTGGTCTTAGAGATAGGGATTGAAAATGAAGATGATGGAAAGATAAGGTTCTTCAAGTGGGTTTTTAGGATATGCAAAGAAAAGAAAGGTAGTAGGAGGGAAAACAAATGTATGCAGCTGATGATATTTGGAGAGGGGTTTTCAAAATATGAGGAGTGGATAAGGTTAGTGACTATAAATACTTAGGGTTTTGTTCAAGTGGGCTTGGGCCCAAGGCCCACAAGCCCACTTCCCGTGTTTCAAGTGGCCCGTCTGCACCCACAAACCCGTCTTCACACCCGAGCTCCACGGAACGTCGTAAATTATTGTTTTAAGATTAAAAGACGTAAAATAGTGTCGGTAGTCACGTTTGACACGTTCGTTCGTCGGTTACGTTAAAAATCGCGTAAAATGCCTCATTTGTCATTTTAATCCGTTTTTCGATCCGGTTCTGACTGCGGTTATATAAATTTAATTAAGAAGCTAAATATATCGTAAAATTTCAATTCTGAAGGTAATATGCGTGTCTGATGCTTCCGTTTCTTTGCCGGTGCGTTCCTTCAGTGGCGTTTTTCGTTCGCGTTTGCGCTTCGTGACGTTTGAAAGCACGATAAATTCACAAAACTAAATTCATGTGTATAAAATATACTTATAAAATTCGTATTTGTTGGCATTTTCAGTACTTTGTTCAGTTTTAGTTCGTTATCATTTAATATTCAGCAGATTTCATGCAGGTCGTCATACGTGTACTGTAAAGTCGAATAGATGTTCCTAGACACTCCAAAGGCCTAATTAATTTAATTTACGTCCTAAAACACTACTATAATCATTTTAATGTTTATTTTTCACATAATTAAAAGGCGTAAATTACCAGTTTTCACACTCCAACTGGTAACTTTTGGTAGATCAGTATCGTCAACATCATCATCATCTTCTGCTGGAAATTTTCTTTTCAATCTTCTTATTACTATTTGAGTCCTTTCACAATCGTAGGCTACTGGAATCCCACGGGCCAGAATATCCCTCTGAATGGCTTCATCCATACTAAGTATGGCCTTGATTGTCTTGAGTTTCACCCTTCTCCTTTCAGAGAACTTTAGGACGAAACGTCCCTCTGACCTCTCAAACCTCCATGTAATAACTTGATCAATTTTTTTAAAGTTGTATGGCGTTTTAGACAATGTGTGGCGTGTTTAGTGAATGTGTGGAATGGTAAGCTTTGTTTACCTGTTCTACTTATATAGTGACCTTTTTTTAGCGAGCTAGATATATGTTTTTGGCGCTAAAAACATTAGTAATATTTTGATGTGTATTTTGTGTATCATTGGTCATGCCATGTAGGATGCAGGGCTATAATGTGACAGATGATTATGGCATTTTGAAAAGATGTTAGGATCTGAGTTTGGTTTTGATTGTGTTTTATGTTTGAATTAAGATGAACAATGAATGAGTACTGCAGCAGAATATAAATGGAAACAAACTTTTCACAATCAAACAGGAGATTTGCTTTCAACACACATTTTCAACAATGAACTGAATGATTGAATTTATTTCATCAACGATTACAATTGCATGTATGCAACAAACTCCCCCTCAGCCTGAGCTCACAGTGATTTGTTCGTACAGGAAGAAAGATGGTGAAGAGCGAATAGAACAGTACAGGGTACTGTTCTATTTATAGGCACGGACAAACCACTGAGGCATCTTTGCTGACGTCACCATGAAAGTGACATCTAACCTCCTAACAAACTCTAACATCTGATCTATACAAGTACTGCTATGCTAAAAACTGTTATTACAATACATTACATAAGGACAAACTAACTACTGTTGAATCCTTCCACTGATGTGAACCTAGCAGCACTTGATATATCCAGCAGTGCTTGACCCATAGCAGCAGATTGAACAGCAGGGCTTTAGTCTTCATTAGTCTTTGACTTGATCAGCAGTTGTACCGATCAGTGAATTGGAGGTCATCAGATGTTGAAATCACTTTCAAGGGGAGAGACTTGATTACATAACATCTGCTTATTCTGGATCCATTGCTCTGATCCAGTTTTGGCTTTAATTATTTGTTCCTCTGATAGGGTTCAATCCTAACAATCTCCCCCTGGAACAGATAATGCCAAAACTCTTCATTATTGGTAGATCTTTATTACCTCATCAACAGTTCCCTTATTTTCCCTTTGAGTTGTAACTCAAAGGCTAAGGAATCTGTGTTATCTTCATCCCTGCATAGTGGAAAATCAAGGAGATCCTGCAAATCTTCAAGACTTAGGCCAAGTGCTTGTTCCCTTGTTATTTTCTTCACTTCTCCACTAGACTTGATCACTGTCAGTACATGGGTCTGTTTGTCAGTTATCCACTTTAGTACTTTTGAGTCTGGTGGGTTTCTTGGGAGATTTTTATTAGATGAGGAGTTTGGTGATGCTGGCCTTGTGATGACTGTCTGAGCAGTGCTTGCAGGTTGATTTAGGCCAAGAGTTTTAGCTATTATTCTCTTAATGCCCTCTTTTACAAGGTCATCTCCTGCCATTAATCATGCCACTGTTTCAGTATCCAACTGTTATTATTGCCTTCTTTTATAGATGGCAGCACCAGCCGGAGCAGTGGATCTACTGATTTGCAGCTTTGGTGGTCTTGTTGAAACCTCTGCTTCAGGGTAGTCAGGTTTTTGTGGAACTTTAGGATCTTTCTTCCTTAATTCCTCCAACCTTTTCTAGGTGGTCCTGACTTTGTCTTCTCTCCATCTCATCACTTGATTTTTGGACCCATAATCAGCAGCAACTAATTCCTCTTTCATTCTCTTCAGCTCCAATGTTTTGTCAGGCATATTCTTTTTGTACTTTGACCAATCTGGAGGAGTGTGTTTGACCTTATTCTTAATCATTTCTTGAATCCTGGCTGCTTCACTTTGAAGCTCAGGAATGGTCCACTCTTTGTACATATACTTTTCACCCTTGTACTTCTTAAAAGCCATGATATTTTCAATGTAGAGTTTTCTCAGGGTTTCATCTGCTCTTTCTGACACTTGCTTACAAACATTCTTTGCAAACTGCTCCAAGGATCTGACTTGTGTGAGCAGAAATTGATAATGCCATTGAATTTCTTTATCAGTTTTTCCTTGTGAATTTCTTTTAGAAATATCCTCTGCCTGTAGAGCTTTAATTTTCAAGTACACTTCAATGTTGTTAGGCCTAGGATATCCTTCAACTGATGGCAACTTCCTTTTAGCAGGATCATCCTCATATTAGAAGGATTTGATCTCTTCTCTGACAGCAATGAGTTCAAGAGGATATTGGAAACCTGCAGGAGTGATGGCAATGATTGGTTGTTGTACATGAGCTGATGAGAGAGGAATAGGGTTTGGGATATTAACAAGTGAAAGAGATTGTGAGGATGTTGGTGGTGGTGATGGAGAATCATCATCAGGTATAAAATCCTTCTCCTTTTTATTGTAGGAGAGGCTGATGATATTTTGGGTGGATCAGTGGTGGTGATTTGAGTGGTAGAAGGTGGCTGACTAACAGTTGTTGAAACAACTGGTGTTTCAACCACTGTTGTCATTACAACAGATGTTGTAACATCTGATGTCTTCTGCTTTTTAGCAGGAGGTGATGGTGGTGAGGTTGTTTTTGGTGGTGAAGTGATTTTTGGTGGTGGTAAGGCAGTGGTTGTGGTGTGTGTTGAAGAGATGGCAGATGTTTGGCTGGCAATTGTTGAAATTACTGAAGTATCAGCAGTTGTTGATACAGCAGGAGTTACAACAGCTGTTTGGGTTGCAGTTTGAGGTTTGGAGCCTTTAGTAGGTGGTTTGGAGGCATGCTTTGTAGGTCTGGATGGTGTGTGTTTGGGTTGCCTCACTTGTCTCGCGCGCTTCTTCTTTTCATCCTTAGGATTTTCATCATCCATAGGTTCAGAAGGACCCTGTGCATTCAGCTCCATGAAAGCTTTCTTCTCCTGTTCCCACCTGGCTTTATCCTTAACTTGTCCATCCCTTTTTACACTTGCTTCTGCTTCAGCAAGTGAATTTGTGGTGACATCCATCTTCTTACTACCATCTGGCAAAGGGATATTTTTATTCATATTTTCTTTTTTTGGTGCAATATAGAGCCCATCTTCAATTCCCTTCTTCTTCCACTGCTTGATTTTCTCCCCCTTTTTGGCATTATCTGGAGGGGGTTATCAATGAAGAGATCAGTGGGAGGAGCAGTGCCAGTGGTGTTCAATATGTGAGCCTTTATAGCCTTGATGTCAGCTTGGGTATCTTTGAACCTTGACTCCATCATATTTCTCAGCATTTGAACATGTTTTTCATGCTGCTGATCAGCCATATGTCTTTGTTGTTGGAGCAGGGGTTGAAATAGATTCCATAACTCATTTGCAGCAGGTGCTTGAGCTGGAACAGCAGTGGGTTGCACCTTTTGAACTTTCAACAACTGTTGCAGCATTGCTTTGATTTCTTCAACAGAGGTATCCAGTTTGTCAATTCTATCCGTCAATTCTAGGTACTTTAAACCATCACCCAACTTAATGGGATCATCTGATTTCCCACAATCAGTGGTTTGAACAGTGGTTGACTTAGGGAATGTATTCCAATAGTCATCCACTGATGCCCCTTTTTCTTTGGTTCTGGGGACTTCTTCCCTCAACACTTGATAACCTTTTGATGGTACCAGTGGTCAAAACAAACTCACTAGTGGTTGAGGTGCTATAGAAGGAATTGCCTCCAAGGAAGTCTTATTGATGTAACCACTGTCCAAATGCAAACCAGTAGGTTCAGCACTTGTAGTGGCTACTTCACTTGGACTACCATTAAGAGTTACTTGTAACTCAAGGGGTGTAACCTCCTCAGGTCCTGTTGGTGGGTTAGCAATGATTGATACATCAGACCCAGTCACTTGTTGAAGTATGTTCTCATTGATAGGTGAGTGAGAAGGAGTGGTTTGTGCCTGGTTCAGATCAATAGCATCCAACAATAATTTTGTTGGTGGGGGAATTGTGGAGGTGAGGTTGGGAGTAGAAAGAGAATTGGCCCCAGGCATTGGGCTGTGGATGATGGAAGCAAGTGATTCCAGAGCATCATATTGTGGTGTCCCTATTTGTACAACATGTTCTTTTTGAGAAGAAGCAGGAGGAGTTTCAAGCATAGGCTGAGATTTTTCTACCAACTGCTGTGTGGAAGTAGTAGCAGTGGTTTCTTGTGACTTTTGTGCTGTCACTGGCAGTTGCTCTGGTATCTCATCCTCCAGAGTTGCCTTTTTGGTAGGTTTGGGGGGCTTTTGAGATTTCTTTTGTTTTGGCCTTTTGGTGATTTTAGGCGTGGGTTTCAAAGCAGCTGTTTTGCTGCGATGATCACCTTGAGCAATGGGCTCAGCAGCAGATACCTGAGGAGCAGTGGTAGCTGCTAAAGTCTACTCAGGCACCTCTGCTTGTGTTTTGCAAGGTGTTGACATTCTTGTAAAAGTTTCAGCAGTTAAGCTGTTTATTTGAAAAGGTTCACCTTGTTTTATTGTAGAAGCATCATCCTTACCAAATTTCTTTTCAAAATAATAGCTTAGAAATCTTGGAAAAAGTAAGAATGGCTTTTTATCAATATTTTTAACCAAATCATTAAAGATTTCCTGGGAGTAATTTAAATTTTCATCTTGAAGAATAGCATATCCCAGGTTTTGAATCTTTAATGGTATCTCATTAAAAGAAGTGGTTTTGTTTGAAACACACATAAGCAGAGTGTGGAACAAAAATCTTGTTGCAGGTGGAAAATTACCTTTTTGTAAGGTATCCTTTTTTATTTGTTCTGCATAACCCCTTTCAAGGAAATCAGTTTTTAACTCATTTTTGGGAAAAGAAGTTTTACCTTGCTGATCATTGAGTTCAAAGACCTCCGAGATGGATTGTGGTGTGATTTTGACAGCTTTACCCATTAGAGAAGAGTTAATGGCTATGACATCTTCTCCTTGTTTTTCAAGAGTAGTATTTTTCCAAAACTCTCTCTGGGTTTGCAGATAAATTGGAGCATCTGCTGTTAACAAAGTTTTGTATTTTGATGCAGACATGATGTCAATGATGGAGTCGAATGTATCGGTGGTGCCTGGTTTTGTCAGAGACCCAGATAATTGTGAGGTGATTTGTATGGTATTTCGATGGGTGTAGCCTTTTGAACGGACTTTTTACGAGAAGATTTTGAAGTGGATTTTGCGGATGACTTTGATTTTGTCATTTTGGAGAAGACGATTGATGAAGGTTTTGAAGGAATTGAGAGAGGGAAATGAAAACTGTTTTGAGAAAGGAATTTTTGTGAATTCGATTCGACAGTAAAACCTTGTTTAGGTTTTGAAAAGGGTTTTATAAAGGAAAAGGTGAATGCTGACGTGGCAGCGGTTACAAAAGATCTGACCGCTATGTACTGTCCACGTGCCAATCCCTGATGAGATGAAGGACAAGTGTTTTTATGAAGACCACTGATGGAACAAGACTAGTGGTTGTAATGGTAAAAATGAAAGCAGTGGGTGATTTTTACTATCAGTGGATAGCACATCAGTGGATAAAACACTGATTTTAAAGATTAGTGCTTATCAAGAAAATGAGAGAACAGGGGTTGACTTTCAGCAGTGGACAGAGTTTTTTAGTAGAACAGACTTTTGAACAAAGCAGTGGTTATGGTAGACTTTTAAGGATTTAATGAAGAATTCATTTTTAGCTATTTTTAAGGATGGATTTTTGATTTTCTGAAAACATTTTAATGCTTTTATTCATAGAAAAACAGGATTTTGCCTGTTATTCCATGTTTAGCATACCAATCCTAGAGATCAAGCTTTCAAAGGTGGATGTGTCTAATGCTTTGGTTAGCACATCTGCCAGCTGATCCTTAGTTGGAACATGGTGCAGAGAAATCAAACATTTTTCATAGCAATCCCTCACAAAGTGATGTCTGATGTCAATGTGCTTGGTGGTTGAGTGGGAAACTGGATTTTTGATGATATTTTCTGCTGCCTAACTATCCAACATGAGTGGTGTCTTTAAGGCAGTGATACCAAAATCCAGCAACTGATTTTGAAGCCAAAGCAGTTGGACTGTACAGCTTGCAGCAGCTATATACTCTGCCTCAGCAGTGGATGTGGAAACAGTTGCTTGCTTTTTGCTTTGCCAAGACACTAAACAACTGCCTAGGAATTGGCACCCTCCTGAAGTGGACTTCCTTGTCTTGTCACATCCAGCAAAGTCACTATCTGAGAAACCTGAAAGCTCAATTTTACCATCAGCTGGATACCAGATACCAAGTGTGGGAGCACCTTTTAGGTATCTGAATATCCTTTTTACAGCAATAAGGTTTGACTTTCTAGGGGCTGATTGGGATCTTGCACAAACACATGTTGCAAACATGATGTCTAGCCTAGATGCAGTTAGGTACAATAAAGACCCAATCATGCTTCTATATAAAGTTTGATCAACTAAATCATCCTTCTCATCAGACATGACTACTTTATTGGTTG
Source organism: Helianthus tuberosus (assembly GCA_030545235.1). Classification (NCBI taxonomy): domain Eukaryota; kingdom Viridiplantae; phylum Streptophyta; class Magnoliopsida; order Asterales; family Asteraceae; genus Helianthus; species Helianthus tuberosus. The sequence continues at coordinate 388,466 of CM060352.1, read as the reverse complement.
CAATGGGTGTACTACATGGCTTACAATCATTCATCTCAAATTTCTTTAAAAGTTCTTTGGCATATTTGCCTTGATGGATAAAAGTACCATTTTGCAGTTGCATTACTTGGAGACCAAGAAAGCACTGGAGTTCACCCATTGCACTCATTTCAAACTCAGCTGTCATGAGTTGCCTAAACTCTTCACACATTTTATTACATGTTCTTCCAAAGATGATGTCATCCACATAAATCTGGACAATCAACAAATCCTTTCCTCTCCATTTTAGAAACAATGTTTTGTCTATCTTACCTCTTGTGAAACCAATGGAAATTAGAAAGGTGGAAAGAGTTTCATACCAGGCCCTTGGTGCTTGTTTCAGGCCATACAAGGCTTTATTCAGCTTGTAGACATGATCTGGATTAAATGGATCCTCAAAGCCTGGAGGTTAACAAACATAAACCTCCTCTTGAATCTTACCATAGAGGAATGCACATTTGATATCCATTTGGTACACCTTGATGTTGTGGTTAACAACAAAGGCCAAAAATAATCTGATAGCTTCAAGTCTTGCTACAGGGGCAAATGTTTCATCATAGTCAATGCCCTTTTCTTGTCGGAACCCTTGAACCACGAGCCTGGCTTTATTCTTGACAACAATACCCCTTTCATCAATTTTATTTTTGAAGACCCATTTTGTGCCAATAGGACTTACAACCTCTGGCAATGGTATAAGCTCCCAAACTTGTTGTCTTCTAAACTGTTGGAGCTCCTCTTGCATGGCCTCTACCCAGTTGTTGTCTTTTAGTGCCTCTTGGTACTTGACTGACTGATGGAGAGATAGAAAACCAGCAAAAAGACAAATGTTTTGGGATTGACTTCTTGTGAGCACCGCTTCATTGATGTTGCCAATGATTTGGTCTGGTGGATGAGATTTCAAGAAGATAAGATCTCCTTGGTATGGAACAATGGCATTGAGTGGGGATGGCTGCAGATGTGAATCATCTGAGCTAACCACTGCTGGTGACTTTGATGATCCAGCAGTGGCTTCAAAAGGTGGTGGAATAGGAGGTAATGGAGTGGACACATGCTGACTTTGATCCACTGTTTGAGGACTTTTGTCAACAGTGTTTGATGATGTGGAAGCATGGGTTAATGGGCTACTTTGATCAACAACTGTTGAGGTAGCAGTGGATGAGCTTTGACAACTGTTTTGAACATCTGCTGCTCTTCCGATTGTGACAGACTTTTGTTGAGGAATGATGATCTCATACCCATAGTCTGGTGATGAATCCTCTGATGGACCTGCACTGTTAGTCTTGAGAGCAGTATTTTCAAAAGTGAATTTATAAAGATCAAACAAATCTGCAGGGTTTGCTGGGATTTTCATTGATGAAAGTTCATTGAACTTTACATTCAAAGTCTCTTCCACTGTTCTGGTCCTTGTGTTAAACACTTTGTAGGCCTTAGTAGTGGTTGAGTATCCCAGATGATAACCATAATCAATTTTGGCTGCAAACTTTGAGATGAAATCTTTTAGGTTTAAAATGAAGCATGGGCAGCCAAAAACCTTGAAATATGAAATTAATGGCTTTATTTTATACAGCAGTTCATAGGCAGTCTTTTGATGTCTGGGGTTGATTAAAACTCTGTTTTGGACATAGCAAGCTGTGTTTACTGCCTCTGCCCAAAAAGTTAATGGCAAACCTGAATCAGCAAGCATGGTTCTGGCAGCCTCAATCAAAGTTCTGTTCTTTCTTTCCATAACCCCATTTTGTTTTGGTATTCTTGGAATGCTGTATTGCCTCACAATTCCTTTTGACACACATAAATCATCTAACTCCTTGTTCCTGAACTCTGTGCCATTGTCACTTCTTAAGATTTTTACTGGAAGGTCAAACTGCTTTTCAACCTGTTTCATAAAGTCTTGCAGAATGCCTGCAGTCTCATCTTTTGAGTGTAAAAAGTAAGTCCATGTAAACCTAGAAAAGTCATCAAAAATAACCAAACAATACCTCTTTTTCTTAAGACTCATGACTTTAACTGGCCAAACAAATCCATATGAATCATTTGCAAAAATTTGGTTGTTTTGGACTCATCAATGGATTTGTAGGAGCTTTTATGTTGTTTTCCTTTTAGGCAGGAAACACAATGCTCAGGACAGGGGAACAGTTTTTGAGGTAAACCTCTTACTAACCCCTGTTTTGAAATGGCAGTGATTGTCTTGAGATTTGTGTGCCTCAATCTCCTGTGCCATAATTCTGTCTCTTTGTTTGATGCGGCTGAGAACAGACAGGCATCAGTTCTGGGGCTCTCTTTTGACATATCTACCACATAAACATTGCCACTTCTTTGAGCAACAAGTTTGGTTTTTCCAGTTTTTATTATTGCTTCCATCTTTTCAACCATTTCTGGTCCAACAATCCTACAACACTCCTTTGTGAAGAATGATCTATACCCCTTATCACTCATTTGTGAGACACTCAGGAGGTTGAATTTTAGATTGTCTATCAGATTGACATTTTCAAATTTTACATTACCAGACTGTACTGTACCAGATCCCAGAACTTTCCCTTTACTATTATTACCAAAGGATATATCACCCCCTCCATGGATTTTAAAAATATTTGAGAAGGGCTTTACATCCTGTCATGTGCCTGGAGCCTCCACTATCTACATACCAAAGGCTATCTATGCATGCAGAAGCTCCTTGCACATGAAGTAAAAGGATTAGTTCATTAGGGTCTCCAAAGCCAATAAGGCTTTGGATGGGGTCTCAACAGTGTCTGGGATGAGTTCAGATGGATGGGCAGTGGTTAGGTCAGGGGTTTGGACAGTTTTAGGACTATTTTTCTCTAACCACTGTTGGGGTTCTTGACCAATCACCTGCTGATAACCAAAAGGATGCCTGTTCACTCTTGGTTTAGAGGGCCTTTTGTAGGCCTCATAAACATGTGGGATCCTTTGATATGGTGGTTGTCCCTTGCCTCTTCTGTATTGGTTGGCAGGGGGTGCATCAGTCACTTGAACATCTCTTTGGACAGATGTTTGCTTCAGCTGTTTTGTAACAGCTATTTGGACTGGCACAAACAGTGGTTGATTCTTGGTGAATTTGATAGATGATGTTGATGGACTCAAGGATGTTTTAGCAGTGTACTCATTCTTTTTCACATCAAAGTTCTTGAGATACACACATTCTTGAGTTTTGTGGTTATTTTTACCATAGATGGTGCAGCTTTCAGCAGGTACAATGATACTTGTTTTGTTTAGATCATATGCTTTTAGATGAAAACAGTCTTTTGTTAGATGATTCCTCTTTTCACAAAAATCATAAAACAGGTTTTTGATCTTTTCTCTTTTCTTCCTTTTCTCAGACTCCTTAGCAACAGAGTTTTGAACCACTGTTGGATGTCTTTGATAGGAATGACCTTTGCTTTTGGAGTTGTGACACCATCAGTGGTTGTGAAATCCATGGGTTTGAAATTTTCAAGAATGTCACACTCATCAGACCATGTGGGTTTAAATTGGTATTTCTCAATTTCCTCAAAAGTTGAGGACCCCACAGATGATCTTTCTAGAGTGATTTTGTTACCAAGTTTGTCAGTAATCTTTACTTCTTGGCCATTCTTGTTGGTTGGTATTATTTCAGTTGAACCAGCTTGTTGACAGCAGTGTTTTCAAGATCATCATATTTTCTATATCCTATACCAAACTTGACATTGCTTTCAAGTTGTTTCTCAAGCATAGCCTCATAACCTTTGCAAGATTCCACCCATCTTTCACAAGTGATCTGGGTGGATTCCAACTCCTTTTTGCAAACTTGGTATTTTTCTACCATAGTTTGGAAATGGTTCTTGGTTATGCTTTGCTCTTCTTTGAGACTGCTGATTTCTTTGTCTTTTTAAGCCAATTTGTTTTTAAGTTCTTTTAATGACTTTTCAAATTTGACTTCATCAGTTAAGACTTTATCCCTAAGGTTTTCGTTTACCTCTTTAATGCTAGCAAATGCAATAATGCATTTGTCTGAATACAATTTTTCAAGAACTTGAGGTGATACCTTAGCAGCAGCCATCATGGCACAATCACATTGATGATCACCTTTTTCATCAGCTCTAACTTCTTTCTCACCTGCTTTCTTCTCTTCCTCTTCTTCTTTGTCTTCTTTGGACCAGGGGTCAGACAGTGGTTCAATCAGGGTTTCTGAATTTTCTCCCAGCAGTAGTTCACCAGCAACTGCAGTAACCACTGCTTCAGCCACTTCATCCACTATTTCAGCACTTAGCTGTTCACCTTCAGTTTCTACCCCTTCTGGTATTAACTCTAATACCATCAAACAAAATTCATCATTAAGAGTATCATTAGAAGCATAGAGTGCAAAATTTTCATCACCAAGCTCACCAGGCATGCTGCTCCAGTCAATAAAGCCTTGGGTGAAAAAGCTTTGCTGATCTGGTTGTACCACTGTTGGAGCAGCTTGCTGAGGTGCAACAGGTTGCACTTGTGCCTGAGGGACAGGGGCTTGAACATACTGAATTTGTGGAACAGTGGTTTGAACATAATGCACAGGCACAGGGGTTGCAGCATAGTGAGCAGTGTTAACATGTGCTGCAGGGGTATATTGGGTATAGTGCACAGTGCTTTGATGTTGTGGTCTAGGGTTTGAGCTAGGATGAGTTATTATTGGACCAGTGGTTTGACTCCTGCATTCCCTAGCAAAATAACCTAGCCTATTGCACTTGTAACACTTCAGTTTTGATTTATCCAACCCCACTCTTAAATTCCCATGTAACCCTGGGAATTTTCTCCCTGTTCTTTTATAGAATTTGCTTGTTCTTACACTAAGCTAAGCCAATTGATGCAAAATGTCCATCTCTTCTAAGTCAGTGGGATCAAAGTGTTGCAAATCATTTAGTTCAAAACACAAGTTATCTGACATCTGGTTTTCACAATTTGCAGTAAAAGCATAATTTGCAGAGCGAGAATCAGAGTTGTTAAAATTTCCACCAGCAGTTATATCAATAAAGTGATCATAACTCTGATCCTTACTACTGCTACCAGATTCTTCCTGACCAAAAAGAGTTGTGCTGCCAAATGAATAGTCATCAGCAACTTTGCCAGACTCTTGCAACTTCTTTTTCTGGTTTAACTCCCTTTCATAGGTCAGAAGTCTACCATGAAGTTGGGTCAGGGTCAGATCTTTGAACTCAGCTGAATTTCTAGTTACAAAAGCAATTGTATCCCATTTTTTAGGTAGTGATCTAAGAAACCTGCTATTTTGTGTTGAGTTAGGAAATGTAACTTTAACAAGTCTTAGCTCACTAATGAGACACCTAAATGGCTCAAACTGCTGGGTCAATGATTCACCCTTAATGTGACAAAAGGTTTCATACTGCTGATTCAGAATTTCCCTATTATTTTCAATAACTTCTTCCGTTCCCCCAAACTGTTCCTTCTGTGCATCCCATAGCTCTTTGGCACTGTTACAATGTAACAGCCCAGCATAGATTTCATTGGGTAATGCAGATGCAATGATGCTAAATGCTTTGGCATCGAGTTTGAACTTTTGGAAATCAGTTTCAGTATAATTTTCAGGTTTTTAAGGTTTGAACTTCTTTGTATCCTCAGCACTTGGCACCATGGGAACGTGTGGTCCAAAAACAACAGATCTCCAACATCCAGTATTCTGTTGAGCAAGGATGTGACCCATCCTTCTCTCCCAGATGTTGTATTCATTACATTTAAGCATGGGTGGTTTGAAAAGAGTGCCCCAGCTCTGATACCATTTGTTAGGATCTGAGTTTGGTTTTGATTGTGTTTTATGTTTGAATTAAGATGAACAATCAATGAGTAGTGCAGCGGAATATAAATGGAAACAAATTTTCACAATCAAACAGGAGATTTGCTTTCAACACACATTTTAAATAATGAACCAAATGATTGAATTTATTTCATCAACGATTACAATTGCATGTATGCAACAAACTCCCCCTCAGCCTGAGCTCACAGTGATTTGTTCGTACAGGAAGAAAGATGGTGAAGAGCTAATAGAACAGTACAGGGTACTGTTCTATTTATAGGCACGGACAAACCACTGAGGCATCTTTGCTGACGTCACCATGAAAGTGACATCTAACCTCCTAATAAACTCTAACATCTGATCTATACAAGTATTGCTATGCTAACAACTGTTATTACAATACATTACATAAAGACAAACTAACTACTGCTGAATCCTTCCACTGATGTCCAGCAGCACTTGATATATCCAGCAGTGCTTGACCTATAGCAGCAGATTGAACAGCAGGGCTTTAGTCTTCATTAGTCTTTGACTTGATCAGCAGTTTTAGGTCAGCAGTTGTACCGATCAATGAATTGGAGGTCATCAGATGTTGAAATAACTTTCAAGTGGAGAGACTTGATTACATAACATCTGCTTATTCTAGATCCACTGCTCTGATCTAGTTTTGGCTTTAATTATCTGTTCCTCTGATAGGGTTCAATCCCAACAAAAGATAAATAAACTCAATTACGATGGCGTGGCTTTTAATATAATAAATGTTAGTAATAAAGTTTCCGTCGTTTTAGTTACTGTTTGTAGTTACTGTTTGTTCAGCTTCATCTGTTAAGGCTGTACCTGAGATTCCAGGATCCGGCGAGTTTGACGGAGCTTTGGTGCCGAGATAACCGGTTCGGTGATAAGAAATGAGTAGAAGTAGAATCGACACCGAACAAGTCAATTTAATCTGGTTTCTATTGATAATTCAAAGTTACATACCCGTGAAACCAGTTGGACAGCATCTCCCCTCAGGGAACCAAAAGCTTGTCCAAACAAGATCATAACACCCATATATATAGGCATAGTGCCATCGTACGAACCCACATAGGGTGCCTTCGTACGAACCGGGTGAGATCTTCTGCATCCGTACGAACCGACCAAAGTGTTCGTTCGTACGAAGGGACTCCCTTTGTACGAAGGTACTATTACATCACAATACCTTTCAGTTCGTACTAGATTTCACACTATTCTATACAATATTCAACACACGCTCTATCTAGCCTATTCGCATAGTGTCGGACATACAATATACGCACCAACAGTAACACGTCCCATTTTTCCAGGGTTTGCCGTTTTGTATTTAATGTCGTTTAGATAAAGATGGCACATTGTTTTATACATTGTTTTTGTAACATTTGTGCTCTTGTAAACAATGTACGATGTAAAACACTATCAATTATCAATAAAATGATGTGTTTTGGTTTCAATGTTGGTTTATTTGTGTATGATAATTTCACGATTTAATTCTAGTTCGATTTCAAGCTTTAAATCACTTTCTGGAAAGTTATACGCAAACTGTTACGTAAACATGATCAGTTTAATGCAACAAACACTCCAGGATAGTGAGATACGCTGAACATACCTTAAATAACCTTTACATAACATAGAAATAAGTTTTGAAGGGTTTGGTGTGTCAAAAACAAGTTTATTCGCTCACAGGGACTATTTGCGACAAACTGCGAAGGTCTGCCGATTAGTATAGTAACGTACACCCCGGAACAAGATCATAAACTAAACATACCCTAAATATCATTTACATAGCTTAGAAATAATCTTTGAAGGGTTCGGTATGCGAAAAATACGCTTATTTGATCCAGGGACTAAAAGCGTCAAAAAGTGCATAAGTTTGCATTTACACGCATATCTTACGTTCTGGCCATGTCCGGACATCCAAAATTTTTTTAATCATTAAAATATTTTATTTTAGTGATTGGAATGCAAAAATACCATTCGTCGCGTAATTTGGATCGTTTTCACGTCCGTTCGAGTTTCGGCGTAATTAACCAAATAACGCGACCGTAAGACCAAACGAACCAACATCCGAGATATTTTCAAGCAGGTTTCAAGTTCCCTATGCTTTAACATCCTTGTAGAGCCTTGAAAATGGGTTAATGGGGTTTAAACGCGTAAAAAATGGCTTAAAGAGTGTGTAGGGACCAAAACTGACATTTTTTAAACTTTGTGCACAGTAGCGCCACGCGACGGGTACCCCCTTCCTCTCTGGCATGACGCGACGGCATGATTTTGGCTGAATTTTTGTTTGCTGCATCAACAACTATGTGGCAGCCCCTAAAATCAAGTTTTTATGACTAATCACTTGAATTTGCCACCATTTCTTCTGCAATTGACACTTGTTAAGACCCTCCTAAGATCATGACAACACATAGGACACTTGTAATGATCTTGAGGCTTCAATTCAACTATAAAAACCCCTCAAACCTGCCCATTTCATTGCTCATCATCCTCTTTCTTTCTCTAACACTCAAGAGGAGCTTGCTACCTTCTTAGGAGAGCTCCCAACTGAGTTTTCTAGTTTAATCTTTCAGCCATTAGAGCTTTGTAAGTATTCTTTCATGGCTTATTCTTTATTTTCAGCCATTAACAAGCTGAAATTCAAACAGTTTGACTACCGTTTGACGTTCGGTTTTGACCACGAATTGGTCAAGTCAAAGTTCAATTGAACTTTGCAACGTGAGCGTAAACACGATGGTTATAATCCCTTGCGATATACCTACTGATTACCACGTTGATTAGTCGAAGTGACGAGTCAAAGTTTCGGTCAAAATGCTCGATTATGTGCATTTTGCGACGAAACTATTTTTGGGTATCAAAACACTTTGTTTTGATATCAATACAGTTTTCTAACTTAGTTAAACATGTTAAATTAGTTAAACATGTTTTAACATGTTTAACTCGTCACTTTTAGTCTAGTGCTTATATAGGGTAGTAAGTCAAGCGGTCTTAACAACCGCTTAGACTTTCGAACCCGACCCGTTTGGTCGATCATTAGGATCCGACCAAACATATTTTGTGACCGTAGTTGTATAGGGAATAACCTTCCGAGGTTATACCTTATGGTCACTTTGTTTAATTAGTTGTTATGATAGGTAGTTTATATGCCTTAGGAAAATGACCAAAATGCCCTTTTCATGCATAATTTGAATTTAAGCCTATGAAACCAACTTTTTGACACTTAAACTGATTATGCAATGTTATTAAACATGTTAGGCCATATAATACTTGGCATAGGGCTAGTTAGACCATCCGAATGCGCATTTGCGCAAATGACGCGTTGAAGTAGCGTAGACTACCTTAACGGGTCATAACGGGTCATAATCACTTAGGATAGGTTCCGAATCAGAATGTAGGCTTTGTTAAACCATATCACATGAGTTCTAATACTCATTTGGTTTACGAGACCTCATTCTACCCGATCTTCCGATTTAGGTGCCGATTTATTAACATAGTGATCCGATTACTAGGTGCCACTTGAATTTCCTTGATTTGCCCGAGCTTGTTTAGTTCACTTTAATCGAGGATACTTTGCAATCTCAACTGAGTACATAGTTTTCCCGTGTTTTACTTCTTTCAATTGTTTTGGGGTGATTCATATGTGCTAAACGATTTCAATGTTTTCAAAAATGAATACTATGGTTTATATTAAACACAATGATTTCGTTAATGTGAACGAACTTGTTGGGACGTTAATACATAACGAATGACATTCATTAACAATGATCGAGCCGACCAGTAGTATGTTATGGTACCATAGGATCTGACAAATCCCGTTATCGGACTATCGCCATGGTTATGTATGGGGGTAATGTGGGTAACAACTGAACCTGATGAATTGTTAACTTACCCTTTGGTGGTTTGTTAATAAGAGTTAAACGATGGACGAGTCACACAGGTTTGAATGTATCCAACGAGACGACCAAAAGTTAGTTTTCACAATTAAAACACGAACGATTTGAATGATGTGAACGATTGGAACGATTTGACGATTGAACAATGGTTTATAAAACGAACGAGTTAAACGATTTGAACAATTTGTAACACGAACGATTAAGAACGAGTACAATTGAACGATTGGTTTTTGGTAAGTGATTAGATAACGAGACGGGTGTAACATGATAAAAGCATGGTAGATATGCCGCTGGTACTTCTTATATATAAGTGCTTTTATCATATTACATTCCATGGTGTTATTTAGTTCACTGGGACGAACGATTTCAAACAATGTCACGCAACGATGTTTACTAAAGGATATAAACCATACGAGTTTTATTATGAGAACGATTTACAATTTGGTTTACAAAAGCAAATGTTTTTGGGTCAAGATTTATGGAAACAAGGTTTTATAAATTATAACCAACTTGTTTTAGTTGGTTAATCATATTGCAATACCAACACTCTTCAAAACGAGGTTTTCAACTATCGGCTCTTGTAGTCGTACGAGGTATTGCAACATGTATACAAGCCATGAATCTGACACACTCACAAAACTTATGTGCTCTCCGGCATTTTTATGCTGACTTTATTTTTACATATGTTTCAGGTGATGATGTTTGATGATGTTGATGATGACTAGGATGCATGCTCACATAGGATCGGACGAGGCCGATATACGATATGTTTGTGTTTCGTTTCTAACATTAAGACAATGTAATAACTTTAATCAATAAAACGAAACTTTTTATCCATGTGTTGTGAAACAATGATTCTGTCGCTCCACTCCCCGACGTTTCCGTCGCGGTTTCGTTGTTTTAACGCGGTCGGGGTGTGACAGAAGAGTTGGTATCAGAGCTCATGGTTATAGGGAATTAGGTTATTAGTAATGCTTTGACCTAGACTATAACCTTCCTAGGACCCTAACGCGAGTTTAGTTGCATTTAGATTCTAAAACAATACCCTCACCTATCTTTAGGTGACAGCCACAACAGGAACACAAATAACAAATCCGTTTTGAAAATCAATCATCTATTCTTAGATGATTTGTTATAATGTTTTGAACCTTCAATGTTTTGAAAATCTCATCAAAATTTGGGTCTTATAATGTGAGCACGTGCAATCTGGAAGGGTGGGTGCCTGTATCCCGAGTTTTCTGTCTAAGGCTAGAGTGTTAGTACAAATCCACATTATCGGACCCGTCACTCTTACCTGGGAACTCTTGGGATGAGTGTCTACTAATAGGCTAAAGCATGTCTTCGCGATACGTTATTATGACCCATTTACTTTGATTAGTCACTGTGTATCGTTTGTTTGTTCGAGGTGACGAACGAACGATCACCTTCCATATGTTTCGTCGATGTTTTCAATACCTCTTTTGCTTATCCAATTGTCGATCTCACTCGTTTCTCATGTTTTCTTGTTCTTTTTAGAATATGCCTCTTAGACGTGATCAAACACAGGATGCTGCACTCGTAGCCCTTGTCGCTCAGCAGATTGTCGCTGTGATTCCACACCTAATTACTCAGATCAATCAAGCAAATAACAATAACAACAATAACAATAACAATACTCAGTGCAGTTTCAAAACATTCAATTAGGCTAAACCACTGAAATTTTCTGGGTCTCAAGGAGCAACTGCGCTCCTACATTGGTTCGAGAGTCTGGAAAGCACCTTTAGACATGTTCAATGTCCGAATGAGCGAAAGGTCGAGTTCGCATCAAGTGTTTTCGAGAAACGTGATCTAACATGGTGGAACGAAGTGATGAGAGATAGGGGTGCCGATGTGGCGTTGGCACAGACTTAGGAAGAGGTTCGGGCTCTCATGATGAGAGAATTCTGCCCCCGACACAAAATAAGGGCGTTGGAAAGGGAATTTGACGATTTGAAACAAGATGGGGGAGAACACCGTGCTTATACGGATCGTTATGAGGAGCTGAGTTTACTGTGTCCTACTATGGTTACCCTGTTGGAGAAAGCAATCGAGAGGTATGTCGATGGTCTGTCCGACCCTGTGCAAGACATTGTCACTAGTAGTAACCCTACCACTGTTCGTCAGGCTATCGAATTGGCTGCAACCCTGACTGAGTCTCAGGTCAGAATGGGTAAATAAACCCAATCAGAATGCTCAGAACCCACCAGCACAAGAAACAATCAGCCACTCAAGACAAGGGGAAAGACAAGAAGAAAGGTGAGTCCTCGAGGAGGTCGAGGAAGCGCAAGGCTTCCCAGAACTTTGCTGTTACTGCACAACCCAATCAGAATGCTCAGAACCCACCAGCACAACCTCCTGCAAAGAAGCTGTATGCTGGTACTGCGCCTTACTGTAATCGGTGCAATGGTCATCATGTGGCTCAGCAAGTATGTAAACAGTGTACATCATGTGGGAAACTTGGCCACACGGCGAATATCTGTCGATCTGTTCCGAATCAAGCTGCTCAGAATCCAGCACAAGCACAGGGAAACGCTGCCAGACCTCCATTCCAACCTGGTTCATGCTATTACTGCGGTGAAATGGGTCACTTCAGAAACAACTGCCCAAGATTGGTGAACGCAAACGCTAATGCTAATCTCGCTCGTGGACGAGCATACAATCTGAATGCTAACGAGGCTCGTGCTGATAATGAAGTTGTTAACGATACGTTCCTTGTTAACCATCAACCTGCATCTGTTCTTTTCGATTTTGGTGCCGATAGAAGTTTTGTATCGTTAGAATTTGAACCTTTACTTGCAATGCCTAAAACTAAACTAAGGAAGCCCTTATCTGTCGAAGTTGCTACTGGTGAACCTCTTGTACTCGATTCTGTCATTCGCGATTGTCAATTGAACCTCGATAACCATCTTTTTCCTATTTACCTCACACCGATGCAACTTGGAAGTTTTGATATTATCATAGGAATGGATTGGTTAACCAAACATCATGCTGAGGTGGTTTGTTTCGATAAGATTGTTCGTATTCCTCTTTTGTCAGGTGAAGTCCTAGAGGTTCGTGGCGAGAAACCCTCAGGTGGTTTGAAACTCATGTCGTATACTGAAGCCCAATGATATTTACGAAAAGGATATGTGGCCTTTCTGGCACATGTCACAGAGGAGAAAGGCAAGAGCAAAAGTATTCAAGATATTCCGATTGTACGAGATTATCCAGAGGTGTTTCCTGATGAACTGCCTGGTTTGCCTCCAGTTCGTCAAGTCGAGTTTCATATTGATCTTGTCCCTAACGCTAACCCGATTGCTAAAGCACCTTATCGTCTTGCACCGTCTGAGATGCAAGAGTTATCAAAATAGCTTCAAGAGTTATCTGACAAAGGATTCATCCGTCCGAGTTATTCACCTTGGGGCGCTCCAGTCCTGTTTGTGAAAAAGAAAGATGGATCTTTCCGCATGTGTATCGATTATCGTGAGCTCAATAAGCTCACCATCAAGAATCGATATCCCCTACCACGAATTGATGATCTCTTTGATCAGCTGCAAGGTGCTACATGTTTTTCCAAGATCGATCTGCGTTCTGGGTATCATCAGCTTCGTGTACTCGAAGAAGATATTCCCAAGACTGCTTTCTACACGAGATATGGTCTCTATGAGTTCACTGTCATGCCTTTTGGTTTGACGAATGCCCTAGCTGTTTTCATGGACTTAATGAATAGGGTTTGTAAACCTTATTTAGACAAGTTCATCATTGTTTTCATCGACGACATTCTTATTTATTCTAAGTCTCGAGCCGATCACGAACAACACCTTCGTCTGACAATGGAACTCCTGAAGAAGGAACGAGTCTTTGCCAAATTCTCCAAGTGTGAATTTTGGCTTAAGGAAGTTCAGTTTTTGGGCCATATTGTCAACAAGCAGGGTATTCATGTGGATCCTTCCAAAATTGCTGCAATTAAGGATTGGAATACACCTACTACTCCTACAGAAGTTCTTAAAGATTGCGGTTCCTCTCACTGCTTTGACTCAAAAGAATAAGCCTTTTGAGTGGGGACCCAAACAAGAGGAAGCTTTCCAAACGCTGAAACAAAAACTCTGTGATGCTCATGTCTTATCTTTACCCGATGGCAATGATGATTTCGTTGTCTATTGTGACGCATCGAATTTAGGCCTTGGTTGTGTTACCATGAAACGAGGTAAAGTTATAGCATATGCGTCAAGACAATTGAAAATCCACGAGAAGAACTACACAACTCATGATCTTGAGTTAGGCGTTGTGGTTTTTGCTCTCAAAATTTGGAGACACAATCTCTATGGCACGAAATGTGTGGTTTTCACAGACCACAAAAGTCTCCAATACATTTTCAATCAGAAGGAGCTAAACATGAGACAACGACGCTGGGTTAAACTCTTGAACGATTACGACTTTGAAATTCGTTACCATCCTGGTAAGGCGAATGTCGTAGCTGATGTACTAAGTCGAAAGGAACGAGTCAAGCTACACTGTGTTCGAATTCTATCCGATATCCAATCACGTGTCTTTCAAGCTCAACATACTTGTGTTACACAAGACTTGATGGGTAAGGAATTACCACGTCAACTAGAGCTTAAACTCGAAACAAAAGATAATATGTTACTCTATTTCAAGGATCGTTTGTGGATTCCGAAACGAGACAATCTTCGCATTCTAGTGATGGATGAATCTCCTAACTCTCGTTATTCTATCCATCCTGGTGCTGATAAAATGTACAAGGATCTTCGTACTTAGTACTAGTGGCCTGGTATGAAGAAGGATGTTGCCTTCTATGTATCTAAATGCCTAACTTGTCTCAAAGTCAAGGCTGAACATCAACGACCATCTGGTTTGCTTGTACAACCAAAAATACTGGTTTGGAAGTGGGAGAACATTGCGATGGATCTCATCACTAAGTTACCGTGCACATCTAGAGGTCATGATGCCATTTGGGTAGTCATCGATCGTCTTACAAAGTCAGCTCACTTTTTGCCAATTCGTGAGGATCTATCTGCTGATAAACTCGCCAAGATTTATTTTGATGATATTGTATCTCGACATGGTGTTCCTTTGGACATCATATCTGACCGTGATGCTCAATTCTCATCTCACTTTTGGAAGACCATGCAATCTGCTATGGGAACCCAACTAAGTCTGAGCACTACTTATCATCCCCAAACGGATGGACAATCCGAGAAGACGATATAAACATTGGAGGATATGCTTAGAGCATGTGAGATAGACTTTGGTGGTAATTGGGATTTGCATCTACCATTGATCGAGTTCTCTTACAACAATAGTTATCATGCTAGCATCAATATGGCACCATTCGAAGCTTTATACGGTCGAAAATGTCGTTCACCTGTCTGTTGGAATGAGATCGGTGAAGCTTAGCTTACTGGACCTGAACTCATTCTGGAAACAACAGACAAAGTCAAGAAAACTCATGATCTTCTGACAACTAGAAGACGTTAAAAGAGTTATGCGGACATGCTACGCAAGCCCTTGGAATTTCAGGTTGGAGACCATGTCCTACTCAAGGTATTCCCTTGGAAGGGAGTGGTGAGATTTGGAAAGAAAGGAAAACTTGCACCACGATATGTTGGACCATTTAAGATTGTTGAAAGAATCTGAAAGGTTGCTTATCGACTTAAGCTACCCCCTGAACTTGGGAATATTCACCCAACATTCCACGTGTCCAATTTATGAAAGTGTTTAGCCGATACTGATCTCCATATTCCCCTCGACGAAATTCAAGTTGATGACACAATGCACTTTGTCGAGAAACCTGTGGAGATAATGGACAGTGAACTCAAGAGACTGAAGAACAAACGAATACGATTAGTCAAGGTTCGCTGGGAGTCCAAACGTGGCCCAGAGTTTACTTGGGAACGTGAGGACCAAATGAAGGCGAAATATTCACATTTGTTTTCACAAGTTTCCTCTAGTTAAAATTTCGGTACGAAATTTCCTAAAGTAGGGGAGACTGTAACATTTGTGCTCTTGTAAATAATGTACAATGTAAAACAATATCAGTTATCAATAAAACGATGTGTTTTGGTTTCAATGTTGGTTTATTTGTGTATGACAATCTCACGATTTAATTCTAGTTCGATTTCAAGCTTTAAATCACTTTCTAGAAAGTTATACGTAAACTATTATGTAAACGTGATCAGTTTAACGCGACAAACATGCCGGGACAGTGACATAAGCTTAACATACCTTAAATAACCTTCACATAACTTAGAAATAAGTGTTGAAGGGTTTGGTGTGTCAAAAACAAGTTTATTCGCTCACAGGGACTATTTGCGACAAACTACAAAAGTCTTCCGATTCGTATAGTAACGTACACCACGGAACAAAATCATAAGCTAAACATACCCTAAATAACCTTTACATAGCTTAGAAATAAGCTTTGAAGGGTTCGGTATGCGAAAAATACGCTTATTTGATCATCAGGGACTAAAAGCGTCAAAAAGTGCATAAGTTTGCATTTACGTGCATATCTTACGTTCTGGCCATATCCGGACATCCAAAAATTTTTGTAATCATTAAAATATTTATTTCAGTGATTGGAATGCAAAAATACCATTCGTCGCGTAATTTGGATCGTTTTCACGTCCGTTCGAGTTTCGTCGTATTTAACCGAATAACGTGACCGTACAGCCAAACGAACCGACATCTGAGATATTTTCAAGCATGTTTCAAGTCCCATATGCTTTAACATCCTTGTAGAGCCTTGAAAATGGGTTAACGGGATTTAAACGCGTCGAAAATGGCTTAAAGAGTGTGCAGGGACCAAAACTGCCATTTTTGAAACTTTGTGCATGGTAGCACCACGCGACGGTACCCCTTCCTCTCTGGCACAACGCGACGGCATGTTTTTGGCAGAATTTTTGTTTGTTGCATCTACAGCTATCTGGCAGCCCCTAAAATCAAGTTTTTATGACTAATCACTTGAATTTGCCACCATTTCTTCTACATTTGACACTTGTTAAGACCCTCCTAAGATTATGACAACATATAGGACACTTGTAATGATCTTGAGGCTTCAATTCAACTATAAAAAACCCCTCAAACCTGCCCATTTCATTGGTCATCATCATCTTTCTTTCTCTAACACTCAAGAGGAGTTTGCTACCTTCTTAGGAGAGCTCCCAACTGAGTTTTCTAGTTTAATCTATCAACCATTAGAGCTTTGTAAATATTCTTTCATGGCTAATTATTTATTTTCAACCATTAACAAGCTGAAAGTCAAACAGTTTGACTACCGTTTGACTTTCGGTTTTGACCACGAATTGGTCAAGTCAAAGTTCAATTGAACTTTGCAACTTGAGCGTAATCACGATGGTTACAATCCCTTGCAATTATACCTACTGATTACCATGTGGATTAGTCGAAGTGGCGAGTCAAAGTTTCGGTCAAAATGCACGATTATGTGCATTTTGCGATGAAACTATTTTCGAGTATCAAAACACTTTGTTTTGATATCAAAACAGTTTTCTAACTTAGTTAAACATGTTTTAACATGTTTAACTCGTCACTTTTAGTCTAGTGCTTATATAGGGTCGTAAGTCAAGCGGTCTTGACAACCGCTTAGACTTTCTAACCCGACCCGTTTGGCCGATCATTAGGATCCGACCAAACATATTTTGTGACCATAGTTGTATCCAATAACCTTCTGAGGTTATACCTTATGGTCACTTTGTTTAATTAGTTGTTATGATAGGTAGTTTATATGCCTTAGGAAAATGACCAGAATGCCCTTTTCATGCATAATTTGAATTTAAGCCTATGTAGCCAAGTTTTTGACACTTAAACTGATTATGCAATGTTATTAAACATGTTAGGGCATATAATACTTGTCATAGGGCTAGTTAGACCATCCGAATGCGCATCCGCGCAAATGACACGTTGACGTAGCGTAGACTACCTTAACGGGTCATAACGGGTCATAAGCACTTAGGATAGGTTCCGAATCAGAATGTAGGCTTTGTTAAACCATATCACATGAGTTCCAATACTCATTTGGTTTACGAGACCTCATTCTACCCGATCTTCCGATTTAGGTGCCGATTTATTAACATAGTGATCCGATTACTAGGTGCCACTTGAATTTCCTTGAATTGCCGAGCTTGTTTAGTTCACTTTAATCGAGGATACTTTGCAATCTCAACTGAGTACATCGTTTTCCCCTATTTTACTGCTTTCAATTGTTTTGGGGTGATTTATATGTGCTAAGCGATTTCGATGTCCTCAAAAACGAATACTATGGTTTATATTAAACACAACGATTTCGATAATGTGAACAAACTTGTTGGGACGTTAATACATAATGAATGACATTCATTAACAATGTTCAAGCCGACTGGTAGTATGTTATGGTACCATAGGATCTGACAAATCCCGTTATCGGACTATCGCCATGGTTATGTATGGGGTAATATGGGTAACGACTGAACCTGATGAATTGTTAACTTACCCTTTGGTGGTTTGTTAATACGAGGTGAATGATGGACGAGTCACACAGGCTTTAATGTATTCAACGAGACGACCAAAAGTTAGTTTTAACAATTAAAACACGAACGATTTGAACGATTTGACGATTGAACAATGGTTTATAAAACTAACAAGTTGAATGATTTATAACACGAACGATTAAGAACGAGTACAATTGAACGATTGGTTTTTGGTAGGTGATTAGATAACAAGACGGGTGTAATATGATAAAAGCATGGTAGATTCGCCACTGGAACTTCTTATATATAAGTACTTTTTTTAATATTACATTCCGTGGCGTTATTTAGTTCACTGGGATGAACGATTTCCAACAAGGTCACGCAACGATGTTTACTAAAGGATATAAACCATACGAGTTTTATTATGAGAACGACTTACAATTTGGTTTACAAAAGCAAATGTTTTTGGGTCAAGATTTTTGGCAACAAGGTTTTATAAATTATAACAAACTTGTTTTAGTTGGTTAATCATATTGCAATGCCAACACTTTTCAAAACGAGGTTTTCAACTATCGACTCTTGTAGTCGTACGAGGTATTGCAACATGTATACAAGCCATGAATCTGACACACTCATAAAACCTACGTGCTCGCCGACATTTTTATGCTGACTTTATTTTTACATATGTTTCAGGTGCTGTTGTTTGATGATGACTAAGATGAATGCTCACATAGGATCGGACGAGGCCTTAGTGACTTAATAATAATTATAGACGATATGTTTGTGTTTCGTTTCTAACAACAAGACAATATAATAACTTTAATCAATAAAACGAAACTTTTTATCCATGTGTTGTGAAACAATGATTCTGTCACTCCACTCCCCGACGTTTCCGCCGCGGTTTCGTTGTTTTAACGCGGTCGTGGTGTGACAATTTTGATGGCGTTTAGTTAATTTTTGGAGTTTTTAATAGTAATTGGTTAAAGTATTTTTATTATAAGTTTCGGCATTTTGGCGTTTTATATAGCAACAACTTGTTCGGCCAAGATCCATTCTCACAGTTTTCACACTTTAAGGCGTTTGGTGTTTGTAGCATCTTGGCGTTTTATAAACATTTTACAGAAATAATGTATTTTATCAGTGGAGAATCAGATTACAAATCATAGAAAATGACCCCCCAAAAATAAAAATAAAAGAAAAATGAAAAAAAAAAATGCTAATCCAATTTCTCATCCAAATCTTCACTGTTATCAGTCTCTTCTACTTGAAGTTTTTGTGCCTTGAACCTTTGAATACCTTAGATAGATGCCGATTTTCCTATATAATGCATGTCTTTAGACGAAGCTGGTTAGTCAGTAAAATATGGCATTCTGTATTTTAGTGTGATCTATTGTTGTTTGTTGACATGTTGTTGTAAATCAAAGCCTGTATGGATGCTATTATCATCATGGAGTCCAAAATAGCATTTACACTGGGATCGCTCCTTTCTTATCATCCAAACCTTCTTCAAGAACAAAGCATACAAAATGACATATCACTGTCATCAGACACTTTTTCTTGAATATTTGTCCATCTCATTCAGCAAAATCTTATAGAGTTACCCACCTCAGGTAAATCCATTCAGTGAAACTTCATGCAGAACAATACTGAATATCCAAGAAATGAGGTTTGCCATATGTGGTTTTTTAACTATTGTTGGCGTTTTAAAGTGGGTGGTTTTTAGAAAACACATTGTTATTTTTGGGTGTGATCAATGGATTTTGCTGAGACGTTTCTCTTTATAGGATATTTTTGGCGCTTAGTTTAGACGGGTTTTTATTATAATAAATGCTAGTAATAAAGTATCTGTCGTTTGAATTTATTGTTTTGTTCAGCTTTACCTGTTAAGGCTGTAATACTTCCCATCTTTCAAGCTTGGCGTTTTATATTTAATGGCGTCTTGTAGACCAAGATGATAAAATACACTAACTAACGCAGAAAAAATTACACAGGAAAAATAGTTTTTTATTATTTGGCTTTTGTATTTAATGGCTTTTGTGGCATTTTGGCGTTTTGTAACTAATGAGAGAAATATAGTATTTTATTATTTGAAAAAAAATTACACAAAAGAAGAAAAAAATTAAAACTCCTCGTCAGAAGGGACTTTGTCTGACAAGTATCCATCACTCTCTCCGTCTTCTTCTTTCTTCCAGTCTCTCATCCAACTCATCACTTTCACTTTCATTGACTTCTTGTTCTTGAAGATTTTGAAGCCTCCATTTGAACATATCCTCCATCAACGGCAATTTTATGTTCATGTCTGTGTTCAAACATGTGGCGTTGTCTAACTCCTCCAGGAACCCGACCCCTTTCTTGGTCATGATGTCTTCAAGCATGTAGTCTTCCTGCGCTCCGTTGTCACATATACGATGACCATGTCTATATCTTCATCAAAGCGCCATGATGTGATGACTGGGTCCATTTTTGCATTTTCTTTGCTTGGTCCAAATTTTCTGGTTAATCTTCCCATAACCTTATGTGTTTCATCACATTCGTTATCAAGAGGGATACCAAGTGATAGGATACTCCCCTATACCTCTTCTTCCATGTTCAAAATGGCTTTGATTGTTTTAACAAACACTCTTCTTCTGTTGTCAAAACGTATTATGAATCTTCTGATTCTGAGGGTGTATCTCCATGAAACGATGGTTACCATTTTGGCGTTTTGGTTAAACTTGGCGTTTTGGTTAAAGATGGCGTTTTTAGTATATCAATGGAAGCGATGGTAACGTCGTTTATATAATGATGTTTTTGGCGCGTAGTTTAGGAGGGATTTTTTTCTAATAAATGTTAATAATTGACTTTCACTTACTCTTTGTTCCATCTACCAGCTAAGTCTGCAACGCGTTTTATCATTAAGCTTTGGCGTTTGTAATAATGGTGTTTTAGTCGTTTTGAATGGCATGTTGCTCATTTAGTTTGGCGTTTTGAATTTGAGCAGTAAAAGACATTTTTACCCTAAATGAAGCACGGTCAAGTAATAAAATTGATGTTATTTACGAAAACGTCATCGCGCCAATCTAGTCCATAGATTGTTTGGATCTGACGATCCATAAGCGTTCTCACCGTTCTCACACTTTTCACTGTTTTCCCTAAATCCTGACCCAATATATATATATATATAGGGAGCCGCTAGAATGAGAACCACCACGAGTTGTAAGAACCACGAGAACCGCGCCCCGCGGGTGGCCGTTGACCACGAAATTTTTTTTACACCTAGATCCGTATATTTTAACACCGGGGGTAAATTTTGGGTTCAAACGGCGCGCCCGAGGGGGTAGTTTTTTACGCCCAAAGTTTGGGTTTTTTTAATTTTTCTTTTTTTTTTAACCAAACTTTGGGCGTAAAAAACTACCCCCTCGGGCGCGCCGTTTGAACCCAAAATTTACCCCCGGTGTTAAAATATACGGATCTAGGTGTAAAAAAAATTCCGTGGTCAACGGCCACCCGCGGGGCGCGGTTCTCGTGGTTCTTACAACTCGTGGTGGTTCTCATTCTAGCGGCCCCCTATATATATATATATATATAGTGTGATATTTATTGGGGAACACGAAAAAAGTGGGGAACCGGGGAACACTCTTAATAATTCAACTTAACATGTTAAAAATCAATTTTTTTTTGAAATTGTTTCGGCGTTTTTCCTTATAAATACTTGTAGAAGCATTTTGAATAAAAAATTAAAAACTAAAAATATAAAAAAAAAAGTTTAAAAAAGGCTAAAATTTTCTGTTTTTACAAAAATGATTTTTTATTGGAATAGTTTCTAACCATTTTTATAAGGAAAAACGCTGAAATTTTTTTTAAATTAATTTTTAGCATGTTAAGTTAATTTTATAAGATATATTTTTTCTAGCTGTTTTTTAAACATTTTTTTTTATTTTTAGTTTTGGGTTTTTTTATTAAAAATTCCTTTACATGTATTTATAAAGAAAAGCGTCGAAAAAAATTTTAAAAATTAATTTTTACATGTTAAGTTGAATTTTTAAGAGTGTTCCCCGGTTCCCCACTTTTTTAGTGTTCTCAATGAACTCTTGCCTATATATATATATATATATATATATATATAGTGTGAGGTTCATTGGGGAACGCTAAAAAAGTGGGGATCCGGGGAAAACTCTTAAAAATTTAACTTAACATGTTAAAAATTAATTTTTTAAACATCTTTTTCAGCGCTTCTTCTTATATATACTTGTAGAAGCATTTTTAAAAAAAAAAATCAAAAACTAAAAATATTGAAAAAAAAATTAAAAAAAGGCTAAAAAAAAAATTTTTTAGAAATTTTTTTTTTACTCGACTAGATTCTCCTCCTTTTTATAAAGAAAAACGCTGAAAAAAAATTTAAAAAAATTTATTTTTAACATGTTAAGTTAATTCTATAAGATATAACTGTTTTTTTTATATTTTTCGTTTTTGATTTTTTTTTATCAAAAATGTTTCTACTTATATTTATAAGAAAAAGCGCTGAAAAAAAATTAGAAAAATATTTTTTTTAACATGTTAAGTATAATTTTTAAAAGTGTTCCCCTGTTCCCCACTTTTTTAGTGTTCCCCAATGAACCCTCCCCTATATATATATATATATATAGGGAGAGGATCATGAGAAAACTAGAAAACTAACTAAAAAAGCCTAAAAAAGCTAAAAAACATACCCAAAAAAAAAAATTTTTTTTTACAATTTTTTATAAAAAATCGCTAGTTTTTATGCCTGGAAAAAAATTTAAAAAAAAATTGTTTTACTGCACATGTGCAATATATGTGCATTATATGTGAACTACACATGTGCACTATATCCGTAATAGTGCACATGTGTAATACAACATAATTTTTTTTTTTTTTTGAAAATTTTTTTCCATACATAAAAACCTGCGATTTTTTTATAAAAATTTAAAAAAAAATTGTATGTTTTTTAGTTAGTTTTTTGGTTTTCTCATTTAAACTAGTTTTCTCATGATTCATCCCCTATATATATATATAGAGAGAGGGAGAGAGAGAGGGAGAGAGAGAGTGAAGAACATCCTTGTGAACGTAGTGAACTAATCTCAAACATTCTTTTGTTTTTTATGAGAATGATAAGATTGTAATTTTACATTTAATTTTTTAATTCATTATTCTTTTATGATTAATAATCAGTTACATTTCCTATATTTACGAAAACATGAGATTTCCTTTACTTTTATCCATGATTCCTTCATATCTCAAACAATGTTTTTGAAATTCATCGATCTCATATGTTATTTTGTTATTTACGAACCTCTGATGGAAGACTCTAATAGTAACGAATCCAATATCCTAGAGGCAATACCTAGTCCAGAAATCAATACCGTGTTTTACACAACGATGAAACATCCAGGTTTTTTATTTTTTAGTTTGTGTCGTTAGTTTGCTTCGCATACCTACATGATTTCTTTGAATAGTTTTAATGCTTGTCAATGTTGATTTCTATTGGTTTTTTTGGATTATATTGTAAAGATATTGTCGATTTATACGTTTGATTTTGTTGTTCGTTTTATTGTTCTTATTATATTCTTCGTTGGTAGAATAATTCTTTTATCAGATTCTGCATTACGATATTCTTGATCATATATGGACTAATAACTGATTCTGGGTAGTTTTATAGATTACTATTTTTGTTATGTATTTCCAGCAGTGTTTTTTTACTTGGATACATTAATGTATAATCATTTATTTTAATAGTTCTTAAGATATTATTCCTGTGTAGAATAATTATTTTCTTAGATTTAGCATTAATATGATCTCAATGATACGTGGACAAATAACTGATTTTGTGTAGTTTTTATAGAATACTATAATGTTGTGTATTGCCAGTAGGGTTTTTTTCTTCGACACATTGATGTATAACAATGTATTTTTATTGTTTTCAGCTGGATGTATACATATGTATAGATCGTGTATGTTACCAGTTATATAAGTATAGTTTTTTTAAACATACATACACATGTGTACAATCCTTATTGTGTGTGTCCACCCCTCTTTCTAATTTCAGTGTAGATATCTTAGTTTTTAAATGGATATTAAGATTAAAAAAATAAATGCATATACTGGCCACCTTAATATCATTATATTCATCTTTGTAAAATACACCCTGTTATCTAATTTTCTATTTCATATTAATGTGCAGAGCCAATTGCTAGTTACGTATACGAAACACCCAACGGGAGTAGGTATTGGACGCCAGTTGTACCGCCCGGTTTCAAACCAGTTGTCAATGCGAGATTTAGTTCAATAGAAGCCGCAATTGCAATGTATGAGGAATATGCACAACTAGCAGGGCTTTGTACACGTTTAGGTTTAATCAAAGTGTATGGTAGTGATTAACAACATGTAAATACATATACAGGCTCAGGTTATCGGCTGCAAGTGGTGACTGCATTAAATCCACTTTGATTGCCATGCCTAGATAAAAAAACATCTTCATAGCACAAAAAAAAACATTAAACATAAACCGTAAATACGTAACAATATATAAAATAAACAAAGTATGCAAGGCACTTACCTCATCGCAATCCAAAAGCCAACAACAAAACCAACATAACAAATAAGGAAAAAGTCTCAGATGAGGTCGCCCTCACCATCATCGATGACATAAACAAAAACAAAGTAAAAGAGTACTTACAAACAATCACCAACAACAGTCAATATATTTTTCGGAATCCAATCTGCATATGATGAACCCAAAGAACAAATTTCTTTTACAAATAAAAAGCAAAATGAAAACGTGGAAAAAAGTATGAACAAGGGCTCGAAATCGTAGTAACGAGATTCGCTTTCACCAAAATCTACCATGGCCACAATCGTAGTTGCAAAAGGTGTAGATAAAATCTCCATACAATACAATTGCCATCTCAATTGCTCAACCAACATATAGATTGGATCCACAAAGTCTAATTACTATAGCCAATCATCATCACTACCTCGTCATTACGACAACAAACACAACAGCGAAACAACATCAAAGATAAATCTGTAATTAACATGTTACCAAAATTCCCAGCAAAGCATCCCATATCCATGGCACACGATAATCCTTTTAAAAGAATCAATTCAAAGATTTCTACGCATTGTTACTTTTACATTCAAGTTTGTGTGTCTCAGCATAGCGTCATAAGCTCATAGACTCAATCCAAGCAGTCGCGTACAAAAACCGAGTCATCCTCACCAACCGAATAACTAATAACTCACATATTGTAAGTAACCATCGTCTCAGCAAAGCATCACAGACCCAACGAAAGAACATAAATAGTCTTTAACAGCTTAAGAGCCACCTTCACCTACCGAATACCCTTCAATACACAGCCTTCTGAAAACAACTCAAAATCATACCATCATATAACCACGCGCAAAATTATGAGAATCTCAAACAACTAAAAAATTATCCTCACAAACGGATTATACATTAACACACCAACCAACAAAAAACGCCTTAACAAAGCTTCATATAGCAAACCAAACGGTCTCTAAATATTAAACACTAACCACAATCAAAGCTACTTTTGTAGACATGCAAGTATGTTATCGCACGTTAAAACACATAAAACCCACCAAAACGTGATCAAACTCAACATCGGATATAGGGATGGCACAAAAAGCCTGAAACCAACTGATATACCTAAAACATATGGGACGAGTATACCCGAAACCCGAAACATATAGGACAGGTATACCCGAAGCCCGACGGGTATGGGATTAGTTTTAAAAAAATCACGGGTATGGGATTAGATGATACCTGGCCCGATGGCCCGAAACTACATATCCGTTTACCTGAACTATATACCCTATCATATACTCGAAATTTTTTTATTTATATTTTTGTTTTCACTTAACCTTTATTTATAAATGACTTATTTTAGTGAGTTTATTATATGATAAAACAATTCTTTAGACTATGTACTTGATAAAGTTATTTATATTTCGTGTGTTGTGAAGTATATAAATAAAACTATATAAAATTTTAATATTACTAATTATTTATGGTAAAACTTGTATGTATGTAATGTGTATTTAAATGTATAAGAGCATTCACAATGAATTCACTATCCATATCCATATATTTACACTAAATAATAATATTTCTATACTTTTACCTTACATTTTCTCTCTCCTTTACTCACAACCATTTTTTAAAATATTAAAAAGTTTATAAGGTTTTCTCTCTACAGATTTTTTTCTCATATATTTACAGATGAACAGTAACTTTTCCATATATTTTCTCTCTCCTCTACTCACAATCACTTAAAAACACTAACAATCATTCCTTATAATATAACTAAACTCTCTCACATATTTTGTAAGATTTTCATTGTGAATGCTTTAATAATTGTTATATATACAAAAATTACACAAATCAATCTATATGTATATTCAAACTTGCATTTTATACCTTTCAGTTTAAAAAACGCTAGAATCAACCTTTTACTTTAACTTTTGTTGCTAGACTCAACCTTTGAGACAAACTCCGTTTGTTTTGTTGGTGAACTTCGATGGTCTTTTTTT
The DNA here is from genome assembly GCA_030545235.1 of Helianthus tuberosus. NCBI lineage: Eukaryota > Viridiplantae > Streptophyta > Magnoliopsida > Asterales > Asteraceae > Helianthus > Helianthus tuberosus. The sequence goes on along the minus strand of CM060352.1, from coordinate 361,755 downwards.
CCTTCCTCTTTAATATATTTTTTTTCTCCATCCCTTTTTAATATCTTTTTTTTTTCAATAACTAACCTACGAAAAAAGAGGAAAATGGTAAGATATCTAATTATCTATAAACCATGGCCTCACTTTCAATTCCTTTGTAACAACCTGAATTTTCGGATTGTTATCCGTTTGCTACTTGCTTCGATTTGTAACCATCTTGTACTCTGAGATTCGATATAAATAAAGGTTTATGTTATACTAAATACCTTTTCATCACACAGCACTGCTGCGCATTTAAACGCTTTATATACGCTCAACGCTAACGCAACACGAAATACAGAGAATTATGCTATTTAAATTGCCGAGTGTGTTTGTCTGTTCGGTAACCACTCTCGCCTTCGCACTCGCTTATCACTAACTTGCAAACGTTGTTAATAGTAGTAATGTTATGATGTGTGTTCTTATGTGCTTTACTTGTGTGTGTTTTATATGTGTTGATACATCGCTCAAAACGCTCAAACGCTACTCGCACAACTCGATTTATCACTCTAAAACGCAACGCAACGCAACACAATACACATTGTCTCATTAAAATACTTAACATACTGGTACTAACTAACGCAACAAAACGCAATAAACGAGCTTTGATGTGTGCAAAATGTAACATATAAATTACATCAAATGAGGCATAAAACTAACCCTTTTTAGTACTAATGTTGGAAAAAAGTGTGTTTTTCTCTTCCTTTTGAATTTATGTGTGGGACCCTCTGCTGACACTTGCAATTAATAAAGGAAGAGAAAAAGGCTGGCCACGAGGTCGTGCCCACTGGACACGGGGCCATGGCTCGAGCCCTGTGCAGGCTATAAATAGGGGTGCTTGGCTCACTTCAAAGGCATTCCTTGGCAAACCACTACTCTCCCACTTTGCCACCACTCCACCACCACTACAACACCAACACCCACCACCATCATCCATCATCCATCTTTAGAGTGTGTAGTAGTCTTGGAATCCAAGATTGATAGTATGAGTTCTTGCCAATCAAAGGTCATGTTTGGTTAAGCCTCTTACATCACTTGGTGAAGACAAGTCTTTTATGTATTACTTTTGATTTTTAATCTTTCGACACTTTTTATTTGGTTTTGTATTAATGACTTTAATAACTAGTTTCTTATGTTGAAGGTGAATTTTCTTTATCATTTGTCTGTGGTGTCTTGGCGTTACTTTACTGTCTATATAAAGGAAAAGATTGCATCATTCATGTCTCTACGGTCTATATAGAGGCATGTTGGCTACCTGGTCGGGGGTTAAGGGAATGGTTTAGTAAGGTTCTTGCCTTGTTCAGTGTATAGATTCTGCAAGGACCTGGTTCAAGCTTACTAGGACCTCCTTCAATACCCACTGGTACTGGATGGTGGGGGTGCGAATAGCTTGAACCCCTCATATGTAAACTACTATTAATACATTAAACCAGCTACTTGGGATTGTATCCCTGCTGACTCAAACCACTTAGCCGAGGGTAACGTCACCTTCAAAAGAGGGGCCTATTACTTTTCGCATTAATAACTTAATTAATTATCTTTCAATATTCCGACCCTTTGGGATTGTATCCTTGCTGACTCAAACCACTGGGTTGAGGGTAACTTCACCTTCAAAAGAGGGGCCTACTACTATAACTAAGATAATCTCTTAAAATGTCCGAAAGTGCAAAAATCATCAAAGGATACATTAAAGGCGAGTCGGATCCAAGTGATTCATCTTGTCTATCTGTTTTTTTATTTTATTTTATTTCTTCATTTTTAGTTTTTATTTTCATGTTTCAAATCTTTTCTCAAAATTTTAGATTAATTAGACGTTGAGGATAAACCGGTACTAAAAGCTCTTGTGTCCTTGGACGACCTCGGTATCTTTCCAACGCTATACTACGCTCACGATGGGTGCACTTGCCCAAGTGTGTGTCTAGTGTTAGTTGAATATCGTGTTTTATAAATTTAAAACTTGACTAATGTGTAAAATGGGCTTAAAATATTAATAAAAACATATCAAGCTTTGCACACACCAAGCATCCTACACACGAAACGAGGAACGAATTGCACAAAACAGCACCTTCGAACGAATCCACGCAGCCTCGTACGAAGGCATTGCCTTCGTACAAAGGCAACAGGTTCAAACCAGGTACTCTTGTGCGATCCAACCTCTTCTATAAATACCCTAGCCCTTTTCTATTTCATTTCACTTGCTGATTTCATAGCGTAACGCTGCCGAATTGTTGTCCGATTCTTTTCAAGTAAGATTTATCAGTTTTATGTGATTACACAACGTTTTCCATTACGAGTTTCCACAAGATTCACTTCGATTTCATCAAAACTTTTCTATTCTTCAACCAAACTTCATATTTTCATCTTTTTACAAAGAACTTCATCTTTTTCAAAGAACACCTTCCTTCTTTTTACAAAATCTTCATCTTTTTCATCAAATCTTCTTATTTCACCACGGATCTACACTTAACCGAGTGTATTGGGCCTAGCTACGGCTTCCCAAGTTAGAAATCAGTTGATTTCACACTCACCAAGTGTTAGATCTAAGTGAAAACTCTGTAAAACCACTTTTAAACTTGATTTTCATAGTAAAACGGACCTAAAACGGCACATATTTCGTTCACTGGGTAGTGGAACGAGGTGGTGTCGAACCCGTCTTCAATAGGACTCAAAATTACATCCGATTCAGACGAAAACGCAGCTCTGAACGCCAAGAACAACCACGAATGCGAGCTGGACTGTTCTGTGTGAAGCCTGCCTTCGTACGAAGGCACTGGTTTTACACATCACAGCCCGACTCTAATCTGTGACTTAGACAAAGACATCCCCGACTCTAAGTTTAATCAGTATCTTAAATTTGGAGGGATGAACACTCGATTTCCGAAGACCGACGCGAAGAACACTCGATTTTGGACAACGGAAGCTACACATGTGCGAAGACCCACCTTCGTACGAAGGCATGCCTTCGTACGAAGGCACAGCTTCGTATGAAGCCTCTGTTTCCCACTGACATTTTGATTTTTGACCGTTTCAGCACTTTGGAGGACTTACGCTTTTGTTCCCATACGCTGGCTGATCCGGCGCTCCCTTTAATCCATTTCAGGTTGTGTTTACTTAATAGACACGCACAGTGAGTATACTCGAACCCACTTTCGTTTAACGCACTTTTGGGTGTTACACACGTTCTCTATGAAAAACACAATACATAACGCAATCATTTTATAAACGCTAACCGCTCCCGCGTGCTATACATGATTAGTTGAATGCTTGTTGCTATGCTTATTCAATGATTACTTTCCCGAATGCCTTTAGCAACGATAGTACTATAGTTTGGACACAACACCTGTTTGATCAGGGGTTGCTAAGGATCACATAATTTACTTCACGTGTTCGCTTCGGTGAACATGTGTCGCGCATACTCTACTCACAGTCACGTGGTTAGGATGTATCATTGTTGATAGTTGCTTGATTCGCCCATTACGTGTTACATGCTGGTTATGCGTAAACGCTTTTTATACTATATCTATGCAAACTTGTGTACTCACCTTTACTTTTGTATTGACTTTATTTTAACGTATGTGACAGGTTGATGATTGGTTTGCTGCAAAAAGGATAAGAAGTCTAGAAACTCAGCTAATAAAAATCTAGGTTGTCGGATCTGTTTGTTTGGGATATTTTGATATCTGTATGACTATTTGTGGATTATTTTGTTTGATAGTATGGGATATTAAACGTATTAAAAATACTGTCACTAAATAGTTGTTATGGATTCTCTTGAGCAATCTGATTCGCCTAGTGTCGCGCCCAATGATTCCGCCATCAGTTGGGGTGTGACATCCTTTTGGTTAAAAATCTGATAAAGAATTAATGAATTCATATATATCATACTTACATATTAATATAGTGTTGGTGCATATTTGTGACAACCTCTTAGATTTGGTCTTTGAATATCTTGTAATTAGTTAAACGATAAACTGTTAGCGGGTTTAGCTTTGTAATAATTGAATAATAGAGTTTGGGCTAAACAAAACCCACATTGGGTCTAGGGGGACGAATTGGGCTTGTCCATGTAGGAATCCCTAGCCCAAGTTGCAAACCTTGTGTTATATAAACAAGGTTATGCTTTAGGGTTTAGGTTAATCAGCCAAAACAGTTTCTAGAGAGATTTCGTGAGAGCATCTAGAGCTTGGACGAAATTGTGTGTGTTAGGGTTTTGATTGATTGTAATTCGTAAGATTGATAATCAATAGAAACCCAGTTTGATTGTGAATTGCTTTCTACTAGTTTCTGTGACATTCTGATCAAGAGGATTCCGCACTCTTGATTGGATTGACAATTCTGTGACGATCCGTACGAACCAAGGGGACCTACATATAGACTTCATATGTGGCCACATAAATTCAATTTGACGAAATAGTTTCTTTCTATTCCCTCCTAAACACGTGTAATACAACATGATCCGATCTTCACAACCCGATAAAAACAAACTCCTTTCGAATCATTCAAATCTTCCAAATATTTCGAAACAAAGTGAGTTATTAAACTCAGCTTATGTTCACCCTTTCGGATCCTATGAATCTCCAAATTTATATTTTGTTGCCAGAATAATTAGAATCCTCAAAACCTTTCTTCATCTAAACCTTCCATAAGCTCCCACGTATTAATAACAGAGTCCAGAGACAAAACATGGGATTCATTTAAAGCACTTTCTGGTGGCTTTCATGTGTCCATTTAGGTTATCAATAATGAAGTGAAGTTGATATGGGCGTAAGGGAGGGTTTGAGGGAGGTGAGGTAGCTTCAACGAAGGGGATGAAGAACCCTCTTCTCATTATTTGTAATTTATTTAAAAAAACTACTAATAAAAGGAGATATAAAATGACCAAAAAGCCCTCACATGCAAAACATGTGAGGTGACTTAACCAAGAAATTTAACGGTGTTTATCTCAAAGGTTCATCTCTGTAACAAAATATCAAGTAAAAGGTTGATTATAGCGCTTTTTAAATTGAAAGGTATAAAGTTCAAGTCTGAATATACATAAAGGTTGATTGGTGTAACACAAAGGTTGATTTGTGTAATTTTGTCTAAAAATTGGACAATAACTTTAATAGTAAAAAAGAAATGTATTTGGAAATGTCGATCGATAATTTTTAAACAAAGTAACAGATATAACCGATACCCAATGAGCAATTACCACACAAATAGCCGATGGGTATTGGGACTGTATGGGACACGATTTTATAACTGGGTATGGGTATAAGATAGGGCTGGACATTTTAGACACGTAAATGAATACACGACACGAATCTACACGAAGTAAACAGGTATCATGTATGGCCTTAACAGGTAAGGTAACAGGTACTAAACAGGTAAACATGAAAATACCTGTTAATTTTCGTGTCTAAATAGCTAAAATACTTGTTTACCTGTTTAGTACCTATTAATATATGTTAACAAATTTAATATAATAAAAAATATAATTTAGTGGGACCATGTGATTTGAAAGCCTGATCTTATTACTTATCTCTCTAGTTTCCCTAACCCTTCCGGCATGTTCCCATTCCAATGGACATATTAAAAAACCCTAATTCTTCCCTTCTCCAGCCCCACTCCCAGCGACACCACCCCAACCACCGGCCGTCGAGAAGAAAGACCCATGTGAACTTTGAATTGAAGATTTGATAAGAAAGACCCAGCTGGCAGTTTTGTTTGGGAGCCAAGGCATTCTACCCTTGTGCCACCTATCTCGCGAAGTTGAGCTCTTGTGCAGCTCATGCCACGTCCATAGACACATGCTATGGTCTTAGAACAAGTCCTTACACCTGGATTGATCTCAAACATCATCCACAAGTATAAATAGGACCCTTTGTGCAACACTTTTCCTTGCACCTTTCTTCAATTCATCCTCTCTACTCTAATTGGAGCTCTTGATCATAAAAGGACCTCCCCCTGAGTTCTAAACATTCTAAGGATCATAAGAAAGTGTTCCTTTCCTGCTCATTCCTTTTGAAGGCTAAGAATTTAGTCGAAAGTCAAGCAAATTGACTTTTGCTTTGACTTTCCGTTTAGACAATTAAAGTCCACCCATTGTTCGAATCGAACATGGCTACGTGATCGTAATTAGGTAGGTGTTAATCCCTCAAAAGGGCACCTCCTTGATTCATGTTAAGTTGGTCAAATGACGAGTCAAAGTAATGTTTAATAAAAAGTCAAACGGCAAATTTTTGGAAAACTTATAAAATGAAGTTATAAATGTTTTAGCTCATGTTTGTAATACTAAATCAATTAGTAACTAATATTAGAACATGTATAAACATGTTCATCCCGTCATTTCCAGTTTATGTGTTGGTTCACAACCGAAAGTCAAGCAGTTTGACTTCTGCTTTGACTTTCGATTCTGACCCGATTTAGAAACTTTAGCTACTGATTCTAAGTTGCATTATGATCATAATATAGTGTAGAAAAACCCTCTGTGGTTGTACTACCTGATCATAATCCGTTCTTGAGTTTTTATGTAAGTTCTTATAATATGCCTAATAATGACCAAAATGCCCTTTTGTGCATAACTTGGTTTTAATCAATGAAGATCATATAAATTTGATAACCTACTGATGTTATAACATAATTACAATATTTTGGCATATTGAACTTGTTTATAGCTCATCCGATCACCCCAAACCGCCTATGCGCGTTCGGTTAGCTTATGTAACTAGTTTACGTAAGTTTACCGAAACGGGTCAATTCTTTTCAAATTCATTTCAAATTCCAGAATGTATATTGTTTACCCATACTATACAAGTCTTAGTACTTGTGGGGATTAAACTACATTCTATCCGGTCATCGATTAATCTAGCGTATCGTACCGTTTTCGTTAATTTAAGTTAACCGGTCCAAGTCTATGACTTGAATAAGACCCGTTAACATTCTAATTGGTTATTATACCATTCATTCCAGAGTAAGGCATTCCAGTAGATTGCAACCAAGCTTAGTTGATTGATAACGGCTGTGCTTATTATTATTATCTTGCATTGTAAGACTTATTAAGCTAGGTAAATACTCTTAACCTATTTTCCCTATACGGGCTTGGGATATGGTAAATTATTACCGCTTGGTCGGGTATGGGATCATATGTCGGATTGTGACTAGAAAATCCGCATAACCCGTTTTAATCCGTTTTGCTTGAGAACTTAAACATTGGGGATTAATGCGACCGTGTCCTGGATATCCTCAGCTCATTTAATTGCAAATGGCCACAAATTAAGCACGGGGTGTAGGCATACACCTAACAGATGCTAATGCTATTATAAAATATTTTTTTCTACCCATATTGGTGATACCCTTTATGGGATAAAGTGGCGTGTCCGTTAATCATGTTATCGGTTTATGTACCGGCCCCCCTATGTATTGATAAGCATGTAAAACTGTATATAAGATAATTATTATTGTCCCAAGTTATTTATAAAATTATATGTGCCTTTGTGCACTTGAAACAATTTTGAAATATTTTCAAAATGTGTTGGTTATTTGTATTTACCAGTGTAAACTGATGTATCTTCAAAAGACTAAGTGGCAGGTTGCAAGGTTACGAAATAGGCTGGAAGTGCCCGGTAGTGCTTAAGAGGAATTTGCAACTCCTTGCATTTGAAGCCTAGTAGTATGTTATTTCATCTTTATGTTATTTTCGATTCTCTTGTGGATCTTTTGATACAATCTCCATTTGTATAATATTTTGAAGATTCGAACATTTATATTTGTAATAGTATTTAAATCCAAGACTTCCACTGTGCTATTTGTGTATTTGTTATCAATCTCGTCACGTACCCCATCCGAGCCCACCGGGAAATACTAGGGTGTGACAAAACCCCAAGTCCGGGCCCACCGGGAAATCAGGGTGTGACAGAACCATGGCCAAAATAGGGTTTTTAAAGAAAATTGATAGGGTCTAAAAGCATGTGGACAACCATGGAGAGCTATGGCATGAATATGGGGCGGTGTAGCAGATAATGACTTAGAGGATGAGGTCGAGTAGCAAATCTCGAGGCTGCAACGTGGAGGACATTAGGCCATCAAGAGTTAGTTGGATCAGTTCACGGACCACATCAGGGCCCCTACATCGAGACTTGAGGAGACATATCTCTTCATGCAACATACCTCGTTCAACACCCGGTCGACCTCATTCTGAATAATTTACTATTGCTTGATACATATGGATAGTTTATTGTGGTTGTGTTCATTTGAGACACTTTGACACTTTATGGTTTGTACATTATATGTACACCTAAGACCTAGATTGGGGCACATGCGTGTCCCAATTTTGGCACTTAAATGCTAGTTATTAGTAGTTTATTATCTATCTATCTATCTATCTATCTATCTATCTATCTTAGTCATTGGTTTAATTTTAGCTTTTACTATGTTCGCATCAATTAGCACATCTCATTTTGGAGTATCTTAACATCAAAGGAGAATATGCTAGGTAGTTGTGGGCACTGACTACATGCATGGTGATTAAAGACAAACAGGGGAGTACTCGTTTCTTTTATCTAATTTGATTAGTGAAATGTGTTCTTATAATGTTGCTGCAACTCATCCGGAAATGATTGCACGGTTTGCTGATGCTCTACCTCCTAAGTGGAGTCCATTCATTGAACTTCTAAAGCATACGGGCGCTATGGATACAACCAATGGCACTCTCTATGAATTCATTCAGAAGTTGGAGCACAAGTATGAAGAGGAAATTCGGAAAGCTAAAATGATTGCATCTCGTCAAAACACAAAAATGTATTTGCCTGGTTTTGGTCCTTCAGCTAGTTCTAGTTCCATTCAGCAACCGAAGCTTCAAACGGCGTTTGTGTCCAATACAAGCTCATCACCGTTTCCACAGTGGAATCAAAGTGCTTATCTTTCACAATCTATACCCCAACCTCAACCTCAACCTCAAGCCCAACCACAACAACAACAAGCACATTATACCAACAATCCTTTACCCCAAAACACCAACACTGTCAGAGTTGATACTTCCAATCTTTCAAAAGTAAGTGTAGAAGTTGCAAAGGAACATTTGGAACTTCTCAACACAATGTTCAGTTCCTACTGTGGATTGGTAGCAAATCAAATTGGAAACATCAATATGGCCAATGAAGATTATCAGCAGATAGACCGTGATGAAATGGAGTTAATGGATATCAAGTGGGCGTTTGCAAGTGCTGTTAGAAGGGCAAAGGATTTCATGACTCGAACTGGAAGAACAAGCTTGGAAGGCAAAAATAATACGAAGTACGGGTTTGATAAAGATGCGGTTACATGTTTTAATTGCGGCGAAAAGGGTCACTTCAAACGTGAGTGCACCCGACCAAGTCAACAAGGCAATCAGAATCCGTTCAGAAATCAGACGAGTACTTCTAATGCAAATCAAGACAATCGTAAACAAAGGATAGTAGCGGTGAACAACAATCAGAATCAGAACCAGAACCAGTCTGGACCCTCAACCAACAGAGCATTAGTTGTTCAAGCTGATGAAGGGTGTAATTGGTCTGTACAATTCGGAGATAATGATCAAGGAGGTGGAACCGCATGCTATGCAAAAATCATCAATCACATCAAGCATGTTCACAAGGAAGAGTTTTCTGAAAGTGATGATAGCTCGGGTTATAGTGGGAGCTCAGATGAAGAAAGCTCAAATGCGGGAGATTATAATTCTAAAGACGGATCTTTTTCTTATCAGACTGCCTTTATGGCAAATGTCTCAGCCTCTACGAGTCAGGTAAATTCTGAAACTCCTGCTCCTAGTGTTTGTAATTCTTGTGCTGAATTGAAGCTTGAATCTGAAAAGGTTCATAGTCACAATCAGAATTTGGTTATTGAACTGTCAAAGTGCAAAGAGGCAAATATGGCTTTAGTTAGAAATGAAAAGGATTTTAAATCTGTAATTGAAACCTTAAAGAAAAGTGTTTCCGAAGTGACCAAAACTGTTTATCATAAACAAGTTAGCATTAACGATTACATTAACATTGTTGAGGAAACCAAAAAGGAACTAGCCATTGCCAAATGCGAGCATGATGCAATCAAGCTCAAGTTGGAGAGTTATTCTAACTCCTGATTTGTGCTCGATCACATTATTGACGTTCAACAACTGAAGGGAAACGTGAGAGGTGTTGGGTATAAGAAGTGTCCGCCCCCTTTGAGACAAAATTATACTCGAATGCCTGATGAGGAAGAAATGCCATGTTTTGAGCCAACTGTACCTCTTGAGTATGAGGAAGTTACAACTGGCTTAGGGTTTAAAACGGACAATTCATCGGAGGGCTCATCTGATCGGAAAGAAAAGTCATCATGTGCTTCAAATCAAAGTCCTCCCACAGTTGAGGACTATGATTCGTATGATGATGAACCAGATGTGAGTGATGAGGATAAATCTCTTGAGAAGAACAAAGGAGTAGAAGTTCCTTTTGAGAATCACATTCTGTGTGATCCTCCTACTCCTGTTGTGCAATCAACTGGTGCTAAACAAGAGATAGATCCTATCACTGAGACAGTGTCTACCATTAAAAGTGATAACGTGTTGTATACTTTAGTCGGTGATGACAAAATTTATTCAAACATAGCTTTTCCAATTAAAAATGTCAATCAATCTTTGATTGATAAAGTGTTTGAAGATACTACCAGTAAGTTTTTGGAAAAGGGGATCCCGAGAGTTTTAGTAACTCAGTGTGATCCGATTCCAAAAGCTGAAGTTAGAAGAAAATTTGGAAATCAAAAATCACCAACGAAGCAACAACCTATCGCTTTTAAGGGTAAACAGCAACAGCAGCGAGCTCAAAATTATAAAAGTTCACAACCGAAGGTTGAGACCAAAGGAGCTCGTTTCAAGAAGAAAAACAATGATGTTAAATTTGTAGCATCCAAGGGTACTGACAAGGTGGAGACTTTTGAAAATAAATCAAACACCGATTTTGTTCAAAAATCAGAATTTTAAAGCGTAACGCTCAAAACAATTACACCCAACACACAAACGGGTGTGATGAAGGAACAAGTACCTCTGGGTCTACAGGTTCAACACGTGAAAGTCGAACCGGATCTCCCAATTTTGTTGAGAGGAGAACGTGTTTCAAATGCGGGGAGTTTGGCCACATTATCAGAAATTGCACAAACTATCCAAAACCAAATTTTGTAGAAAGAGCCCCTTCTGAACAAGGTCACTCACAAAGTCGTCCTGTTTCTCCAAAACATGATAAACGCACTATTAAAGAACAGGAAACAAAACAACGACATAAGAATGTGAAGGTGATCGAAAAGGCTTTAAAACCGGAAAATGTTAAAAGGAAACCAAGTTCACAACAACCGTTAAAACCAGAAATTGTAATTAATACACAATCTAGTAAACGGAAACAAGCTTGGAAACCGAAAACAGGTGAAGGTTCAGGGGGAGGCGTGAAATTTCCAAATCATCAAGAGATTGAAATTACATTTCTTGATTCTCAGGGGCAACCCAAGTCTATGAAGGCTTGGGTCCCCCTCTCCAACTAATCTCTGAGTGAGTGTGTAGGATGTTCCAGGAGGAACTTTTGATAGTCATACGATTGTTGATAGTGGAATGTTCATGCACAAGATCGGCGACAAAAGAAATTGTTGCCTTTGATGGAGAGAAAAAGAAAAGAAGACAGAATTGTCTGTCGAAAGAAATTGAAAAGCTTCGACAAAATGAAATTCTTTACAAAGTTTAATTGTTAAAGGCTTTGATCTGGTCCCCAAGATTGATTCAATCAAAATGTACGCCCCGGCAGCACGTCTGAAGTTCAAAATCAACAAGATGAACGTGCAGTGTACATTTCTTCGCGGTGTGATTGAAGAAAATGTGTTTGTTGAACAAACCAACCGGGTGTGCGGATGCCTTGGCGTGGATTGAACAACCGCACACTACTTCTAAAAGAGAAAGATAAAGACCTTCGCTGGTGCAATGTGGAAGACCAGCCGGACCCAAAGGTTTATGATCTTGTTGCTGTGAAGAGATTTCTCAGTAGCTACAAAATTGACTTTGAAATCCACACCGGGTGGTTATACAGTTTGGGAGAGCGCTCAGATTCCTTGCAATGCACGAACCAGTTGCAGGATACGATTTTGAATTTCTAATCTCTCCTTTACTTGTCGATATTTAAGCTGCTTTATGGATTATTATCATCTCGTACAACACTCTTTGGCCTGACACGTTGAACTCGAATATCACCTCACACGTGATTGTTTCACTATGAGACTCGTCAACATTGTCATGGTCCACACCGATTACCGACATGCGAACTCATGTTTCCAAAATTCGATAAATCATTTCTGATTAAATTAATTTTGGTAAACGGCATTGAGGTAAAACATGAGTTAACCGACATCGGAAAATCCTTTTTGTAAATATCTTTGTGTCTTTTAAATTTATCTTAGTTTGTTGATTTTAGGGGGAGTAAATCCAAATTTGAAAAATTCAAAAACAGTGAAAAATTTCAAAACTCAAAAACATTAGAAAAACAAAAATGAGTTTCCTGGCGAGAAAAAGAGAAAATGATAGTACATCAGTGGTCTGTTGAAACCTCTTCGAACTGAAATGCAAAATGAAAAATATGTTAAGCAGCTCTATATAAGATGTATCGGTAGGCTCACAATCATTTTAAAGTGTGCAGGGTGATATAAATCTTAAATCGACTGAAGACCAAGTGGGAACCACTCATTGGCATATGGTCTTAGTACCGAAATTTCGTTTGAGAGATTGCCGAGGTTCTGAGATATTCGGTCTTTATGCTGCTTATCATCTGGGTATCATGGTTGTATCTTTTACCGAAAAATAACGGAGACGAAGTCTAGATCTTCCATGATACTATACATACGTGTACATATTGCATACAACCTCAATAAGTGATCAACAATCACATGTCCAAACAAACAAGTGATAATATATCACATTTATCTGGGAGTCAAGTTCGTCTCTCTGTTGTACGAAAGTACTGACCTGTTCACGGACTTGCTCTTGTGCCCTCATGCATCGAAAATCAAGTTCCTCATCAATAAGTGATTCTATTACATAGGGCTTGTTTTCAATCAAAATAAGTGAGTTTCTCACATTCTTTTATATGGTCAAACAGATGATAAATAGTATACTCACCGGTAAGATGAACCCTCGTGCATACCTTGATACGGGAATGTGTCGTGTGTGGATGAACACCGGTCGGTAAGTATAAATCATACACTAATCGTATCCCCTCGCCATGATTACATCTGATAAGTTGAGCTTATGTGGACAACAATACCGATAATTGTTATAGGATGCTTATCTAATTGTTAATAAAATGAACAACCAGAGCGTTTTGGCGTGACCGTACACTGATATGATTCTCTTACCCTCGAAACTCGCAAAAAGAATGTCTGTAAATATTTATTTACTGTCTTTAGTATCTGAATCTTTGTATATATTTATTTATTGCTTTCCGTCTTTACATTTGAAAAATGAAAAATTCCAAAAAGATTTTAGGTGTGTTTTAATATAAATTTTATAAAAGCCAAAAAGATTTTGCTTCTATTTTATTTTTGATTGACCGATGTTGGAACTCGAGTCTATCCTATCCAATATCCTGATTTTAAGCGGAAAACAATTTCACCTTCATAAACTGTCGAAGTTAACAAGTTTTGAAAGTAAGGGATTAAAATTGAACATTTTCTAAAACTTTCAAACTGTTGTCGGTCGGTGTTTGATTGAGATTTGATCTCATATGTGTCATTTGTTTAATTTGTCTGTATTCCAAGTGGTTGTTCTCATTGCATGTTTAGCTTTCCTGTATGTGCAGATATGACATCAGAATCAGATAAAGGCGAAGAGAACGTGTCAGACGACTAGCCGTAAAGTGAAGACACAACGTTGATGCAATCAGAAGATCAAGATGATCGGGTTGCAGTTGATCACTCATCAACACCACAAGGATCTAAAGTTTTGAAGTTCAAAAGATTCACGAGCATCGTCCAAGGGGGAGTTTGTTGATACACTCCCTGATTGTGTCACGTGAAGACTTTGAAGATCCTTTCCGAGAAAATGAACCATCAAGAGATGGAGATCGAGATTACGAACCTCGCGAGCAGCATCCAAGGGGGAGTTTGTTGATACATATTTTGTGGATACGGCTTGGCTCGGTTCGACTCGGCTACGAAGTGAAGGCCATAGTCAAGACAACCTCCTGTCTTGACTCGGTATACTAGTTTCTTTGTAAAGTTCGATGTAAATGCAACTGCGTTGTGCAGTTTGCATTTAGATTATGTTTACTAGTTGTTTGTTTGTGTAACCCATTGTTTGTTTGGCCCATCCATTGAAGAAGCCCAAGTGACAAAGCCCATGGCCCAAGTCTATGTGGGACGAAATCAGAAAGCCAAACAAGTGATGAAATCACTTGTTGGTGATATCACCCTTGTGGTGAAAACACTTTGGCGAAATCCCATAGGTGACGAAATCACCTGATTTCGTCCAGATCTTGGATTTCGTTGACGTGATTTCGTGGGCCATTGGTTTTCGTCACTGTGTTACTATATAAGCCCAGACAACAGACAGAAACACTTAGACAAGTCTGAATAGATTTGAGAGCGAACACATTGTAACACACACACTGAGAGTTTACAGAGACCATTTGTAAACACCGTATTGTAACCGTTTTCTAGCATTAATACATTGAGTGTTAATCGTTGAATATTGTGTCTTACGTGTTCGTAACTTGGTTTAACTTACCCGTTTGGATTCCGCACTTTCGGGTTTGTCGGAAAACAGGGAACAGAGGTTACTCGATCCTCTGGGTGGACCTACACAATCCTACGGTTTAATGGCAAAAACGAATGAAGAATACTAAACTACAGGTTGAAATACGTACCAAGGATGCTTCAATCGTCGAAAATACGGTCCGAATACGATCCCAGTCGCGTATATGTGTATATGGAGCATATCTGTGTGTGTGATGTTTGGTTTGGGTGTTATGTAGGGGCATCTAGGTCTCCCCCTGTAATACATGGCCTAGACGTCTTGTATAGACCTAGACGACTCGTCTAACCTTTTTGGATAATTACCATTTCACCCCTGTATTGCCCCCAATATAGGTTTCATTCAGGGGTAAAATGGTAATTAACCGTTCAAAAGAGATATTTCTGAAATGGTTAATTACCATTTTACCCCTGAATGTGGCCTATACTAGGGGCAATACAGGGGTAAAATGGTAATTTACAAAACTTTTTTAATTATTAAAAAACATCAAAAAGATACCGCCCATCGTATATGAACCGTCTAGGTCTATACGCGGCGTCTACTTTTTAAAATTACCTTTGTGCCCCTGGTTGAGGCCTATACTGGGGGAATCTTAGGGGTTTAATGGTAATTCAATAAAAAACTTTTCAAAATTCATATTTTAAAAAATAAAATGTTGCCGCCCAACATAGACGACCCGTCTAGGTCAATACGAGGCGTCCACTTTTCAAAATTCAAAACCAAATATGCCACTCAAAATAGACTACCAGTCTATGTCTGTACGGGGCGTCTGGGTTTGGTGAAATGACCTTTTTGCCCCTTGTTTAAGCCTAGACTGGGGGTATATCAGGGGTAAAATGGTCTTTTGACCATCCATAAACGACCCGTCTAGGTCAATACGAGGCGTATATTTGTATTTTTTGTAATTATAAAAAAATGATATAAATATGAACAAAAATCTTATTAAACTGTTTTAATCAATTCTAATTATAAAAAAATGATAGAATTTTTTATAAAAATCTTATTAAATTGTTTTATTGAATTGTAATTACAATAAGAATAATTATCGATACAAAAAATCCTATTAATTACAAAAATCACTCTTCCGTATCAATGTCGATTTAATTAAGACTGAGGTTTGATCTTGGTGGCAGATTCATTATCGGTGTATACCATTCTAGACGTGGCAAGTAGATATCTTCCTATTGTTCCGTATGGGGTCTTCGGTGGTTCAACCATAGCCCATGTGTTGGTGGCATTGGATAATCCCCTTCCAGCTTAACATGTATGAAGTGGTTCTCGTGAACATGTGCAAGCATTATGAATAGTGGTTGTTGATTAGCCGAAGGACTTAGTATCGGGAAGAAAGTGGAACTCACACCCATGCTTAACAGGTGCACCCCGATACCGTACGTTTGTGCAATATGAAGCCCTGCTAAGGGGAAGTCCATCCAGTGATCCAGGGGACAACCGGACACTGAATCCCAAATTAGGCCCTGACGATGCGTGTAAAAATATCCTTCATCCCATGCTTCAAATATTGGGAACCAGGTCGATTCGTTCTGATCCATTTCTTAGACAAGGTCCCTTCGAATGAGCCCCCATGAACTCTGATCCATACCTAAGCCCACAGCCACAGACCGAAACCCACAATGACCGTTCGGCCTCACATCTCGTATGCACGAGATGTGCGGGTGAAACACTGGCGGATTGGCAGACTTAAACTGTTTGATGATTCCCACGTTCTTGTCCCCAATTATTAAAGGAAAACCGTGATCATCTCGT
This sequence comes from Helianthus tuberosus, assembly GCA_030545235.1. NCBI lineage: Eukaryota > Viridiplantae > Streptophyta > Magnoliopsida > Asterales > Asteraceae > Helianthus > Helianthus tuberosus. Next base: position 345,200 of record CM060352.1, on the reverse strand, counting down.
GTCTCTTTCTTCTTAGAACTCTTTGAACGGCTTAAGAGTTGGATGGTTTGATTTAAAAACTAAGATTACTAATTTAATTGCAAAATGGAAGTTTGGTTTGTAAATAATTTAAAGACAACTGACTATCTTAAGTTTCCGGTTTGCTTTGACATTCATGCTAACATTCAACTAGAAAGAACCACATAGACATGGTTCATGAGTGATTACTTGTTGTGATGAAAGGGAACTAAGTACTCGGATTCCTAGAACGCGAGGTTGTTACCCGATGGCCAATTAATCAATACCCAATCCTAATTCTACCCATGATATCTCGATTGCCAACGGCACCAAGAACGTATGGTTTCAAATAAGATTAACATATGAATTAACAATTTACAAACAAGCAACCACATACCATAACAAACAAATCATAAAGACAAGTTCATTATTCTAGAAATATGAATCAAAGTATAAAGTCTCAAACAAACCTTCAACAAAAGATAGTCATCGCAAGTTTAGCCACACATGGCTTGAACAGTCATCATCTTCAAAGTCTTAATGTTCAAAAGCAAATTAAAAACATAAAACCAAATGATTCCCAATAGTCTTTCAGCAACAAGAAGCTCCAAAAACTCGTCTCTAGAATGTTGTAACCGAAAATACCATGATTAGAACTCTATCAGTCCTCTTAAAATCGTCATTAAATGCAGAAGTTACAAAATGGTTCAGTCGGCGCCGTAAGCTACGCCGACCACCGTAGCTTACGGCAGTCAAAGGTCTCTTGGGAGTCAACATGGCGTTGTAGCCTACGGCTGGCGCCGTAGGTTACGGTGCCTAGCATTTCTTTACGACACGTTGAAACTGGACTATGACGGTGGGCAAAACACAAGATGAGAGTCGTAACCTACGGCAGAGGCCGTAGGCTACGGCGCCTGTTGAATTTGTTTACTTTGTTTTCTTTTGAAATCTCTCATGGTCCAATCTTTTTTCCCCCATTTGCAACTCTCATCCGAACATCATAAAAGCCACTCCTTACTGGATCTTTATCACCCGCAAGTACAAATGCATCGTAGTTACCAAGTTCCAATAATTAACCAATAAAGCGTGGAATGTGTGTAAAATTAAACCTTTTAAGGGTTGTCCTACGGACCACCCGTCACATCCCCACACTTACCCGTTGCTTGTCCCAAGCAACCCATTCAAAAACCATTCTCAACTTTACAAGCGATCAAAATGTAAACCAAGCTAAAATGTATTGTCCCTTTACTAACTTTCACCACACCACAAGACACACCCCTCGCAATAACTCTCGGAGACAAAGAATATTAGCAACATTGTACTAAAACACTCAATGCAAGTGTGTGATTGTGCGACAATAAGCTTGTATAAAAATCAAACCTCCGCCTTCAAAATACTTAACATGCTTATGAATCAAAAGGACTTTTCGGGTTGTAAGGGGGGCTAGGTATAAGGGTAGGAAAATGGTGGCATAAATATGCAAGTAGCTCATTTGTTCGACCCGGTTTTTATTTCTACTACTAATCGAAACAACCATAAACTATTGACACAACATCATCATTTTTCCTTTTCTTTCAACTACTATCGCAACTATTTCTTTCTTTTTGTATTTTTCTCATATTTTTTTTTCTTTTTTTCAAAGCATAGAAACATAAACAATATATACACATAAACATCAACAACTACATATTAAAGCTCCTAAACTGGGTCGTCTCAATAGGTAAAGTTTTGTAAGAGATAGGCGTGGGTCACAATCGAATGGCGTTAGGCTCAAACATGGTTTACTAAAGACCAAACCCCCACCCCTCACAATACCAAGCTCATATATATATCATATGAGGTCTAACCCCCCAATCCCATACTCTCACACATCCAGACAAGGCTACCTAAAAGCCCTTATCATTTCCACAAGCATGCTAATCCTAGGCTTCAACAAGCATTCGTACACAAGTTCTATGAACACAAATCACGCACCGCCACTCAAATCAAAGAAACCATCTCTAATAATCATGTGTGGCCCAAGAACTGACCAAGAAATAACTATAAAGGGTGTTGATGTGTCATGCGGAACAATGTCAAGTTTTCAAATTTCAACAATTTTTCGCTTGGTTTAACAATTTTTAAAAAATCTCAAAATTTTCCCCTCATCCCCACACTTGGGATACATTGTCCCCAATATATGGTTTTGAAGGGAAGATCGCTTTCAACAAAAACATCAACTTTTGCTTATTTTCTCAAACCACAAATTTCTTTTATATATGTATATATATATATATATATATAATATTTTAACTAAAAGAACACCACCAACTAACACATCCCATAACACACATCAAACACACAAACACCACCCAACCTCCCAACCAAAAACAAAAACATCAAAATATACACAAATGTACAAGATGGAGTGAGACACGACCTAGTCAATAATATTTCGGCTGCGGAGGCCCGAAGATAGACGTCATCATCTCCACAAATCCTCCAAATCCAAACACCCCGCTACTGCTGCTGCCTTGATCGCCTTCTTGGCTCGATTGTTGATTACCCATGGTATGCGGATACACCCAATGTGAATGGTGCAATGGTGGGGTGGGATACGTCACACTACCATCATATGGTGGTAATGTGGAATAATCCACAATCGGTGGGTCTTCTACAACTGGCTGGCCCGCATGCCACGCGTCATGCATACGTATCTGATGATCATCTAAATAGCGGTTGTTCATCTCCTCTTGATGGGAATAGATATGGGCTTGATTCCGTTGCTCCTGTCTGTCATAGCTCCGCTTAAGAGCCCTGTCCATACTGGCCCCCATGTATGTTTGTCGATCAAACAGCATTTGATTTGGCTCGGACCAATCACCGAAAGTAGGAGGTCGCCTCTGTTCAATCACTTGTCCCATGTTTCCTGAATGAGCCCAATATGGATTATATGGTTGTTGTGCATAATCAAATGCACTCCTGGTATAACCCGACTGCATCCCCACTCCATGAACACCAATGCTCGGGCCGGCACCCCCCATTTCAACATCAACTGTATATTTATCCTCACGATAATCATCATCACCACTAACTTCCTCATCGCTAGTCTCAGGCTCATCGGCCTCCCCCGGTAGTAGTGGACGAGCATCCGCTTTCAATGCCCTCCACCTTTTTCCATAAGTTTTCAATTTATGGCACCTCTCCGACTCCTTATACTCCCATCCCGATCCTAAATGTTGAATGTCAAATGGTTTGAACCTCTTGTACGATCCTTTGTCTTTGGCTCCAATTGCCCAATATAGCTTCAACAACGCCGTAATCAATCGGCAATGGGGAACAATCTTTCTTTCACCACTATTTCGCCCAATCCAAATGTTGTTCAACACCAAAAACCGAAATAGAACCATTGGCGACCCATGCATCAACATATAGAGAACCGGTACCTCCGCGAACCTAACCTCTACTTTGTCACCCCGCCTTGGGATAATGATGTATTGCAAAATACATCCCTTATTCGTGTATAGTTTGTATAGATTTCCGTTATTTCTAGTTTCGTTTTAGTTAGAATTGCGTGCTATTGATTATTTTGTGTTGGGTCAGGTCCTGGTACAAATGGAGCGAAAATGAGTAATAATTAAATAACCAGGCAGTTGAGTAGAGTAGGGCGCCAGTGACCGAATTAAAATTGCCACTATCTATATTTTATTTTATAAGTTCGAGGGACCATAACTGCACCAAGCTGAAAGTATATATTTAGGTGCATGCTTACTATGACAAGTTATTAAAATTTAGAGGGCTGAATTTCTAATTTAAGGAAAGTTGTTTACTTTCCTGTGAGTCACGATAGCAAGCATGTGCAATACTTCTTTGATTGATAGAATATTTTACTTAAGTGAGGTATTTATTTATGGACTATTACGAGATACCCACTAACTTCAATTCTATTTGTTTTGGTTCAGTCAAATATTGCAAACTCAGGTGGGCTTTCTGTCAGATTTTGGACGCATAAAAAGAGATGATCTGCCATGTTTTGTTTTGTTTTGGGGCGACATAATATTCCAACTGGGCCAAGCCCATTTATTTGACGGTGGGAGCCACACATACATGAGGGACGCACGAACACAGCAAAAACAATTGACGAATTAAGAAACCCTAGGCGACCTTTTGGAGCAGATTTTGAGGTCTTTCGAAGTGTTTAAGCTTGCGGGAATCATCCGGTTGAAGCTTGGAGCGTGGAAGTGAAGATTGTTCGGGTTTTATCTCCCGGTTTCTCTTTAATTTTCGTGTTTCAATACTTTTTCCAATGAATTCTTGTGTTGAACTTGATTTATTTGTTTTAGACATCATGTTTCTTGGCTAAACCCTAGATACTACCTAGACAAGATGATAGTTTGATTAAAGTTTGGATCTTTTAACGGTTTTTATTGTTTGATTATAGATTGATTTCTAAAAGTAAAGTATTCTAGAATTTCTGATTTGGTGCACATGCGTATTTACTTTTGATTGTTGATTATTTACTGTTTCACATAGATTTTGGTGAATGTCTTTCACATAATAAATTTGTGTTGAGTATTTGCATCCTTGCGGGTTCGGGTGATCTTTGGGTAAATTGGCCAATAGCCATAGAAACAGTAATTAAAATACAATTAGAATTAAATATTCTGCTTAACTTGTCGCTGAGAGGCTCGAGTTAATTATTAGGTCGCGGTGCAGTATATATCTAAGATAGGTTTTGAGAGAAGTCAATCTTAGTTCCCTAATTGCATTGGTGTCTAGTAAACCAAGTCAGAACCTAGAACTGCCTTAGATTGTCGCGCTGAGAGGTAGATAGTCGAATTGGGGCACTTTTAGAGTCATTAGAGGACTGAGAGGAAGTCTAACAGTCGGTGTTCATAACAGCCTTGTAGGGTTTCCTAGGTTTCTTCCTGAGAAGGGTCGGGAAGTCTTAGCATTGAAATACCTTAAGGTTTAGTATTTTACGATCCTGGCTCCATACAACTATAATACCGTTAGAAGTCCATTCATAGTCAAACTGGATTCAAGTCTAGGTAGTCGTTAATCGCATCTGAATCAAACCTTAGTCTTTGTTCGTGTCTTAGCTTAATTTCATTTTTATTGCAATTTTAGGATTTTAGTAAACCCCCCCCCCCCCTTAAAACACAATAATTATTAAGTCGTGTCAGTGTCTAGTCTAAATAGAGTCGTTAACGTAATTCATTAGAGTCCTTGTGGGTTCGACATCCGGACTTACTTCTCTTTGCTAGAGTCGACCGGTTCACTTGCCGGTGAGTAGTTTAGTCAAGTTAGAGAGTCTAGATTTTTATTACTTGAGTCTTAATTTAGGGTTATTTTAGTTTATTTAGTTGAACTACTTATTCCACATCAAGTTTTTGGCGCCGCTGCCGGGGATTCTTGGCAATTGCGTTAACTACTTTGTTTTGATTTCAACTGATATCGTTACGTGCTTTTTGTGTGTTTGTGAGTCGTAGGAGTCCAAGTAATTTTAGTGTCTTTTTCATATTTTCCGAGTCTTTAGTTGGAGTCGTCTTACTTGTTTGTTCTTGGTTTTGCAGTTCATGCCCCACACGCGTTCGCAGGGACCAGTGAAGCCGCCAATTGACAAGTCTTCCTTCTCCACACCCAGTATTCAGGTAAAAAATCCTCAACTTCATCTTCAGCCCCTTCTGACTCTACACTTCAATCTAAACCACCGAACTACGACTTCACCCCGAAGTCATCACCCCACAACTCCCCACCACCCTCCCGTCACCCTAGTCCACCACCAGTTCACCAAATGGCCGATAACCAAACTGTCCACCAGCGTTCCACCTCAGGTTTTACCGCAAATTCACCCATCACCATCCCTGAAATCACCAATGACAAGTCCTGGCAAATTCCCTCATACATCATGACCGCCATTAACAACTCATGTCAGTTCCACGGTCGTGATGATGAGGATGCGCCTGCACATATCAACCGTCTCACCCGTCTGTGTAGCACCTTCGGCATCGAAGGTGTTAATCTTGATGCCCGCTTTCTCCAAGTCTTCCCATTTTCGCTTGCTGGCCACGCAGCCATATGGCTCGATTCGCAGACAGGAGGTACTTACACTACTTGGGCTGGACTTAGGGATGCCTTCCTTGCTAAGTATTTCCCACCTGCGAAGGCCTCTTGCCTTTGAGATCAGATCCATTCCTTCAGAATGGAACCTGATGAACCATATCACTTAGCTTGGGAGAGGTTTCAAACTTTACTCTCACGTTGTTCCCAACATGGCCTGTCGGATTGGGCTTTAGTAGAAAAATTTTATAATGGTCTTACCCCTGAGTGCAAGGCCCGATTCGACACATCTGCAGGAGGCCACCTAATGGGAAAGAAAACTGTGGCTGACTGCAATGATCTCTTTGAGAGCTTCGCTCATGCTGACATAGATCATAGTGCTACCAGCAGTAATTCCAATCCTGTGATTACTTCCTCATCTTCTCGAGGAGTGAACCAAGTCGTTTCAGACTCAAAGGTAGTATCTCAACTAGACTATATCACCAAAGAGTTGCTAGAAATTAAGAAGAAGGTCGATAGGTGCGAAGTTTGTAGAGGTGGACATGACACCATAGATTGCCCAACACTTACCCTAGAACAGGTCGAGTATATAGCAAGTCAAAATAGGGGTCCAACGAACCAGTTTAATAATAGTAATTCCAATTGGCGTGCAAATAGTTATCGCTCTTCAGGTAACCCCCTGGTTTTCCATCAGGTCAATATCAAAATAGGGGGCCAGGTTTCTATTCTAGTGGGGGATCGGGTCAAACAGGTCAATTTGCTAGTTCAGGTTCAGGTGCACAGTTCAGAGGTGAGGGGTCACACCAAGAGGTTCAACCTAAGAATGAGGGGTCAAATAGTAGTCTGTCTAGGATAGAGGACCTTCTTACCCAACTAGTGGTTAAGGATCAGGCTACCCAACGCACTTTAGAAGAACACGCTACATTCCTAAAGAATAATCATTCGAATTTCCTAGATCTTCAAAGGCAAGTTGGGGATATTGCATGCCAGTTGCAAGAGCGACCTCCCGGTCAATTTTCGGGCAACACAAAGCCCAACCCATCTGGCTCTTTGAAGGCAATTTCGACCCGTAGTGGTAGGACTCTAGGAGAGGTAGTGAGACCCGAGAATGTCGAGGTAGAAGATGAGGACCCCGTAGATAAGGAGATTGAAATGGAGGCTCCCGGTAAAGTGCAATCTAGGTTTATCCCAGCAAGTACCGCACACACCGGGGGGCTTTCAAGTGAGAAAAACGTAGGTAAAAAGCCCATTCAAGTTGTTCCATCACCCAAAGTTGATATTTCCCGTGCTCCGTTTCCTTCCCGCCTTAAAAATCAAACTTATTCCAAAGAGTACGGGAAATTCTTAGAGATCTTTAAGCAGCTTAAAATCAACCTTCCTTTCATAGAAGCCCTCCAATCAATGCCCAAGTATGCAAAATTCCTAAAGGGCCTTCTAAAACGTAAGGATAGGTTGGGAGAAGTCTCTAACATCCCCCTTAGTGGAGGGTGTTCCGCCGTAGTGTTGAACAAGGTCCCGGAAAATTGACGGATCCGGGCCTTTTTACCATCCCGTGCTTGTTTGGGAGTGATACCGAGTGTAGGGCCCTAGCCGATCTAGGAGCGAGTATAAACTTAATGCCATATTCCTTGTATGAGAGGTTAGGTTTACGAGAGTTGTCCCCTACACGTATGTCTTTATCTCTAGCCGATAGATCCGTTAAGTATCCACGTGGCATTATCGAAAACCTTCTAGTCAAAGTGGATAAATTCGTCTTTCCCGTAGACTTTGTCGTTCTTGATATGGAAGCCGACGAGAAGGTTCCTATCATTCTAGGACGCCCATTCTTGTGTACCGCCAAGGCTATCATTGATGTCTTCGACGGGAAAATTACACTTCAAGTCGGTGAGGAGAGAGTTACTTTCGAGATAGCACGCTCCATGGAACACCCTAGTGGTTCCGATGATCTTAGTAGTCCTTGTCATTCGGTCTATTTCATAGAGTCTTTCTTATCTTGTGTCGACCATTGCTTTGACTATATTAGTGGAGCCGATCTAGTTGAGAGTAGGATAGATGAGGTAGTTGAAAAGGTAGAGGAGGTTGTGAGTGAGAGTGAGGAAGTAGTAGAGGACGAGTGGGTCCCCGAAGTGCTAGAATTGAGTGAGATCAAAAGTGAGAGTGAGAGTACACCTATAGAGAGACCCGCCCCATTAGAACTCAAAGTTCTCCCGTCCCACTTAGAGTACGCGTTCCTAGGTGAGGGTTTCGAATTTCCCGTCATTATTTCATCTAAGTTAGAGGAGGGAGAGAAGGGTAGGTTGTTAGAGGTGTTGAGAGTGAATAGGGAGGCCATTGCATGGCGTCTTTCGGATATCAAGGGCATAAGCCCCGCCTATTGTACCCACCGGATACTCATGGAAGATGACTATAAGCCGGTGGTGCAACCTCAACGGCGCCTAAATCCGAACATGCAAGTGGTCGTTAAGAAGGAAGTGCTAAAGTTGTTAGATGCCGGGGTGATTTACCCTATTTCCGATTCACCATAGGTGAGCCCGACCCAAGTCGTCCCAAAGAAGGGTGGGATGACGGTGATCATGAACGAAAAGAATGAATTAATCCCTTCTCGTACCGTTACCGGTTGGCGCGTATGCATAGACTACCGAAAGTTAAACGACACCACCCGGAAAGACCATTTTCCCTTGCCATTCATTGACCAAATGTTGGAGCGTCTAGCGGGTCAACAATTCTATTGTTTTCTCGATGGATTTTCGGGTTATTTTCAGATCCCCATAGCCCCGGAGGATCAAGATAAAACGACATTCACATGCCCTTATGGCACTTATGCGTATCGCCGCATGCCTTTCGGGTTATGCAACGCTCCGGCTACATTCCAAAGATGCATGGTTGCTATATTCCAAGACATGCTTGAGACTTCCATGGAGGTTTTCATGGATGACTTTTCGGTTTATGGCACCACTTTCGAACGATGTCTTCTAAATCTTGATAGGATGCTTAAGAGGTGCATAGAGACAAATCTTATGTTGAAATGGGAGAAATGTCACTTTATGGTGACAGAGGGGATAGTTTTAGGACACAAGGTGTCGAGAGAGGGTATAGAGGTGGATAGGGCCAAGATAGATACCATAAGTAGATTGCCTCCACCTACTAGTGTCAAGTCCGTTAGAAGTTTCTTAGGTCATGCGGGCTTTTATAGGCGTTTCATCAAGGATTTTTTCCAAAATTACTCGCCCCATGACCTGACTTTTGGAGAAGGATGTGCCTTTCGTCTTCGATGAAGAGTGCATCAAGGCGTTTGACTTCTTGAAAGAAAAACTCGTTAGTGCCCCGATACTTGTTTCGCCCAATTGGAGCTTGCCTTTTGAGCTCATGTGCGATGCAAGCGATTATGCCGTAGGTGCGGTCCTAGGTCAAAGAGTCGATAAACACTTTCATCCAATCTACTACGCGAGCAAAACTCTAAATGATGCTCAAGAGAACTATACCACCACGGAAAAGGAGCTCTTAGCCGTAGTGTTTGCGTTTGATAAGTTTCCCTCATATCTCGTGCTTTCCAAAACAACTGTGTTCACCGACCACGCCGCTTTGCGATTTCTATTCCAAAAGAAAGACGCGAAGCCGTGGCTTATTAGATGGATTCTTTTGCTCTCCGAGTTCGATATCGAAATCAAGGATAAAAAGGGAGCGAAAACGTGGCCGCCGACCACTTGTCACGTTTAGAGGATCCTAAGAGAGAGGAAGTTCGAGAGGATTCCATAGGAGATACTTTTCCTCACGAAACCATAGACTTTGTTAGTGCCGAGGTAGAGGGTTTGCCATGGTTTTCGGATTTGGCAAATTATTTAGCAACCGGAGATCTTGTGAGGGGTATGTCATATCAACAAAAGAAAAAGCTTCTTAGGGATGATAGGAAGTATATTTGGGATGACCCGTACCTATTTAGGATAGGTGGAGATAGAGTGCTTAGGAGATGCGTTTCAAAGGAGGACGGTTTAGACATCCTTAGACATGTGCATGAGGGTTTAACGGGAGGCCATCACGGGGCATATGTGACCGCACAAAAGGTTTTTGATAGTGGCTTCTATTGGCCAACGGTAGTGAAAGATGCAATAGAGTTTTTGTCACACCCTCAAATTACCACTTAGGGAGTGTCCCTATTAGGCGTGTGACCACTAGTAATGAGCCACCAATTACATTGAATCCATAAGTTTAAAATAGAGTTTCATCATTTAATAGTAATAAAATCCAAAGATAAGCAATTAAAAAACCATCAAGTTCAGCGGAAGCGTTAACGTAACATAATGTAAATACTTTCCAAACAACCATAGTAAATAAATGTTTGATAAATAAACCCATCAATGCAACCATGACCACTCACACCCTCCAGCCAGCAAGTTCCTGTTCCCAAGTACCTAATGACCTGCGAGCATGTAACAATTGTATCAGACAAAGCTGGCGAGTTCACAGTTTTAGAAAATGTTTGTTACCAGTTGTATGTAAAACAGTTCAATAACCAATGCAAGTAATATTGTTAATATCTCAATTCCGAACAAGACGGCTCCTGATGTACATGACTGCCCTATCCCACGTACTCCTATCTAGTACTGGGCCAGACTGGGTCATTAGTTCACATCCGTCCTATCCAGGAGCGGTGAGAGGGTGCCAAACCTAAGTAGCGCTACCAACTAATACCCGAATAAGGGACTTACAAAAATGATAGGTGAGAATATTAACCAATATACCCGTTTTACCCAAACCACTGACTGTCCCCAACCATTGGGACGCATGCTCGAATGTAGTGAACTCACCTTAGTTTTGCACGGTAAGATTATTTACTTGCTTAACAGTTGATCAAATACGTCCTATCACGAGTACCGATAACAGTCAGCTCTATGTACGATTAATTCACACATTCATCGTTCACATGAAGCACATTTATTGGACAGATAACGCACATACATATAGTTTAAGTCGTGACCGTAAATTTATTCGCCTAGTTCCCTCAGATTATTACTTAAGCATGTCATGATTCCAACTTGCATCACACATACATACATAGTTTTATACGCAAACACTACCATCCCAACCTTTAATCATATTCGGCCCAATTTAAACAGATCCGCTAATCTTGAGGTGCGGCCCGTTGTCATGCCAGCCCAATGTAAAGTGGTTTCAACACCACTCGACCCATCACAAATGTACATATGTTCAAACACTCATGTCCATATAAGTCACTTAATCTGCCTTGCCCAATCTAGTGCGGCCCATACCCAAGGGTGTGAATTAAAAAGAAATGCACAGCCCAAAGTCTAGACAGTCCAATCAAACATGTGCATGGCCTAATCTTGAATTAATCCATCAAGTGTGTATGTGATAGCATCAGATACTTTTCTTTATTATTTGCAAATTATTACATAACATACATGGTTCTATTTCATCTATTGTTCGATAATTCTAGCAAGCCATTATCAAATCATACTTCAACAATATTTCCAAGTTTGCCACACACATCAGACAATCATACGTATCATCAACTAACATGCATTCCTAACCCACATATTCACTTTATTTGTGTTACCAACAAACCGCATCCTAACATTCTAACGATTTGTTACATACGATTCGAGTGTCATAAGCATTACGCGATCAACATACCAAGATCATAAGATATCATTAATCATCGATCCACTATCACAAGCATACAGTACCTACATATATTACCACATGTACATGTCTATTCAGATCACATAAACTTGCTAACCAAGATGTGGAGATTCGATGATGATACTAGCATGCATTAATGACAAAAATCAACAATCATCACATGAAATCATGTAACGCACATGGCAGCCAAACTCACAAGTCAACACATTTGAAATCTCATCCCATCACAAGTAACATGTTATAATGCAACGCACATGGCAGCCAATTCACAAGTCAACATATTTGAAATCTAAACCAATCATAAGTAAGCTTACCTACCAAGATGTGGAGATTATGGGTGTGCAGCCGCCGAATTCGAAGGAGGAGCGAGAGAGTGATTAGGGTTTTTCTTTTGTGTAATGTTTGCTAAATAATTAATATGTGAAACATATTCCTTGCGTAAATATGGGCATGAAGCTATCGGGCCATGTTGGGCTTCTTTTTGGCCGAGAAACATAACTCAATTAATAGAAGTTTTGGGCCAAGGTTGCATATCATTACTAGTGTGGTACATTAGGCGACTAGAGCGGACGTTCAACTAATCTAGGCATTTAACACGTTTAACAATTAACCCACGACAACTCACAACTATGTAGTCTACAACAAAGTTTTGGGCTTTGGACTTGCATGATCGGCCTAGTATCACCTATGTGGGCCAACGGGTTTAGAAACAAGAGGAGGTGGGTAGCTAGTCAATCACATGTCACGGCCCAGATACACCCCGTGTGTGTGCGGCCCAAATACATGTGGCCCAAACACGCAACTAGTCCTCCTTGTTCATGTTTGAAATTTTAACAAGTTTCTAGCATAATAGTTTAACGACTAACGTGACAAAAAGGAATAAAGAGGAAATCAGGATCACAAAACGGAAAGGCACAATCCTTGAGAGTTCGGGTTGTCACATCATCCCCAACTTGAAAGAAATTTCGTCCCGAAATTTGACCAGTAAACACAGAGGAGTGAAGTGAGAAATTAAGACTGCTGTCGGTTTTCCTCAGGTGCCACATCATCCCCAACTTGAAAAGGAATTTCGTCCCGAAATTCACCAGTAGTACCAGAATTTGATTGATCATCAGGAAAAAGTTGAGAATACTTAAGCTTCATCTGATCCTCACGCTCCCACGTGAACTCCGGTCCACGTCTTGAGTTCCAACGAACTCTCACGATTGGAATTTGACTAAGTTAACGAACCTTGACTTCCTAGTCCATGTGTTCGATAAATTCCTCCAGTAAAGGTATCGCACAAGTTTCACCAGGCAACCACTGCCTTCGATCCGAAACATAAATGACATCGCGTACGTTACCCGATTCGTCGGGTAACTCGAGTTTGTAGGTCACGCTACCGATTCCTCCCAGACTGTTGAATGGTCCATCGTGACGTCAGTTAAGCTCACCATGCTTTCCAAGCATCCCACGCCCTCCCAGGTTGAGACTTTCAACACAATACGATCGCCTATAGCGATCTTCCAGCGTTTCCCAAGTTTATCAGCTTTCACAAGTTGCCGCCAATCGACTCCCGATCCAAACAACCTTCCCAAGAGTTTCGAGCACCAGTCCTGGACCAGTAATTAAGTTGTCAACCATCCCAATCTATCAAGAAGGTTGGCATTATTGACTTATGTAATGCCTCAACAGAGCTGTCTGGTTACCAAGGTGATCACTGCCGCAGTAGTACTCAACCATAAGTAAGAGTCCTTCCAGTTTGCACCAAAGCCAGTCACACACACATGCTCGCTGTATGTCTTCGAGTGACAGGAGAGTTCGTTTTCTTTGATCGCTTGCCCAACGGCGATAAGCAATGCTCTGGTCCTGACGTGAGCCAAGGGTGTTGTGTATTGCATGACACAGATCATGCATAGATCAAATTCAAAGGTAACAGGAGTTGGCACCTCGTACCTAAAAGCCACCTCTCGCAGAGGAACATTCACAACTGTGAAGACTCGTCAGTTTTCTTGATTGCAAGAAAGCGTGCTGGTAACGTGCGTCCATCAACGATCATCCAGGTGATGATGTTTCCGTTTCAAGTTATAAGTAGACTAGTGATAAAATCCATGGTAGTCCGTTCCCATTTCTTGCGTTTCTGGTTGCCAATATCCCACCTTGACTTTCCCACAAGTCATACATCGTTCTCATGCGTTGCTATGTGGGCCTTCAGGCCCGGTCATCCATACATGGTCTTCAGGTTTTAATTCATCCTATCTAAACTCAGATAAATATGATATCGAGGTCCGTGTGCTTCACCTGCACCAGTTCCCTAAGGTTATTGTATAGTGAGGTCCATATTCGTTCCATGAAGTAGCAAATATCGTTTGACCTGCCAAAGGTTGCCTCCCCATGCCCCGCATGGGTCAGTCTTGAGAACTCTCTACCTTCAGTTCTTCAGTTCGAGCAAGGCGAGTCTGATCAGGTATGTTAGAGTCAATAGCAAGCTGCAAGGCTCGTGCACGTCCAGGTTTCACGGTCGTATTCATTCAAAAGTTCCATCTAGCGATGCCATCACATGTTTAGCTTTCTTGAAACAAGGGTACACGGGAGGCTCTTGTGATCGGTCTAAGTGGTGCATTAGGTACCGTCCAAGTAATGCCTCCAATTTAACCCAAAGTCTACGGCTTCCACCGCAGGTCGTGACTAGTGCAGTTCTTCCTGTAGGTCCATTACGTAAGTCATCACCTTCTCGTGTAGCGTCGGTGTGTAACCATTGCAGAGTTGGGATTCGAAAGCTGAAAAGACGTACTCCTGTTTTGTCCTTCACGAACACAGCACCCTACTGTGCTAAAGAGATTTAAGCTGCGCGATCTTCGAAAATCCTGTGGTGAATCTGCGATAGAGTCTAGTGTGACCAAGAAATTGCTGCATCCACGAAGGGATCTTTGGTGCCGAACAATATCTAACGAAATGGTTCTTTAGCGAGATCCACGTGTATTCCCACTTCGTTGATCATATGACCAAAAAGGTATCTCTCGAATCCAGAAGTTACCTTTAACAAGACTTCGCACAGAGTGGCTCCTCCCTCAGGGGCCCTAAAATAAGATACAATTGCCGCCCATGATGTTCCTTCCTCTTGGAAATGATCCAGAATGTCATCCATAAATAGGGTCGATTCATGTGGTCCATAAAGATGCTGGTGTATTGATTAACTCAATGGTCATGGTGTACAAAGTCGCAATGGCCGTATTACGTTCGATATGCCGTTTCAGGAACATTCTCCTCTTGGTCTTCCGTCAATACATGGTCGAGGCAAACAGTTCTTGATTGTCACCTTGCTGAGTTCTGGATAATCAGTACACATACGAAAAGGCTTTATCTTCCCGAATATAGCTGGGGCTTCCCAAAGCGAACAAAAACTATGTCCAATAAAAACTCCTGTCCAACAGTTCCTGTAGATAGTCCTTGCAACCCTCCTGGTGCAAGACGGTAAGTAGCACGAGTAATCAGGGTTGCCCTTGTCGTGAGATCAAACTGAGATTCTGCCTAACAGTGGTGGAAGTAAATCTGTAAGCTCTTCGGGTAGCACACTGAGAGGAATCACGAACAATTGGTGGATCCTCGATCCTCTTTTCCTTAGCCTCAACATCAGTAACGGTTGCTAATGTAGTGGGGTGATCCCTCCGTAGACACTTCTGGGCCTTCATAGCTGATGTGGCGCTAACCTTTGCACCACTCTGTTGCTTTCGAACAAATAACGATTCTCCACACAAAATTTTCTCCTCATAAGGTATGTCTTGTCGATTTCTGAATAACCAATCCACAATAATTACCGCATTGTAACCATCAGGGGTAGTAGAAAGAAGGTCGATGTCGAACACCTGTTTCCCCAAGGTCGAGTTTGCATCCCAGCGAACATCTAAGGCTTCAATTGACTTGCATCAGCCGACTCCACAACAGGTTCGGTTTCAAGAAGCATCAGGGTTTAACAGAACAGAGACAAAGCGAATAGCTACCCATCCAAGCTATCGTGTTGCTATTATGCCTGGTACAGCCTATGCCAATACTAAGTGTCCTTCCATGAGCTTCATTTCCAGTGTTGTTTTCGTCACGAGAATTTCCAGTACTGCCGTCGTTCCCTTGGTTGTCGTCACCTTGACTTAACACAGTCAATCCTTGTCGAGGCCACCTTCGTTTCCATACTGTAAGCTACAATCACGAGTACCTTGATGTTGCCGCGACTGTTGCCTCTAATATTGTCGCCTGTAACGGTGTCCTGCATCCTTTCACCAACAAGGTCCATCTTTTCACATTCCGTGCCACGTCCTAAGGCACTACTCATGGTGCGGGCGGTTACACAGTCCGCTCTACAGTCAATCGTCATCGATTTTGTCCCGATTGGTTCGTAAGAGTCGACTCCCATGAGTCGCTAGCTGGGGTTAAGGAGTCAAATCGCTGTTGTTCGTTGCCGATAACTAGGGTCGTTCAAATGCTGAAGTCGGTAAGGTACTACGTTTACCCTCTTGTCCATCGTTCTTGCAAGTTGACTGAGTGATACACGATATGTCACGAGAGTGTTGCAGAAGTGATCGCACTTCGGGATCTAAGGCGTCAACACGCTAAGTTCCAGCAAACAAAGATAAGTGAGGAAAGTATAGTCCAATCATTTGACGTTGAGCCATCCAACTCAGGGACGTTCGTACTAGCACCTAACATTCTACGCAGTTCGCTAGGCGTTCAGATATGTGATCAGGTGATACTCGATCGCATCGAGATTCGTAAGGATTTAGAAAGGGGTGAAAAGATCATGTTCGAGTAGGAGACAATCACAGCTATGACACCTATAAACTGCTGAGTTCTAACATAACATCAATTAACAGAGCGGAACCCCTCTCACACTCGTTAAGCCTCACTGGGACTCACATGCACCCCACATTATTATTATGTGTGCACCCATAATAATAAGGCAATTTGCATGCTTATCTCAGTGCCTCTTAACTCGAACTAAAAGGTTCCCCGAATTCGAGCAATAAGACAGATGACGCCACAACATAGATCATGAAAGTTCAAGAAGAGTCGCACTCTTAAAACACGTAACATGGGTTGGTAACATAGAAGTTCATTCTGCAGTGCTAAGTGTGCATTCACGTGTGATGTTATTCATAAGCAAACAATAGATATACTATGCAATAGTAAATGAGAAACGAACCTTGCAGTCTGGAGCTGAGTGTCATGGTCGATTTCGGATCTGTTCGGTTATAGTTTGGTTTTATAAAAACGTTTTAAAACCAAGTTCACTATAACCAGTGGCTCTGATACCAAACTGTCACACCCTCAAATTACCACTTAGGGAGTGTCCCTATTAGGCGTGTGACCACTAGTAATGAGCCACCAATTACATTGAATCCATAAGTTTAAAATAGAGTTTCATCATTTAATAGTAATAAAATCCAAAGATAAGCAATTAAAAAACCATCAAGTTCAGCGGAAGCGTTAACGTAACATAATGTAAATACTTTCCAAACAACCATAGTAAATAAATGTTTGATAAATAAACCCATCAATGCAACCATGACCACTCACACCCTCCAGCCAGCAAGTTCCTGTTCCCAAGTACCTAATGACCTGCGAGCATGTAACAATTGTATCAGACAAAGCTGGCGAGTTCACAGTTTTAGAAAACGTTTGTTACCAGTTGTATGTAAAACAGTTCAATAACCAATGCAAGTAATATTGTTAATATCTCAATTCCGAACAAGACGGCTCCTGATGTACATGACTGCCCTATCCCACGTACTCCTATCTAGTACTGGGCCAGACTGGGTCATTAGTTCACATCCGTCCTATCCAGGAGCGGTGTGAGGGTGCCAAACCTAAGTAGCGCTACCAACTAATACCCGAATAAGGGACTTACAAAAATGATAGGTGAGAATATTAACCAATATACCCGTTTTACCCAAACCACTGACTGTCCCCAACCACTGGGACGCATGCTCGAATGTAGTGAACTCCCCTTAGTTTTGCTCGGTAAGATTATTTACTTGCTTAACAGTTGATCAAATACGTCCTATCACGAGTACCGATAACAGTCAGCTCTATGTACGATTAATTCACACATTCATCGTTCACATGAAGCACATTTATTGGACAAATAACGCACATACATATAGTTTAAGTCGTGACCGTAAATTTATTCGCCTAGTTCCCTCAGATTATTACTTAAGCATGTCATGATTCCAACTTGCATCACACATACATACATAGTTTTATACGCAAACACTACCATCCCAACCTTTAATCATATTCGGCCCAATTTAAACAGATCCGCTAATCTTGAGGTGCGGCCCGTTGTCATGCCAGCCCAATGTAAAGTGGTTTCAACACCACTCGACCCATCACAAATGTACATATGTTCAAACACTCATGTCCATATAAGTCACTTAATCTGCCTTGCCCAATCTAGTGCGGCCCATACCCAAGGGTGTGAATTAAAAAGAAATGCACAGCCCAAAGTCTAGACAGTCCAATCAAACATGTGCATGGCCTAATCTTGAATTAATCCATCAAGTGTGTATGTGATAGCATCAGATACTTTTCTTTATTATTTGCAAATTATTACATAACATACATGGTTCTATTTCATCTATTGTTCGATAATTCTAGCAAGCCATTATCAAATCATACTTCAACAATATTTCCAAGTGTGCCACACACATCAGACAACCATACGTATCATCAACTAACATGCATTCCTAACCCACATATTCACTTTATTTGTGTTACCAACAAACCGCATCCTAACATTCTAACGATTTGTTACATACGATTCGAGTGTCATAAGCATTACGCGATCAACATACCAAGATCATAAGATATCATTAATCATCGATCCACTATCACAAGCATACAGTACCTACATATATTACCACATGTACATGTCTATTCAGATCACATAAACTTGCTAACCAAGATGTGGAGATTCGATGATGATACTAGCATGCATTAATGACAAAAATCAACAATCATCACATGAAATCATGTAACGCACATGGCAGCCAAACTCACAAGTCAACACATTTGAAATCTCATCCCATCACAAGTAACATGTTATAATGCAACGCACATGGCAGCCAATTCACAAGTCAACATATTTGAAATCTAAACCAATCATAAGTAAGCTTACCTACCAAGATGTGGAGATTATGGGTGTGCAGCCGCCGAATTCGAAGGAGGAGCGAGAGAGTGATTAGGGTTTTTCTTTTGTGTAATGTTTGCTAAATAATTAATATGTGAAACATATTCCTTGCGTAAATATGGGCATGAAGCTATCGGGCCATGTTGGGCTTCTTTTTGGCCGAGAAACATAACTCAATTAATAGAAGTTTTGGGCCAAGGTTGCATATCATTACTAGTGTGGTACATTAGGCGACTAGAGCGGACGTTCAACTAATCTAGGCATTTAACACGTTTAACAATTAACCCACGACAACTCACAACTATGTAGTCTACAACAAAGTTTTGGGCTTTGGACTTGCATGATCGGCCTAGTATCACCTATGTGGGCCAACGGGTTTAGAAACAAGAGGAGGTGGGTAGCTAGTCAATCACATGTCACGGCCCAGATACACCCCGTGTGTGTGCGGCCCAAATACATGTGGCCCAAACACGCAACTAGTCCTCCTTGTTCATGTTTGAAATTTTAACAAGTTTCTAGCACAATAGTTTAACGACTAACGTGACAAAAAGGAATAAAGAGGAAATCAGGATCACAAAACGGAAAGGCACAATCCTTGAGAGTTCGGGTTGTCACAGTTTGTTAGAACATGTGACCGTTGCCAACGTACCGGCAACATCTCATCCAAGGATGAAATGCCCCAAAATCCCATCCAAGTTCTTGAAATTTTTGACGTTTGGGGCATTGACTTCATGGGTCCTTTCCCATCTTCGAGTGGGAATAGGTACATCCTCGTGGCCATTGACTATGTCTCGAAGTGGGTGGAAGCTCAAGCTTTGCCTACTAATGATGCCCGAGTGGTGGTGAGATTCCTTAAAAAGTTGTTCACACGTTTTGGAGTTCCTAAAGCTATAATAAGTGACCGTGGCACGCATTTTTGCAATTCCGCCATGGAAAAAACACTTGCACGCTACGGTGTCACTCATTGTCTTTCCACCGCGTACCACCCGCAAACTAGTGGCTAAGTAGAGAATGCTAACCGAGGGGTGAAGAGAATCCTAGAGAAAACGGTAGGAAAAAGTAGAAAGGATTGGTCGGAAAAGCTCGACGACGCTTTGTGGGCATTCCACACCGCCTACAAAACACCGTTAGGAACAACACCCTTTATGATTGTGTATGGCAAAGCTTGCCATCTTCCGGTAGAGTTAGAGCATGGAGCTTTGTGGGCTTTAAAAACCATTAACCTCGATCTTACCGAAGCCGCAAGAAGGAGGTTCTTCCAAATTCATGAGTTGGAAGCTTTGAGGGATGCCGCCTATGAACGATCTTGGAGTATCAAGGAAAAAACTAAGGCGTTGCATGATTGTAGGTTGTGAGGTTTGAAAGAGTTTAAGGTAGGTGATAGGGTGCTTTTATTCAATTCAAGGTTAAAATTGATAGCAGGGAAGTTAAAATCAAGATGGAACGGACCGTATGTGGTTAGGGAGGTGTTTCCATACGGCACGGTTGAATTATACGACGAATTTGACAAAGGAGTATGGAAGGTAAATGGTCATAGACTGAAACATTACTTGGGAGGTCCTATCGATACGACCGAAGAGGAAGAAATTCCTCTAGAGGACCCACCCACCTTCACCGAGCAGTGAGTGCGAAAAGCTTCGTTTGTAGAGTTTGTACCGTTTGTATTTCCATTAATTTTTCGTATTTTATAGTAGCTAACGGTCGTTTTTGTTAGTTTTTCGGTTCTTTGTTTGTGTCTTGAGTCATTTGCAGGAGTGCATTACTGAGGATTTGCAGGAATTTGCGAGAGAAATAAGGTTCCAGGTAAGTTTCATACTTAGAAAATGTTTGGTTGGTTTTTGGATGATTGGGAAAAAGAGTCAAAAATTTTCTAAGGCATTTAAACAACAATTCTAGCAATCTTCTGTTGAAAATGCCCGTTAGCCGGCCGCCACCCACTAAACAACCTTCTCGCCACCGAGCCAGCACGAAACTAAATTTTTTCGGAAGTCTTTAACGTGGTGGCGGGCCGCCACCAACCTCAGCTGTTTCTGGCGGACCGCCAGAAACCTCATCTGTAGCCGACGCACATAACAACACCTAACCTGGTTTTTTCGGAAATTTGTAACGTGGTGGCGGGCAGCCACCCACCTCTTCATCTTGTAGCGGACCGCCAGAAACCTCATCTGCAGCCGACTTTTATTAAACAATTCAAACATCCCACCAGCTACTTCCTAACCATTCCCTCTTCTCTCCTTCGCCGTAAACATCAAACATCCAACAACCCTTTTTAACCTACCCTTTCTTCCCCACTGTCACCTAAACCTTATCACCTAATCTTCTTTTCACACCACCGATAAACCCTCTCCGACCTCCATAACCCCACCGCCGAAACCACCATCCACCATTAAAGCTCCATTCCATCCAACCTCCTACCTCCATTACACCATTAAATCCGGCACCGTTCTTCACCATCCGACCAACAACGTGATCGGATTCACTCGACAAACAAGACCCCCATAAAAAATTTTAACATCCGGCTTCGATTCGGGACTTACTTTGCAAAAAAGTTTCAATTTTTCTTGCAAGTAATCGACGATTCAGGTACGTTTTCTGTCGCTACTCTCTTGTATTTGCTGTTTGTGTGAGTTTTTAGGTATTAGGGTTCGAGTCGGTTGGTGAGTTGCAGTGTCAAGTTCAGTCCGGTGTAGTGGTCGGATCAGGTGGGTGTGTGTCGTTTCAATCCAGTCTGTGTTGGAGTCCGTTGTGTTGAGTAGTTTGAGTCGGTATTTTGTGTTTCTCTTGGGTCAGTTTATTCGAGTCGATTGTAGTCGAATTAAAGGTTTTGATGTTTGGTTGGGTTGTCGAGTCAGTAGTAAGTGAGTCGAGTGCTTGTGAGTGATGTGTCTCGAGTCATGGTTAAGTCGATTCCCTGTTTCGTGATGTCCGTGTTGTGTCAAGTCTTTAAGTTTAGATCAGGGGCTGCTGTGTCCGTAGTCGAGTCGGGTCATTAGTAAGTCTATGTTTACAGTGTGTCGAGTCAGTTATGTCTGCTGGTTTGTTTTGAGGAGTAGAAATTAATATGTTTTGGTCAGTAAGATTTGTGTAGGTCTGTTTTTAGGATATTGCGAGGGTGCGGGTGGCTTGGGATGGTCATATAGTGTTGTGGATTGCTCTGGTGGGACTGTTTGCGAATGTTTGCTTGTGTTATGGTTCGGATAAAACGAATGAAAGGGGGGGAGTTGTTTTGTTTTGATCATTTCGGACATAAATTTTAGCCGGGTCAGGTTTAATGGGCTTGTCGGGTTGGTTTGCTTGACTGAATTTTGCGGATTGATTGTTTTGGGATAGGTAAAACAGCAAGTGTGGGGATACGAGTCACACTTTTTCATTCAAAAACGTGATTTTTACTAACTTTGCGGCTCGTATCCGTTGCTTCCGTATTTAGCTTTGTTTGATAATGTTTCGGCACTTGGGATTGCTCGACGGCGAGCAAGGTGCCGGGAGAGGGTATGATCCTAAGTTTGGTTGTGTTTTGCGTCGTTTGTGTCGTACGAGTCATTGTGGTGTGTTTAGAGTCTTGTTTTAGTCGTATTGTTGCATCACTTGATTACTAAACCGTTTCGCTCGTACTCAATCTCCATTCGGGCGGAGTTCGGTTTGTTTTTAAGTTGTTTTGCGATAGAGTCATTCATTTTCAAACAACAGCCGCGAACGAAATGTTATACGGCCGTCGTTTGAATGTATATTATTAGAATTTCTAAAAAAAATCAATAAATAAAGAAAAAAAATTAAAAAAAAAATATAAAAATTAAAAAAATTAAAAAAAATCCAAAAAAATTATAAAATTTAAAAATACCAAAAATAGTTTGTTATTACTGACTGTCTGCTTGTTTTGTCTTGAAATTTATCTGTTTTGCAGGCATGGCTAGTAGTTCAAGGAACAGGAGGGCCAGGTTGGTGAGGATGCGAGTGTTGATCCGGAGCCTCTAGTTCAGGTAGTTGGTGAGGCACGAGGATGCAGGAGCAGCAGCTGATACTATATCTTTTGTTGATTATTTTTCTTTTATGCTGTTTTTGATCCTCTCACTTTTGGTCTGTACTGATATTTATAAACTTTAAACAGGTTGGTTAGGGATGGCTGGGGTGGTTGATGTGATGAAACTGATGAACTACTGATGATTTTGATATATATATGATGATATGTTTTGGTAGTTTGGTTGATTCAGATAGGTTGATTGTGTTAGCCGCTTTCGTTCGCGTGTCCGAGGGTTAGAGTTGTTTGCTGAGTGCGTTTCGAATTGGAGGGCTTATGTGGAAATGACTGGCACTTTGACAGTCTCACATATCAGCTAAGTCGTTTCCCTTTTTGTTGTATATTTTTTTTTATTTCGTCGTTAGTCGTTTATTTAGTTAGTTAGTTAGTAGTTTAGGAGTCTAATTTTAGTTGTTTAGGTAGTTTATTGAGTCGTGTTTCCATTCTTGCATTAGGGACAATGCAATCTTCAAGTGTGGGGATGGGATACATGTAAATAATCGAGTCTTATATTGAAAAATACAAAAAAAAATTAAAAATTCAAAAAAAAATTGAAAAAACAGAAAAATGTCTTTCGATATGAGATGTTTGCAATTTTAAAACGGAAAATGATAGAAAAGATGAATTTTTGCTTGGGTTAAATAATAATAATATGAGATTATAATAAATCGAGCTTGCGTCTAGTTAGGGATATGTGGATAGGCCCGGGTTTGGTTTTAAGTCCCTTTGATCTAATATACCTTAAATGTCGGTTTGCTAGTGGGTTTTCGCCTGGGAGATATGGGAAATTAAAACTGCCAATAATAGTATAAGGGGCACCGTTATAAGTTAAAACTGTTAGAGTTTGTGATCATGCGAAAAATATAAAAAAATAGAATAAAAAGTGAGCTAGAAACTAAATGAGAGTAATGCATTCCTATGTAGTTTGGGTTGGGGATAGCGACTCTACAACCGAATTACCGCTAGGGTGTGTGAAATCGATCGTGCAAAGAAAAGAAAGAAAAAGTACCGAAACCAAAGTAATATGTGGTTGGGGATAGCGACTCTACAGCCGGATTGCCTCTTGGTTAGGGAAAGCATCGTCTAGACTCACGAATGAATGAAAAAAAAAGTGAAAAAAAATGGAAAAAGAAAAAAAATTTGATTGTAAACTCTCTTGGTTTTGATATAAGACGGTTGGGAATTGGTCCAGTGATCGTTCCTTTAGTCCTATAAGCTTGAGGTGGGAGTAGGTGGACCGTAGATTTTAGTGTGAGACCCTAGGCGGATTGACCGCACTTAAATTAAATTCACATGATAAGGGCTTAGGATTGGATTCGGGTTTAAGGGGATAAGTATATTCGCAATCACGGCTAACGCAAGTTTTGGTTTTAATAAGATATAACTAATTTTTGACCCAAGTAATTGTTCGTATCTAATTCCGTTGCACAATTCTTTTTCGAGGACGAAAAAAGTGTAAGTGTGGGGATATTTGATGTATTGCAAAATACATCCCTTATTCGTGTATATGTATATAGATTTCCGTTATTTCTAGTTTCGTTTTAGTTAGAATTGCGTGCTATTGATTATTTTGTGTTGGGTCAGGTCCTAGTACAAATGGAGCGAAAATGAGTAATAATTAAATAACCAGGCAGTTGAGTAGAGTAGGGCGCCAGTGACCGAATTAAAATTGCCACTATCTATATTTTATTTTATAAGTTCGAGGGACCATAACTGCACCAAGCTGAAAGTATATATTTAGGTGCATGCTTACTATGACAAGTTATTAAAATTTAGAGGGCTGAATTTCTAATTTAAGGAAAGTTGTTTACTTTCCTGTGAGTCACGATAGCAAGCATGTGCAATACTTCTTTGATTGATAGAATATTTTATTTAAGTGAGGTATTTATTTATGGACTATTACGAGATACCCACTAACTTCAATTCTATTTGTTTTAGTTCAGTCAAATATTGCAAATTCAGGTGGGCTTTCTGTCAGATTTTGGACGCATAAAAAGAGATGAGCTGCCATGTTTTGTTTTGGGGCGACATAATATTCCAACTGGGCCAAGCCCATTTATTTGATGGTGGGAGCCGCACATACATGAGGGACGCACGAACACAGCAAAAACAATTGAAGAATTAAGAAACCCTAGGCGACCTTTTGGAGCAGATTTTGAGGTCTTTTGAAGTGTTTAAGCTTGCGGGAATCATCCGGTTGAAGCTTGGAGCGTGGAAGTGAAGATTGTTCGGGTTTTATCTCCCGGTTTCTCTTTAATTTTCGTGTTTCAATACTTTTTCCAATGAATTCTTGTGTTGAACTTGATTTATTTGTTTTAGACATCATGTTTCTTGGCTAAACCCTAGATACTACCTAGACAAGATGATAGTTTGATTAAAGTTTGGATCTTTTAACGGTTTTTATTGTTTGATTATGGATTGATTTCTAAAAGTAAAGTATTCTAGAATTTCTGATTTGGTGCACATGTGTATTTACTTTTGATTGTTGATTATTTACTATTTCACATAGGTTTTGGTGAATGTCTTTCACATAATAAATTTGTGTTGATTATTTGCATCCTTGCGGATTCGGGTGATCTTTGGGTAAATTGGCCAATAGCCTTAGAAACAGTAATTAAAATACAATTAGAATTAAATATTCTGCTTAACTTGTCGCTGAGAGGCTCGAGTTAATTATTAGATCGCGGTGCAGTATATATCTAAGATAGGTTTTGAGAGAAGTCAATCTTAGTTCCCTAATTGCATTGGTGTCTAGTAAACCAAGTCAGAACCTAGAACTGCCTTAGATTGTCGCGCTGAGAGGTAGATAGTCGAATTAGGGCACTTTTAGAGTCGTTAGAGGACTGAGAGGAAGTCTAACAGTCGGTGTTCATAACAGCCTTGTAGGGTTTTCTAGGTTTCTTCCTGAGAAGGGTCGGGAAGTCTTAGCATTGAAATACCTTAAGGTTTAGTATTTTACGATCCCGGCTCCATACAACAATAATACCGTTAGAAGTCCATTCATAGTCAAACTAGATTCAAGTCTAGGTAGTCGTTAATCTCATCTGAATCAAACCTTAGTCTTCGTTCGTGTCTTAGCTTAATTTCATTTTTATTGCAATTTTAGGATTTTAGTAAACCCCCCCCCCCCTTAAAACACAATAATTATTAAGTCGTGTCAGTGTCTAGTCTAAATAGAGTCGTTAACGTAATTCATTAGAGTCCTTGTGGGTTCGACATCCGAACTTACTTCTCTTTGCTAGAGTCGACCGGTTCACTTGCCGGTGTGTAGTTTAGTCAAGTTAGAGAGTCTAGATTTTTATTACTTGAGTCTTAATTTAGGGTTATTTTAGTTTATTTAGTTGAACTACTTATTCCACATCAGATAACATTGTGCGTACACAATACCAACATCAATTTCGCCTCGATTCTCAAATTTCTTCTCAATAGCTTCCCGTGTGTGGTACCCGGGACAAAGAGGTATTCAAGCATGTTTTTCCATTAGGGATGGTCTTGGGGGTTGTGATACAAATCCTCCAGCCGTGGAAAGATGTATTGATTGGACGGCTTGCTATCGAATTTTGCAATTCGACGTAGAGAATCGTACGACATTTCGACTTTGACCCCATTA
Organism: Helianthus tuberosus; assembly: GCA_030545235.1. NCBI lineage: Eukaryota > Viridiplantae > Streptophyta > Magnoliopsida > Asterales > Asteraceae > Helianthus > Helianthus tuberosus. The sequence continues at coordinate 318,716 of CM060352.1, read as the reverse complement.
ACCGTCCTTATAAGTTTCATCATTTGCGAGGCCTTGAACGGAGGACATATGAGAGTGGCCATCCACTCTTGTATCTCTCGATCATACATAGTCTTCACCTCGTTATCATAACATTTTAAAGTCGCTTCCCAACCCAAAGCTTTGAACTTATCAGTTATCCCGAAAGGCCCAAAATCCACTTCTCGAATCTCCTTCTCGCAAATGAAGGCCTCCTTGTGTTGTTGTAACTTGTTCATTTGCTCATGGAATAAGTCGGTTCGCCACTCCTCGGGTTGCTCAAGTAAGGACCCGGATGTCCAATCCGGTTTCGGGCCCCTCGGAGGAGCATCTTCTTCCGAATCCGGGTCTCCTACCCGCGTCAATCTCCTCCTCTTTTCTTGTTGTGCTTCCGCTTGTTGACCCGAGGAACTTGCTCCCGCTTTGCTTTTAGTCTTCACCATATCCTACACACATGACAAACCACACACAAAAACCATATAAGTTCACCTTCAACAATCTCCCCACACTTGCTTTATACTATGAATATAGATGTAGGAACCAAATATTTCATCTTTTCAAATAAAATTTGGGCATGATGTCTCCACAATATAGAGTTTCCCAAAAAATTTCAATGATACATCTTCTACATCTATACCCATATATTCAATAACTCAACAAAGTCCTATTATCTAATCACTACAAGCAAGTGTGTATAAGCAAAAACAATTATGAAAACTTACACATCTGCAATGTACTTCAAATAATGAAAATAAATTGCATACCTTAGCTTTGAATAGGATGAGAATAACAAGAACTTCACTTTAAGCAAAAACCCACTATAAACCCCCAAATTTCAGACCCTTAATGCTCAAATTCGACCACCAAAACAAAGGAATCTTCAAAATATAAGTACAAATCTGAATTCCATGTGAAATTTCAGTCAAAATAGACTCAAAAATCACTTGATTTTGACAAGAGATGAGAAAGTTACGAAAGCTTGAGGGTTATGGAGGTGAAAGAGAAGTTAGGGTTCTAGAGAAGATGAGAGGTGAAGAAGAAGGTAAAAGCAAAATGTGTGGTTGGGGAGTAATGGCAGGGAATAAGTGGATAGGGAGGTTACAAACAAGCTTAATGATTTTTATTATTATTAAAAACGTTTTTGTTTTGTTTTTTTATGAACCGCCGACACCTCAGCTCCCCCAAAAATTTCTGCGAGCCGTAGCCTACGGCGCCTGCCGTAGGATACGGCGATCCTGGTTCCATTTTTTTCACCGTAAGACAGTTCCCAGGTGGCGTAGGGTTTTTTGAGGTCCAATAACCGCCGTAAGCTACACCCCTGGCCGTAGCTTACGACGCTAACTGGGGATCTTGAGTGGCCATTTTTTTTAACTTAACTTTCAAAAAGAAATTTTATGTTGATTTTTTATAGTGTTTTTTTTTAGTTTTTATAATTTTTATAGTTTTTATAATTTCTTCAAAAACATGAAAACTAACCCTATCCCCCCTATAAAAACCCGTGTTGTCCTCAACACTATGTTAGGGCGATTCGTAAGAATTTCCCCACACTTGTCTCGAACACAAGTGTAAGCGGATATGGTAATTATGCAAAAAAAAAAACAAAACAAAATAAACTAAACTACATATGTACACTACCAAACATGGGCCTCTCATGCTTGTTCCTCATCCACCGGGCGTAGGATGTAGCCCACCTTATCGAGTTCGAGATTGTTGATGTCATTGCCTTCCACATACGGCTTGAGCCGATGCCCGTTCACCGTTTGTTGCTTGTTGGTTTGAATATCTTGGATATCAACATCACCAAATCGACCCACTCGCCTAATGACATGGGGACCCATCCATTTACTTTTAAGCTTGCCCGCGAATAACTTCAATCTTGAATTATACAACCACACTTTCTGGCCCACTTCAAAGGTTCACTTCTTAATCTTCGCATCATGAACCTTTTTAAGCTTATCCTTGTACGCCGATGCATAATCGTAAGCTTCATCTCTAATCTTTTCTATCTCGCTCAACTGTAACTTCCGAATCCTACCCGCTTCATCGTAATCCGCGTTCACTGTTTTAATTGCCCAATGTGCCCGATGAGCTAACTCTATTGGCAAATGACATCGTTTCCCGTACACCATCCGGTAAGGAGTTGTACCAATTGGAGTTTTGTAAGCCGTCCTATATGCCCACAACGCATCATCTAATTTACTTGACCAATCTTTCCTATCTGCTCGCACCGTCTTCATGAGAATTTCTTTAATTCGACGGTGGGACACTTCGACTTGGCCACTTGTTTGCGGATGGTACGGTGTAGCGATTCGGTGGTTCACATTGTACCGCTTCAACAATTTTCCAAAGTTAAAATTTTTAAAATGTGACCCACCATCACTAATTATAACCCTTGGAATACCAAAACGAACAAAGATATTTGATTGAACAAATTTGCATACAACCGAATGATCGTTGGTTCTTGTAGGAATAACTTCAATCCATTTCGAGACATAATCCACCGCCACTTGAATATACAAAAACCCATTCGAACTCGGGAAAGGACCCATAAAGTCTATGCCCCACACATCGAATATTTCAACCACCAAAATCGGTTGCAAAGGCATCTCATCCCTCTTCGATAATACTTCCCATCTTTTGGCAATTAACACAATTCCAAGCAAATTCACATGCATCCTTCAAAATTGTAGGCCAATAAAACCCACATGTAAGCACCCGGTAGCCCATTTTATGGCCACTAAAATGACCCTCACAAGTGGATGAATGGGCATGTGTCAGAATTTCTAATACTTCCGTCTTGGGGCACACACCTTCGAATAACTTGATCAGGTCCAATCTTGAAAAGGGCCGGCTCATCCCAAATATATTGCTTGACTTGGACCATGAATTGTTGCCTTCTTTTCTTGGTCCAATGACTTGGGATTGCACCCGTGGCTAAGTAATTCACGTAATGAACATACCATGGTGCAACAAAAGTAGACACGGCCAACAATTGTTCATCGGGAAATCGTTCGTTAATCTCGCTTAAATCATCAATCCCTTCCACCGGAATTCGGGATAAATGATCCGCCACTACATTTTCACTTCCTTTCTTATCCCGAATTTCTAAGTCGAACTCTTGCAATAACAACACCCAACGGATCAAACGGGGCTTTGCATCTTTCTTCTCCATCAAATATCGAACCGCGCTATGGTCCGAGTATACAATTACCTTGCTTCCCCATATGTATGACCGGAACTTGTCCAAGGCATACACCACCACTAATAACTCCTTTTCGGTTGTGGTGTAATTCAGTTGCGCCTCGGACAATGTCTTGCTTGCATAGTAAATTGCCACCGGCTTTTTATCAATCCGTTGACCCAAAACCGCACCAATTGTTGTATCACTTGCATCACACATAATCTCGAACGGCTTTGACTAATCCGGTGGTTGCAAAATGGGAGCTTTCACCAATTGTTCCTTCAAAACATTGAAAGCTTGCAAACATTCATTAGTAAAATCAAAGGGAACATCTTTTAATAACAAATTACATAAAGGTTTAGTAATAACACTAAAACCTTTAATGAATCGCTGATAAAAACCCGCATGTCCCAAAAATGACCTTCCCCTTTTACATTCTGTAACGACCGTCTCAATTAATCAAGATATTAATAATAAAATACACATTTTAATGCTAAAATGTGACTTTACAAAAACTTGTCATACCAACATTCCCATATGTTTACAACATTTCAAAAACATATTTATAAGTGTTTACATATTTCACTTATAACAAAACCATTCAAGATTTGACGCGGAAGCTTCATTTAACGTGTGTTCGGTTCTTGCTCGCCGCTTGATCTTCATCTAGGGCTCTCGACATTCACCTATGATCAAAACCAACTTAGAAGTCAGTTTTGATAGCTAAATAACAAGTACAACAAGGTAATTGGGTCAAATAATCAAAATAAACAAAAAAATCAAAAATTTAAAGAATTTAGCCCGTCGTCGCGCGCCACGGCAAACCCTTTTGGCCGTGGCGTGACGCGACGGCTTCATTTTGACAGAATGTTTGCATCAGTTGCTGCATATTCCCAGCCAAGCTTTCATGAAAACGAGCATAACTCCTTCGTTATTGATCCGATTTACACGATTCTTTTTCCTACGTAATCATAATTTAATTCTCCATCACATGGAGTTAAAATCCAACATCCGGATTAAATAAATTTGAGATTTTTAGGACTTCGACTTATTATCCTTTTTACTAAATTTTGACCCGTCTATGTGTTTATCAAACAAACATGTTTGTGTGACCCCCATTTTTTCACGAACCCTTTATCTCCAACATTGTCTATCATATTAGGTTCCACTCACGGGTTCCGTCGCATTATTTACCCATTTTACCTATAATCTTACTTTGACCCATTAAGGGTATTTATGTCCTTTTAAGCATAAATCCCGCCCATTTCTCGTATACCTCATAATTTCAACCATTCATATTGATTGGTCTTCCACCACAACTATGATTGTGGTGGATTTAAAGTAATAGACTATTTATTCCGAGTTTTTTTTATCCCTCGGATATGCCATTCTATGGCAAGACACATTTAAGGCATTCAACCCTTGAGAGTTTATGCCTTCAAATCTTATACGCATCTAAAGGTTACAAAATCATAATATAAGTTTCTAAACAAGCTCTAAGGGTTGTTTACCCGGTTTACCCATCAAGGGCTTTAAGGTCAATTTTAGTCCCTTATTTACTACGATGGACTTTCGCTAATATTTGACCAAAATATCGCTTTTTAAGTATAATTCTAAATATGCGTACCTGGCCCGGGTCAACAATTAGACCCGATTTATACCTTGCTTTTATTTTCACAATTTCTATGGCGATGAAATCATCCGAATTGCTAATCGTTCCTGTTAGCATAAGACTCGACAACCACATTAGTCGATATTGTCAAATGGTGTAACCACCACCATTTGACCCGTTTGGCCTATACGGCCAAACCTTTACATGTATAGCAAAAACATGGTTTTTAATCACCAATTTGCCCAACCGACCCATTTCGGATTTTTTTTTCCTTTAATTAATCCCTTTCCGTACTTATTTAGCCCATTTCGGCTTACGCCATGAGTACCCTTTTTAACTTCGGTTTACATTAGTCAACACTTGACCAAATTCTATTTTTACCCTTTTTCTTAATGTTAGATTACATAACAAGGAAATCTTATCGAAAACTCATAATTTCTTAGTCCTTTCTTGACCAAGTTACCATTTCGCCCTTTTTACCATAACCCATGGTTTTTATTATCTATATTAGTTCGACCCGCATCAATTGCATCGGAAATCGATGTTTCCCGTATTATATTTATCGCATTTATACTCATAAAATAAGCAAATATTCTACAAGGGGGTGTAAGTTTCACTTACCTCTCATCCGGTTTATGCTTCTCCTCTCGTACTTGATTTATTTGACCGCTTCTTTCCCAAGCCTCCACCTAGCTCGTTTAAGCATCAAACTATTATCAATCATTTACAAGGCGGTTAAATTAGACATTAACAATCACGACTATTCCACCTCACTTATTTTCTATGTCGAAGCTACTATTCGACTTCATGATTAGTTAACTTAGTTTATCAAAGTTAACTATTTTCAATCGCATGGTTTACAATGTTAAGTCTAAATCAACATGATGTTTAGAACCCTTATCACTTCATATTACGCATAATTGCCATATCATTCAAATACGTGTTTTCACTCTAAATTTCAACACTTTAGTTCTCATTTAGGCATTTTAACAAACACCTAATGTGCATAATTTTACATATTTACTAACTAGTTCATAACTAGTTATTTTTACCAAGATTTACATCAAAATCAACCCTCTATGTCTAGCGTTCATGAGCTACAACTGGAACTCATATCATAACATCAATATTCATCAATTTAACAATTTAATCCGAGTGTTCATCATATTATCATAAAACCCACCTAGCACATAATAGGGTAATTATCAAATCCCTAGTTTTGACACCAATTCATCAATTTTTCAACTAGGGTTTAATTTTAAACATGAATTTCATCACAACAACGCTCATAGATTCATTATTCATTCCAGAATTTCGACTATGATTTCTCATCATAGTTTCAAAGTATCACTAAATAGCAAAATTCAACATACCTTGTAATCCCCATGACTAGGTAATCACGAATTTGTGTTCATGCATCTGATTTGGGCTGGATTTGACCTTCAATTTGTTGATTTTGCTGGAGTTAGGGTTTGAGCCCCTTGTTCTTGCTTCTGGTCGATCGAACCCACACACACACATGTGTGTGTTTTGATTTTTATTATTGTTTTAATTAAAACATTTCCTAAGTTGCCCACTTTTAGTCCCTCATATTTAGAAGTTTTATAAAGAGGGTTAAAAATCTTGATCTTTATTCATTCACTTGATTACACATAAATAACTAGGTTAATTATTCCTAGTTAACTTAGTAGGTTCCGGGGTTATAACCTATTTCATTCTAAGTCTCGTTAACTCGGGCCTTTCATAACTTTATTTTCTCATAAACATTCCTTCACCCCTTTTTATTTAACATTAGATCTATTTATTTAGAAACCTTAATATTCACCGGGTAAATTTTACCACTAACGGTACTTTACCCGTCTTTTAGTATTAACGTGGTTTGATTACCAAACCCGTTTTCGGGGTGTTACAAGTCTACCCCCCTTAAAGAGGTTTCGTCCCCGAAACCTTTCTCACGTTCTTTATTAGTTTAGATCATCCGAACCTTAGTTTCGGTGATCACTTGAGCATTGCTCGCACATTATACTCTTACCAGGGAAGTATGTTAATGTGTTTTGGTTTTAAAACGTATGACGTATACGCCTTCCACGTGTAAGGCCTCGTAGGCCATTACCTTGAGCTTGTATTTCTTATTTTAGTCACTTATTTGACCGAGTTGTCATCTAATCACTCGGTTGTATTTATTTTCAACATGTTTACTTCAAGCAAATCTTATTTCAACTGGCGTTTTGTAAAAGTCGTAACACTATTCCGACTTTGAAAGGTTTTATCGGCTAGACTGATTAGTCGTCGTCATTTTACACCCTGTCATGCGGGTATATCTATTTGCCAACCAGGCCTTTTGGGTGTTTTTTTTCTGATTTTATATCTCATAACTCACGTTACGACGTGAGTATATTCTATATCACTTTCGTAACCGTGATCACATCACGTCATGTTTAAGTCTATTTCGACTTTTCATTATCGAAATCTTTCCTTCGAATGTATCGCCTTGCACCTATCGGTGTTAGGATCTATATTCCTTTATATTAATCATTTTCCGAATTTGTTTCATAATATTCATATTTGTTAAAACATTATTTCTCACTAAAACTGTATTTTAGTTTCACGTTTTCTCTTTAACTCAATGTCAATTCTAATGAATTTACGTCCAATGATTTATCCCCTTCCGTTGTCATTTTGGTAATGACTTCACCCATTTTTGTGACGTAACACAATTTAAATAATTGTGATTCTTTTGTCATTTTTGCCCGTTTAAATAATTTAGTGAAACTTTTCACTTTTGTCAACCAGACCTTTCACAATCTCTTCGCTTTTAACCCATTTAATTAACTTAGCGAAACCCATCGCTTTTATACAAACTTTATCTCCCGTTATTATTTTATGCGGGAAGTTACAACTAGTTTCCTTGTTTTATACTATTGACCCGTAGGTTCTTTCACTTAGCCTCGTAGGCTATTTCTTTATATTTTCACCTTTTTACCTTATTAAGGTGAGACCCCAACAATTGGTTTCTTTCTATATGGCATTAAGGCACCCTTTTTATGTTCAAAATCATTTATTTTCTCCTTGGTATTTCCATTGACCTTGACTGTAGTCAAAGGCTACATTTGTTTTTTTTTGGGACAAATTTTCTGACTTTATGACTTCTCACGTTATTTATGCGTTCGTTCATCTTATGCTCACCATTATCCAGTTTACATATATTCGTATTTGATTATGTCCCATTACTGGGCTCATTATTCTTTTGCTTTTAACGCTACCGTTGTCCCGCTTGCACTTACTCATGCCATCCGGCATTATAGTATATTCAACCCGTTTGACTTATTCATGTGAAATTTTATCATTTATGGATGTCAAACTTCATTCTTTGTTCGACCCGTTCAACTTTAAAATATTTGAACATAATTTATCAAAATTTCTATTTACATCATCTTGTCGTCTTTTAGTCAAGACTCAAAACTCGAGTCTTTTAACTTTCCATCCGAGTTCCCGTTTCTCGGTCTACGCATATGTTTAAATCCTTACCCATCAACCGGGTGTTTTATCGAAGTCGTTATTATTGCAACCCTTCCGGTATGCATTAAGACTTCGATTCACTTTTATATTCCGACTTTGTCCTCAAGTTTGACGTTTTACAAAAAAGGCCCGTTAAGAGACATATTTGCATTCTCCGGGTTCGAGTGTAAGTACACCCCCTCCCAATGCATATCTTAATCATTTTACATATTTGCATTCTCCGGGTTCGAGTGTAAGTACACCCCCTCCCAATGCATATCTTAATCATTTTACATATTTGCATTCTCCGGGTTCGAGTGTAAATACACCCCCTCCCAATGCATATCTTAATCATTTTACATATTTGCATTCTCCGGGTTCGAGTGTAAGTACACCCCCTCCCAATGCATATCTTAATCATTTTACATATTAATCTTTGTCCCTTCACTCGGGCTCATTATCCTAATGTAATACGCTTCCGTCACCCGGCTGTGCGTTTACATTATTATCAAATATTTTGCTCATTTGATTCATTTGGGTACTTTTTAATTTGCCACACTCACCCCGTCCTTACTACATCGGATGTAAGCATGTCCATCATAAAAAGTTCATGGTACCACGTGCTCACCACTTACTTGGCCAGAGTAAGCGATCAATACCTGGTATACATGACTTTTTTATAATTTTCACATTACACCCCATGTAAGTATTGTATCTATTTGTTTCTCTTGGAAACAATATCCCAGGTAGATTTTCTATTCGGGTTTTTCCAAATTTTTAATCTACGTATGCAACTTTCAATCTCTACGTATTTGTTGCATATTACTATTTGTGCAATTAAATTTAAAATGTGCACCTGGTAATGCTTTCCCTAACGGGCTTCTCTTGCCATTAGCCTTGTTCGCGATCGCTACGCGATTTAGGTCCTTGATGAGCATACTCTTTGGACAGTTCCTCTGTCAAATCCGCGATTTGTTAAACTCTCGCTATCTTCGTATGCGAGTGTCCTTCAACTAAAACATTTACATCAGTTAGTAATTTCGCCATTAATGGATGCCCGTATTATAATACAAGGCTTTTCTACGCATCAACGCGTGTAATTTCGTTGACTATATCTACTCTATATCGTTTTTATTGGTGTAACGTGTATTACATGATAACCATATGTGTTGTTCTCAACACTTTAATCATACTAAACCATTGATATACATGTACTTACCGGATTTGTGATCAAGCCTTGAACCGAACACTTTATTCTTTTAACCTTGAGCTCTGATACCAACTTGTAACGCCCGTCTCAATTAATCAAGATTTTAATAATAAAATACACATTTTAATGCTAAAATGTGACTTTACAAAAACTTGTCATACGAACATTCCCATATGTTTACAACATTTCAAAAACATATTTATAAGTGTTTACATATTTCACTTATAACAAAACCATTCAAGATTTGACTCGGAAGCTTCATTTAACGTGTGTTCGGTTCTTGCTCGCCGCTTGATCTTCATCCGGGGCTCTCGACATTCACCTATGATCAAAACCAACTTAGAAGTCAGTTTTGATAGCTAAATAACAAGTACAACGAGGTAATTGGGTCAAATAATCAAAATAAACAAAAAAATAAAAAATTTCAAGAATTTAGCCCGTCGCCGCGCGCCACGGCAAACCCTTTTGGCTGTGGCGTGATGCCGCGGCTTCATTTTGACACAATGTTTGCATCATTTGCTGCATATTCCCAGCCAAGCTTGATTTCACGAAAACGAGCATAACTCCTTCGTTATTGATCCGATTTACACGATTCTTTTTCCTACGTGATCGTAATTTAATTCTCCATCACATGGAGTTAAAATCTGACATCCGGATTAAATAAATTTGAGATTTTTAGGCCTTCAACTTATTATCCTTTTTACAAAATTTTGACCCGTCTATGTGTTTATCAAACAAACATGTTTGTTTGACCCCCATTTTTTCACGAACCCTTTATCTCCAACATTGTCTATCATATTAGGTTCCATTCACGGGTTCCTTCGCATTATTTACCCAATTTACTTATAATCTTACTTTGACCCATTAAGGGTATTTATGTCCTTTTAAGCATAAATCCCGCCCATTTCTCGTATACCTCATAATTTCAACCACTCATATTGATTGGTCTTCCACCACAACTATGATTGTGGTGGATTTAAAGTAATAGACTATTTATTCCGAGTTTTTTTTATCCCTCGGATATGCCATTCTACGGCAAGACGCATTTAAGGCATTCAACCCTTGAGAGTTTATGCCTTCAAATCTTATACGCATCTAAAGGTTACAAAATCATAATATAAGTTTCTAAACAACCTCTAAGGGTTGTTTACCCGGTTTACCCATCAAGGGCTTTAAGGTCAATTTTAGTCCCTTATTTACTACGAAGGACTTTCGCTAATATTTGACCAAAATATCGCTTTTTAAGTATAATTCTAAATATGCGTACCTGGCCCGGGTCAACAATTAGACCCGATTTATACCTTGCTTTTATTATCACAATTTCTATGGCGACGAAATCATCCGAATTGCTAATCGTTCCTGTTAGCATAAGGCTCGACAACCACATTAGTCGATATTGTCAAATGGTGTTACCACCACCATTTGACCCGTTTGGCCTATACGGCCAAACCTTTACATGTATAGCAAAAACATGGTTTTTAATCACCAATTTTCCCATCCGACCCATTTCGGATTTTTTTTTCCTTTCATTGATCCCTTTCCTTACTTATTTAGCCCATTTCGGCTTACGCCATGAGTCCCCTTTTTAACTTCGGTTTACATAAGTCAACACTTGACCAAATTCCATTTTTACCCTTTTTCTTAATGTTAGATTACATTACAAGGTAATCTTATCGAAAACTCATAATTTCTTAATCCTTTCATGACCGAGTTACCATTTCGCCCTTTTTACCATAACCCATGGTTTTTATTGTCTATATTAGTCTGACCCGCATTAATTGCGTCGGAAATCGATGTTTCCCGTATTATATTTATCGCATTTATACTCATAAAATAAGCAAATATTCTATAAGGGGGTGTAAGTTTCACTTACCTCTCATCCGGTTTACGCTTCTCCTCTCGTACTTGATTTATTTGACCGTTTTTTTCCCAAGCCTCCACCTAGCTCGTTTAAGCGTCAAACTATTGTCAAACATTTACAAGACGGTTAAATTAGTCATTAACAATCACAACTATTCCACCTCACTTATTTTCTATGTCGAAGCTACTATTCGACTTCATGATTAGTTAACTTAGTTTATCAAATTAACTATTTTCAATCGCATGGTTTACAATATTAAGTCTAAATCAACATGATGTTTAGAACCCTTATCACTTCATATTACACATAATTGCCATATCATTCAAATACGCGTTTTCACTCTAAATTTCAACACTTTAGTTCTCATTTAGGCATTTTAACAAACACCTATTGTGCATAATTTTACATATTTACTAACTAGTTTATAACTATTTATTTTTACCAAGATTTACATCAAAATCAACCCTCTATGTCTAGCGTTCATGAGCTACAACTAGAACTCATATCATAACATCAATATTCATCAATTTAACACTCTAATCCGAGTGTTCATCATATTATCATAAAACCTACCTAGCACATAATTGGGTAATTATCAAATCCCTAGTTTTGACACCAATTCATCAACTTTTCAACTAGGGTTTGATTTTAAACATGAATTTCATCACAACAACGCTCATAGATTCATTATTCATTCCAGAATTTCGACTATGATTTCTCATCATAGTTTCAAAGTATCACTAAATAGCAAAATTCAACATACCTTGTAATCCCCATGACTAGGTAATCACGAATTTGTGTTCATGCATCTGATTTGGGCTGGATTTGACCTTCAATTTGTTGATTTTGCTGGAGTTAGGGTTTGAGCCCCTTGTTCTTGCTTCTGGTCGATCGAACCCACACACACACATGTGTGTGTTTTGATTTTTATTATTGTTTTAATTAAAACATTTCCTAAGTTGCCCACTTTTAGTCCCTCATATTTAGAAGTTTTATAAAGAGGGTTAAAAATCTTGATCTTTATTCATTCACTTGATTACACATAAATAACTAGGTTAATTATTCCTAGTTAACTTAGTAGGTTCCGGGGTTATAACCCATTTCATTCTAAGTCTCGTTAACTCGGGCCTTTCATAACTTTATTTTCTCATAAACATTCCTTCACCCCTTTTTATTTAACATTAGATCTATTTATTTAGAAACCTTAATATTCACCGGGTAAATTTTACCACTAACGGTACTTTACCCGTCTTTTAGTATTAATGTGGTTTGATTACCAAACCCGTTTTCGGGGTGTTACACATTCTTAGGTGGAGGCAAAGATGATATTACCCGAATTTTTTCCTTATCCACCTCCATCCCCCTTTCCGAAATAACATGACCTAGCACAGTACCCTCTTGCACCATAAATGACTTTTCTCCCAACTTAGCACCAAATTTTTCTCAACACATCTTTTTAAAACTTTTTGCAACTCGTCAAGACAAGATTCAAAACTTGTGCCAAAAATGGAGAAGTCATCTATAAATACCTCAAGTGACTCCCCAACTATGTCCGATAAGATACTCATCATACATCGTTGGAAGGTTACTGGTGCATTACACAAACCAAATGGCATTCGCCGAAAAGTAAAAGTGCCATATGGACAAGTGAAGGTGGTCTTGTGTTAGTCATCCGGGTGAATTTCAATTTGATTATAGCCCGAGTAACCATCTAAAAAGCAATAATATTTTTTACTCGACAATTTTTCAATAATTTGGTCAATGAAAGGTAGCGGGAAATGGTCCTTAGAAGTGGCGGCATTCAATTTTCGATAATTAATACAAACACGCCACCCGGTGACCGGTCGGGTGGCGATTTGTTCACCATTCTCATCTTTTATAACTTGAATGTCGGCCTTCTTAGGCACAAATTGGGTAGGACTTACCCAAGCACTATCCGAAATAGGATAGATAATAGTCGCGTCTAACCATTTAATTACCTCATTTTTTACCACTTCTCGTAGATTCGGGTTCAATCTCCGTTGTGCCTCCCTAATTGGTTTCGCATCCTCGGTTGTGATAATTTTGTGCATGACGATTGATGGACTAATTCCTTTCAGGTCGGCAATCGTCTACCCTATATCTCCTTTATTTGCTTTCAGCACTTCCAACAACGCTTGCTCTTAAGCCATCTCTAAATTAGAGGCAATAATGACCGGTAAAGTGTCATTATCCCCTAAAAACGCATACTTCAAATGGCTTGGCAAGTCTTTCAATTCCAATTTCGGTGGTTCCTCCAAAGATGGTTTAGTACCCGAATTAATTTCCACCGGTAAGCTCTCAAACTGATGGGTCCATGGCGGTTGACACTCTTTAAGTGCCATAGCATCTTTCTCTTCCTCTTCAACCCTTAATGCATAAGCATGTACCTGTTTAGAAAAATCACAAATACAAGTATCCACACAATCTTCCTCATACTCATGTAGGTCACATCCGTCTACTAAATCTGCCATAAAACACTTATCAACACCAATAGAATTAGAATTGTTAGTATAAACATTGAATCTCATTTTTCTATTGCCAAATGTCATGTCGATCGTACCTAATCGACAATCAATCACAGCATGAGCGGTGCTCAAAAATGGCCGTCCCAAAATAACATTTTGTTGTTGTTTTGGGTCGGCAGATGAGTAGTCTAACACTAAAAAGTCAACCAGATAATAAAACTCATCAAGTTTTACTATGACATCTTGCACCATCCCCCGAGGTAACTTATGAGACAAATCAGCTAGAACCACCGTTGTCTTCACCCTTGCTAATGGACCAAAATCATATTGATCGTATAAGCCCCCAGTAAAATACTCACTCCGGCTCCAAGATCTAAAAACGCCTTTAACATTTGAAAATTACCAACATGAATATTTATTACGGCGTTCCCGGATCTTGGAGCTTAGGAGGAAGCTCCCCATTAAGCACCGCACTAACTTGCCCGGTTAAGTCTACCCGCTTAGGCATCTTTTTCTTTTGTTGCCTCTTTTGTGTGCATAATTCTTTTAAAAATTTTGCATAACCATGCACTTGTTTAATTGCATAAAGTAAAGGGAGGTTAACTTTTACTTGCTTGAAACATTGATGTGTGTAAAATGCAACATATAAATTACATCAAATAAGGCATAAAACTAACCCTTTTTTAGTACTAATGTTGGAAAAAGTGTGTTTTTGTCTTCCTTTTGAATTTACAGGGTCAAATGAGCTTAAACGAACAAAAGGAACAAAAATACAGCCAAAACCAACATAAATACAAAGAAAAGGAAGAAACGTGGCATGCCCGACCCCTCGACAACAACTCCCAAAGCAAAAACAAGAAGAAAGCTGAGCATGGGGCTGTGCCCAGCTGAGCATGGGGCGTGCCCAGCCCGACACGGGGCGTGCCCAGCTCAGCACGGGGCCGTGTCCAGAATGGTCAGCCCTGGCACAAAAGACAAACCTGTAGAAGCTTCTATTGCCCACCACGGGGCCGTGCCCAGCGGACACGGGGGCGTGGCGAAAGTACAGCAGGCGCATTAATTGTAATTGCGAATTACAATTAATGAAGAGAGAGAGAGAGTGTCAGACGGACACGGGGGCGTGCCCAGCGGACACGGGGGCGTGTGGAGCTAATAAAGACAAACTGTATTAATGAAGAAAGAGAAAAGGGTGGACACGGGGCCGTGTCCAGCGGACACGGGGCCGTGTCCAGGCTTCTGTACAGGCTATAAATAGGAGTGCTTGGCTCAAGCTCAAACCATCCCTTGGCACACCACCTCTCTCACACTTCATCCACCACCCACCACCATCACAACACCATCATCCACCACCATCATCCATTGTCCATCATAGAGTGTGTGAGTCATCTCGGGATCCAAGATTGATCGTAAGAGTTCTTGACAATCAAGGCCATGTTT
This sequence comes from Helianthus tuberosus, assembly GCA_030545235.1. Taxonomy (NCBI): domain Eukaryota; kingdom Viridiplantae; phylum Streptophyta; class Magnoliopsida; order Asterales; family Asteraceae; genus Helianthus; species Helianthus tuberosus. Next base: position 303,434 of record CM060352.1, on the reverse strand, counting down.
GCCTAAGTCTCTTACATCACTTGGTGAAGACAAAGTGTCTAGTATAATACTTTTTATTTCTAATCTTTTGCACTTTTTATTTGGTTTTGTATTAATGACTTTAATAACTAGTTACTTATGTTGAAGGTGATCTTTCCTTATCGTTTGTCCGTGGTGTCTTGGCATTATTTTACTGTCTATATAAAATAAAGGATTTTCACCATTCATATCTCCACGGTCTATATGGAGGTATGTTGGCTACCTGGTAGGGGGTTAAGGGAACGGTTTGGTAAAGGTCTTGCCATTGTTCAGCGTTTAGAGGTCCTGCAATGGACCTGGGTCAAATTTAGTAGGACCTCCTTCAATACTTCACGGTATTGGATGGCGGGGGTCCAAACTCTTTGATCCCCTCATAAGTTAACTACTATTAATACTATAACCCGGCTATTTAGGACTGTATCCCTGCTGACTCAGACTACTTAGTCGAGGGTAACGTCACCGCCAAAAGCGGGGCCTACCACAATACTGCATTAATAACTTAATTCATTATCTTCCAATAATCCACCCCTTTAGGATTGTATCCCTGCTGACTCAAACTACTGGGGTGAGGGTAACGTCACCTTCAAAAGAGGGGCCTACTACAATAACTAAGATAATCTCTTAATTATGTGCAAAAGTGCGGAAATAATCAAAGGTTATACTAGATACGAGTCGGAACCAAGTGATTCATCTTGTCTATCTGTTTTTTATTTTATTTTTATTTTCAGCATTTTAGTTAGTTTTTATTTTTTCTTAGTTTAAAACATTTTTCTAAACTTTTATTTTGGTTAGACGTTGAGGATAAACCGGTATTAAAAGCTCTTGTGTCCTTGGACGACCTCGGTATCTTACCAACGCTATACTACACTCAACGATGGGTGCACTTGCCCATATGTGTGTTTAGTGTTAGTGAAATATCGTGTTTTATAAATTTAAAACTTGGCTAAAATAAGTGTTAAAAAGGGCTTAAAATATACACCTAAAATATACGACACTTCGCACGCATCAAACATCCCACAATTCCTCTTTTTGAGGACCCCTCTTTGAAATAAAATTTTTCTTACCCGGGTTAAGTAAAGTCGATGGAAATGGGACTTGGCTTGGTCCCCCTTCCTCATTTTTATCTTTTAAAATTCCACCTAACCCCAGTTTTTCAATTTCTTTTTCAACATTAGGGTCCTTAGACACAATTGATGGTGAGACTTCATCCTCATCACTTTCATTTCCCGTAATATCCTCAACCACCCCATCAACCAAACCAGGTGACAAATTTGCTTTAAATTCTTTTCCACTTCTTAAAACCAGTGTTGTAAAAGTCGGATTCCAAGGCCGAGTACTCGGCGAGTACTCGGTCCTCGGAACCCCTCCGAGGCGACTTCCTCCTAGGCGGACTCAATTAGTCGGCCTCGGTCAAACTCGGCGCCTAGTCGGCCTAGTCGGACGTAGTCGGAAAGAGTCGGCCTAGTCGGTCTAGGCGGTCAACGTGGGTTGTTGACTTTTAATTAGTCAAAATCGGTCAACATCGGCCTACTCGGCCTTGTACTCGGACTACTCGACCTTGTACTCGGACTACTCGACCTTGTACTCAGACTAGTCGGACTTGTATTCAGAATATTTGAACTTTAAACATGTCTCATTTTAAATTATACTCAGTTGACAAGAATTATGCTTATTTTAACATATATATAATATATAACAATTAATTTTCTTTATAGTTACCATGTCCGCGTACTCCCCGAGTACTCTCCGAGTACTCCGATTATTCCCAACTCCCCAGTCGGCCGACTAGGGACCGCCTAGCGACTTTTACAATAGTGCTTAAAACACTAACACGGTTAATAGGAATTTTATTATTACGTGATGAATTATGAGAGGGGTTTACCTTAGTGTCACTAGGAAGTTGACCTTTACCTTTCTTCAACTCTGCCACCTCCGTTGCTAATTGACCCACTTGAGTTGTCAACGTCTGAATGCTCTCGTAACGAACCTCATCCTTTTGCATTCGAACCTCATCAAGTTGATTCCTCTTTTTCATATCTTTTTGCATTACCCGAAGCATATCCATAACTTCATTCCCACTTCATGAATTTTGACCCGAGGAACCACTTTGACCACCCGATTGTTGAAATTGACCTTGGTAACCAAAATTGTTTCCACCTCTATACTTACCTTGCTTGTATTGTTGTTGACAAGGTGCGAAATTCCCTTGAGTTCCTTGGAAATTTGGGTTAGCTTGGTTCGCCGGGTTCCCATAACGAAAATTAGGATGATTTCTTAACCCGGGGTGGTATGTATTCGAGTTCATATTAAAGTTATGACCACCCCCTTGAATAGCATTCACCTCTTCCACTTGCTCTTCAACCACTCCAACCAAACACACTTCCGCCGTGTGACCTATTTCAATGCAATTAGTGCAAACATTGTACACTTGATTTGTGGTTTGCACACCTCCATCCTCTACCCCATGAACGTGTGGTCTTGTAATAACATGCCTTGCCCTTCTCGAAGATTGAGCCTTCCTTTTCGAGGTAACCGCCATTTGCTCTAAAAATGCCCAATCATCATGCTCAAAATTGGTACCAAATGTACCAATAGTAATTGACATTAAGTCACGAGCATCCTCCGAGATCAACCCCTCATGAAAAGCATTTAACAACTCCCAAAGTTGTATACCATGATGAGGACAATTTTTCAACATCATATTAAACCGTTCAAAAGCCTCATGAAACATCTCCCCCGGTTGTTGTTGGAAGCTTCTCAAACTTCTCCTTGCATCATTTGTCTTTTGGGCCGTGAAAAATTCCTCTAAGAATATTTGTTGCATTTCAGCCCATGTATAAATTGGCGTAGACAGCAAAGTATGAAACCACCTTTTTGCTTTATCTTCTAAGAAAAATTGAAAGAGAACCAACTTGACATCATCCGACGAAAAACCTTGACCTCTAATAGTGTTGCAAATGGAATCATATGTCTCCAAATGAAAGTAAGGTTCTTATGTTGCTAACCCCTTAAACTTTGGCAAACTTTGGAGTACGGTTGTTCTAACCTCAAAAGTCCTTCCATCCGGGTGATGAGGAATCACTACCGGAGAAGGGTTGTGAGTGATACTCGGTTTAAAATGAGCTTCAATCCCCCGCACCGCCTCTCGGTGGTGTCTTCGTGGAGCACCCAATGGTACTCTTGGACGACCCGTTTGCCCTTGTATAGGCCCTTGAGGTGCAAACGGTTTCTGAAATTGAGGTTGTTGCATTTGTGGTTGTTTCACCGGCCTTTAGAATTGGGGTTGTTGATATTGAGGACGAGCTTGTTGTAAAGGCATTGGCTGTTGAAACTGTGGCCCATGTGGCTGAATTTGTTGTACCCCCGTTGGTGGTCTACCCATATCTTGCACTTGTTGCAACCCGTTCCTCCTTGAGGTCCCAAATTACCTCCATTACCTCTATAATAAAATCCTTCTTCCTCGTATCCTCTAAATTCTTGGTCATATCCATCTCCTCCTATACCCAAAGATTGCACATACTGAGGAGATGAATATAGAAAACCCGGTTGGTTCGATGGTCGATATGTAGAAGTAGTATGAATGATGGTTGAACTTGGTGGTATTGGGTAGGTAGAAGATGATTGACCTGAAGCTGGAAAAAAATATGAAAGTGGTGGAACCGTTGAGGAAGGGCTATAGGTGAGGGTAGGTTCGGTTTGGGTAGTAGTAGGTGATGTAGTGTTGGTTAGGCTAACTTCATGTGGTGGAGTAGGATTGGTAGTGGAATATGGAATTGTAGTATTTGGTGAAGGTTGTGATGATGAAGGAATGAAAGATGGTGTAGGTTGACCCTTAGTGGGTGGTACTTGTGATTCGTCCATGATGTTTCTAGGTGTAGTAGGTGAAGTGGGTGAACCAATGATTTTATTTTCTCGTAGCAAAATTTTGTTCCTTCTCAAAGTCCTTTCAATTTCTGGATCAAATGCCAATGGTGATAGCTTGTGAGAGCTCCTAGTACGCATCCACCTGTATATACCTACACACTAACACAACCAGCGTAAACCAGAAAAAATAACAAACTTAAAAAGATCAAAAAGATAACACACGTTGCGCACTACTCCTCGGCAACGGCTCCAAAATTTGACGTGAGGTCGAAGTCTCACTCAAATTTAATCCAATTACAACTAATTAGCTAGCGGTAAGTGGGTATCGAACACAGGGAGTTTGTGGAAAATGTGTTATTTGAATATGTGACTAAGTCAATTAAAATTAAACTAATTGCAATAAAAGTAAATTTAAGAGTTGGATGGTTTGATTTAAAAACTAAGATTACTAATTTAATTGCAAAATGGAAGTTTGGTTTGTAAACAATTTAAAGACAAATGACTATCTTAAGTTTCCGGTTTACTTTGACATTCATGCTAACATTCAACTAAAAAGAACCACATAGACATGGTTCATGAGTGAGTACTTGTTGTGATGAAAGGGAACTAAGTACTCGGATTCCTAGAATGCGAGGTTGTTACCCGATGACCTATTAATCAATACCCAATCCTAATTCTACCCATGATATCTCGATTGCCAACGGCACCAAGAACGTATGGTTTCAAATAAGATTAACATATGAATTAACAATTTACAAACAAGCAACCACACACCATAACAAACAAATCATAAATACAAGTTCATTATTCTAGAAATATGAATCAAAGCATAAAGTCTCAAATAAACCTTCAACAAAAGATAGTCATCACAAGTTTAGCCAAACATGGCTTGAACAATCATCATCGTCAAAGTCTTAATGTTAAAAAGCAAATTAAAAACATAAAACCAAATGATTCCCAATAGTCTTTCAACACCAAGAAGCTCCAAAAACTCATCTCTAGAATGTTGTAACCGAAAATACCATGTTTAGAACTCTATAAGTCCTCTTAAAATCGTCATTAAAGGCAGAAGTTACAAAATGGTTCAGTCGGCGCCGTAAGCTACGCCGACCACCGTAGCTTACAGCGGTCAAAGGTTTCTCGGGAGTCAACATGGCGCCGTAGCCTACGGCTGGCACCGTAGGTTACGGTGCCCAGCATTTCTTTATGGCACGTTGAAACTGGACTTCGGCGGTGGGCAAAACACAAGATGAGAGTCGTAACCTACGGCAGAGGCCGTAGGCTATGGCGCCTGATGAATTTGTTTACTTTTTTTTCTTTTGAAATCTCTCATGCTCCAATCTTGTTTCCCCCATTTGCAACTCTCATTCGAACATCATAAAAGCCACTCCTTTGTGCTCTTTATCACCTGCAAGTACAAATGCATCGTAGTTAGCAAGTTCCAATAATTAACCAATAAAGCGTGGAATGTGTGTAAAATTAAACCTTTTAAGGGTTGTCCTACGGACCACCCATCAGAGGCCTGTGACGGGACGTACGAGTTGTGGCCAGGGTTTTCGTAGTTACTTTGTCGGGAACCTTCAAAGCACGTGTTTGCATCACCGAATGAGCTTCTCCTCAATTCTTCGTCTATACGAGAGACCTCATCCAACCTTTGTTGTACATGCTTTGTTGTTGGTCGGCCACAAGTATTTTGTTGGACAACTGGTGGTTTCTTGGTAGATTTCTGTGGAGTCAACACCGCTTTAATCTTTGACATCAGGCTTTTTTCTGAGCTGGGAGTGCGACTATAATTGTTGTCTAACAATATTTAGCTCTTCGACCACGTCAACGCCATCGTCTATCAACTTAAAACTTTGGAAGTTAAGCTTCCGCCAGAAGACGTCTATGTCTTCGAGTTGAATCGGACGCTCTGCACAGTTAAAAACAACATTGTATAAGTCACATGATTAACGGAAATATATCACACAAGTGTTGTACGTTTAACAATTATTACCTGCATGTATGTACTTTTCTAGCCTACAAGCACACGACAACCCACAACTGTACCGCATTTGGCAACCACATGGTGAATGATAGCGCTCCAAGACATCTAGCTTCCTAAGTGCCTTTCCACTCAACAAGTCAAGGGCTGTATGGGATACTTTTCCAAGTAGGTGTTGAAACAGCGGGTGTCTGTGGTGGTTCATTCTTTTTTTTATGCAGTCTCGAAAACTCTTCCTTATTTCACCGTACTGTGTCTCAACTATATCCCGGATACAACCAACTATACGGTCCAGCGAGCTCCTATCTAGGACGTATCTCTTTAAGTTGGCGTGTTGGTTCTCAACTATGTTTGTGGTACGATTACCAAAGTTTCGCCTCTTATCAGTGCACGCAAAGACGAACATCTCCTTATAGTCTTTTAGCCAGTTATTATACACGTAATTGAATACCCCTAAAAAGTAAAATTAATTTATTAAAATGTACATAGGTGAGTCGTATGTTATTAAAAAAACTTACTAGAACGGTTGCACTCCACAAGTCGCTTTTGCAGGTTGCGCAAGTGGTATTCGTAGGTGGGTATGGATGGAGACTCACACAATGACCCCCAGAATGCCAAAAAATTTTCCTAGTCTTCTTCTGTGAAGGCACCCTTGCAGTGCTTTTTAATATTCTGTTGTATGTGCCACCTGCAAAGAAGCCGGGAGGCGTCTGGAAATACTGTAGCATACGCGCCCATAAGGGCCAGGTCTCTATCGGTTATAATCACACATGGCTCCATACATTCATCCAACATTGACTTAATCCTCTCAAGCACCCACACAAAGTTATCACCCCGTTCTTTACTGACAACAACGGCTTGCGCGATACAAAACGAATGGTTGGTAGGCGTCATACCAACAAACTGGACAAATGGCATATTGTATATGTTTGTCTTGTAGGTCGCATCGATCAGCACGACGTGGGGGAATGCACGCCACATGTCTCTCGAGTACCGATGAAGAAAGAAGATCTCTGTTACGACCTCTGTCCTGGGTTCCTCCCGTGTCTCGTAAATAAATTCGTTGTTTATCAGCACATTTTGTAGTGACTGCATGGGAGTTAATCCGTCTCTTTGTTCGGCTCTAATCTTCGCCACAGCATTTTGAACGTCTTTCTGAACATGAAACCTATCGGGCTCCTGCTTCCTTATCGTTTGAAAATTTTTGCGTGGCTCCATGTTTTGAGCTGTCAACTGCTCGATCAGTTTCTTTTCACTTGGAGTAAACCTTCGCACAAACGCGTGGGCCGACAGGTCCTCACAAAGTTCGTGGTTATGTTCAATTTTTCCCTCTTTTATCTCCCAGGTTTCATACAGGTGGTCTCGCACAGCCAGGAGGTAAAACGGGCAACTGGCTTTTTTGCTTCCGGCTTTTCTAAGTGTTGCTGTAGTGTGGTGCTCACCACCACGGTCACATTCAAGCCATACCCTCCCATTCCTTCCCCCGATTTTCTTTGATTGACGTGTGACAATAACGAAACCATCCGCGTTTGGCATTTCTTGCATCCATTTCTTTAGTTCATCTAGAGAGTTGAAAACCTGTTACATTGATAATAATAACAATAATAATAATAATAATAATAATAATAATAATAATAATAACAACAATTAATCTATCTAACATAACAAAATAAAATTGATACCTGTTTTTTTAAGTACGGATTGTCCGGGATGGGGGGTGCTCACCACCATATCCACTATATCCACCATATCCACCATATCCTCCAACGTCCGGATTGTTTTGATGAACATAAGGACCGCCTGGGGAAATGAATTGGTGATGACCACCGTCTCCTCCGTATCCACCGTCTCCTCCGTAAGAATATTCGCACCCGTATCCATAATCCGGATACCCTTGTTGCGTCGGATAACTTGGTTGACCAACATGGTATGAGTCATCTATAGGGGATGTTTCATCAACAGGGGGATGCGTGTTCTAATCTAGAAACGGTATGTTTTGTTTTCCTTGTATACTAGACACAACCTCCTCTTGCTCGTTAGAATCGGGAACGCCAGACTCCTCCAAAAAATGGTATCATCATTAGTAAAAAAATTAACTAAAACAACAAGTAATTAAAACAGTTAAGCTAATAACTGTTACCGGAACGCTTTCGGGCACCCAGTTGTCGCTAGAATACTGCCCGAAGACATAGTTGTCGTCCCAGTGTGATGACATTTCAACATTTCTCAGTGATAAGAACACGAATGCAAACAACAAAAGTTTGTTTCGAAGAGATAGTAGAAGAAACAGAAAGAATGCTCGGGTGGACCAACAATGCACTGTAAGTTGCACTTTATATGAAATATAGACGCCTCGTATAGCCCAAGACACCCCATATTGCTTTATGTCACATGCCAGACACAGCCACATCAGTCTTTAAGATGCCTCGTATAGGGCTATACGAGGCGTTTTAGTCCCCTCGTATTGCTCCCTCATACCGGCCTAGACGCCCCGTCTGATGTGACTGATGTGACGTTGTGCGAGGTTCAGTGGTTGGTCGGATAAAGTAACCCTAGACGCCTCGTATAGGCCTATACGAGACGTCTAGAAGGGTGTGAAAATAGGCATTAAGGTGTGTGAATATGTAGACCCAAATAAAATTTGTTAGTTCAAAAACAAAATCAAAATCAAATGAAATATTTTTTTTTTTGAAACGTGAACTTCATTAGAGCAAAAACGACACACCTCAAAACGAGGGGCCCAACCAACTACAAAAACCAACAAAACCGAACCTACATAATTACAAATTTACACCAGTCTACCCACTCAATATTTTTACATTTGCTTCTATTCTTGAACCATAAAAAACCTATCACTTTAACTTCATTGACGATTTCTCCAATTCTAGCCGCCTTGTTCTCGAACCTCACCTTGTTTCTGGCTTTCCAAAGACACCAAACCGCAATCCTCACGATACCTTTAAAAGCCTCCTTTTTAATACCACTTAAGCCCACAAAATCATGAATCTTTGTTATGTCGCTGAAATCAAAGAAGAAGAGGTTCTGGACGTTGCACCATCTACTAATGTGATGCCAAACCACTGACGCCACGTAGCAAGACGGGAAGATATGCGAGACCGAATCCACAACTTCATTACACAAACCGCACACATCATTTTGTACCTCTATGTGTCTTTTCCTCAAGGCTTCCACCGTGGCGATCATGTTAAGATTGACTCTCCACATGAAAATATTTATCTTGTTCGGAATCCACCTCCACATGAAAATCGAGTTTTTTTCCAAATTAGTGTTGGTGGAAAAAATATTTACCATTTTGGTGTTCCTTCAAAACTATTTACCAAAATGGTGTTTTCATTTATTTTGTATTTTCCTTTTCTTTTAACCAACATAAATACGTAATAAACTTATTATTTTTCTATTCAATCAATTCATTGTCCGTATTTTTATTTTTTCTTATTATACCTTTTATTTTAACCAACCCAGTATGTTTTTTTTTAATTATTCTATTAATATTTTATTTATTTTGTATTTACCATTTCTTTTAATCCACATAAAAAAACTTATTAATTTTTTTCTGCCCTTATACCACAAAAGAGAAAAAATATTACAAAGAACACTTTCTGTAATGTATATATTCATTAGAACAACAAGAAACACATTATTACATAAATTTACATCATACCACATACCAGTCCTCCATCGCCTCCACTTTATCATCTTCATTAAATGTTAAAAAAAAAAAAAAAAAAAAAAAACATTAGCTAAGACTAACAACTTGTACCTCTTCTAATTTTTTTTATTGTGCTATACACGAGCGCTTGTACTAATTCTAGTACTTCAATTCTAGTTGCTGGTGATCAAGCACATTACTTAAATCCCATGAGGTCGAAGAAGCTGAATTCGCTTCGAACTCATTAGACCACCAAGTCATCATGTCCTTTGCACTGTCCTATTTAATTTTGAAAGGTGATTATAACATAATTTAGTGATTCATACCATAACAAATAGGGGGTGAAGTAATAGAAAAAATAATAATAACTTTTTTATGTTGATTAAAAGAAAAGGCAAATATAAAATGAACAAAAACACTATTTTGGTAAATAGTTTTAAAAGAACACCAAAATGGTAAATACTTTTTTCACCAACACTAGTTTGGGAAAAAACTCCATGAAAATCAAATGAAATATATATATATATTTTCAGGGAAAAGAACAATACATTAAATTTCAAAAACGCATTATTACAATATTAATGAAACATTTTAAAAGTAAAAGCTAATATCTAGAAAAGTTAACTGCATTTATTGTCGACTTTAATTTGAAAGTTGAAGTTTTGAATATATGAATAATCAAAGATATATTTTCTTCAAATGGAGAGGAGATAAGAATTCCCAGTTTTTGATACGGGTTCAATTGGCATGATCAAGTACTAAATAAGAATATGTACGTGCTGTTGAATGTTCACAATCAAAGTTGATAGAAAATGATTGTCATTGCAATCACAAGCGTTGAGAAATCAAACAAGTTTAATGACTCCTGATAAACTATTTGAGATGACTAAAATAATGTTGCATAAGCCTTGTAATTTTATGCTCTCAAACTTAAGCTGGGGCGGCCCTTGGACGCCCCTACCGAAGCTACCATCACACAAACTAGCATCCGTCATGGCGGCTGATACAAAGGTGTTTAATTGTCCATAATCACGCGACTTCAACGCCTTCTTGCATTTATTTGTGTTGGAAATGGCGTCATCGTAGAGGGCTACGCATTGCGTGTAGCTGCTGGAATTTATGGCCTTGTGAATCAACTTTTTAGCCGCTTTAGCGCTCTTTTGGGCGTTCTTGATGGAAATGTGTCCAAGGGTGGTGAGGTTTGAATTGGCTGACCGAGGATCAGATCGAAGGGAGTTGGAGCATAGAGAAGGATCAACGGTTTGTTGGCAAATCTCATTGATTAAATCTGCACCGAATGTGAAATTCGCTGAAGAAACAAGTATCAACAGCAGCAGCGTTAATATACTCATCTTTGAATGTGAAGGATCCCCAACACTATGGTTTATATATACGATGAAGTTTTAAATTCACATGAAATAGCAGGTAATAATTTCAAACACACTTACAAATATACGATACATATTCTGTTTAACTTGCTATATATAAGGGCATGCCGCCTCTATGTCAAATCATGTGAGGAGTGTCACAACAAAGTTTATGTGTTTATTAAAATATGATAATTAATATAATTAACTCTTATGATATATATGAATTGAAGTAATACGAACTTTTAATTCAAAATTTCGCAATGGATATATATATATATACAAGGTAAGGTTCATGCGAGAACCACCTTTATTGCGAGAACCGCGAGAACCAATGTGAACATAACCTAAAATAGCTAAAAAAAACCTAAAAAAAACCTAAAAAAACCTAACCCCCACCCCCCCCCCCCAAAAAAAAAAAAAAAAAACCTAACCCCCCCCCCCCCCTCCCCATGCTAAATGCTAAAAACTAAACCACCCAAAAAACCTAACCCCCCCCCCCCCCACCCCAAAAACCTAAACCCCCCTCCCCCACCCCCAAAAACCTAACCCCCCCCCCCCCCCCCCCTCAGCTAAAAGGCTAAAAACTAAACCCCCAAAAAACCTAAAAAAATCTAAAAAAAAATAAAAAAAAAATCTAAAATTTTTTTTTTGATTTTTTTAATATTTTTTATGTTAAAATCGCTACTTTTAGAAGCCAAAAAAAAATTTTTTTTTTTTTAAAAAAAAAATTTTTTTTTTTTTTTTTTGCTACGAAAAGTAGCGATTTTGTTATAAAAAATATTAAAAAAAAAAAAAAAAATTGTGTGATTTTTAGCTATTTTTAGGCATTTTTGTTTGCGTTCACATTGGTTCTCGCGGTTCTCGCAATAAGAGGTGCTTTGTCCTATATATATATATATATATAGGACAAAGATCCGTTAGGAATCACCCTTTATTGCGAGAACTGCGAGAACCAATGTGAACACAACCAAAAATACCTAAAAATAGTTAAAAAAAAACACACAAATTGTTTTTTAAATATTTTTATAGAAAAATCGCTACTTTTAGTAGCCAAAAAAAATTTTTTTGTGTTTTTTTTTTTTTTTTGGTTTTTTGGGGGGTTTAGTTTTTAGCATTTTAGCTTGGTGGGAGGGGGGGGGGGGGGGGGTGTTTAGGTTTTTGGGGGTGGAGGAGGGAGGTTTATGTTTTTAGGTGAGGGTGAGGGTGGGGGTGGTGTGGGGGGTTGTTAAGTTTTTTTTTTTTTTTTTTTTTTTTTTTTTTTTTTTTTTGGGGGGGGGGGGGGGGGGGGGGTGGTTAGTTTTTCGCATTTAGCTTGGGAGGGGGTGTTAGTTTTTCGCATTTAGCTTGGGAGGGGGGTTAAGTTGTTTTAGTTATTTTTTATTGTGTTCACATTGGTTATCGCGGGTCTCGCATGAACATTACCCTATACATGGTAAGGTTCATTTGAGAACCCTCTTTATTGTGAAAACATGAGAACCAATGTGAACACAACAAAAAACTTAAAAAACCCTAAAAAAAATCTACCCCCCCCCCCCCCAAAAAAAAAAAAAAAAAAAACCTAACCCCCTTCCCCCACCCCCACATTCTACATCCTACACATTCTACATCCTACACCAAAATATTGTTTTAATTGTGTAGGAAACATTAAAATATGTAGGATGTAGAATGTGTAGGACTCAAACACTTTTAAATAATTTTGCGACTCATAATAAAATATGTGTAGAACACAAAAATTTTAAATAATTTTGCCACTTCTAATAAAATTTTTGTAGGAGCCAATACATTAATGATGATGAAGAATGAATTTATGGTTGATTAATAAGACTTGACTAACTCTTTCTAATATTTGTTAATATTCTATATCAAAATGTTTATAGTACCCTTAGTAATTAAAGCATTAATTAAAAGTGTACAAAAATTGATATCTTGATTCACAACCATTAATAAAAAAATAAAAAAAAGTAAGGTCTAGATTAATTCATTTTTTCTTCTTTTAAGAAGATTCTTCTCAAATAAATCTCCCCTTATATATACATTGGAGAGTTCAAATGAGAAGAAATATATATAGAAGAAGGATCCGTTAGAATCCACCCTTTATTGCGAGAACCGCGAGAATCAATGTGGGGCTGCGGAAAGGGGGGAGGGTTTAATTTTTTGCATTTAGCATTGGGAGAGGGGAGGGGGTTAGGTTTTTTTTTTTTTTTTTTTTTTGTGTGTGGGGGGGGGGGTTAGATTTTTTTAGGTTTTTTTAAGTTTTTTTGCTGTGTTCACATTGGTTCTCATGTTTTCACAATAAAGGTGGTTCTCAAATGAACCTTATCATGTATATATATATAGTTAGATCGTGTGAGAAACACTAGGCTAATTGAGAAACTTGAGAAGCATTCTGGACCACACATTTTTTCTAAGCTTTTCGTAATATACACATATGTATAGTTTAAAATTGACTATATACATATGTGTATAATTCAAGATTTGATAATATACATATATGTATATAGTCAATTTTAAACTATACATATGTGTATATTACCAAAAGCTTAGGGAAATGTGTGGTCCAGAATGCTTCTCAAATTTCTTAAATAGGGTGGACTTCTCTTAGGATCCCTACCCTATATATATATATATATTCATGAGTATGAAAATATCTCTAAGCTCGGAAAATTTGGAGATGATTATAGAAATCAATGTAAATATTAAGTAGATATATATTCTTAAGGAAAAAAATAAAGTTGAAGGTCGAAGATAGTATAAGTTACAAAACATTCTTTCATCATAAATGCATTGACTAAATTAATTGTTATGTTGAACAAAATAACATGAATTCACTTTTTAAAAATATTGACTGAAATAATATATGGATATTCTTTCATCATAAATACAAAAATACTTTTAACTTAAAAACTGAAAGAGAGAATTCCCATTAGGCTACACGGTATGGAGGCGTCTTCACCCCGTCCTGGAGCGGCGACGAACCGGCACACCATGCCGCCCCCCTCCCGTCCCGTCCTCTGCGTCCTTTCTTAGACGTTTGCGACAGACCATTTTGTGGGGCCCAAGACCAAAAGTAACCGTTATAAAAAAAAAATTTAATTTCTAAATTAAATTATTTTTTCAAACGGTCATCATCATCATCCTCATACTCAGTAAATTCCACCAACAGCAAAGCTAAGATAGGGTCTGAGGAGTGTAAGATGTAGACAAACTTACCTCTACCCCGTAGGAATAGAGAGGCTGCTTCCAGTGAGACCCCTTGCTCGATGGTAGTTTTGCATCAAACCTTGGACATAAGGCACATACCACTCGGCAATTAAGACAAAGGCCAATTAGTGCATGTACTCCCTTGTCTTTCGGCTATCAACGCCACCACATGATGCATGATTAACCATCCCCTCTTTTAACATTATTTTCACGAAATTAGTAAAATAATGTTAAAATTAGTGCACTTTCACTTTTGTCCCCCAAACGCCCACACATATATACATTATATGCGCATACCGCAAGCGGGGCGTATTTTTTTTTTCAAACGGTAATAATTCAAAAAAACACCCAATTCACTCCCACTTTTATAAATACTCACCTCTTTTACACATTTTTTCACAACTTTTCACCCACTACAATCTCACATCTCTCTCACATTTTATAACCCCTCTTCCCTTTTTATAAAAACTCATATATTTTTATACCATTTTTTACCCGCTAGCACCCCATCTCTCTATAAAAAATTATCATGTCTTCACCTTCTCTCATTTCTTCAATTTCTTCTATGTCTTCATCGTCTTCGGAAGAGGATGGTATTATGCACAACATGATTATGAACGCGGCTCAGGTCTTCATGGCGGGTGATGAAGCGTCGTCCCAACGGCTAACTAGACAAGCAAAATATAACCGAGACCAAGAAGGTATTTTACTTTTTTTTTCCTTATGTTTTATATAGATTTGAAAATGTATTTTATAATTAATTTCATTTATGTTTCGTTTTAAATTTATAGCCGGCCACGTTAAACTAGTAGCCAATTATTTTGCCGACGAACCCGTGTACCCAGCCGAGATTTTTCGACGTCGGTTCCGCATGAGTCGTCCACTGTTTTTACGTATTGCAGGCGACATGGCCCAGTCTGATCCGTTTTTTACATTGCGAAACGACGCTAGGGGGCAAAGGGGTTTCAGTAATTTACAAAAATGTACGTCGGCCATTTGCCAACTTGCGTACGGTTACGCACCCGATGCATTAGACGAGTATATTAGGATGTCTGAAAGAACTGCACGTCGATGTTTGCACAAGTTTTGCGAATGGGTTGTCAAATTGTATAGCAAGCGATACCTGCGGAAACCGAACGCAAACGACGTTCAAAAATTATATCAAGCACACGAACAGAGACATGGTTTCCCTGGAATGCTCGGGAGCATTGATTGCATGCACTGGCCGTGGCAGAACTGCCCAGTTTCCTGGCAAGGTCAGTATACTAAGGGAGATCATGGACATCCGACTATTATTCTAGAGGCGGTTGCGTCACATGATCTCTGGATCTGGCATGCTTTTTTTGGTCTACCTGGTTCGCTCAATGACCTTAACATCATATACCAGTCACAGATATTTGAGGATGTAGTGGCGGGTACAGGTACAGACACAAGCTTTACAGTTTCGAGGGTGGAATACAGGCGAGGTTACTACCTAGCCGATGGGATATACCCAAAGTACTCGACAATCGTTAAAACTATTCCGCACCCGACAGGCGACAAAAGAAAAAAGTTTGCGCAGTATCAAGATGGTGCGAGAAAAAATATTGAACGGGCTTTTGGTGTTCTACAAAAAAATGGCACATCATTGAACATCCAGCACGTTCGCAAACACCAAAGAGGTTACGACACATTATGTACGCTTGTATCATCCTTCATAACATTGTCATTGAAGACGAAGGTAGAGCGATATGCGAGTACGACGAAAACGCGTCTACTGGAAATTCTGTTCCAGTTAGTGAGGAACAACAAGATTTGAACATGTTCGCTCTACGTAACGAGTACACACATCATAACCTACAAGCGGACTTGGTGGAGTACATTTGGAACAACGCTCAAAACGAACCCGGCCACGACATGGAAGACGAAGACTAGTAGCTTATTTTAATATATTAGGATATTTTTAAGTTTATTTTTTTAAGTTTATGTTTTTTTTAAATTTTTTTTTTTTAAGTTTAATTTTTTTTTTAAGTTTATGTAATGTTTTTTAATATTAATGAAAATATTTTGTTACTTTATTTGTTAAATGTTAAAAAAAAGTTGAAGATTAAAAAAAATAAAAAAACATAAAAGTGGTGGAGGACTATGACTAGGACCATCCTCCCATGCCCTCTAGTTTTGGAGGATGGACCATTCTTGAGAGGACAATGACGTGGCGCCTACGTGGCGGATCATCCTCCAAGGATGGTCCATCACCATACCCACTAGCCTTATATTTGCAGGTTTTAATTCCTGATTGATTGAAAATATTGAAGGGTCGTGCATTTTCAGATTTAGAATATAATTGCCAGGTAGTGGTGGTTCAGATGGAACCCCAGTCACGCCGATTAGGGATTCACTAGGTAATAACTTGCCTCTTCTTATTTTGCATTTTTGGTGCCTTTTTGTGGGATTAATCTGTGACAACCCGAATATTTAAGGTTAGCACTACCGAAATTCCACAACCTTTGACGCGTGTCTTTACGTTTGATGGTCTATTTTATGCAACCATGTGAGACTTGTTGGATTACACTCGTGCACCACTAAATGTCCACGTGTGTGTATTGGTTATTCATAAATGAAATCGTTAAATGTTTGTATGTGTGAGTTAATGTGTATACGTGTTGGTTAGTTAATTTAGGAATTGGTTACTAACTTCATTGGGCCGTGAAATCGTTTATCGCATACACACATTCACTTGGGACGGAGGCCACACTTCTCTCATATCATTCCCTTCGGCCCACACCACTTGGAGCCCAATCCGAGCCCACACGGTCCACACGCACACCTAATTATATATGATTGGGCATATTGATGTTGCTCCCATAATTCTTAAACGCACAAGGCACCCAAACCCTAATATTCTTGGACTTAGCGGCAGCCCCTTCCCTCCCGTAAACCTCTTCTCTCAATCGGTTAGTATATCCATCCTTGTTGTTTGCATTCTTTAGGAGTTAAATCATGAATATATATGTTGATTGATGTTGATGTATTTCTTTTGCTACTTTTGAAATTTGCCAATTAAAGTGTCCACTAAATTCACAAAGTTCAAGCAATATGATGTATGAGTAGTCTTAGTGGTCCAATACACTTGATGATAAGTGGACTGACAAAGTGATAACCATGAATATAGGTGACGGCCATGTGCATAGTATTGATCCAATCAAAACATATGGGTATTATAATAAGATTGTCATTGTTAGTCTAGGGAAATTTGAATATTAAATAATGTTATCGTGGTTGTGAATTGCATTGAAAGCAGTTTGGACTAAATAGATAGGAATCGATTGTGATAATGACATTGATTTATAAGCTTAGTATTTAGTAAGGTGTTCGGCTCATTATTCTCGATTTATGTGATGATTTGTAATATGACTGGGAAAAATTGTAATTGTTGTTATATAATCAAACATGTGAAACCGACATCGCACCATGGCTGAGGGTCACACTCTGGGCCGCATATTCTGGATGATGTTGCCCATTTGGGGTGGGCCGGCCACTGATGGATCGTTCACTCATGGGCTGGCCGCACAACCGATGGGTCGCACATGAGGGGTGCGTCACGCAGTCCATTCGGGCTTAATATGATAATGGGCCGAGTAATATATGTACTGCATGTTAATAAAAGGTCGCACATGAGGGGTGTGTCACGCAGTCCATTGGGCTTAATATGATAATGGGCCAAGTAATATATGTACTGCATGTTAATAAAAGGTCGCACATTATGTTGGGCCGTACACGGAGTCTAGGCCAACGTTAATAAAAGGTCGCACATTATGTTGGGCCGTACACGGAGTCTAGGCCAACGTGACTGGTGAACCGTACAAACCAGAACTAATCATATATTCTTTTGAAATAAATAACTGACTACTAGGTGTTGTGTGAAACATGAACTTGTGATGTGGCATGTGACTCGATTACTTGTTATATATTGATACGGATAACTGTGTTGCTTGATTTCTGGATATGACTTGCATGTTTATTTGAACGGGAACCGAACCACTTGATATGTGCTATGGTGTGATATGAACTTGTGTAATAATATGTGCTTTGCTTGGTTGCAACATGTGTAATGTGTACGAAGAACACGTGTTTTTGTGTGTACAAAACTGACTGTCTTTGGTAACCACGATAGGATTTGATTGATCAATTGTTTAACGAGCATTTAATCTAACCAAGCAAACCAAAGGTGAGTTCACTGCTCTTTTTCCAAGCATTCATCCCGGGGAGGGATATCGGGTAACGTTCCGGGGAGGAACGCTAGTTTATTGGGATGTTTGTTATTATACTCAGTTTCTATCATATAAGACCCCTTACATCTACCGACAGTTGCCGGGGAGGCAACGAGGTTATTAGTTGATAGCGCTATTAGGTTTGGCACCCTCACACCGTACCGGGGAGGACGGGCGTGAACTAATTACCTTAAAGCATGACCAATGTTTTGATAGAGACATTGGGGTTGGGCAAATAAATCTTGTAGCCATCTGCGGTAATCGAGTTAATAACAACATCAAATCAAATCATCGAAACTGTGCAATGTTTTAATCTGGTAACTGGTATATAAACACGTTAACAAAACTTTGAACTCACCAGCGTCGTCTGACACACTTGTCTGCATGCTTGCAGGTCTATAGGGTTGTAACATTGGAACTTGCTGTCTGGAAGGCTGGAGTGGTCATGGGTCGAGATACATGGAATCGCAACACAAGACTAATGGTTTTTACATATGGTTTATAAACACTTAACAGATAAATTATGCTTCCGCTGTATACTGTGAATTATTTGTAACGTCGAAACATTTAATGTTAATCAATGAAAGTTTTATTCAAATATGTCTATAAGTTTAATGTGATTGGTGGCTAGACCCTGATACGTCACATGCCCCGCGGTGTTTCCGCAAGTGGTATTTTGGGGGTGTGACAGTTTGGTATCAGAGCCACTGGTTATAGTGAACTTGGTTTTAAAACGTTTTCATAAAACCAGACTATAACCAAACAGTTCCGAAATCGACCATGACACTCAGCTCCAGACTGCAAGGTTCGTCTCTCGTTTACTTATTACATAGCATGACTAGTGAACCCTTACGTAAGAAACTGCATAGGATTGCACGTTTAGCACAACAGTATGAATTCATTACTTGCATGTGATATGTGATTGGTAGTGTGGTGTTTCCTTAGACATTCATGACTCGCGTTTGTGATATTCTTTGTTTGACATCTGAGTTTGAGGAACCATTTGACATGAGTTAGGAGGAACTGAGATGAACATGCAAATCACAATATTATTGTGGGTGCACACATAATAATAATGTGGGGTGCATGTGAGTCCCAGTGAGGCTTAACAAGTGAAAAAGGGGTTCTGCTTTGTTATTTGATCAATGTGAAACGTAACAAATTTATAGGAGTCATAGTGGTGATTGTTTCTTACACGAACATGATCTTTTCATTTCCCTCTGAAACCTTTCGAATCTTGATGCTATTGAGTATTACCTGAAGACCCATCTGAACGCCTAGCGAACTGTGTAGAATGTTAGGTACTAGTACGAACGTCCCTGAGTTGGATGTCGTAGCGTCGAATGAATGGCTTATATCTTTCTCACTCCTCTTCGTCTGTTAGAACTTAACGTATTGACATCTTAGACCCTGAAGTGCGATCACTTCTACAACGCTCTGGAAACGTACCGTGTATTACTCAGTCAACTCACAAGAACGATGGAGAAGAGGATGAGTGTAATGCCTTACCAACCTTAGTATTTGGACGACCCTGATTACTAGCAACAAACATAAGCAATTTGACGCCGATCGAATCTTTAACCCTGGTAAGCGACTTATGGGAGTCGACTCTTACGAATCAATCGGGGCATAAGCGGTGACAACTGATTATGGTGTGTAATTGTGACTACCAGCACGGTGATTAGCGCTTTAGGGCGTGACACAGAATGTGGAAAGATGGACTTTGTCGGTGAAAGATCGTAGGGATCCGTTTCAAGCAAAAACAATAGAGGCAACAGTCATGGCAACATCAAGGTACTCGTAATCGTAGTCTACAGCATGGAAACAAAGGTGACATTGGCAAGGATTGACTGTTGTAAGTCAAGACGTCAACAACCAAGGGAATAATGACAGTATTGGGAATCCTCGCAATCGTAACAACAACATCGGAAGTGGTACCCGTGGAAGGGCACTTAGGATTGGCGTAGGCGACGCCAGGTATAATATCATCATGGTAGCTTGCATGGGTAGCTAACCGATTTATCTCGATTCCGTTTAACCCTGATGCTTCTCGAAACCGAACCTGGTATGGAACCGGCTGATGGCAAGTAAAGTGAAGCCTTGTATGTTCGTTGGGATGTAAACTCGACCCTGCGGGACAAGTGTTCGACATCGACCTTCCTTTTTGCTATCCTTGATGGTTTTGATGCAGTAGTTGTGTAGATCGGTTATCTAGATACCGTGTAGATATACCATGTGAGAAGGAAATTTTGCGTCACTTTATACCTTGAAGTGTCAGAATGGTGTAAAGGTTAGCACCATATCGGCAAAGAGGGCCCATAGGTGTCTACGGAAAGAATTACCCCGCTACGTTAACAACCGTTACTGAATGAGAAAGAGAGGATCGAGGATCCATCAATTGTTCGTGATTTCTTTCGGTGAGCTACTCGAAGAACTTTCAGGTTTACTTTCACAACTGTTAGATGGACTCTCAGTTTGATCCCGCGCCAAAGGCAGCCATGATTCTTCGTACTTCTTACCGTCTTGTGGCCTTAAGGGTTGCAAGAGCTGTCAAATCAACTACAGGAACTGTGGGACAGGAGTTCTGTCGGATCTAGTTTTCGCTCTGGGGAGCCCCGATTATATCCGGAAAGATAAGCCATATCGTTGGACAGGTGTACTGACTATCGAGAACTCAGCAAGGTGACGGTCAAGAACTGTTTGTCCCGACCATGTATTGGCAACCTGTTGACCAATTGCGAGGGTCAAGCTCTCATTCGAGGATTAACTAACGATCGAACTATCATCATATGGAAGTCCAAGGGAGAATGTCCCTCGGACGACATATCGAACGCAATGCGACCATTGCGACTTTGTATAACCCTTGGGTTAATCACCACACCAGCAGCTTTATGGACCACATGAATCGACCGTGTCTATTGATGACGTTCTGAATCATTTTCAAGAGAAAGGAACATCATGGACGGCATTCCCACCTTATTTCAGAGCTCTTGAGGGAGGAGCCAACCCGCGCGAAGTTTTGTTAAATGTGACTTCTGGAATTGAGAGGTACATTCTTGGTCGTGTAATCAACGAAGTGGAATACACGCGGGTCCGCCAAAGACCATTTTGTTAGAAACTGTTTGGCACCAAAGATTCTTTCAGAGGTACAACAATTTCTTGGTCTCGCTAGATGCCATCGCAGATTCATCCCAAGATTTTCGAAGATCGCGCAACTTTAATCTCTTTAACACAGCGGGGTGCCGTGTTCAGGGAAGACCAAACAGGAGGACTTCTTCCAGCCTTTGAAACCTAACTCCGCAATGCACTGAGCATCGCTTCTATCCGAGAGTGTTGACGATCTAGTGTTATACCATGATGGTTCGAATCAGAGACCTAGCTACGCACTAACGCAACACGAGAAGGTGATGACTTACGTAATGGAGTTACGAAGAAGAACTACACGACACACAACCTGCGGTGGAAACCGTGGTCTTTGGATGTAAATTGGAGGCATTACTTGGACGGTACCAAATGTACTACTTAGACCGGTCACAAGAGCCTCCCGTGTACCCTGGTTTTGGAAGAACTAAAACGTGTAATGACATCGCTGGATGGAATGTTTGAATGATGATGACTGTGAGGCCTGAACGAGCACGAGCTTTACAACTCACTATCGATTCTAACCTACCTGATCAGACTCGCTCTGTTCGAAGCCGAAGCGTTGAAGAAAGGGAATTTTCAAGTTGGGTCCATGCGGAGCATGGAGGAGAAACTTTTGGCAAGGCGGACGGTACTCGTCACTTCATGGAACGTATAAGGATTCCACTATACGGCAACTTTAGGGAACTCGTGTTGGACAAAGCACACCGGCCTTGATATTCTGGTCGTCTGGATTTTGATGGGAGACATTAGGATTTATGAACCTTGTATTGGTGATCGGGCTTGAAGGCCCACCTAGCTAGTATGTGAACGATGTTTGACTCGTGGGAAAGTCAAGGTGAGGTATCAACAACTAGAAACATTCATATGGAAATGAGAACAAACTGCCATGGATTTTGTCACTGGGCTACCTAGAACTCGAAACGGAAACAGTATCACCTGGGTGATCGTCGATCGTCTCACGCAACCAGCACACTCTCTTGAGATCAAGGAAACTATCGAGTCTTCACAGCTTGTGAATATTCCTCTGAGAGAGGCGGCTTTTAGGCACGAGGTGTCAACTCCTGTTATCTCCAATTTCGAGCTATACCTGATTTATGGCAGGCAATACACAACACCCTCGGCTCACGTCTAGACATGAGCATTACCTATCACTGTAGGACAAACGGTCTGAGTAAACGAACCATCCTGAAACTTAAAGACATACTTCGAGCATGTGTGTGATCGACTTTAATACGAATTAGAAGGATACGTACCCTTGGATTAAGTGCTACCGCAACAGTTACCATTCTAGTAATCAGACAGCTCCGTTTGAGGCATTGTATGGATGATAATGCCGATCTCCTTGTTGGACTAAAGTGAGTGGCAACCTAATCGCAGATCCAAGATTTGTGATTGAAGATTTCTTAGATCGGAAATCGTTTGACAGCAACGCATGACAATCAGAAAAGTTGTTGAGTTTAGGAAACACTGGGAGTTCGCTGTAGGCGATCGTATTATGTTGAAAGTCTCACCCTGGGAGGGTGTGGTACGCTTGGGAAGCGTGACAATCTTAGTATACGTTACGTTGAGGTATTCAGAATTCTGGGCAGAATCGGTCACATGGCCTACAGACTCGAGTTACCCGGCGAATTGGAAAACGTGCACGGCGTCAATTGTGTCTCGGATCTTAAGCAGTGTTTGTTCGGTGAAACGCTTGTGATACCTTTGCAAGAGCCTAAGGTTAATGATTAGTTGCGGTATCTGGGGATCTATCGAAAGCATGGACCAGGAAGCCAAGGTTCATTAGCATAGTTGTATGACAATCGTGAGAGTTCGTTGGAACTCATGATGTGGACCGGAGTTCACGTGGGAACGTAAATATCTGATAAAGCTCTAAAATCCTCAATTGTTTAGGTGATTGAACTAACTTTTGTTGTCATTTGCGAATTTCGGGACGAAATTCCCTTTCAAGTTGGGGATGATGTGGTACCCGCGGAAAATCCACAGTCATCCTGAGTTAATGCCTTACTGTTTTAGTTTACTTGTCAAATTTCGGGACGAAATTTCTTTCAAGATGGGGATGATGTGACAACCCGAATATTTAAGGTTAGCACTACCGAAATTCCATAACCGTTGACGCGTGTCTTTACGTTTGATGGTCTATTTTATGCAACCATGTGAGACTTGTTGGATTACACTCGTGCACCACTAAATGTCCACGTGTGTGTATTGGTTATTCATAAATGAAATCATTAAATGTTTGTATGTATGAGTTAATGTGTATACGTGTTGGTTAGTTAATTTAGGAATTGGTTACTAACTTCATTGGGCCGTGAAATCGTTTATCGCATACACACATTCACTTGGGCCGGAGGCCACACTTCTCTCATATCATTCCCTTCGGCCCACACCACTTGGAGCCCAATCCGAGCCCACACGGTCCACACGCACACCTAATTATATATGATTGGGCATATTGATGTTGCTCCCATAATTCTTAAATGCACAAGGCACCCAAACCCTAATATTCTTGGACTTAGCGGCAGCCCCTTCCCTCCCGTAAACCTCTTCTCTCAATCGGTTAGTATATCCATCCTTGTTGTTTGCATTCTTTAGGAGTTAAATCATGAATATATGTGTTGATTGATGTTGATGTATTTCTTTTGCTACTTTTGAAATTTGCCAATTAAAGTGTCCACTAAATTCACAAAGTTCAAGCAATATGATGTATGAGTAGTCTTAGTGGTCCAATACACTTGATGATAAGTGGACTGACAAAGTGATAACCATGAATATAGGTGGCGGCCATGTGCATAGTATTGATCCAATCAAACCATATGGGTATTATAATAAGATTGTCATTGTTAGTCTAGGGAAATTTGAATATTAAATAATGTTATCGTGGTTGTGAATTGCATTGAAAGCAGTTTGGACTAAATAGATAGGAATCGATTGTGATAATGACATTGATTTATAAGCTTAGTATTTAGTAAGGTGTTCGGCTCATTATTCTCGATTTATGTGATGATTTGTAATATGACTGGGAAAAATTGTAATTGTTGTTATATAATCAAACATGTGAAACCGACATCGCACCATGGCTGAGGGTCACACTCTGGGCCGCATATTCTGGATGATGTTGCCCATTTGGGGTGGGCCGGCCACTGATGGATCGTTCACTCATGGGCTGGCCGCACAACCGATGGGTCGCACATGAGGGGTGCGTCACGCAGTCCATTCGGGCTTAATATGATAATGGGCCGAGTAATATATGTACTGCATGTTAATAAAAGGTCGCACATGAGGGGTGTGTCACGCAATCCATTCGGGCCTAATATGATAATGGGCCGAGTAATATATGTACTGCATGTTAATAAAAGGTCGCACATTATGTTGGGCCGTACACGGAGTCTAGGCCAACGTGACTGGTGAACCGTACAAACCAGAACTAATCATATATTCTTTTGAAATAAATAACTGACTACTAGGTGTTGTGTGAAACATGAACTTGTGATGTGGCATGTGACTCGATTACTTGTTATATATAGATACGGATAACTGTGTTGCTTGATTTCTGGATATGACTTGCATGTTTATTTGAACGGGAACCGAACCACTTGATATGTGCTATGGTGTGATATGAACTTGTGTAATAATATGTGCTTTGCTTGGTTGCAACCTGTGTAATGTGTACGAAGAACACGTGTTTTTGTGTGTACAAAACTGACTGTCTTTGGTAACCACGATAGGATTTGATTGATCAATTGTTTAACGAGCATTTAATCTAACCGAGCAAACCAAAGGTGAGTTCACTGCTCTTTTTCCAAGCATGCATCCCGGGGAGGGATATCGGGTAACGTTCCGGGGAGGAACGCTAGTTTATTGGGATGTTTGTTATTATACTCAGTTTCTATCATATAAGACCCCTTACATCTACCGACAGTTGCCGGGGAGGCAACGAGGTTATTAGTTGATAGCGCTACTAGGTTTGGCACCCTCACACCGTACCGGGGAGGACGGGCGTGAACTAATTACCTTAAAGCATGACCAATGTTTTGATAGAGACATTGGGGTTGGGCAAATAAATCTTGTAGCCATCTGCGGTAATCGAGTTAATAACAACATCAAATCAAATAATCGAAACTGTGCAACGTTTTAATCTGGTAACTGGTATCTAAACACGTTAACAAAACTTTGAACTCACCAGCGTCGTCTGACACACTTGTCTGCATGCTTGCAGGTCTATAGGGTTGTAACATTGGAACTTGCTATCTGGAAGGCTGGAGTGGTCATGGGTCGAGATACATGGAATCGCAACACAAGACTAATGGTTTTTACATATGGTTTATAAACACTTAACAGATAAATTATGCTTCCGCTGTATACTGTGAATTATTTGTAACGTCGAAACATTTAATGTTAATCAATGAAAGTTTTATTCAAATATGTCTATTAGTTTAATGTGATTGGTGGCTAGACCCTGATACGTCACATGCCCCGCGGTGTTTCCGCAAGTGGTATTTTGGGGGTGTGACATAATCAGTTTTAGGATCTTAATTTATCATATATTATTGTAATCGACAGGCGAAAGTTGTGCCAGATCAGTATGATTAGTTCAATTACTATATGTACGCTTCAAATGCGTCGGCGGTGTACGGTTTATCGGTGCTTGGATTGTTGTTGATTAGTTAGACGGTTGAGAAGTGTGGCGGTTTTCTTCTTTGTTTTCTCGTGGTGAGTTTTCAGTTTTGTGTTTACTTGTTTGTCAGTATTGTTTTAGTTATGGCACAATGTGATGGCGTGTTTTATGATTAACTGTGTGATCTGTGTGTGTGTGTGTGTTTTTTTTTGTGTGATGGGGAGATTGGGCCAGACTCTTGATTATCGTTAGGTTTTGAATATTGCTGGTTTGCACAATGTTGGTTACCAATTTAGGATTTTACTTTATCCTCGATGGGGAAGACTATTTGTTTGCTGATTTCTCATATTTTGATAAAGATGGCAGTGGCTTTAGCACCTTTGATGAATTCCAACAAGCCTGCAAAGAAATCAAAGTAAATGATGTTCATTTACAATAAATTATAAAAGAAACTGATCAAAATAATGTATGTTTTCACTACCAATATATCATTTACATGATTTAGTATTCATTTTGTGTTAAAAGACACAGACCTTTGAGAATTTGTGTTGAAATCTTTTGTAATGTTGACTTGCAGGACGGCCGTATAGATTATAATGAATTTGTAGCAATGGTGCACAATGGAAGCGCGACATTGACAAAGAAGCAATTGAAGGATGATTTTAGTGCTAGGTTAAGGGAGCCGGTGCCAGTTTCTTGATATTATTTGTTTTCATTGTTTCATATAAATGGCACACCGTAACAAGTGGATGTACAGAGTTCACATTCATACACGGGGCGCACACATTTACACTACTTATTCACGAGTTTTATAGAATGTTTCATAACATTTGTCACTATTAGCCATGGGTATCGGTTACCAATTATTGGATGGGGTGGGAGTGGGTTGGGGTATGTTTGATATGTTGTGGGCTTTGGGTCTTTTGGTTTGGGCTGGAGATATAAGGGAGTGGCAGGTAGTTGACCCGTATAGAATTTCTGATTGTTTTTTGGTGGTTCGTTCTTCTCATCTTCTTATTTGGTAGCTACATTTTCGGTCCTTCAACCCTTTTTTAATTCTTTTTAGCAGGTTCAAAATGACACACGACCACATTTTAGTCTTTAGAAGCTGTGATCTTTATTTCTTGTTTTAGAGTGCTTATGTGTAATGATAATATTTCAACTTGAAATTTTAAATCAGTGGTATTGTTTCATTTGGTTCAGGTTACTGGTGAAGAGCCAAATCCTTGCTGGTGGAAGGGGCCTAGGGAAGTGTTTAAATCAGTGGTACTTTCTTTACTCTATGGTTTAAAGCACGTGTTTAACATAACTTCTTGTTACTCTAAATATTCGAATACATATCATTTTCCTCCGTGTAGATAGGACATCCCTACATATATGCTGGGGAGAACATGGATTGGCAATGAGTTAACCTCCTCATGATACATTATTTCTCCTGGTATGTTATCTATTTGCTGCTCATTAGTTAGGTTTTCTGCTCAATGAATTTCTACAATTGAAAGGTAACTAAATCTAAGAAGCTCGTCTTAATATCAAATGGGCTGTTTGGGTTGTATTCTATCTTTAACAGGTCAAATGGGTCAAAACAAGATTTAGCTAAAAGGGTAACAGGTCTAAGGGGTTAAGAGTAGCCGGATTCAATTTTTAATCCATGCGAACCCTTAAATTATTTTATTAAACATGTAGTTACTATTAAAATCAACACATTAACTGAAATGGCCAGTTTCAACTCAACTAATTTTGATCTTGCTACATTTAACAAAGATAATTGATATAGGTACTGAATATAATTATCTACCTTATTAACATTTCAGGAAATATTCGTGTATTTTGTCGAATCAGGCCCACAATAAACGGCGAGAAATTTAGCCATCAAAGGGCCGTTGTTCCGGTAGATTCAAATGGCATTCTGGTTCATTTTGCCGAGAACAAGATCTTGGTTTTGATCTAGAATTTGTCGCTTTTGTGTGACTCATCACAGGAAAACAAATGGTTTGTCATCGAGGAGGATTTAAGCAACTCGAAGTCTTGATATAATGGAAGCTGCAAGGGTTGGAGGAATGGGACATGGAGGACAAAGCGAAGGACAGCCTTAAAAATTAGACAACAGACGTTACCATAAGTTAAAGAACAACCCTTGCAGACTACTGATAAAATCAAGGCGCCTGGAGAGATTAAATTGACATACATCCCCGATGACTTTCTAGACCAGATAACAAAGGAAATATCCAAACATTACTATCACAACCAACCATTAGAAGTTAGTTCCCTTGAATGTGAGTTATTCCTTTTCCTACTATAGTTGCAATTTGAATTTTTGTGATCTTATCTCACAGCCAACCATTAGAAGTTAGTTCCCTTGAATGTGAGCATGAAAATTATCTATGAATCAAGCTCAAGCTCCAGCCTTCATAAGTTAAACGAGCTCGAGCTTGGCTCGGCGCGTTTACCGAAAGTATCGATACCGAAAAATGAGGAAAAGTGGTACCGGTACCGGTACCGAATACACCGGTTCGGTACCGATACCGGTGTTTTACCCGTAAATACCGGTACCATATCGGCAATGGTACCGAAAAACGGGGAAAATAGAACCGGAACCGAATATACCCGGTACGGTTCGGTACCGGTTCGGTACCCGTACCCGATACCAAATGCTCATCCCTACATCTATCCCACATAACATTAGTAAATATTCAAGAAATTATTTTTTTTTTGTGAACCGACTCTTACAGTGACAAGTCAAGAAAATGGGAAACAAGTCACCTAGCATTATTACATATGAAGAAAAAGAATCCCGTTCGCCTGCTTTTTGAAATTATATTGTTTAAGTGGTCAGAGAAGAATAAAAGTATTTATTGTTCTGTTATTTTCAAATTGATATTACATAGATTGTTTTGGTGTGGAATTATAGATTTGTTATTACTTAGTTTAGAATTTAGGAGTGTTATATGGAGTTATAGAATTG
The DNA here is from genome assembly GCA_030545235.1 of Helianthus tuberosus. Lineage (NCBI taxonomy): Eukaryota > Viridiplantae > Streptophyta > Magnoliopsida > Asterales > Asteraceae > Helianthus > Helianthus tuberosus. The sequence goes on along the minus strand of CM060352.1, from coordinate 274,350 downwards.
TTAGTACTTTGAGTTCATACTTGATGTCATTAAATTTATTCATGGAGGTTGCAGATGTGAAACATTGCAGGGATCTAATGCATATCCACCTGCATTGCAGATGCTCATTTATAAGGGTAAAATGCAAAAAGATGGAACCATCTTGGAAGAAAACAATAGTTTTATCATTATCATATTATCCAACACAAAACTGAACTTTCAGTTTCACATTTTAAAATTGCGGTATTGAAGCTTTTAATTATCGTCAACTTGAAGCATTATTTGAATTACTTCATTGCAATTGCAAAGGAATGCGATTTACACTATTAAACGGATAAACCTTTTGTATAATTAAATCTGATATTTGTAATAGATTGTACAACGACGTCCCATGACATCTTCATTTCACTCCTGATTGTTTGATGCGTATCATGTTTTTGCCGCGTATTGTCGACTCCGCCGCAACGCGCGGGTTCCCCACTAGTAAATACAAAAAATACTTTTAACGTAAAAACTGAAAGAGAGATTTAAAAAAAATCCCTACTACTTAAGAATGATATTTAATTCAAAAATATTAAAAAAAATTGTGATTTTTCAGTTAATTATTGTAGGGTAATTATAATTACTCTACTATTATAAAATCACGATTTTTTTAAATCCTGAGACTAAAATTTGTGCTTAATAAGATGGAAAAATTCAAAAAAAATATTTCCTCCTTCACTTCTTACGTTAAGGATATTTTGTATGTTAAGACTCATTTATACAATAATTTAACCCTAAATTTGTAATGGGTTTAATTGTTGGTTTTTTATGTCATTTGAGATTCAATGGAGAACACTAAAAAATGGTGAACCGGGGAACAATGTGTTTAACAGGTTAAATATATCATAAAAATTTAAATTAAAAAGATAAAAATTATTTTTTCTCAATTTTTTTCGAATCTTTTGCATATAAATATGTGTAGAAACTATTCCAATAAAATCATCATTTTTGTAAAAAAAATAAAAAAGTTACCTTTTAACTATTTTTAAGCATTTAAAAATAGATTTTTAAATTTTTTTTTTATTGAAAGGGATTCTACATGTATTTATATGCAACAGGCCCAAAAAATTTTGAAAAAAAAATAATTTTTGACATGTTAAGTTGAATTTTTATGATATATTTAACATGTTTAATGCACTGTTCCTCCGTTCCCCACGTACGACATCATGAGTCATCATAGTAATCCTGGTAATCAATGTAATCGGAGAAATCATGCTAATCAGCCTCCACAACAACATTACAACAACCAAACCCACTACGAATTATCAATCATCCTACATCGGAAACCAAGTCGACTCATCTTAATCGACAGGACATACAACCATGCGTATGGCAGATGTTGTTTATGCCAGAGAAAATATTAGGCTTAGGGTTGATGAATGGATTGATGGTGAGGAAGAAGAGGAGTATCAGACAGAACAAGGATGGTTGGGTGAAAATGGTTATTCGGTTAATCAGGGTTATTAACAAAATTAAGGACCCGTAAATCATAATTACAATCCAAGTGGGTGCATCAGACTGGTTATAACCTAGGAAATCAAGATCAAAGAGATTTCAATGGTCTGCCTCCCAACATCAATAATAACCGTCTCAGAGGGGGTGGTCGGTTACAATATGTTCTAGCCAGTCATGCCAGTGAATTCTTTACCCATTGTGCCATCGAATCAACGGGGGAAAGATTTTGAGGTTAGCCGTCAATATTTGGGCCATCTTCCTACTTTCATAGGTAGGGCAACAGAAGAACCATATGTACACAGCTCAAAGTTCGAAGCTATATGTGGTACTATCGGTGAACAAGGTTTTAGAATAGATGAGGTGAAGCTAATTCTATTCCAGTTCACCTTGAAAAACACATCAAAGAAGTGGTTTCTTAATCTACCCACATGTAGTATTTTTACTTGGCAAGAAATGCAACAAGCATTCGTAAAAGAATACTACACCTATGAAAAGAACAAGTAAGGTGCGGTGCAACAACCCCATTATTCCCGACCAATTTCCAAGTAACACGTATCTAGAAAACATCCCCACACTTAACTTGGTTGAAGTTGAGGGATTGGAACTGCTAAAAAGGCAAAGTATGAAGTTGAGGGACTGAAACTGTCAGCATCCAAAAATTTCTGCGTTTAAGGTCCTTGCAGACCGCATGGTAAACCCCTTGAGGTCCGCAAGGAGTACATGTACATCCAAAAACTCGCTGCCAGCTGCAATTCTGCAACACATTAACACCTCTCTTCACTTTTGCCACCTTCTCCTCCGGTCTTGACACCTAGGTGACACTAATCTTCATATTAGAACATCCTTGGACACTTGTCCACCTCTTATGCAACCTCCCTTGCTATAAATAGCACTCCTAAGCTCCATTTTCTTTCATCCCAACTTAAACAAACACTTTTCACTCTAAAAAGTCTAGTGTGAAGTTCTTACCTCCTACTTTGCAAGCCTTACCTTTGGTCATGGAAGTCATTATCTGAAGCAAGTAAGTCACTTTTCCTTAGCTCTTTCAATAGTAATTAGTTTCGTAGCTTAGTTTAGTCTGAGCGTCAAGAATTTCAAATAGTTTGACCAAACTATTTGAGTTTCAGTTCTAGCCACTTTGGTCAAGCAATTCCAAATCAAATTCACACAAATGGCAAGTCAAACCTGAATTTCTAAAGGTCAAACTCAGCGTTCTGTAATTACCAAAGAATGAACTTTTAAACATATGTAATATGATATTTTGACATCAAGCAGATTATACAACATAAAAAGATATGTTCTAACGTATTTGACTTGTCACAAACCCGTTTTCCCGTCCGAACCCGTATTTACGCATATGACTTGTTGAAATGGCGTAAACCATATATACAAGTCGTAACAGGACAAAACCTTTTCAAAACACTTTCAAATCAGAATGTAAGGTTAACCAACCATAATACATGAGACTCCTCACTCGTATGGTTATAACAAACATTATATCCGGTCAACGCTTAATCTAGCAGAACCGTGCTTAAATCCATGTTAACTAGTAAGTCTAAATTACTTATAAAGACCCATAAACAATTCTCATGGATATTATTTCCATTCACTCTGGACTATAGAGCCCTACAGTAATCACATTGTAGGTAATAAACTTTGAGTTCGGTTGTACTACGAATTGAACATGTTATGTTCTACGCTAGTACATGTAAATACTTTTTAACCCCTTTTACCAAAACTTTGGGTATAGTATATAACCCCTTGGTTCGGGTACTGTAACAACCTAAATGTCTTCATAATGCAATAATCTGATTTAATCCGTATTGTTTGATAGCAAAAACGATTGGAGGTTGATAGTACCGTATCCGGGTTCCCCGATTCATTATTATAATGGTTGTCAGTGCGGGGTGTAAGCATATACTTGACAGTCAAAAAATATGGTTTGTATATCAGTCGAGTACTGGCTTCCATCCGAGTCCCCGAATGTGACAAGCATGTAAATCTGGTAACAAGGATACTTGTCCCAATGGAAGAAATGAGTTGGTTAACTGTATTTACCAACAGAAGCTGACATATTTTTAAATATTGACTTACAGATGAGAAACCTAGACATTAGGATGTATAAGGCTCGGTCTATAGCTTTGTAATTTGTGACTCCAATGGCCAAGGCCTATGATGTTTCAAAGTCCATTTTATTTTCGATCCTACCTTTAGGGAAACTTAGTAGCGAATATTTGATACCTAAAGTTCTAATATAATTCTGGATTTTTAAATACTTGTATTTTATTATTACATAACTGCCTATTTCCTTTGTGCTACGAAACTGGTATACAATTGTCTAGCTCAAACCCTACATCCGGGCCCACAAGGATAGCGGGGTCTGATAGGTTGGTATAGAGCTACAGTTTGAAGGATTTAGACACTAGCCTTTTGTGTCTAGACTCAAATTTCACATTTGCAGATTCCATAGGAAATTCCGATTCTACGTCACTAGGACATAGGATAGTCATCCTATATATATTGTCACACCCTGACATTTCAACCACAAACCCGGTGGGCCCGATAGGGAGTATCGTGACGTAATATTGGTATCGTCATAGTCAATATACACATAATAGCACAACGGAAGTCTTGGAGTAAAATTACTATTACAAACCAAATGTTCGAAGTTCGAAATAATAATACAAAACGGCTTGTAAAGTAAAGATCCAAAGGCGGATCATAAAATATACAAAATGAGTTTGACAGACTAATAGGCTTATGCAAAGGAGTTGCAAATTCCTCTTCTAGCAATACAGAGCAGCTTCCAGCCTATTTACGTACCTGTAGCTTAGTCTTTTCAAAATACACCAGTTTTGTCACAACCCCCGTCCCCTAATTACCCGGGAACGGACGGCCACGGCCAGTTTTGGTGGTATCGGTGTTTATCAATTTGGCAGCGGAAATTTTCATCAGGACCGTAGTTAGGAAATATTTTTATCAGAGTTAAACACCAAAATGTGTAAAATAGATAAATGGGATAAAACCCAAGTTTTTCTGATAATACATTCGTAATAAATAAGTGGGACAAAACCCGATTTTCATTTTTAATATATTTATAGGGAATAACCCTAATTATTGAAAACAATTCTCCTTTTTAATTAAGTAACTTTTATAGGCACTTTTCTAAGCATTCAGTGCTCTCCAGCTGGCTTTTATTGGCTTCACACTAAGTTACTTGAAACACGTGTTTAAAATATTTTATCAGCAAGAAATACTTGTGAGTGAATCCCAGTTTAATCAAAACAGATTTTATCATTTTACAGCATTGAGTGCGGTCACACAATTACATTTGTTTCCATCTACCTTAATTACCACCCACGGTACTGTCAACCCGACTTGTGGTCATGTTACTACTCACAATGTAGTAAAAAATTTTGTATACAAAACCCCAACATACCGACGATAATTGTAGAATACAAATACTCAATCACTGTTTAATATAATGTAAAACATTTGAGGTTTTGTAAAAACAGTTTACAATAAGTTTACAAAAAGGAGATTACTCACAAAAAGGTTTACACAAAAGAGGATTACTCACATTGCTATTTTAGGTAATTTCCTGTGGCTTCCTGGTTATAATCTATAAATTTTAAATAATGCACACGCGTTAGTATAATAACCCAAATTTACATTAGTTATACCCTCCCCGAGACAGAACTCCAATGACTACGCCGGGCAGAGCCTCAACAGCCGTTACGGAGCACTAGATCAATCGTACAGTTTATCTAATATGTAACCGGGGGTTAGAATACTTACAACGAGGCAGAGCTTCGTTATTTTAGTGGGTATAATACCCGATATAATGTCTACACTTTAGAATTTTTGATAGAGAATCAATTGTGAACGATTTTGAGTTGAATGCCGATCGATTCTATTTATAGGGCCTGTCCAGGCATCTCACGCGCCCCGCGACGGAATCAAAGGGGCCGTCGCGCCCGGCTGGGCCAGAAAGGCGACGGCGGTGTTGCTGAGTCATCAGGTGAGGTCGACGCGTGTCCTGCCACGTGGCGTCACCAGATCTCGCCACTTGTTACTCGGTCGCGGCCCGCGACGGCTGAAGGAGAGTCTGTCGCGCCCCGCGACAGACTTAATTTATTGTTTTTATTTGTTATTTAATGAGATAAAGGGGTTTGGGGGCCGGTTTTTATATACGGGGTGTATTTTAGGATATTTGGGGGTGTCTAAAATATTTTAAGGAGGGTTGTTATATCTTGAGTATAACTCCTTGACTGTTTAATAAAATATATAATGCACTCGCATTAAGTATAGTAACCCAATTCAATTTTATCCCTACGTCACGAGACAGAACCCCAACATGCTTAGTCGGGCATAGCCTTGACATGCGTTGGTGGGTCCTAAATCAATCGGACAGGGTATTGACTCAGTGGTCAGGGGTTACAACACTTAAAACGGGGCAGGGCTTTATTATTATTATTGGTGATATATATAAAAAAAGAAAAGAAAAGAAAATATATATATATGTGAAGAGGGTCGAGACAAGAAGACAGTAGGAATGGCAAGTTTTAAAAGCTCCCAAATCTCCTATATATATACTTTTGCAAGATTCCCTTTTGATTTCCAAAGTTCTATTTGTAGGACACGTCTACCATTTCAAATAAATTCTTATACACATACATATACAACTAACAATTAATGTTAGTTTTAATTGATTATTTTATTGTACACGTATACAACTAACAAGTAATGTTAGTTTTAATTAATTTATTATTTTATTTTTTTTATAATTAATTCAGCTGCTTCATTTATTTGACGCTTATAACTTCTAAAATATGACGTTTTATAAAACAATGAATATATCATTAGAACGAGAATAATCTTATCTACATTTTGAATCAAGTTTCATATTAAACGGAGTAGGTTCAAATGTAATATATTTTTATAATTAAGTTATTAAACGGTTCCTATGTTCGCCAAAATACCTTATATTTCTACCGGTCAACTTACCCATGACCTATTCGTGTAGTAACTTAAATTTAAAATTTAAAAATTTTGGGAATGTTACATCCTCCCCACCTTGTTTTAAACCTCGTCCTCGAGATTTTGGCTACGATATCTTCTTGGGGTTGCGTCACGTCTTTTAGTTGGTTATCAAGGTGTCTGGGATTTAATCAAAAGATGAATATAGGGATATCATAGGATAATTGGAATTTAATGGTCTTAAAACTTAGTTTCAGGAATTGATGTTAACTGAATGAGATGAAATGATACCATTATCAAGGTGACTAAGTTTCACAAGTCAAAAGAGAGATTTGATAGGCATAGAATTCGAAATACAATGACTCGTAAAAACAATAGGATTCAATTCCCGAAAAGAACTTACTTTGATCATCAATTAAGGGAGATTCTGAATCAATAATCTCAATTTGAGAATGGAAGTATGAAAAATGATTTGTCAATGATCAAACCAGAGATCAATGGCATTTATTTAAGTGGCAGAGATACACCGGATAATACAATAGGATTTAGTGTATCATTGTCTTAATACATAATTGTATCAAGCCTACTTGAATGATGAGTCAAACGAATGATGTATATGATCATAGTTTATTATTAGCATAGGCTACAAATTTATACAGATACCGCAAAGTGTTGTAATGACTGAAAGAATTTCAATGATTACGGTGATCGAATGAATTCACCGTTTTCAAAATTAACTGAAGTTTCAAATGAAGTGAATCTGGATATTCAAAAGATAAGATGTTCAATGAAAGAAGAAATGAATATTGCAGGAATAATTCAAAGATGAAAGAAATGTTGGAGGCACATTGGAATAAAATTTAGGTACTTTTATCTTAACACAAAATTGTATTAAGACTGGTTTAGGATAATGAATCAATAAATAGATAAATTTGTACCTCGGGTGTGAAAATGAAATGAGTTCAAGTTTTAAAGAAATCGCCACCGCAAGGTGTTGTGTTTCAACAAATGATATATTGAAATTGAAGACTTTAAACAAGGTTACTATGATTCAAATAATGAGATTACCTTGAATATGATGATCTCAATTCATCATATGGGATTTTGTATATTGTGAACAAGTTCAAACAATTGAGCTTGGTTTGGACATATTCCAACAATGAATATATGTATTGACAAGAAATGGTTACAATACAAATCCGGTAAGTATCTTTTGAAAAGAAAAGGAGTTTCCAAAGAAATCTGTTGACTTAATATCAAAAGTCAGCATTTTCACAATCAGGGGATTATCAAAATGAGCATAACGAAAATATTTATTCGATCTTGTGCATAGATGATCTTTTGAAATGAATCCACATGCATGACAAGCAACGCACATATGACATGGGAATTTTTCAAGAGATGCGACAAATGAGAGTTAGCTATATAAAATAAAGACCTCTTATTGATGAAGTTTGGGTCGGAATCAAAAGTCAATTAATACTTAAGTACAAACAAAACATAAGGGTGCCTTATTTTAAAAGTTTGCTGTTGTCTCTGGTGTTGTAAACGTTTATGCGTTTTTCTTAGCTTCATCTAGCTTTCTATTCTCGTTGTCAGATGCCTTAGATAATTTCGGGCAGTAGAGACGGAAGTGGCCTGGGTCTCCGCATTTGTAATATACATTAGTTTTTCTTCTCCTTCTACATTCTTCTTCTGTATGTCCAGTCTTCTTACAGAAGTTACAACGAAGTGTCTTCTTAGAATGGTGTTTTCTTGCGTGCTGCTTGCCGTAGTCGTTGCAGGTAGACTGTGTGATTACCGGTTCCATTTCTTTGTCCTTACTCGATTTGTCGGAGCGGAATTCCTTATAAGAGTAGCTATAGGTTGTGGTTTTCTTTCGTTTAAGAATGGAGTTTTGATACGAATACCATGACTTCCATTAATACTAGGGTTAAGTTTGAAGTGATGAGTATGCTTACAATGTATAGTAGGAATCTCGTTTATAGGCACATAAATTTTAATAGCTTTAATGATCGAAGGTATAGCATTCGATATTGCACGAGCTATTATATTTTCTATAGTACTTTTATCCAGAGAGTTTTCATTTCTAGTCTGAATTTCTTGATTACATGCCATTTCTTTGGACATCTGGATTACAAACATCTTCAGATATAATTATCACAAAACTAAGCAATTATACAGGAACATTCTGTTTAGCACAACTACAGCTATCAGTTTTATGCGTTGATAGATAAATAAATATATATATATATATATATATATATATATATATATTTAAAAATTTTCTTCAATATATCTTATCAAAATGTAAGGAAAATGTATATATTATATGTGTTGTTTATTCCTTTGGTGTAATAGTTTTTCTTTATTTTAATTTAACTATATTTCCAGAGCGAGATGACTGGATAGGTATTTAAAAATAAGGTAAGGGTTTTATATGAAATTCTGAAATTCTCCGTCATTGACTCATTTATTATTCTTTAAGAGGTGGTGCTAGTACAGATATCCTTAAGGTATCTTTTAGTTTAAAGTTGGTGAGTAAACATGTAGGTTTGTTTCTTCCGTTATATAAAAGCTTGCCATTTTACAGAAGATATTTGATTATTATGCATACGATCAAGAAAATGGTATCTTGCATATTTATACATATAAATAAAGTTTTAAAGTTTCTTGAAATATATATACATATAGTATCAAATTACAAGAATCCAATTACATAACTAATTTGTATTTGTTATCCTATTTATTCCTTTATATTAACAAAATAAATTTCTATCAGATTTATTGAACATAATATTCTGGAAAGGAAATTCATTAAAAGAAATAAATTTAATAAAGATATAAATCTTCTGAATTCTTTTTAGAATAATTTAGGTTGACTTATTTTGATTATAACATATTAGGACTTGATTCTTAGTTTATCATATTTATATATTAAAGAATCATATTAGGTAATACAAAATAATTTAAGTATCGTTCTTATCTCAGAAAACATATAGATATGACTTAAATATAGTTTAAGAATTAAGCTTATCAAATAAATAAATTGTTTCTTCTTGAGATATATGTACATATATTTTAAACCATATAGCTATATCGTGCTAAATGTTTTTATACAAATTTTTACTTTAGGAATGAAATGTCATTTGTAATATTGATACAAGTTAAAATATATATATACATTTGACTTACATATAATTTAAGCTATCCCCGGTTGATATATAGGTATTATGTATTAAAATTATTTAATTACACCATACTAAGTTGTTGTACATATTCCTGTTTCATAGATACAGTTTTGAGAAATATTTTATATTTTCCATAGTATATGTATATGAGCTTAAATTTTAGAATCGTCAAACTATGAATTATAAACTGTAATAATTCTTTGTTCATTATTTGTATAAATTAAATTAAGAATTATTTTTTATAAAATTCTTTTAACATAACTTTATTCAAGAGCCAAATATTTTATTCTTCCAAAAATATTATTATTATTAGTTTTAATTTAAAACAGAATTTAATAATGTTTAATTTAGTGTATTATAATGATGATAAATAATAACAGTATATATTAAAGACTTTTCTTAGAGAGCGTTTGTGTATTAAAAATTTCTCTAGCATGTTAATTATCATCAATACTGACTATACACATAATTTCTGAATATTACGTATTTTATCAAATTTTGATGAATAATCTACATATTTAATATTTAATAATACAATAAAGAATTATAAAGTGATTTACAAAGTATTTTAATTATTGTATCCAAATAATGCTGAAATATTATATTTTAACAAAATTATTATAATTATATGTTTTATCAAAACTTTGACAAATACATATTTTTAAATCGAATAAAACTTTTGGATTATATCATAAATTATAAAATATCATGCTTTCATCGAATAATATTATGACATTTTAGTGATGTTATACCTAAGGGTGTTATTTTATAACTTTGATTAAGATATTAATATTAATATAATAATATTTTAACTTTATTTTGAATTGTATTCATAAAAATATATGTGTATGGTATATACCACAAAATTGAATATTATTTTATGAATAAATTTTCTTTTTCATAACCTAACACATTGTAAGATACAATAGGAGTTACATATCCTGAGGATTTTAAATGATATAGGAACATTTAGATATATTACATATTATCTAAATATTTATATTATGATTTTTACAAAGTATCATATCTGAATTGCATTTATTTTATATTAATATTAACATTGTATTATTGTTATAAAATTTATATTGCATTATGTTCCCACATATACATATGGATATGATAGAGATATAAGATATCACAAAATTTACTAAGACATGATATTATTAAGATATCAACTAGATATATTTATGTATATATATTTTTCTTAAATATAGCATAACTGTAAGATACAGATATGAGTAACATATTTTGGGGATTCAAAATTTGTTAAATGGCATAAAATCATGATAGACACATAAGATTTTATGTTCACAGGATAACACATAAGATATTAATTTCCTAACACAACATAAATGTTTAAGGTTTAGGTATTAGAAAAAACACCTAAATGGCTTAAACAAGTGGCTTAGCTCTGATACCACCTTCTGTCACAACCCCCGTCCCCTAATTACCCGGGAACGGGCGGCCGCAGCCAGTTTCGGTGGTATCGGTGTTTATCAATTTGGCAGCGGAAATTTTTATCAGGACCGTAGTTAGGAAATATTTTTATCAGAGTTAAACACCAAAATGTGTAAAATAGATAAATGGGATAAAACCCAAGTTTTTCTGATAATGCATTCGTAATAAATAAGTGGGACAAAACCCGATTTTCGTTTTTAATATATTTGTAGGGAATAACCCTAATTATTGAAAACAATTCTCCTTTTTAATTAAGTAACTTTTATAGCCACTTTTCTAAGCCTTCAGTGCTCTCCAGCTAGCTTTTATTGGCTTCACACTAAGTTACCTGAAACATGTGTTTAAAATATTTTATCAGCAAGAAATACTGGTGAGTGAATCCCAGTTTAATCAAAACAGATTTTATCATTTTACAGCATTGAGGGCGGTCGCGCAATTACATTTGTTTCCATCTACCTTAATTACCACCCACGATACTGTCAACCCGACTTGTGGTCATGTTACTACTCACAATGTAGTAACAAATTTTGTATACAAAACCCCAACATACCGACGATAATTACAGAATACAAATACTCAATCACTGTTTAATATAATGTAAAACATTTGAAGTTTTGTAAAAACATTTTACAACAAGTTTACAAAAAGGAGATTACTCACAAAAAGGTTTACACAAAAGAGGATTAATCACATTGCTATTTTAGGTAATTTCCTGTGGCTTCCTGGTTATAATCTATAAATTTTAAATAATGCACACGCGTTAGTATAATAGCCCAAATTTACATTAGTTATACCCTCCCCGAGACAGAACTCCAATGACTACGTCGGGCAGAGCCTCAACAGCCGTTACGGAGCACTAGATCAATCGGGCAACGTATCTAATACGTAACCGGGGGTTAGAATACTTACAATGAGGCAGAGCTTCGTTATTTTAGTGGGTATAATACCCGATATAATGTCTACACTTTAGAATTTTTGAGAGAGAATCAATTGTGAACGATTTTGAGTGGAATGCCGATCGATTCTATTTATAGGGCCGGTCCAGGCATCTCTCGCGCCCCGCGACGGAATGAAAGGGGCCGTCACGCCCCGCCAGGGCCAGAAAGGCGGAGACGGTGTTGCTGAGTCATCGGGTGAGGTCGACGCGTGTCCTGCCACGTGGCGTCACCAGATCTCGCCACTTGTTACTCGGTCGCGGCCCGCGACGGCTGAAGGAGAGTCTGTCGCTATAACAACCCTCGAAATAATTTTCGACACCTTAAAAAAAATTAAAATATCCCAATATGTCCTAAAATATACCCCATACATGAAAACGGACCCTGAATGCCCTTAATTTTATCAAAAATCAAATAAAACAAATAAATAAGGAGCCTTGCGGCACACGACGGAGACTGCCTTAAGGCTACGCAGGGAGCGACGGCCTGGCTACGAGGCGTTACCCGGAGCCACCACGTGGCAACACTTGTCGAGACTATGCAGTTGACCGGACAACCCTAAGCCCTAGACCCCCTATGTAGCGCGGGGCGCAACGAACTCGCTGATCAGCCCTATAAATAGCAACGAAGGGCCTTCAGTCCCAAATCGCTCATGACTCTTTCTCTCTTTCAAAATTCTGAATAGTAGGCAAAATTCTCGGGAATAATACCCCCTAAATAACGAGGTTCTGCTCCGTTGTAAGTATCATAACCCCTGGATACGTATTAGATACTCTGCCCGATTGATCTAGGGTTCTGTAACGGCTGTCGGGGTTCTGCCCGACGTAGTCGTTGGAATGCCGTCTTGGGGAGGGTATTACTAATGTTAAAATGGGTTATTATACTAACACGTGTGCATTTGTGTAATTTATAGATTGTCACCAGGAAACTCTTACAGAAAATCTAAGACAGCAATGTGAGTAATCTCCTTTTTGCAAATTGATTTTACAAAACCTCATACGATTACTTATATATTAAACAGTTATTGAGTATTTGTAAGGATACAATTATCGTCGGTATGTTGGGGTTTTGTATACAAAATTTGTTACTGCCTTGCGAGGAGTAACATGACCACAAGTCGGGTTGACAGTACCGTGGGTGGTAATTGATATAACTTGGAAACAAATGTAATTGTGAGACCGCCCTCAATACTGTACAATGGTTTTTATTTAAACTTGATTAAACTGGAATTCTCTCACCAGTATTTCCCACTGACAAAATGTTTTTAAACGCGTTTCAGGTAACAAAATGTGAAAGCCAAATAGAAGCCAGCTGGACAGCACTGAAGGCTCGGAAAAGTGGCAATAAAGTTACCTAAAATAAATAGATGTTTTTATTAAATAAAATAGGGTTTATCCCTATGAAAATGTGTGTACTTGAAACTTGGGTTCTTCCCATGTATTTAATATATTAAAAGCGTGGTATTTTACTCTGATAAATAATTTCCTAACTACGGTCCTGGTGTAAATTCCGCTGCTAAAATGGATAAAATATAGATACCACCCAAACTGGCCGCGGCTGCCCGTTCCCGGGTTGTTAGGGGACGGGGGTTGCGACAGAAGGTGGTATCAGAGCTAAGCCACTGATTCAGCCACAGAGGTGTTCTGCTGACACCAAAATTCAAAATGTTAGGAAATAAATTAAGGAAATACGTGCATAATTGTATATTATTGTTATGTGTTATTTGACTATTTGTTAGTTTACAGTATGAGCGACCAAGGACCATCCGACGCGTATCGTCAGTTGTCTGGTTCGCCTAGAAGCGAAGGCGCCTCTTCACAGCCTGCCCTCTCAGGGTACTCTGCTGATAATGAAGAAGTAATATTCGTGTTTAAGGCTCAGTCTGAAGAGCTATTCCCTCAGAAAAAGAGAGGATGGTTCAGTCGGGGAGCACATGAGCGTAGGAAACGTATGAAAAAGTTGCAAGAACAAAGAGTGCTAGCAGCAGCTAAGAGAGAAACCGATGCCTATACCCAAGACATGCTCAATAGGGGTATAGCAAATATCCATATCTTAGCAACCACAACAGCCGACCCTAACCTGGAACAACGGATAGCACCCCAACCATTACAGCCCATGGAAATAGAAAATAACCCTGAAAATCAAGTAGAAATGTATGACTTTAACCCGGAGGAGATCCCTAGGGTACCAGCACCTAATCCCTTAGACCCGGATTATGATCCATGGTTCGATGATCACAGGGATTATGTGCCATGCTACCACCTAAACGATGAACCCATGCCGAATATAGGAGCTTACCCAGGTTTGGACCCTCTAGATCCCTATTACGATAATGATGTATTCATTAGGGAAACTTTAGAGAATCCTTACCCATACCAGGAACCCGCACCCCAAATTCCAAACCCAGTCCTAGAACCTGCACCCCCAGTGAGTGAAGAAAATGTACAAGAACTCAGGACATTTGGTGAGGAAATTTTAGAGAGTAGTGAGAGGATGAGACAGGTGGGAGAACGACTCGTCTGGAAGTACGATGAGAGCAATATGGATTTCTGGATAAATCTATATCCGTGAATGTGATGGTAGAGATGGTAATAATAATAATATAATATAATATAATAATAGATATGTGTGTTTGAAAAAAAAACTACAGATGCCTACTACTAGTAGTGTAATTTTAATTTCAGTTGTATTGTAATTTTAATTTCCAGTTCTGGCTTGTAGTAGATGCATATATATATATATATAGAGAGAGAGAGAGAGAGGGAGAGAGAGTAAGTCGCAATGATCGACGCTTTTAACCAAAATGCGTGTCATGTGATTGGCTATATTAAATATTATTTTGTGATATTAATACGTGATAAATGTTTAAAATTCAGATGGACAACGAAGTGAACCAGGAAAATCTGAACAATGAAAACCTGAACGACAATAACCCGAATAATGAGAATCCAAACAACAATAACAATGAAAACTGAGTGGATAACAGTGCCATCCAACACATAGTGGCACAAGGAATAATAGATGCGATGCCATTTATTATTCAAACTGTTAAGGAAGCTGATAACAAAAGTAAACATAGCAGTAAGCGACCAACTGAACCGGAACACAGCGTAAACAATGGACCCGTATTTCAAGCACCCATTCCCAAAAGAAGAAGAACCATGCCTTATGGTTGTTCTTACAAAGAATTCTGGTCCTGCAAACCAATAGAATTCTCGGGCAACAAGGGACCCATTGCAACTTTACGCTGGATAGAAAAGACTGAGGCTGTCTTAAAAATAAGCAAGTATACGGAAGAGGATAAGATAATGTTTGCTTTTAATCTATTTAAGAACTCAGCCTTAGAATGGTGGAACACTATCCTCCAGTCAAGGGGAAGTGATAGGATATATAACATGGAATGGGAGGAATTTAAGAATATGGTGGAAAGGAAATTATGCCCTCCCAATGAAAAGGAACAGATAGCAAATAAATTCCTAAACCTTAGGATGATTGGGGTAGATAGTAAGGGTTATACTACTACATTCTTTGAATATGCTAAAATAGTACCAACCCTTGCATCACATGAACCAGTATTAATCTCCCGATACATCTGGGGATTAATCGGGGAGATTAGGCATGTAGTCAAGGCAACTAGAGCTCAAACCATAAAAGAAGATGTAGAACTAGCAAATACCTTGACAGATGAGTTAGTGCGTACACGAGAAGAAGACCAAAGGACAAACCTAGCTCAAAGACTTACCCAGGAGTTCCGCTACGGTAATTCCAATCGTAGGAACATCGGTTCTACCTCTGCACCGTACTGCAAAGCTTGCAAGAAGAAGCATTCGGGAAAATGCTCCACTCACTGCAATTTTTGCAAGATGCCAGGACACAGGAAGAAGACTGCATGAGGAAATCTAGTAATGGACTGTGCTTCAACTGTGGAGAAAAAGGCAACATCAAGCCCAACTGCCTGAAACTAGCTTCAGCTCCGAACAACAAGAACACCAAAAATGCTAGAGCATTTGTTCTGACGGCAGATGAAGCCAAAATGATTCCAGACGTGATAGCCGGTACGTTTTTAGTTAATGATGTTTTTGCTAAAGTATTATTTGACTCTGGTGTGAACCACAGTTTTATTAATACTTCGTTTTGCAAACTTCTTAATCAATCATTAACTAAACTCCCACAAGAATGTCTAGTAGAGACAGCGAATGGGGAAACCGTTAGGATTTCTGAAATCTTGCGGGGAGCAAGAATAGAATTTTTGAATCAAAAATTTATGGCAAACCTTTACCCAATAAATCTGGCAGGATTTGATATTGTATTAGGAATGGATGGGTTAATAGCCAATAAAGCCAGTATTTTATGTGATCAAAAGTCAATTCAAATAAACTCACCAAAAGGTGAAAAGATTACAATTAAAGGAGATAAACCATTTAGATCCACAAAATTCATCTCTGTGATGAAAACAGCAAGTTGTATAAGAAAAGGATCTATAGTGTATTTGATTTCCATAGTCACTAACACTAAAGGAAAAGAACTAAAGGATACTCCAGTAGTATCTCAGTTTTCAGATGTATTTCCAGAAGAACTACCCGGACTACCGCCAGACAGGGAAGTTGAATTCAGAATCTACCTACTACCAGGGACAACACCAATTGCCAAAGCACCTTACCGTTTGGCACCCGCAGAAATGCAGGAACTGAAGAAACAGTTAGACGAATTATTGGAGAAAGGATTCATACAGCCAAGCTCATCGCCATGGGGAACACCGATTTTATTTGTTAAAAAGAAAGACGGATCGATGCGTATGTGTATTGACTACCGTGAATTGAACAAAGTCATGATTAAGAATCGGTACCCATTACCGAGAATCGATGATCTGTTTGATCAGTTACAAGGAGCTCGATTTTTCTCAAAAATCGATTTAAGGTCAGGATATCATCAGTTAAAGGTACAGGAAGAGGACATTCCTAAAACCGCATTCAGAACAAGGTACGGCCATTATGAATTTACTGTCATGCCATTTGGTTTAACCAATGCCCCCGCCACATTTATGGACATGATGAACCGAATATGTAAGCCATATTTGGATAAATTCATAATTGTTTTTATTGATGATATTCTCATTTATTCTAAAAGAAAAGAGGATCATGCAAAGAATTTGCACGCACTTTTAAGTTTATTAAGAAAGGAAAAGCTTTATGCTAAGTTTTCAAAGTGTGAATTTTGGCTAGAACAGGTACAGTTTCTTGGACACTTAGTCAATCATGAACGAATTCATGTAGACCCCACCAAGATCGAGGCAATTACCAAATGGAAAACCCCTGGGTCACCAACCGAGGTTAGAAGTTTCTTAGGATTGGCCGGTTATTATAGAAGATTTATTCAAGATTTTTCTAGAATAGCCATTCCCTTAACTAAGCTAACCTGTAAATCTATTAAGTTTGAATGGGGACCAAAACAAGAAGAAGCATTTAGAATTCTTAAGCAAATATTAACCCATGCACTCATACTAGTGTTACCAGAAGTAACTGAAGACTTTATAGTCTATTGTGACGCTTCTAAGTTAGGTTATGGATGTGTGTTAATGCAACGCCAAAAGGTTATAGCTTACGCATCTAGACAACTTAAGAATCATGAAGAGAATTATTCAACCCATGATTTGGAATTAGGAGCTATAATTTTTGCCCTTAAGATTTGGAGACATTACCTTTATGGTAGTAAGTTTACCATTTTCACTGATCATAAGAGTTTAAGGTATATTTTCAGGCAAAAGGAACTGAATATGAGGCAAAGACGCTGGATGGAGATACTTAGTGATTATGATTGTAATATCCAGTATCATGCAGGAAAGGCAAATGTAGTGGCTGATGCTTTAAGCAGAAAGTATCATGAAAAACCAAAGAGGGTACGTTCTCTTAAGTTAAATTTACAAGTAGATTTAAATGAACAAATTAGAAAAGCACAAGAATCAGTAATCAAGGATGATACTGAAAAATTAAAAGGAATTATTAAGGAGTTAGAAAAAGGAACATATGGAATTTGGAAATTCCATAAGAAAAGAATGTGGATACCTAAATTAGGAAATTTACGTCACCGTATATTAGAAGAAGCTCATAAGTCTAAGTATACGATGCATCCTGGAAGTGATAAGATGTATCAGGACTTAAGAAAGAATTTTTGGTGGATAGGAATGAAAAAGGATATAGCAGCTTATGTTTCTAAATGTTTAACCTGTTCGTAAGTTAAAGCTGAACATCAGAAACCCTCAGGATTGCTGCAACAGTTAGAAATGCCAGTATGGAAATGGGAATTGATAACAATGGATTTTGTTACAAAATTACCCAAAACAAGGAAAGGTAATGATACAATCTGGGGGATTGTAGACAGGCTAACTAAGTCAGCACAATTCCTACCAATGAAGGAAACTTTCAGTATGGAACAATTAGCTAAGCTTTATGTAAATGAAATAGTTTCATTACATGGAATCCCATTATCAATTGTTTCTGATAGGGATAGCCGATTTACCTCTCATTTTTGGGCAAGTTTCCAAAAAGCAATGGGAACCAAGTTAAATCTAAGCACAGCTTATCATCCCCAAACGGACGGACAAAGCGAAAGGACGATTCAGACAATGGAAGATATGCTTAGAGCTTGTGTAATTGATTTCGGAGGTAATTGGGACGATCACTTACCATTAATAGAAATTTCTTATAATAATAGTTATCACACGAGTATTAATGTTGCACCCTTGAAGCACTTTATGGATGAAAATGCCGAACCCCAGTCTGTTGGGCAGAAATCGGGGAAAAGCAACTATCTGGACCTGAGATAGTGCAAGAAAGGACTGACAAAATCATTCAAGTCAAGGAACGACTGAAAGCAGCACGTGATCGACAAAAGAGCTATGCTAATAACAGACGCAGGCCGTTAGAATTTCAGGTAGGTGACAAGGTATTATTGAAAGTCTCTCCTTGGAAAGGAATTGTACGATTCATCAAAAGAGGAAAGTTAAGTCCCAGGTATGTTGGACCTTTTGAGATTATTAGAAGAATAGGACCTGTAGCCTATCAGCTACAACTGCCAGAAGAAATGGCAGGCATACATGATGTATTTCATGTATCTAATCTCAAGAAATACTTAGCTGATGAATCATTGGTAATACCTCTAAAGGATATAGAGGTAAATGAACAACTTAAGTTTGTAGAAAGGCCTCTACAAATTGAAGACAGGAAAGTCAAGAATCTCAAGCACAAGAGACTAGTTCTAGTCAAAGTGAAATGGGACTCCAAAAGAGGACTAGAATACACATGGGAGCTTGAATCAGAAATGCAAAGGAAATACCCACACCTGTTCCAGGAGACCTCGAGGACGAGCTCTAAAACAAGGTGGGGAGGATATAACAACCCTCGAAATAATTTTCGACACCCTAAAAATAATTAAAATATCCCAATATGTCCTAAACTATACCCCATACGTGAAAACGGACCCCGAATACCCTTAATTTTATCAAAAATCAAATAAAACAAATAAATAAGGGGGCCTCGCGGCCCGCGACGTAGACTGCCTTAAGGCTACGCGGGGCGCAACGGCCTGGCTACGAGGCTTACCCGGAGCCGCCACGTGGCAACACTTGTCGAGACTATGCAGTTGACCGGACAACCCTATGCCCTAGACCCCCTACGTCACGGCCCGCGAAGGCTAAGCCTTCGGGCGTCGCGGGGCGCGACGAACTCGCTGATCAGCCCTATAAATAGCAACGAAGGGCCTTCAGTCCCAAATCGCTCAGGACTCTTTCTCTCTTTCAAAATTCTGAATAGTAGGAAAAATTCTCGGGTATAATACCCCCATAAATAACGAGGTTCTGCTCCGTTGTAAGTATCATAACCCCTGGATACGTATTAGATACTCTGCCCGATTGATCTAGTGTCCTGTAACGGCTGTCGTGGTTCTGCCCGACGTAGTTGTTGGAATGCCGTCTCGGGGAGGGTATTACTAATGTTAAAATGGGTTATTATACTAAAACATGTGCATTTGTGTAATTTATAGATTGTCACCAGGAAACCCTTACAGAAAATCTAAGACAGCAATGTGAGTAATCTCCTTTTTGTAAATTGATTTTACAAAACCTCATACGATTAATTATATATTAAACAGTTATTGAGTATTTGTAAGGATACAATTATCGTCGGTATGTTGGGGTTTTTGTATACAAAATTTGTTACTGCCTTGCGAGGAGTAACATGACCACAAGTCGGGTTGACAGTACCGTGGGTGGTAATTGATATGACTTGGAAACAAATGTAATTGCGAGACTGACCTCAATATTGTACAATGGTTTTTATTTAAACTTGATTAAACTGGAATTCACTCACCAGTATTTCCCACTGACAAAATGTTTTTAAACGCATTTCAGGTAACAAAATGTGAAAGCCAAATCGAAGCCAGCTGGACAGCACTGAAGGCTCGGAAAAATGGCCATAAAGTTACCTAAAATAAATAGATGTTTTTATTAAATAAAAATATGGTTTATCCTTATGAAAATGTGTATACTTGAAACTTGGGTTCTTCCCATGTATTTAATATATTAAAAGCGTGGTATTTTACTCTGATAAATAATTTCCTAACTACGGCCCTGATGTAAATTCCGCTGCCAAAATGGATAAAATATAGATACCACTCAAACTGGCCGCGGCCGCCCGGTCCCGAGTTGTTAGGGGACGGGGGTTGCGACAGTCGCGCCCCGCGACAGACTTAATTTATTGTTTTTATTTGTTATTTAATGAGATAAAAGGGGTTTTGGGGCCGGTTTTTATATACGGGGTGTATTTTAGGATATTTGGGGGTGTTTAAAATATTTTAAGGAGGGATGTTATATCTTGAGTATAACTCCTTGACTGTTTAATAAAATATATAATGCACTCGCATTAAGTATAGTAACCCAATTCAATTTTATACCTACGTCACGAGACAGAACCCCAACATGCTTAGTCGGGCATAGCCTTGACATGCGTTGGTGGGTCCTAAATCAATCGGACAGGGTATTGACTCAGTGGTCAGGGATTACAACACTTAAAAACGAGGCAGGGCTTTATTATTATTATTGGTGATATATATAAAAAAAGAAAAGAAAAGAAAAAATATATATATGTGAAGAGGGTCGAGACAAGAAGACAGTAGGAATGGCAAGTTTTGAAAGCTCCCAAATCTCCTATATATATACTTTTGCAAGATTCCCTTTTGATTTCCAAAGTTCTATTTGTAGGACACGTCTACCATTTCAAATAAATTCTTATACACACACGTATACAACTAACAATTAATGTTAGTTTTAATTTATTATTTTATTTTACACGTATACAACTAACAAGTAATGTTAGTTTTAATTAATTTATTATTTTATTTTTTTATAATTAATTCAGCTGCTTCATTTATTTGGCGCTTATAACTTCTAAAATATGACGTTTTATAAAACAATGAATATATCATTAGAACGAGAATAATCTTATCTACATTTTGAACCAAGTTTCATATTAAGCGGAGTAGGTTCAAATATAATGTATTTTTATAATTAAGTTATTAAACGATTCCTACGTTCGCCAAAATACCTTATATTTCTACCGATCAACTTACCCATGACCTATTCTTGTAGTAACTTAAATATAAAAATTAAAAATTTTGTGAATGCTACAAGTTTTCATTAGTAAATACAATTAACTGACACATTTTGAAAACATTTCAAAATTGATTTAAGTGCAAAAGGCACATGAAAATCTTTTAATAACTTGGGAGAATTCAAAATTAACTTGTATTAGTTTTACATGTTTGTCAATATATATGGGGGCCCTGTATAGAAACCGAGACATGATTAACCGGCACACCAGTTATAAACCCACAAAGGAGTTATCCCCAACTTGTGGGTAAAACATTTTAATATAGCATTAAGCATCTGTCGAGTGTATGCCTACACCCTGTGCTTGGTCATGGCCATTAGTAACTTAAATGAGCCGATGATATCCAGGACACGGTCGCGTTAACCCCCAATGTTTAAGTTATCAAACAAAACAGATTAAAACGGGTTATGAATATTTTGTAGCCACAATCCATCATATAATCCCATACCCGACCAAGCGGTAATAATTTACCGTATCCCAAGCCCGTATAGGAAAAATAGGTTAAGAGTATTTACCTGAGCTAATACTTGATACAAGGGCAAGGTTTATAGTAACTCAGCCGTATTCAATTAAATAAACATAGGTAACAATCTAATGGAAGGCTCTAGTCTGGAATGATGGTACAAAACCAATTAGAATGCTAACGGGTCTTATTTAAGTCGTAGACTTAGACCGGCTAGCTTAAAGTATTAAAAACGGTACGATACGCTCGATTAAGCGATGACCGGAATAGAACATTGTTTAAACCCAACAAGTACTAAGACTTATATAATATGGGTAAACTATTAACATTCTAGAAATTGAGATAAAAATTATAAGGTTAAACCCATTTCGGTAAACTTATGTAAACTAGTTACAGAAGTCTATCCGTACGCGTATAAGCGATAACGGGCAACCAGATGAGTCATGAACCAGTTCCATATGCCAATACTTTAAACAAGTTATAATATCAGTAGGATATCAACTTGTATGCCCGTTAAGGTTTTAAAATCAAGTTATGCCTCACAAGGGCGTTTTGGTCATTTAGTGACATATAAAAGGAACTTGCATATAATCTGATGTTATGATCATAAACATTCTTGAAAAATACTTTATTTGTGATGTAATATCAGTAGGATATCAAACATATGTGTGTTTTATAGTTTAAGAGCAAACTATGCACCGTAGGAGCATTTTGGTCATTTCACACATAGTTTGAAAGCTTATTTGGGATTCTGAGTTTATAACATGTACCTACTGTAAAAATATTTTAAATAAGTTATAAAGTCAGTAGGTAACAAGTCTTGGTTGATAAGTATGGTTTAAAACCATATTATGCGTCAAAAGAGCGTTAAAGTCGTTAAATGACGATATTTGCGATGTGTTATCAAAACTGATGTTATGATCAAGTTTATAAGATCGAAATATGTTATTTACTATAACATATCAGTAGGTAAAAGGTTTTGTATGAACATCATGATTAAAAACCATTTTAAGTGCAAAAAGGGTATTATCGTCATTTAAGGACATAATACAAGAACTTATGCTAAAACTCAGATTATAAACTGACTTGATATCCCAAATAATCCTAATTATGATATTACATCAGTAGGCAATGAGTTTGGTATAAGAAATTATAACAACCCTACTAAAATATTCCGACACCCCTAAATTATTTAGAACATCCCTAAACGTCTTAAAATACTCCCCGTATATAAAAACCGGTCCCAAATACCTTTGTATAATTAAAAATAAAATAAAAACAAGAATTTGGGGCCGCTCGCGAGGCGCAAAGCCCCTAGGCACCTCAGTCGCGGGGCGCGACAGCTAGTCACCAGGGCGCAGCCCGGTGCTGCCACGTGTCCGAATCGTGTCGAGCCTAGTGTTTGAGTCAGCTGAGCTAGGGCCTACCCTAGTTGGCCTCGCGGGCCGTGAAAGAACAAGCACAAGTGGTCGCGGGCCGCGACCCACTGGCCGATCAAAACTATAAATAGGGATCTTCAGCTTTCATTTTGAAATCGTTCAGAAACATCGAATTCTCTCTCAATCTCAAATTTCTTTAAAGCTAAAATTATACCCGGGCATAATACCCCCTAAATAGCGAAGCTCTGCCTCGTTTTAAGTATTTTAACCCCCGGTTACGTATTAGATACGCTGCCCGATTGGTCTAGTGCTCCGTAACGGCTGTCGAGGTTCTGCCCGACATAGTCGTTGGAGTTCTGTCTCGGGGAGGGTATAACTAATGTAAATATTGGGTTATTATACTAACGCGTGTGCATTGTTTAATTTATTAGATTATAACCAGAAAACCACAGAAAAAATTCTAAACTAGCAATGTGAGTAATCTCCTTTTTGTAAACCTTTTTGCAAACTATTTTTACAAAACCTCAATTGTTTTGAACTAACAGTGATTGAGTATTTGTAATTCTACAATTATCGTAGGTATGTTGGGGTTTTGTATACAAAATTTGTTACTACACTGTAATTGTTGGATTGCCCTCAATACTGTACAATGATAAAAACCTGTCTTGATTAAATTGGGATTCACTCACCAATATTTTCCACTGACAAAATGTTTTTAAACGCGTTTCAGGTAAGAAAATGTGAAAGCCAAAATAGAAGCCAGCTGGAGAGCACTGAAGGCTTGGAAAAATGTGGCTATAAAAGTTACATAAATAAAGAAAGATGTTTTATTCAATAAAATATGATTTATTCCTATATACATGATTGTAATGAAAACTTGGGTTTTATCCCAATATGTTTATTATTATAAAAATGTGGTGTTTTACTCTGATAAAATATTTCCTAACTACGGTCCTAATGAAAATTCCGCTGCCAAATAATGATAAACACCGATACCACCATCTCTGTGTAGGTCGCGACCACCTGCCTCCCGAGGCAGGGATCAGGGGTTGCGACAGAAATTATGTTGAAACCATTTTAGGTGCCGAAGGGGCATTTTGGTCAACTTAAAACATAATTTACGATATTATACGAAACTAAACGAAACTAACCTGTGCTAGACACTGACAGGCAAGTGTACCTATCGTACGTAGTAATGCCTAATGAAGTCCGAGTATCGAACCCACGAGACACTAGCGACTCTAACTAGATTCTGACTCACCTAATTACTTAACTGGTTTTTATTTGTTTTAAGGGTTTTAAGGTTTTAACTAATTAAACTAAAGGAATCAACTAAGACGAACTAGACTATCTAGACGCAGGCTGAAGGCTACTAAGGTGAAATCAAGGATGAGAAAGTACTACCCAGGTTTGGAATCCTATCTGTGACTCTCAATTTTCTCTCGGCAATGGTAACTATGATGGAACCAAGTTCTAATAATACGACACTCTAAAACTAAAGAGAAGTTGAATCTCCTCCCGGTCTCATCAACTTCTCCTAAGGTCTGAAGGTCAAATAAAGCTCACTGGTATGGGTTGGATCACCTCCCGGTCTCTCCAACAATACTAAAGTACCCAAAGACTAGATCTCCTCTCGATCTCACTAATCACAATACACCCTAGAGTGCACGGGGTAACCTAAAAACACTTGACAAGACTTAGGAAAACAAATAATACTAGGGAACTTAGACAGATCTCCTCCCGGTCTCACTGCACCTAAATACCTAGCACCAAAGACAATCCTAACTATCTATCTCCTTTCGGTCTCAAGAATAGGTAGAACACTAAACTCCTCTAAATTATCAAACAACGTTCCTATGAAATACGTGCACCATAAACCATAAACTAGTTACAAACACAAAGTAGGTAACCTAACATGCATCTATACATGAAAGACATTCACAAAGACACACGAGGAATGAATGAACGATAATAAATTAGAGTAAAGCACGCACACACATCTAGCCAATTATTATTAGGTCGTTTATTTTAATATTAAACCATCAATAAATTACCAAAACCGAAAGATTACCGATTAAAACAGATATTCATCACAAACCCGGGTAGAAAAATAACTAGCCAATAATCATAGTCATAAACAATAAACAAGTCTGAGATATCAAAAATATCATGTTCACAAGTCTAAAAAAAACACAAAGTCTAATTAAAAACTGTAAAGCTAACTCGTTTGTGAACCCAGACTGGAATCTTGAACCGTGGCTTAAAACTCAAATCAATCCTCTTCTCCTCTCTTATTTTTTCCTTTTTTTTCCTTCTGCCGTGCGCGTCTGTACGCAGCCGTCGTTTGATTGCCTTTTTTCTCCTGTCCAGCCGTCCACTGTTGTCGAAAACAATTCCCCTCCCCCCTTCGTATATATGTGTCTGTCTCTTTTAAAATTGCCGTAAATTCCTTTTTTTCTTTATTAATTCAGCCAATTGCCCATCAAAAGTCCATATGATATTAATTTAGGCCCTCTCGATTTTGCCTGCAAAAGTTAAGGGAAAAGATCAAATATGAAGATTAATTTCGCTAGGAAGGATAGGAAGCAATAAGAGGATGACATGTGGCAACATTTAAAATAAAGAAAAAGGGTATTTTAGTCAATCCAACCCTTTCTTCTTCCTTTTTCAAAACCCAGTAACTTCAAAACCCACCATTTTCAAAACCCACCATCTTCAACCATATCTTCACTTTCTATCTCAATAATCACTACATTATAGTGCGATTTTCATCACCAATCAATGATTCAAACACCCGATCAACGTGTTCTTCAGTTTTTTTTGAAGAAAACCCAGTTTAATTTCATACAAAATCTCGTTTTTCCGGTGATTTTGAAGATAATCACTCGATCCGTTCGATTCGAGCGCTGATAAGTGTTTCAATCATTCAAAATTCGTCAATTGTTGAAGAAATCACTTCGATCTATGTAAGAAATTCTTTAATTTCATTTTTACGATATGGGTTTTTGCTTTAGTCATTGCGTTTTACGATCTTGGCGGGGGTCCGGGGGCAGCGGCCCCGGTAGCGGGGTTCCAGGGGCGGCAGCCCCTGGCGGGGTCCAAGGGGCAGAGCCCCTGGCTGGGGTTGAGCTTTTTTATGGAAACTGCATTGGTCCAGACAGTTCACAGCACAGACAGACAATTCACTTTCTTTGGTGTTTTCTGGCCATTGCGTTTTAGAAAAACACATTCTTGAAGTGTTTTTGGTGCATTGCGTTTTAGGTAAAACACTTTTTAGGTGCTTTCAGTCCATTGCGTTTTACAGAGAACACTTTCTTTTGTTTTTTAGGCAATTGCGTTTTAGAATGAGTCATTTTTAAGTGTTTTCTGGCCATTGCGTTTTACAAATAAGACATTTCTTTGTGTTTTTTGTGCATTGCGTTTTAGGTAAAACACTTTTTATGTGTTTTCAGTCCATTGCGTTTTAGAAAACAGACATTTTAAGTGTTTTCTGGCCATTGCGTTTTACAAATAAGACATTTCTTTGTGTTTTTGGTGCATTGCGTTTTAGAAAGTACATTTTCTTTTGAGTTTTAGGCTATTGCGTTTTAGAAATAAGACATTTGTTTGTGTTTTCTGGCCATTGCGTTTTACTAATAAGTCATTTATTTGTGTTTTTGGTGCATTGCATTTTAGAAAAATGTCATTTTTTAGGTTTTTTTTTTCATTGCGTTTTACGTAACTGGGGGTTTTTCTATTGCGTTTTACGCAACTGGGTTTTAAATTTTTTTTTTTTAAATATAGCAATAGTATACTCGTTTTAAAGATAAAAAAATGCTCATTTTTTTGGTGCAATTTTTATAAAAAAATAATGTCGTATGAAAGAGTTATTAACGTTTAAAAAATGGGGGGGGGGGGGGAATTTGAGGAGAGAGAAACTATTGGCTTGGATTGACTAGAATGCCCCTAAACAAACTCACGCGCCTCTTTTCTTCTTTTCAATTTTCCTGATTTAATCTTAGCCATTGATTAACTAAATGGATGGTTAAGATCACTTCCTAGCCTTCCTAGCCAAATTAACTTCCTATTGTATCTCCACCCTAAAAGTTAAAACAACATATATTTTCATACCTTATATTCTTTTATTTTTTTTTATTGGTCAAGTTATAAATCCTAATTTATAATCCACGTGAATTCTTATTTTGTGATCTTGGTGTTAATTCCAAGTTTCATACAATATACACTTTAGCCCCTTGAATTCTATGAACTACTCCCTCCGTTCCATTAATTGTCTTATTTTGAATTTTCAAAATCTTTGTTTATAAACTTTGACTTTAATTATATATTTTTTGTGTTATATAAAACTTGATGAAAATTAACCTGATAAAAACACTTGTAAAACACACTCAAATCATAAAGCTTTCATCAAGTATTATCTAACACAAACAAAATTATTTAAGGTCAAAAATTATAAATAAAGACTTTGAAAATTCAACATTAAACACTTTTAATGGAACGGAGGGAGTATTTTTTTAAGAACTTTTCTTTATTTGCAATTTAGTCCTTCGTCTTTCAACTTCATTTAATATTTCCCGATTCTTCGTGCATTGATCGTTTAAGCTTGTTTTTCATTCCTTTTTGCACCGGAACCTATAATAATAATAAATAATAAAATATATGTCTAAATATTATAAAAATGACTCTAAACTATTAATATAATATACAAAATACACAAGAAAAATAAGATGCGTTTGCAACACATCAGGGACCAAAACAAGAAGAAGCCTTTAGAATTCTTAAGCAAAGATTAACCAACGCACCCATACTAGCATTACTAGAAGGAACCGAAGACTTTGTAGTCTATCGTGATGCTTCTAAGCTAGGTTATGGATGTGAGTTGATGCAACGACAAAAGGTTATAGCCTATGCCTGCAGACAACTTAAGAATCATAAAGAGAATTATTCAACCCATGATTTAGAATTAGGAGCCATAATATTTGCCCTAAAAATTTGGAGACATTATCTTTACGGTAGTAATTTTAGCATTTTCGCCGATCATAAGAGTTTAAGATATGTTTTCGGGCAAAAAGAGTTGAATATGAGACAAAGACGCTGGATGGAAATTTGTTAGTGATTACGATTGTAGTATCCAGTATCATGCAGGAAAAGCTAACGTAGTAGCAGATGCTTTAAGTCGAAAATATCACAAAAAGCCAAAAAGAGTACGTTCTCTTAAATTAAATCTGCAAGTAGATTTAAATGAACAAATTAGAGTCGTACAAGAATCAGTAATCAAGGATGATACTGAAAAATTGAAAGGTATGATTAAGGAATTAGAACAAGGAACGGATGAAATTTGGAGATTTCATAAGAAAAGAATGTGGATACCTAAACTAGGAAACCTACGCCACCGAATATTAGAAGCCCATAAGTCTAAGTATACGATGCATCCTGGAAGTGATAAAATGTATCAAGACTTAAGAAAGAATTTCTGGTGGATAGGAATGAAAAAGGATATAGTAGCATATGTTGCCAAGTGTCTAACCTGTTCACAGGTCAAAGCTGAACACCAGAAACCGTCAGGTTTGTTGCAGCATTTGGAAATGTCTGTATGGAAATGGGAACTGATAACAATGGACTTTGTTACCAAATTTACCAAGACACGAAAAGGTAATGATACAATCTGGGTAATTGTAGACAGATTAACTAAGTCGGCTCATTTCCTACCAATGAAGGAAACATTCAGTATGGAACAGCTAGCCAAATTATATGTAAATGAAATAGTTTCGTTACATGGAATTCCTTTATCAATTGTTTCTGATAGAGATAGTCGTTTTACCTCTCGTTTTTGGACAAGTTTCCAAAAAGGAATGGGAACCAAGCTAAATCTAAGCACCGATTATCATCCTCAAACAGATTGACAAAGTGAAAGGACAATTCAAACAATGGAAGATATGCTTAGAGCTTGTGTAATTGATTTCAGAGGAAATTTGGATGATCATTTACCATTAATAGAATTTTCTTACAATAACAGCTATCATACCAGTATCAATGCTGCACCATTCAAAGCACTTTATGGACGAAAGTGCCGAACCCCAGTCTGTTAGGCAGAAATTGGAGAAAAGCAACTATCTAGACCCGAGATAGTACAAGAAACCACTGACAAAATTATTCAAGTCAAGGAAAGACTAAAAGCAGCACGAGATCGACAGAAGAGTTATGCTGACAACAGACGAAAACCATTGGAATTTCAAGTAGGAAATAAGGTTTTATTAAAGGTTTCTCCTTGGAAAGGAGGCCTTCAAGACATACGCGACCTTGAGGCTCAATGTATACAAGAGAACCGAGAAGTGGTCGAGCTTAGAGGGTGATGAGGCTTCATCCACTACACACACATGCCATGAAATTTTATATAACACCCCCCGCCCATCTCACTTTTTTTATCACTTGTAACATAACCCCCAAAGGGCTCCAAGTGGCCTACCCACGATCTAAGGATCATGAACAAGTCATCCGTTAAGTTACCCACCTACATATGTCTGTCAGTGGTGTTTTATTTTTAACCCAAAGAAAAGAGTTGAGTGTCATTTATGTCCCTGTGTTTTTTTACTTTTGCCATTTCAGGTCAAATTTCATAATTGCACAATTTTCCTCCCTATCATTTTGAAAACGTGTCATTTCAGTCCAAAAAAATAACAGTTAAAAAACTCAGTTAGCTTAGGGGTAAAATTCGTTTGTTTCTAAGCAGCTGGTCATGGGTTCGATCCCGGCCAGCTGCAATTTTGACTGTGGTTGCCCCTAAGCTAACTGATTTTCTTAACTATGGTTATTTTTTTGCACTGAAATGGCACATTTCCAAAATGTTAGGAAGGTAAACGGTGCAATTTTAAAATTTGACCTGAAATAGCGAAAGTGAACAAACCACTAATTGGCACTCAACTCCAAAGAAAATTAATGATTTATGTGAATTGCATCACCTAAGGAATAAAAATGTTTAGTAAAGGTGGCATGTAACTGTAATACATACATTTATCTAAACCAATGGAGTTTATAACTCTACATTATAACCTATATTTGCATCTAATCTGTTCTGTTCTCTTATATTCTATTCAATGCTATGATATGCTCGCGCTCTCTAAAACTATGTAAAAGCTCAAAACACGACGGCTTCCTCCAACTAGCTGCCTACCATCTTCAGAACAGAGCTTGGTGACATTTTCCCAGCAGCCAAAGGAAGCACCAAACTGCCTTCTCATTAACTCAAGACCAAGGATGGCGATCCTGTAGATAGCAAACCTTTCTTTGTCAGTGTATTTTACAAATTAACATCATGTTCATATCTTATTCATCATGGTGAGCCAAAGGGTACACAATCACATCCTGTGTCATTGAATGTGCTTACCATTGCCTCCATGGTTTGTCATTTGAGCATTGCCTACTAATTATTACCACTGCTGCTCCCAAAAGTCGAATTTGGAGGAAGTGGTGCTGGAACTTGCTGTGAACTCCACGGACTTTCCTTTAAAAAAACTGGTTCGGCATTAGATATGTCACCCGGTGCCGAATATGGCCTTTTCACCTTCCTTTTATGCATTTCCTGATTCAACAACACCAAAGTCAACCTTCAAGAAAACCACTACTTCAATGCAAAACACACTAATTCCATTGGTTTAAAATGAAGACTGTTACCTTGGAGCCTTTTGGGGCGTATGTACTCATTGCTTGCTGAATGGAGGTGTAAACCTGAATAGCCTGTTTGGAATCACGGTAACATTTGATAACACAAGTGTGATCATTGATCTCGGATGATGATTTAGATTTCAAGTACAGAACAAGTTTGGATGGAGGTGCATTCGGGTGATCTTTCTTTCCAGTAGTTAGTTCCATGGTAGCCAGGTCCTCCCACAGAACATCCCACAACACCAGGCACGGATCTCTAGCCGGATTGAACTTCTTCTGTGTCATAATGTTGGATGTTTGTAAAAGTATAACTCTTCGATGCGTGACAAGAAGTATCTTGTCTTTACGTAGTGAAAAATGGTCTTCATAAGCATCGGATAACGCAAACTTTCCACGGACTTTAAACAGATCCACCTGTAGAAAAAATGAGCCTGATTCCGCCAGCTGAAGTATCACCTGTCCCTGTGCCCTATAGTCATCATACGGTCTGAGTAAATTATCACCACTGATAACTCTCGGGAGTCTTCTACGAAGAAGAAGGTCTTCAGAAGAGATAGCAGCAGCAATTTTCATCCTCATCGCATTCGCACCTTCAGTCGTCTTCGATAACAAATCAAGGACACCGCTCACTGGTTGTGCAGCTGCACCGATTATCCCTTTACCGACACCTGAAACAAATCCCTCTACACCAGATGCCTTTGCACCTTCTAATGGCTTTGTTACTATACCCATTACTCCTCTAATTAACCCCTTTGCCAGTGCTCCTCCCCCTTCTCTTATCACATCACCGAAATCTTCAACACCTTTGTTTTCCTGTCTCTGTCGGCTTTGAATAAACTTCTTGTCCATTGATAAGGCAGCTACACCTTTGCTCATATGTCCAAATGCACTGCTTGCATTTCCCAGTATATCCACACCCGAAAGCAGCTGAAGAGGCTGACTTAGAATATCCTTTGTGATATTTGAGACAGCATTGGTTGTAAGAACGCTTTGTCTCATCGACAAGTTTTCCAGGAATCTCTGATTTACCCGCACCTGTGATGGCAATACGTGAGCATACATAGATTCATACATCATATACATTCACATTACTTACAGGCATATTTTCCGTGTTCCCTAGAGCTGTCATCAAGGATGACCAGAAACCAAGTACACCCACAGGGCGCTGAGTTGGCGACATAGCCATGGAGAATTTAAATCGAAACTCTGAGATGAATAGAACCCTGCAATCACCAAATAAGTTAAATAATACTGTTGCTAAACACAAGTTCAAGAGGCGAGATATGAGGGTCCAACATACCCAATTTCGATAATAGGGTCCACCGAAACAGTGGTTGTTTGAGCGTCACTGAATCGACTAAAATCAATCTGCTGGAACATACCATGAAGTCGCCAAATAATTGGTTCATGAATACTTATCAAGAAAGCAGAGTTTTCAGGCCCCTGTCAGAAACATAGGGTATTTTTTTATTAAAGATGCATGGGGATTTAAAGCTTTTACTAGTTATACTCACAACTCACCTGCAAACCAATATAAGGATAAACACAAAAATCTAATGATCCATCAGATTGCTTGGTCATAGAAAACTTCAATACGTAATCTGCCTCTATTCCAATTCTTTGTGGCCTAAAGAGAACGGGCATCGTTGTCAAAGGCAACTGATTGTCGATTTGGATCCCCTTCATTCTGATTTTAATTCTACAAAACACACAAGTTCCAGAGATTAGCAGAAGTGGAGTTTGGACAATACATTTTGAAGTGTGAGGAAGACATTACCTACTAATTCCAGAGCCTAAACCAGTCGAATGTGACAAAAGAAGGTTTTGCACCGACAAGTAGAGTATCTCTTCAGGTGTATGATCAATAATGGACAATCCAAGCTCAGTGAGTTCAAGAGTAAGATGGAGTTCACAATCCGATGATGGTTGAGCATCATTCCTTCGTGATGAAGATAAAGTTTTCATATTTTCTGCTGTTTTGGAATCATCATTGTAGTCTGGCATATAGTCCCTAAACATAACAACATTCATCTTCTCTTCTTTAACTACAGTAACACGCACTGCCTTCACGGGTCCCGTATCCGTCTGAACAGGTTGATAATCCTGAACCTCATCTATATTGTACTCAGCTGAATCTTTAGTGTCGGTGCCATCCACCAGAACTTCCAGGATTCTTTGTCTACCAAGGTCTTCCCATGAAAATGAGGCACTTGTGCATGGAAGAAGACAACGCCATGAATCATCACCACCGTCAATTTGCCGAAAACGGAAGGGTAAAAACATACTACGATTTTCAATCCTGCCAGACATTATACACTCAGTTAATTTAATTTGCAAGAAAACTGAACAGGAATCAAATCTTCAAGGAGTAAGAACATAGTTGTTAATGGCGAATAGCGACAAATAGCGATAAGGTACCTATATGCTACATAGTGAATAGCGACAAATAGCATGGGCTATTTATAGATAGTGATACACTAGAAAAAAAAAAACTTTTAAAATTTATATGTATATTTTATCAAAATAACCTGGTGTATACGCTATTTTACATACCATGTAGCAACCTTCAACCTATACGAGTATATGCTACGCTATTCGCTATAGCGACCATAGCGAACACTATTGACAACTATGATTAAGAAAAATAACCTGTACTGGCTTGAAAATGAATTGGGTCGAACGATGACGTCAAAGCATGAGCTTGTTGTTCCACTCCTTATCTCAACCTTCAAATACAACTGTTGGCCAGTAGTTTCATTTCGCAAGAGAACACGCATCCAACCTTCATTTGCAACACTAAACGGCGCACTCCAGTGATATCCATTGATCTTTAACTACAGCAGATAAATTTCAACAAAGAAAAAAAAATTAAGAATAAGACCTATCAAGCAGTAGCATTTACAAAAAGAAGGATAAGTATATCCAGACCTTAAGTAGTTCAGCTTTTGCAGATGTCTGCCATTTAAAATGATAGGGATCATCGGTAGGATGAATCCATACTAGCGACTGGGTATCACACTGCTGCAGACATAAACTAAAGCCAGCCCTATTATAAAACAAGGTGTGTGGCTGAAAATGGACAACCTGCATCATATTATTTGGGAATGTTGGCCTAAGTACCCAGGTAAGAATAAAAGACGATAATGATACGACTTGATAATTAGCCCAAACATTAACTAACAGGTCATGTTATGATGTTTAAAACAAGAAATAGAAAATAACTTTTTAGTGGTGTCATATTAGAGGAGTATACCTTTGTCCTATCTGATGTCAAGTGGAGTAGAGCTGAAAGGTTATAGTAAGTTCCATCTGAACTAAAAGCTTTAACATCCACTCTTTGCTATATATCAGAGGACCGATACAAGGTAAGATGATAGCAACAAGATACTAATTATAATAAATTTCAGGATTTAAATTAATCTTTCTGACCTTCTTTTCGAGGTCAAGAAGTGATAGTCCAGCACTAAAAATATCAGAATGCTGAGTAGCAACAGCTAAACCCACACGAGGAGAAAGATATGCATCATTTCGTGACGAAAAAAGATTAGCACCGCCTTGTCCAACGTAATCCTGTGGAGAAAACATACTAGGAGTAGGACTATTATCCTCTATTGCTTCTAGAACCTGGATATTCCTCTTTGAGCTTGAAGGATTCTTAAAGCTTGATGATTTTCCAGATTTTGAGCCTGCCCCATCTGCATTCTCTACAGGTTCGATTTCTACCACTCGATATGTAAGTGGAACCGAGCAGTCATTACATATCCAATAAGGAACAAATAATCTTATCGTATTAGGGGACGCTGCTGATGCTCCCATGTCCCGTTCAATGCTCACACGCAATCTCCTGCATATATTAACTATGAGTTGAACAAACAATAAACATCATGGTCAAAAGAAGAGAGTGAATACAAACCTTCGTTTATGCTGATGAATCATCCAAAATGAGGAAGCATGATTATTAGATGAAATATCCAAGACAGGAACAGGATCCTGCTTTTAAAGAAGAGTAGCATATTTAAATATCTTTGATTGGATGTATGCAGAACTAAGCAGTTAATGTGGTAAAAAAAGCGGATATCGGTCAAGGACCAATATTAGAGATATCGGTAATCGCGGTGGGATATCGGTAATTTTAATATCATGCTGAATTTATATATATATATATATATATATATATATATATATATATATATATATATATATAGGGGCTGGTTAACGTACAAATGCGCTTATCGTACATTACATACGCTACAATCTCAGCCGTCAGATCATCTTCCCGCATTGAAAATCGCATGTTTTTTTGTAACAATTTCGCATGTTGGTTTTTTAACATGCGATTTCATCAAAATTACCACATGCGAAATTGTTACAAAAAACCAACATGCTATTTCATCAAAATTATCACATGCGAAATTGAATTACCACATGCGAAATTGTTACAAAAAAACAACCTGCTATTTCATCAAAATTATCACATGCGAAATTGAATTACCACATGCGAAATTGTTACAAAAAAAACAACTTGCTATTTCATCAAAATTATCACATGCGAAATTGAATTACCACATGCGAAATTGTTACAAAAAAAAACCTGCTATTTCATTAAAATTATCACATGCGAAATTATTACAAAAAAAAAAACAATATGCGATTTTCAATGCGGGAAGATGATCTGACGGCTGAGATTGTAGCGTACGTAATGTACGATAAGGGAATTTGTACAGTACCCTTTACCTATATATATATATATATATATATATATATATATATATAGCAATTTAACACCAACAATTCAGTATACTCTCCTACTATTAACAAATTAACTTTTTGCAACTTGTAAAACAGTAACCATTGTAGTAAGTAGGAACTGAATAAGACTTAAAACACTAACAGTAGCAATAAGGAGAAAGACGAATGGTAGAACTAAGAAGAAAACACTGATATCGGGAAAATCGGTGATATATCGGTCAATATCGCCCATAATATGGTTACCGATATTCTGACCAATATTTTGCACGGATATCTCACCGGGAGACCGATAACCGATTATATCGGTGATATATCGGCGATACTAACTGCATAGATACAATCTTGGAATTATAATACCTTTGATTGGATGTATACAGGATCTTGGAATGATAATAATTAGTGACATACCTTTTCCAACATCCATCCACCTTGTAGAGACAATGAAAGATAAAGAGGGCTACGGACATCAGCATAATAGATGGGCACAACACCACGTGATGATATAAGGCCACGCTGCCTCTCAGTTATACTTCCATTGTTCAACTTTTCCCATATTGTAAACTGTGCTGGACAAGGAAGGCGATTGTCCAACTTTAACGGAGCATTCACCAATATTTTCCAATCATAAACATGGGAATTGAGCTCTGTCTGAAGAACTGATGCATCTGTACCGACACTCAGCCAAAATTGCTTTGAGTCGGTTGTTGGGCAACACCAAAGCGTGTCATTCTTTTCAAGCTGATTTAACAAGAAACAAGACCTTGACATCTTTTTTCCTAGCTGCTCATTCGTCCCAACGCCAACAGGGCAACCCCAAGTGTCGAGTCCCAACACACGAGCACAAGGACGAATTTGTATACTACTATCAGAATCCCTGGACATGGAGCGCCACGGTAATACGAAAGAACAACCAGGTTCTAAGACATGGATTTCAGAACCACCAGTGTTTGGTATGTGCTGTTCAGTAAGTTTTTGCCTTGTACGGATCCAACGTCTACGTCGTACATTGTGTTGAGCCGATTTTGAAGAATTTTGAGGAGTTGGAGGCCATCTTAGAGTTTGATAGTCCCGCCCATATGCCCATCCATCCACATCAACCGGATCAGATTTATCAACCATCCAAGCTGATGTCCATTTCCATCCTGGTGGAAGTGGCGGTTCATAGAAATCCTGTTGCACCACACTAACTTAACATCAACTGATAAGAAAGAAACATAGATTAAAGAAACACTTACATTAGTTGAATACGACAAGTTTCTGTTGCTCCAACGTCCTGGATCATTCCCACGGAAACTAGGCCGCTTATTACCCCAACCTAAGATTGAACTATGTCTTTGGTTTTCAAAGATCTCTTCTACAGCATTTTGAGAAGGCTCTTCACGCCCAGATATAGAAGTGACGTTTATATCCAATTTAACATCTGAATCGTTTGCGACTGTTGCAAGACTCCTGAGAATGGCATGCTTCTTTCCATCTTTCATGACTACTTCCATGGCGAAGAAATCATTCTCCATCTTTTTTGTGATGACTGAGAGTGGAAGAAAGGATCTAAAACTCTCCCATACACCTTCAGGGCCAAGTCCCACCCAAAATCCCACATCATTCTCCACTTCTTTCTCCTGCTCCAATGTACTTTGGAGATTTGAAGTTGCTTTCATTTCAAAATAGGACGTAGATGCTATAAGACATCCTTGAAAGGGTACCTCATCATCCTTTTGTTGGCCCTAAAGTAAAAACATCATGAATTACAAATATCAAATATCAAAATAACTACATAAAAAGGATGAATCATCATTAATCGAACATGAAAAGGACAAAATCACTAACCCTCCTCATTAAAAGGTGTGTAACATTTTCCTGACCATGAGATGCTTGTTGCAACATTCTAGCTGATGCTACTTTTCTTAAGGGATTCGTACCATGTCCAACAGAGATCGTTGAAGCACCCACAACTTCACCTGATGATCCCAACACAAAACCACATACAGTTAGGGCCAATAATTATGTTACTTATACGCCTAGAGTTTAATACGGGTATCACATTAGTGTTCATATAGTTATAAGAGAATCTAATGGATACCATATTATGTACGTCATGAGAAAATGATAGATAATGGGTCATTCATGTTATGCATTAACAATATTCAATGTAGAGACAATCGAAACACTTAATTACTTGTTTGTCAAATATTAGATTACCTTTTCCTGCTTTTGCAGCAAGATTAGTCACCTCAACCTCCAACCTAGCCAACCCCTGAAACAACACCCAATATTATATTTTGCAGCAAGATTAACAACGCATAGGTAAAGACATTAGTACAAAGTTTGTATCTAGATAGATCAGCCAGTGTATTATTGGCAACATTGCTTCCCTTAAATATAATGAAAGAGTACACTATTGTTATCACAAAAGTTCCAAATGAAAGAACTATATAAGTGTTTGCTCCTTGTAGTTGAAGTGTGTATGTGTTCTTATGCCTTTTGAAAGGAATGAGTTGATCTTCTAAACCTTGACATACCTTGCGAGGAACTTCAAAAATAAAAAGTTCATTCCATCTGGCACTACCAAGATCATTACTTATGTTAATAGAGGGCTTCACGCATCTGGTCCTAGCACTCTGAGGAAACAGCCTCTGCTGACTTGCCTCCTGATTCTCAACAACAAGCCGGAGCGCACAGAAGAAGCTATTACTATTTCCATCGTCAACAATTGGTAGATCCTTTAAAAAAAACTCTAAATATTAGCAAGCATGTAATGTTAGTACATAGCTCATGTCATTTATGCATTATGTCAATAAATATAAAACCTTGGCTTCAATTATCTGCACAGAAATATAACATCGCCCCTCCCTTGAATCATCAACTGAGTTTAATCGATCTGAGTGCCTTGAAGGTGGAATCCACACAGAATCACTATCATCACACTTAACAAGGTTAACTGTACTAGAGCTTTGATCAAACTTCTTCAGGTATATATCACATCCAAGCCTGTTAGTTATGGTCACAGTCTGGTAATCGTCCACATCCAATGCAGAAAAAACTGTACCATCGTCACCAACGCTATGGCTGCTAGCTTCCTGACACGTATTAATAACACAAACATCATTTTATGTCAACTGAAATGCCAAAAAAAAAATAATATATTCAACTACAATAGACCTCATCTGACTTGATTGCCTTTTGCTCTAATTCTCTCAGTCTTCTCCAAGAAGCGATCATTTCCGCAAAAGTGTCAATATTTGCAGTACTAATATTCATATTAAGGATACTTGTAGCTGCAATTCGTGCTCTTTTTCCAAGTCTTGATTGAGATTGCTCATTGGTATCATATGTTTCAAATCTTCAAAAGAAAAACGGAAGTAGATGAAAGACGGGCAAGATTTTGCGGAAAAAGAACTAAAAATAAACAGTTGGAGTAATTTAATACTTGAATATTCCATCGAATGGCTCCACCAGTGGTTCCCATGAGTCTAACAATGTGTTAAACGTTGATGCAGCAATCGAAGATATCAGCACAGCATTCATCGAGTCCATTCCACCATGAGTTGCAAGCTTAATATTTGTGATAGTAACATCAAAAAATGGAGTCATCTGAAAAGAATCCAAACAGGTGAGTGAACAAAAGTTGAGTAACTTTTTTCTATTATCAACAAAGAAAGTATGGATACCATTCCACACAGACTGTCTAAAATGGTTACAGAGAAGCATTTCAATTTTATTTCTGCCATTATGTTGTCTCGTGTCTTTGGTTTCACAGAATCACCAATAGTGAAGGCCAGCCGGCCAGAAGGCTTCTTCAGATCGGAGCGAGCAAGGAAAGTGCAGGCCTAAAAAAAAAAGGAATGAAAAAAATCCTATTTTCTGTAATATACGATCATATTAAAAGAAGTTGACACCATCTGATCTCCTACTGACCTGATTATCCACGTTCCAGATACTCCAACATTGAGATGATTTTGAACTGGAATATTTTGATATTGGCATCTCAGGAATATTAGCTTGGCTCACAAGATCCATCCTTGGACAGCAAACCAAATTCAATTTGGGCATCTCATCTACTCGAGTAACTATGCATCCCATAGAAACATAACCTGGGGGTGGAATTGGGTACCAGAAAAAGGCATCATCCACACCTTTCATGATGATATTAGCTACTTTCGTAAACTGAACAGGGTTTGCAGAGATGTCAGGGTTGTCAGCCTTAAAAATTATTCCCAACGCAGGTGGCTCCAACCCTTCAGTTATGCAGTCACCAATAACCTTAAATCCAGGTCGTGGTATAGGTCGCCATATAGAGACGGGTCTGCGGATATCATTACCCTTGTCCCACCAGATCCTCTGAAAACTTGGAGTCGACATGTAGCAGCTAGCTTTAGAAATTGATCTGACAACATCACACCCTGATGATGAACTGCTTTGTTGACTTGTACTCTCATGGTCAACATTTACCTCAGACCTGGATTCTCTTGCAGAGAGACGATGCCAGCTTGAGTTTAAAAGAAGAAGATGGTTAAGATCATAGCATATGTCCTGCGGGGGACAGCTAACAGAAGGACAGGCGTAGAACGATCCAAGAAGGTTGTCGAGTCTCCAAATGCTAAACCCTGACGGGTATGTGTTATTTGAGGAAGCGTTGAACATGCATGCTGAGTATGCTGTGGATGTTGCCAGGTCAGCTCGTATACAGTAGACAATATGATTTGGTGGCGGCTGGTTTCCAATATGTGCAACACACCCCAGAGCCACGTATCCTGGGGGTGGAATAGGTGCCCACAGAGAACAATCACAATCGATATCTTCAGTTTGTTGGATATTGGAGAATAACCCAACAAGCTTGAAGCCAAGAGGCTTTCGTACACGCCCGTATGCATTACTCACCGCCATAACAGCTTGTGAAGGAGGAATGGGCCTAAAATCATCCATATTGAAAACATAGTCAGCCCAAATGTGTTACACAATCACATATGATCAAGAACCAACAATCAAATTCAAATCCAATAAGTGTTGTTTCTACGTATAAGACACTGAGACAAAAACAATTATGTAGCCCTTCCATATAACACATGAATGGAAGAACTGGAATGTTAACACCTTAGCGTTTCACAAGAGATGTATGTGTTTAGCAAATAAAAATAATCAATAAATAACTAACAGCACAACAACAAACAAGTTGCAAAAAAATCGGATCGAACATTAAAGCGATTTACCTGGAAGTGACACAGTCTCCCAATATGACATAATTTTGGGGAGCTCGAGGTCTCCAGAACGTAATTGCATTATGATGCCCCTTCGCTGCACAAGAAAATTATTATGTGTTCTTGTTAAGAGTTTGAACTAAGGAGATAGCAGTGTACACAAACAACAAACAGGTGGGTTGCCTACAGAAGTCTAAAAAGGAAAAGTGTAAAGGGGAACGAGTACCTTTTGGAAACACCCAAAGTTGATCGTAGTTAGTACAAGGAGACAAGGGATCAGCACTCTGAAAGTGTAATGCTGCAGCGGCCTGACTCTGTAGATTAAGAATCAGGGAGATAGCACTCAAGGATAAATGAACATATATATCAGAAGATATTAATGATATATTTGTTTTATCCTTTACAGAAGTATATCCCGCAGAGATATCCACTGGATCAAGAATTCTAAGACCAGATCCAGCCTCAACGGTTAGATCCTTCAGTAGAGCTCGAACCCATGTATCATTTTCTTTTGATGCAAACCTATTAAAACAAATTCGATTAGTCAGCCCTTAACTTCAAGAGATGGAAGAAAAAATAAATACATAGAAGTATCAGTTCAATAACAAAGCAATCATACATGAAGCTCAAATCCATTCTTGCACGAAGAAGCTTTTCAGAATGAAAGGAACCATCAATGGATGATCTGCTGCTATCATAAAAAGTGAACTCAGGAGACACCACCTGACACGTCAGCACATAAGGCATGGAGACACACTTTAGAATCTAAAGGTTTTAGATTAAGCAGGAATAAAACAAAAAAAAAAGACAAAATGAAACCGTAAAATAATTGAGAAGGAAAGTACATTAGCTTGGCATACACAAGGCTCCTAAAAACATGACAACACATGCACAAACTGTATGTATAGCCAAATGGTGCAATGCATGTAAATTTTCGAAAATGTAGCACAAAGATGTGGCAACCCACAACTACTGGAATTTGGATCACTGATGGCCTCAGCCCCTATCGAAAATAATACTACTACAAGCCATCTGGGATAATATGGTTGACCAATAAACAGTGTATATCTAGAGATGGACACAAATGAGAGATACTAAATATTTAAAAATAGTGTATTCACAGATGAATAGACTTATTGGAGAATCAAATGATTCTAAGTATTAGTGGTTCTCATTTGTACAACCCACTCCCATAGGGCTTGTTCAACAGAACCAACTTTTAGTAGAGAACTACAAGAACCACATAAGCAACTTGTATGTATGCATGTGAGATATAAGCAGGAGAAATTGAGGCGGTTATGCAGTTACATAATCACCTTATGTGTTATACTTTAAGCAAAAGATACAAGTGTTTATACGATTCTCATAGTTCTCTACTTAAAATTAGTTCTGTATAGAAAGCATAACATTAAGAAATATGTAGCATATATGACCTACCTGAGCCTCAAAGCTTAAACTTGGCTTAGATGCATCGGTTTGATCGATGTCAGAAGTGGGTGGTGAGTATGACGCTTTTTCAGCCTCATCCAGACTCATCCCTTTACTTGTTGAAGGAAAGTTGTCCTGCACCACAACTTCTACACCGTCTTCTTTGGACACTGAGAAACTGCTATCATTACTCAAGTATGTGTAATCCGTCAAGAGCAAAGCATTCTGACAAAAGGAAATATATACTATAAATTTTCAGGATATTCTATTTCGATATTTAATCATCCGTTAGGTTAGTTATTTCAACATAACCATAGTGCACAAGCATCAAACACATGTACCTGCACATAGTCAAATTAAAATAAGATTAAAAGGCTGTAATGCCATTACCTTAATCTTCACATTCATGAACCGCAGTCTTTTACCCCTTCCGATAACAATAATGGGTCGAAATTCTGAAGATTGCAAATGCTCAGGATCCTCATTCAAGATTATAGTTTTCCCGCAACCATCATAAGTATATTCATCAACTCCTGCTGCATCTACAACCAGCTTTCGATTTGGTGACAGACTGACCTCATCCTCAGTCTGCATGTACAGTGCACCACAGAGTACTATAGTGTCGGTTTTACTGATTGGATCATTCTCAGGATCCATCACCTCTTCCTTGCCAGTTATTGCACCCAAAGATGGCACAAAAAACTCACCAACTGCAAGGAGGAAATCTGGAACAACAAGAACTCGAGGCAGTTGAATCCGAACAACAAATAATTGGGATGATGAACGCCATCTGAGATCCATCAATAGCATAGTCGAGTGTGGTGCATCCACGTTGGACATGGTTACATCTCTTACAAGCCCCCCTCCTACTTTACTAGAAGCTTGTTTCAAAACGTCAGTGCTTGTCCCAAGCATTAGTCGCATTTCAGGTCTGGTATCAGGGCGTACATCCAATATAGAAAATCGAGGAACGGTGACATAAAGATCCATTTCTGAAAAAGACGTCATTCGGTATGAAACCCACATGCCCTCCAACTGAGATGAC
Source organism: Helianthus tuberosus (assembly GCA_030545235.1). NCBI lineage: Eukaryota > Viridiplantae > Streptophyta > Magnoliopsida > Asterales > Asteraceae > Helianthus > Helianthus tuberosus. The sequence continues at coordinate 230,730 of CM060352.1, read as the reverse complement.
AAGAATGAACATCATCTTTAGAAACGACAGGACTAACAACATCTAAAAAGGAAATCTGTTAATATCTTCTCTTTACTTACTGCAATAGTTGCTAGAGGTGAATCCTCTTGGATACCATTGCAGAGCTCTACCAATGCATAATCAAGTTCAACTGCCATAATGGTAACTGTACGTGACAAGAAAACTTGGCTAGTCATGTTAACCTTATCCGCAAGCATCCGAATTGTATCCGTTGAGCCTGAGTTGGCATTGCGGAAACCAGGAGGGAGCTTAGCTTCCTCACTCAAGTTCATGGTCACACAACTAGTAATCACATTGTATTCTTTGTCAGACACCACAGCGTGCAACGACCCTATCTGTTTTCAAAGACAGATTAATAATAATCTTATGAGTTTGACCATATTAGCAACGACCCTTAAGCATTTCACAGTTCAAAAAGCAAGTGAAGACTGTAAGTGAAGGTTGTAAAATAACCTTCACATCCAAGGCAAAATTTGGAACTTTGCGAAAAATATCTCTCAAACTGCGCCTCACAAAGATATTAATTTCATGGCCTTCGCGTATCATTGGTTTCCCTAAAACACCATTTACTCCAACAGCCATATTGATTCCGAAGATCTGTAGCAGTACCCCACACCTTAGTTTCATGTTATATACCATTAGTGGCATACAAGAAAAACAAATCCAAGAAAATACCTGTGCGTGAAGAATGTCAAGATGAACAGCCGATGGGTCATCTACAGGTCCATGCCAACTAACCTTGTTTGTCACACGCAAATAGCCTAAATCAAGCTGCAGAAAACTGCATCCATGACAGAAAAACCATCAGCAGCGCTAAAACATTTTCATAACACCTGTAAAATTCAAAACTGCATCCAAGAACAATCCAGCAATAGATCAAAGTGTTTGCATCTAAATGAACACACAGTAGAAAGAAGTACTAACTCTTTGCTGGAGGAATTCCGTGGTACAGCTATTATTGGGGTCTCTAACGAGAGGTCCAACTTCAGTGCAGCAGATCCGTCCATCTCATACTGATGAATCAACCATTCAAAGCCTCCAACTTTATCCACAAACTTGATCGCTTCTTCTGTATTGGGAGCTGCCAGGCCCACAAAATACGCAGAGATCTGCACCATGAATTTTGTTAATATGAACACTACAAAGCCATCTACAAAAGAATTAAATGGCACTGAAGTCTAAACTAACCTCTTGAATGAACCTGTTGAGAAAAACAATACGAACAGCAGAAAGCTTCCCACTCAAGCTATAGTTGTATCCTTCATAGTCATCATCATCAGGACTGTAGGACTTGAATGTGAACTGATATATATATATATATATATATATATATATAGAGAGAGAGAGAGAGGTCAAGGTAAATAAACAAAAATCAGTACAAGTAGTACATATAACATCAACTGGAATATATATAGGTTATACCTGGATGAGAGAGTCAGCCCCCGGATTACGTATGTCACAAAACCATCCCCAACAATGATCTGTACCCAGTGAAAGATCACAGAACCTAAAGTTCCCTAGTGTACCTTCAACCGATATAGAACCAGGATGAACCTGAAAAAATAAGCATTATTTACCAAATTGAGACCTGACCCAATGATTAATTTTCCTACAAAAGCAGATGTTAACCTTAAGATCCAACACAAAACTTTCTTGCACAAGCATTGCAAGCTGAGAGCCATCCTCTTTGTTAAGAAATACAGTGACATTGTCAACATTCATTTTCAAGGAAAATACAACTCGAACGTTCCCACGTCCCAATAATCCCTTCACTTCTGCTTCTTCCCCCTTGTCTTTCTGAGAGTCCTTTGATGCACCGCTTGCATTGCCAAGATCAATGCCCAAACTAATTAAAGCAACGATAGTCGGCCGGTGACAAAAGAACTCTAATTTTGACATGCGGATACTCATCTATCAACATAAAGAAACAAACTCATTCAAGATTGGATTTCATATTATTAACATTTTAAGTGCCTTGATCCACAATACCTGAGTGTCTATACCATCATAATTAGGAGACTGAGGAGTCCGTTGCACAAAGGTAAGCGATACAAAATCAGAGTCATCAATGCCTTCTGCCTCAAAAAATATGTCTCCAGAATTGCCTCTTGTTGTTCCATGACCTAAAGCTTCAGCAGCATCAGACCATTCTGTCAAGGCGTCAGTGAAATTGTCATCCTCTTCCACCGTGTTTGTGTTTACTAATACCTCTTCCACAACCGAGCAAGCTAAATATTTTGAGCCCGTTGATGAGTGCTGAAGTTCGTCTTTAATTTCCAGCCGGTGCAAATTCATCCTCACTGTTAGATCCCCTTCATAAGATGCAACATACACCTGCAATAAAAACTTAGATCATCTGTACCATTAATAAAAAAAATTGCCAATAAGGTCGGCAATCCATTTATAGCATCCAACCTAAAATTTGCCACTACGTAGTCAGTCACAGATAAAACTTCATCTAAAAATTCACATGAAAGAACTACCATGATATCATGCTTCTGGTTGGCAAATTCTATATAAGCATGCCTAAACCTAAATAAAATTACGTAGCAGCAACACTAAACCCCATATCGGACTGGTTGACCTAATATTAAGTTCCTGGTTTATTTGTGAAACTTTCGCTTGAAAAGAAAAAAAAAATGCAACTGTTCTATTATCTCACTTCCAACTCAAAAATATATTCGAACACAGCATAAAAGGCATACAATTACAAACCTTTCCTCCAGCAGCAAGAACCTCAAGAATCTGAACCTCCACAGTATCATCATGCACCTGCAAGATTGAGCAATATTTGTATTCAATTACAAACAGTTAAAGATTAGATTAGGAATTAGCAACGAAAATGCCATAGTAGCAGAATACTATTGAACACTTAATATACTATGAAAACCACATCTAACCTTCCCATATATTATTAACTTTGTTTCCACCAATGTTCCATTAACAATAATGTCAGCTATCTTCGAATTAGTAGAGCGAGGTTCAGAAACTTCTGCTGCAGCATCACCTTCTTTTCCTAGTATATCAACTGATGAGGTAGCCTACACCATGCACATTAAAAATCAAAACCAGATGCTACTAAAACAATCAACTATACTGAAAATATAGTATCATACAGAGGCTCGGTAGGTTGCTTGTACAAGTCCTCTCATCCAACTAGCCTTTTCTTTCTCGTTCTGGAACTTGACAACCAACGTACTAGAACACTCTAAAGCCTTCAAGAAAATAATAGAAGATTAGCATCACACTCATCATGTTATCATGTATACATTATACGAAGATCAAAAATAGCAAGGCAAAGTGCAAACACTACTTACCTTCTGGATGTCCATGCCTCTAGTACACACAGCAATACAAGAAGAAGAACCACCAACATTGCTTGAAGGTACTTCATATACTTGCTTACCAGCCATGCTGCAGCATATAGTTTAACACACACTTCTAAGAAAACAACCACTAAAGATGATGAAATTTAACTTGTATCCCTATTGGATAACTAAAAAAAGCAGCAGCAAAGCTAAAAACATAGAAGGAAAATATGTGCACCTAACGAACCGCTGATAGTTCTGGGATGTAGAAGATTCCAACACATAAAGATACAGCCCAGACAAGACAAGATACGAAGGCTGCCATGAAGCAACTGAATAGCCAATCCCCTAAGTCAACCAAAATTAACTAATGAAGGAAGGTAGATAAATCCATATGCATCAGCTTCTGAAAGAAAAATACAACACATACCCTCCAAACAAGTATTTGAGCCTCCGTTGCAAGATCGGGGGAACTCCACGGGGCATACTCAGCTTGATAATCTTCTACAAGCTTTGTGCCACTTTCTATAGTACCAGACAGTATATTCAAGAGTTCCATTATCCGACTGAATCTGGAAGGTGAAAGGTGAATAGCAAGTGTAGGAACTTGGACTGAGACACGAGTTGACGGATGGCATGGATGAGGTACTTTAATCTTCAGTTAAAAGGAAAAAAAAAAAAAACTTTTATAACACAGTGAAGTGTATTTGACTATAAAAATTGATTATGAATGAGATGAGGTAACTGTACCTGATTAACTACAACTTCAATCCCACACCTGTCAACAAGAGCACCCACAGCAGAATATGCTGAAAACTGACTACTTTGACTTGGAGATTCCAGGTCAGAACTACCATCAGTAAAGAAGGCAGCTATATCCCTGCCAGATATACAAAAACGAGAATACAAGTTTTGTCTTTGATTGTCATGGTGACCCTCCTGCAACAAAACTACGTTAATCTTCAAGTGACATTGAAGAAACAAAAAAAAATATACAATCTTAGTAGTAACATACGTCTGTTCGCAATGTAAAATTGCCAAAGTCCAAAAGAAAATGACTGTCATACTCTTCAGATGAGGCACTTGTTCTCATAGGAACTCTAATTTTTGGAGCATCAAGATCAATGTCAAGGGCGAATCTGTGAGATGGAGGGCATGATACATGTTACAAACTTTACCAATGTATGTAACAAATGAGATATTGATTTCTCAATAACAGTACAAATGAAATAAGTGAACCTGCTTTGTTCCTCTAACACTGTTTGAAATTGCTCATGAGCTCGACGTGTCGCCCTTTCTATCTTATTCTGTAATCGTTAATCAAAAATGAGATATTGATTTCTCGTATATAGCTAATTAATTCTGGAGATCACGTAATTGTACCTGCAAAGCAGTTGCTGTTTCAAAAGCAACTGTAGGGCTAACAGAATTGCTCCTCTTAATGAATTCAAGAAAGCGATTATAACTCTCCATCAATACCTATAAAAGAAAATTTCAGTAACCCTTAACCTCATGTGTCAAACATCCAGTACCAGTTGTGAAAAGACCTATAAGACAGTGATGTTTATTCCTCAAGTGGTTCATCAAATGATAAATTACAAAACATCCAATAAATCAATGATATTAAAAATACCAATAGAAAAATCAATAAATGATATTTCAGTCTTCTCTAAAAATTTTGAAACCAATGAAAAAACCCAAATGTTAGCAGCCAGATGTAATTTTATCTTTTACCGTATCAAATTATAATTGTTAATAATATTAGAAGAAAAAATCACCGTGACATGGCATGGAGATATTGTTGCGGAAAGCCTCCAGTCTAGATTCTCTCCAACAGGTAAATATACAAAACTAGCACCCAATGCATTCGCCTTCTGCTGACTGGACACACTCTGAAAAACGGAAGACCAATTCACACGAAATGAAAAGCAGAATAAAAAGGTTATGCATACGTATTCACCCTCACATGAAAACAATGATAATGCAGAACAACAAACCTGACAAAGTGAACCTTCAGGAGCAGACAATCCATAGAACTTGAGTGTCGCATCACAATAAATGCTTCTATGTTTAAACTTCGCAGAGGCATGAAGTTGTTCAAATCTACCACATACAATTTCAGTTTCATTTATATTGATGATCCTCGCAGCAGATTGACCAATGGACACAATTACAATTCGCTGTGTCATATTCTGCATATCTTTTCCAGAATGTGATGTCAACTCCTCATCTTGTTGGAAACTCAATAAATTATTGAGTGCCTGCCATTCTTCTTTACTCAATCCATCGACCACAGTTTCAGATCCCTCAGGAGCATCTTGCTCTGAGGTACCACTTGAAACAGAATGCCTGAATTGAAAAAATAGAGTGTCTTACTATTACTAATTATATACATATCGTAACTAGATGGTAGTCAACTACAATACTGTTCTCTATATATACAGATCCTAGGCAACCCTATAACAAACTACCAATATACAGTACACTATAACAAACACCATCCAAATGAGAACCCTATAAGAAACAATCAATAAACAATACTCTTTGTGATTTAACTGAAAAGCCACCCACCATCCAAATGAGAACCAACTATTCTTTTTAAGCATCCTCTGCTCAGCTTTTTCCTTTGATTTTACAGATTCAACTTTTGCATGTGCAAGGAACCTAATTATCCAAAAAAGAACCCAATTAGAGAGAACATGTGTAAGTAATTATAAAACCAAACAAACGGGTATATGTGATTAACTGTGTCTTAATTATGAACACGCATAATTCAAACACTACTATACACAGCCAACATATCCCGATACATGATTAGTATATATGGATCTATTTTTCCATCATTTTACAAATTTCCGGCAACCTTTGTAGCTTACTGATCAACACAATACTGAAGCCACTGACAGCAGCATAAGTGCATAACAGCTAAGACACGTACCTCCATAGAAGAATTACTTTTGGATCAAGATCTCTCTCAATACTTCTAATTTCAGAGTCAATAGAGTCTGGCAACTCTTGCAGGTAAACAGCATAGAGCTGGATATACCTCCTACGAAGTTGACTGAATCGTTGAATTTGAGCCCAAGATAACCTATAGCTGGAAATAAACATAAACAAACTACAATCAGATCATATAACAAGCAAGTGATTGTAAAATTTTCTGAACCAAAAATAAAGTGACAAAAATGAAGAGGCAAATATGAGCAGCATAGCTATCTAAAGCAGCTTCCATCAGTTGCTCTTATGTCACAAAACTAGAAATGCGTTTTGACGTTTATGGTCAACCAAGTCATTTTTTTATCCAAGATGGATGACCAGAAAACAAGTAACGTGTTAACTTCCTCAGAAAATGAAGAATGGTTTTATTTGAAAAGTAAATGGTCAAATATGGATATCAAAACGCACCATTTCACCCTGAAAATCAGGACGTATCTATTATTTGGAACAAAGGTAGTATAAAGTTGAAGGTCCTAAATCATCTATCAATCTTCAAATTATATATGTTTACCACATTTTCTTCTGCTGCAATGCAGCTTGAGCCGCATAACTCCACCACAGTATAGGACCCTCAGTGACCGACACCGCAGGCCTCAAATGTGACACCTCAACATATGTCTTATACCTTGATATGACCTCAAGGAGTCGAATCCAGTCATGATACTGAGCCTGTAAAGCATTTTTTTTTTTAATTCAGTCAATCAAAATACTCCATCTAATAAACGTAAAAGAGAGAACCAAGAAAAAACTTCAAACAAAAAACTGAAAGAGCATGCACAGCTTCGTTAGAAGGTCAAGGATTATTACTTCTGTTACTGTCAAAGAAACGTCACTAAGGATAAGATGGGCCTCCTCGAAAGGCATTTCTGGATCAGTTCTCTCAGAATTCCCCAGACGGTGATACTTCAGGACACCATTGATTGGTGAAACTAAGTAATTGCGATCTCGAGCCCATTCGGAAGTTCCATGCCCCTTGGCAGGTTCATTTATTCCATCTTCAAATATCTGACATTCATCAAAAATTAAGTTTTAGAAATCTAGCATACGCCAAAAGCAATGGCAATTCCATTACTACTGTCTAATACAAAAAGAACCATACAATGGTATCAGGAAAGGAAGATTGCATTTCTTAGAATGTGTGGACCCTACTAATGGCAAAAGATTAAGGAGCATACCTCAACCCAATCCTCAGGACATAGATCTTCCCATTTTTTATCCATGTTCCAAGGAGGTCGGTTGGAATCATGATACATAGCAAGCCTTTCAAGTTGCAGAGACTACAAAAAAAATGTTGAGGTATCAAAATTCAAAGTTGACGTTTTACGTTCTGCATTGAAAAGCAAAATCTAACATGACGGGACATAAATAATTCAATTGAGTTTAAAAAAAATGAAATTCCTATAAAAGCTAAGCAGTTAAAGCGGTAAATTAGCGGATAGCGGTCAAGGTCCGCTATACGATATATAGGTTATAGCGGTGGTATAGCGGTGATATAGCGGTAATTTTTATACCATGCATAATTTATGTACTTTTATATATATATATATATATATAAATATGTCTTTGAAAAATATTAATAGTAATATCAAAATTCATAGTTTTATCATTCCAATTGAAAGATTTAGCTTCCATTCGGATTATGAACAAGCTTCATGATGAAGAAGTGCTTCTAGCGACCTCAAACCAGTATGCGCTCCAGAACATTGGTCGTCGTACATCATTAATTTAGGTTTAATTGGTCGTATCTAGGTTTGATAAAACATTTGGGCCTTTTATTGTTATGGGTTTAATTAATAAAGGTGGGCTTTACATTAAATTTGGGCTGACCGCTAAAATCGGTCCAGTAGGCGCTATACAGGTCTTCAAATAGCGCGGGCTATAGCGCCGCTAATAGCGGTTCCGCTATAACCAACCGCTATTTGGACCGCTACAAGCCCAGGTGTCCGCTAACCGCTATAGCACCGCTATAGCGCCGCTATTAACTGCATAGTATAAAAGTGTCAATAACTGCAAAATAATGGCCTCCGACGTTAAATCAAATAACATCAGCATTGCAAATATTAACAGTACAATGATTAGATGTAAATACATAGCAGCAAGAAGATCTGCTCGTCACTCTGAATTAGTGCAATACCATAACATTTCCTTAAGTTCTACCTTCTTTATCATAGCACTAAACTGTACAAACATATGTTAGTTTACTGAGGTAGGTTCCAGCTAGTAACTTGGAGTACCAGTTCACTTTCAATCAACTGAAGCATTGTCAGATGAAACTGATAGATACTAGCAAATGCGTATCCAACAAATAATAACACCTTCTATTGATGCGATACTTGATCCAGGTAGGGAGATCAATTCCATTGAAGTAGAAGTAGAAGCTCATACTACGACGTTAAAAACATTTCTCTTGAAAATAACGGTTATGCTTATACATCACCTACTTGGCTATCATTTAAAACTCACTAAAAACACTACCAAAAAGAGATGAAACTGGTAAAGAAACAGAAATGACAAATAGTACTTCAATATACCCGAATTGTAGATAAGACTAATAAAGGGTTGAAAACATCCGGTGCATATATTGTATGAAATATCTCTATAAAAATACATCACCTCAAACCGAGCTAGTGAATACCTCAACCGACCAAATAGCAAGCAACAGTTACAAGTATATTCTAGTGCAAGCAGCAATTAAAAAGAACTGACCTTTCGCAATTTATCTAGAGCACCACTGGTGTCAAATGTTTCATTCCCCTTCTCATCCACTGTAAACGCAGCGAGTTTTGCCAGTGTAACACCAACAGCAAAAGGATGTCCTGGATTGCTGAACATACAAACTTCTTCTAATCAAAAGAAAACCAAACATATGGATGAAAATTGACTCCAACATATGGATGGACACAAACCTAATAGAATCCTCGTATCTGATATGAACATTTCCAATCGAGATCTTCAGATTTCCTATAATTGTACCAATCAAAGACCCCAACCATGAATTTCCACCACCTGACTGAAACAAGAGGTAGCATGCTCAGAAGACAGTAATGGAACCAATGTCAGCATTACTGTATGATGAGGCTAGTTGTTGAGCAACATAAAAAATAATGCACCAACAAAAGTTAAAGGTATGCATGTACGTTTCCCAGCTTTGATTTTGATAATGCATCGAGAGTTGCCGACTCTGCTTCCTGCACACAGTTGATTGTTCAGCAAGAATAATTTGTAAAGAGTTCACAACTAAAACGTGTACAAACTTAAGTCAAACAGAAGTTAACTAGAGACAACATACACATAAGCGGTCTCAAAGAAGGAAATCAATATATTATTACCTCAATCTGTTGAAGTTTGGCTTCGAAAATCTTTTCACGCTCCTCAGGCTGCAAAATACAGAGATATATACTTAAAAGAACAAATAAACCTTGTGAACATAAGAAACATGTTTCTTCTTACTGTAGGTGACCTTCCATCAGAAGCAGGATGAGCAAGAATGAATACACGATCTATAAGAACTATCACAGGCTCTTTCCCAAGACCTTTCCAAGGAACCTGTGTTCATGTCGAAGCAATAGAAACTGAAAAGCTTATCTCTAATAGTGATAATATGATTGTCTATGCCTATTCATATTTAATTTTGTTTTTGATAGCGTAACAAATGTCCATTAGACTGTATCAAAGAAAAGGTAGAACGCAGACAACACAAAAATCATCAACAAAATGTAGTAAAACAAATTTGAGGGGTGAAAAGGTGCAGCAGTTCACAAGACAACCATATCAACAATTGAAGTGTAAAAAAGTACCTTCAGTGTTATGCTACCAACAAAACCAGCTTTTACAGTAACCGGAAGTTTTAAAGAATTGAGTGCCTCTGCCTTCAATTTCAAGTCTTTGAGTACCACATCACCTGAACATATAACTTGCTATCAGAACAGGATCACAAACAATCAACCATGGTTATATACTAACCACAACATGAAAAATATAAAATGTGAACAGTTTGAATAAAGATATAACAGTTACAGAGATGGTTAACGAACCTTTCCAGACGCTGATTCTTAGAGCCTCTGCCGAAAGTCCATGAACATACTCACCCAGATATCTCCGAAGCAAATTCAATACCTTGAAGGATAAGCAAAATCACATAAACTTCCAAAATCTCCTTAAGAACAAACTTTGAGCTAATAGCTCGCATGACAAACAAAGATGAACATAACGGGAACTTGTAAGGATGATTGTGGAAAAAGGGAAAAAATAAAATTGGTACATATATGAAGAAAATTGAAAAAATAGTATGGTCGGATGTTACAAAGTTACAATTGTTGCAAACGTTACAGTTGTGTACACATGAATGATGAAACATATTGAGAAAAACAAGACCCAGCTTCACATACAAAAAATACACATTATCTCTCCTTCCATTAGCATCAACTCCCTGTCATTCAACTTAAAGCATTTTGATAAACATCGGAAGAGGCAAGATTTAAATCATTGGTTTGCTACAATTGTTCATATATTCATTAATTCTACGCTTTATTGTACTTGGCATATCGATAAATGTCCACTTGCTTTAAAAATTCTTTTTAAATGTTTACTAGAATTCCTAAATAAAAGACGAGCAAGCCATCTAAAAGGCATTCCCCAGACCTCCAAACTTCTTTGTGTATCTAATTTCCACCTTAATCCTTCGAAGAGTAACAACGCATCCACCTTGGAAATATCAATTTGCATAATTTGCACGTGAATAAATGCGTGAAGCCACTAAAATTAGCAACCTAACACAATCATTTAAAGTAACGTAGACCTAACCATCTATGTTGTCAAAGCGAGGGGCACTCAAGGCACATAGGCCGATCCTGGAGCCTAGGGGCTAGAGGCTCGGCCTTTTAAAACAGGGCTTTTTTAAATAAGGCGCATGGTATGAAATACCTTTTTAGGGGTTTTAGAGATGTCTTATGATTGTTTATGGCTCGTTTACGACGTTTTAGGGTTGTTTAGGACTCGTTTATGGCTCATTTAGGATATTTTAGGGGTTTCAGGCGACTCAGCGCCTAAAAGCGCACCTCACCAGTCATAGTCCAATTACAGCGCCTCGCGTGCTTTTGAGAACATATCTAGCAATCTAACATGTCCATCAATCTTCTCACATTCATAATATGGGCCCATCAAGAAAGATGTCCCTAAGATGTCTATGTCTAGACATGCTTCCTTACATCCGGCTTGCATTCCAAAGTGTTGTTAAATGTGTAATCTTGAAAAGACTAAAGTAACGAGCGCATAATAAAGGTATGCCAACAACATGACACACATAACGCTTTTGAAGGTTTTCAAGTTGTAAATCAACTTGAAGAAACATGTTGGCTACTAACCTTTAGAAAAACTAAGTTCTCCCACGCTTCTAATATTGCATAACTCTTCCTCTAATCACAATCATGAACACACCACACACTCATACAAGCATAAATTGTACATATAGTATACACAATGCTTTCTAAACTCATACCTAATAAAACTAATAAAAGACCATACCCGTCCTAAGCAGTCCATAACCCTAATACGACTTCTCCAAAACTCCTATCCCGGATCATGTCCTCATTGAGGTGCAATTTATGCCTAATCCCCTCATCCTATGTTAGTTTAGGTTTCAACGGGTTCTCCAGATGCCCAAACCATCTTAATCGCACTCATGCGGCTTACCTATACCCAAAATACCAAGGATGTACATGCTTGCAAGAACTTGTGCTTCTATCCCACCCACCGATTATACCTAGTCTTTTTTAGAAGCGAACAATTATTAAAATAGTGAGGTGGAGGATAATTTCATAGTCGGCAAAACAAGCTTCTAACACTTGGAGCATAATTCATTTGAAATAAATTTATTATTATGTGAATTTGTTTCAGATGTCTTGTATAATATGTTGAAGACTTGAAAGCAACTTTATATATGATGTTAAGAACAGCCGCACACCAAATCAGTGCATATGAGGCCTAATAGTAGCATTCATCTCTTGTCATCTAAAGCCAAATTTGAAGTTGCTAAGAAACTTAAAAGATATTATCAGTCCAAATTTGCCGAAAAAAAGGAAGAAGAAGAAGAAGCTTACATGTGCTTCAAACATGACGAAGAGGTTAGGGCACGGATTTAATCGATTAGAAAGCGCATCTCCATGGAGTGAATCGCTGATGAAGAAGAAGAAAACAGTGATGAGGGAGGGATTTTGGGGAGATTTTTCTTCAGACGGTTCTTGTGAATCAAAGGCGGTGCGATGGAGTGTGTGTGGTTTGTGTGTGTGCGCAGAAAAGAAAAGTAAACGATTTCGTGGTTTTCAAAACTGGACAGATGGCCATTCTCCGGTTCACAGCTTAAACCCGGTCGGCCCCTTCAAAAAACAAGAATGTATAACTTTGTACAAATCGAAGCTCCATTGGCTGTCTTGCTCACAACTAGCTGATTTAAATTTGTGTACCCAAACACAAAATTTGGGCTTTAAGGATGACACACCTGCGCCACGTTGGCATTAACGTTCTGTTTGTTTTTACAGAGGTAAAACGTCTGCACCTTTGCAGTCTGCAATAACAAAACTGTTTGTTTTTTAACTTCTGCAAGCTGCGGAAATAAACTGAAATATAAAGAATGTCTGACCTCAAATCATACTTATTAAAGGCGTTAGGCGCACCCAAGGCGCATAAGCCTCGCCTGGGGCCTAGGCGCAAGGCGCAAAAAAATCGCGGAAACGCACAGAAAAAAAATTAAAATATTTTTGTACGAATAGAAAATTAATACTATTCTTCAAATAAAATAAACTAAAGCTATTATATAACATTTATGTTTGTATCGAATTGCAATGGATGACATTTAACTTCAACAATTATAGTCGCAATCCTTTATTTGGAGAACTCATTACGCGCTAGGTCCTTTTACACTAACCTAGTTAAAAATTCCAGTTAACTCTAGTCATATGCATTGCACGTGAGGGCAATTTGGTCATTTTAAGCATTAATAATATATAGTATAATAAATAAAATAAAAAAACTTCAAAACAATCAATTATTTAGTTAATATATATTTTATAATTTATAATAGTATGTATTATTTATACAAACAATCACCTGCTGCATACCTAACCACGACCATCTAGGGGTGTTCAAAAAACTCGTGGCTCGTAGCTCACTCGAAAAAAGCTCAAAGAAAGCTCGGCTCGAAATTGGCTCGGTTGTTAACAAGCCAGCTCGGCTCGGCTCGGTTTGTAAATGAGCCGAGCTCGAGCTTGGTCTGGCTCGGTATAACAACCCTCCTAAAATATTTACAACACCCCTATACGTCCCAAAATACACCCTGTATACGAAAAGTGGGCCCTAAATACTTTATTTCTATAAAAATTAAATAAAAACAAAATTTAATGGTTTCTGGCGGGCGCGACAGACCCCTTAAGATCTGTCGCGGGGCGCGAGCGAGTAGAGATGTGGCGGAGCCCGGTGCTGCCACGTGTCCCGTGGTGTGTCGAGGCTATGGGGCCAACTCAGCAAGGCTAGGCCCTACACCCCTAGCTCGCGGGCTTCGGAGGCCCTTGTGTTCTCTTTCGCGGGGCGCCAGGGACTCTTTGGACAGCCCTATAAATTGGATCGATCGGCTCTCATTTGAAAGCGTTCACAAACTTCGAATTCTCTCTAAAATTTTGAATAGAAATAATAATATCGGGTATTATACCCCCCTAATTAGCGAAGCTCTGCCTCGTTGTAAGTATTATAACCCCCGGTTACGTATTAGATACGCTGCCCAATTGATCTAGTGCTCCGTAACGCCTGTCGAGGCTCTGCACGACGTAGTCGTTGGAGTTCTGTCTCGGGGAGGGTATAACTAATGTAAATATTGGGTTATTATACTAACGCGTGTGCATTGTTTAATTTATTAGATTATAACCAGGAAGTCACAGGGAAAAACCTAAAATAGCAAAGTGAGTAATCTCCTTTTTGTAAACTGTTTTTACAAAACCTCAATTGTTTTACAATAAAATTAACAGTGATTGAGTATTTGTATTCTACAATTATCGTCGGTATGTTGGGGTTTTGTATACAAAATTTGTTACTACACTGTGAGTAGTAACATTTTCACAAGTCAGGATTGACAGTGCCGTGGGTGGGAATTAAAGTATATGTAAACAAATCTAATTGCTGGATTGCCCTCAATACTGTAAAATGATAAAACTTGTTTTGATTAAATTGGGATTCACTCGTCAGTATTTCTTGATGATAAAATGTTTTTTAAACGCTTTTCAGGTAACAAAATGTGAAAGCCAAATAGAAGCCAGCTGGACAACACTGAAGGCTTGGAAAAGTGGCTATAAAAGTTACCTAAATAAAGAAGATGTTTATTTCAATAAAATAGGGTTTATCCCTATAAACATGTTTGTAACGGAAACTTGGGAATTTCCCTTGTATTTAATATTATAAAAATGTGGTATTTAACTCTAATAAAATATTTCCTAACTACGGTCCTGATGTAAATTCCGCTGCCAAACTGATAAACACCAATACCACTGATGCTGGTTCGCGGCCGCCCGTTCCAAAGTGATTAGGGGCAGGGGGTTGCGACAGAGAGAGGTATCAGAGCTACAGCCACTGATTTCAGCCACAGAAGTGTTCTGATACCAAAATTTTATCCATTTTGTTAGGAAATAATCTACGTGATTACGTGCATATCTGTATATTACTGTTTTGTGTTATTTGACAATTTGTTAGTTTACAGTATGAGTGATCAAGGTTCGTCAGACGCTTATCGTCAACTGTCTAGTTCTCCTAGAGATGAAGGAACTTCTTCCCAGCCTACCCCCTCGGGGTATTCAGCTGACACAGAAGAGGGGATTTTCATATTCAAAGCGCAATCCGAATAGCCATTCCCTACCAATAAGAGAGGATGGTTCAGTCAGAGAGCTCACGAGCGTAAGAAAAGGATGAGGAAGCTACAACAGCAGAGAGCTTTAGCAGCTACAAATAGGGAGATGAATGCCCAGACTCAGGATATGATCATTAGACGATTGGCCAATTTCCACATACTAGCTACCACAGCCGCAAACCCGAACCTAGAACAAATCATTGCCCCACAGCCACTACCCTTGTTCCCAACTCAACCCATGGAAATAGAACCTAACCCAGTAGACCAGATTCCAGCACCTGCTTTTGACCCAACCGAAATCCCTAGAGTCCCAGCACCCCATCCTCCAGATTATAACCCATGGTTTGACGATCATAGGGATTATCGAGAAATCTACCCACTAGAGGAGCCCATATAAAACCCAGTAGCACCCTATCCTAACCTTGACCTTCTAGATCCATACTGGGATATGACCAGTATATTCGGGAAATCTTAGAAAACCCATACCCATACGAAGAACCGATGCCCCAGTACCCTGACCCGATACCAGCACCCGCACCACCCATGAGTACCGAGAACGTACAAGAACTCCGCACGTTTGGTGAGGAGCTATTAGATGAAAGTGAAAAGATAAGACAAATAGGGGAGAGGCTCGTTTGGAAGTACGGGGAGCGTAATATGCAGTATTGAATGGATCCCCACTAGTCATAATAATAATAATAAATTAAATATATATGTGTGTAGGTTGAAAAATAATATATATATATGTATATCAACTAAATAGATAATCCAATAACTACTGATGCATACTAGTATTGTATTTTAAATTCCAGTTGCGGTTTGTAATAGATATAGATATTTATAAAATAGAGTAAATGTCGCAATGCACGACGATTTTGATCAACCTGTTTATGTTTGTGAGATTGTTTGCATTAAATATGGTAAATGTTTATAATCCAGATGGACAACGAAGTGAATCAGGAAAACCCGAATAACGATAATAACGGCAACCAAGTAGATAACAGTGTCATCCAACATATAGTGGCACAAGGAATTATAGCCGCTATGCCATACATTATTAAAACGGTTAAGGAAGCGGAAATTAATAAAAGTAATAGTGGAACGACCACCTACTGAACCCAGTCACAACGTAAACAATGAACCGTTACTTCAATTACCTTTTCCAAAAAGAAGAAGAACCATGTCTTATGGTTGTTCTTACAAAGAATTGTGGTCTTGTAAACCAATAGAATTCTCGGGCAATGAAGGAGCCATTGTAGCTCTACACTGGATAGAAAAGACTGATGCGGTCTTAAAAATAAGCAAGTGTGCAGAGGAAGAAAAAATTATGTTTGCTTCCAATCTGTTTAAGAATGCAGCTCTAGAATGGCGGAACACTATTCTCCAATATAGGGGAAGTGACAGAGTCTATAATATGGAATGGACTGAGTTCAAGAATATGGTTTGTCACACCCCGACCGCGTAAAACAACGAAACCGCGGCGGAAACGTCGAGGAGTGTAGCAACAGAATTATTGTTTCACAACCATGGTAATTAAAGTTATGATTTATTTATTAAACAAGAGGATTACATTGTCTTTAAACGAGAGAAACAAGAGTACATAACATTATTTAAACTAATCTTGCTTCTTTTATGTCACTAAGGCCCGAGTCCACCCTAGTGTATCCTGAATCAAGCCTATGCACCATCTCCTGAAAACACATGTGAAAATAGGTACGTCAGCATAAAAATGCCTGTGAGATACATAGGTTTATTGAAAATAGGATTCATGACTTAGGTTTAAAGAAATGTTTGATAAAAATTTGTCATGAATCTTGTTAAGTGTTTTTCTTTTATAAATCATATGAAAATGTGATAAGAAAATATAAAAGAAATGTGTATGGTTAATTAAATAACCAAGTAAAACGAGTTGTATAAAACAAACTGTTTTGTAAAACAATGTCTTGTGAAAAGTATGTTATTTATGTAAAATGTTATATGTCTAAATTAAAATAATTTAAATAACGCTACAATATGTAATATCATAAAAACACTTATATATAGGAAGTACCAGCGGCGTATCCACCATGCTTTTATCATATTACACACGCCTCGTTACTTAAATCACTTACCCAAACAAACCAACCAACTGTCTTGTTTAAACAAATGTTAAATGTTTATGAGTAAATAATTGTCTATTGTCAAACTGTAAATCATGTAACGTGTAAACCAATGTTAAATGTTTATGTCAAATGTAAATCATGTAATGTGTATATCAATGTCATGTATGGTAAGTGAAATATATCAACTAAACCATAGGTAAAATGCACAAAAACAAGGTATTGAAGTAAAACATAGTTTAAATCAAAGTTATGTTTTGTGGAATAAATGCATGCTATACTGATACAAACATCTATGCGGTATTGTAAAAATGCATACATTCAAGCCTTGAGACAGTGGCGATAAACCCTTAAACAAATTAAAGGTTTATCTGAGTTATGTGTATCGAATTCGGTCATTCCAACCATCCAAACAAACCTAGGATTTTAGGAACGGGAGTTGTCAATTCCTATGGTACCACTACCTACTAACGAACGGCATGGCCAATGTTAATGAACGTATTTTTGTCCCATTTAAACAAACCAAATGTCATACCAAAATGTAAGCATGTGATGTAAAACAAATGTACTAAGTATGCAATAAATGGATATACATAGCATGTGATGTAAAACAATGTACTAAGTATGCACTAAATGGACATACATAGCATAAAATGTAATGTAAAACGATGTACTAAGTATGCACTAAATGGACATACATAGCATAAAATGTAATGTAAAACGATGTACTAAGTATGCACTAAATGGACATACATAGCAAAAACATAATGAAATCATGTACTATAAATGTACTAATGAACATAACAAGCATATGATATGAAAACATGGAAAGCACGAAAGTAACAAGTAGGCACATGTGTTTCACCCCAAAATGTTTGAAAAACAGTAAAAGAGGGTTCTATGTACTCACTTGAGATTGCTCAATAGTCTTTAGGTAACCACCAAGCAAAGCAAGAAAGATCACGGAATCAAACGGCACCTAATATAGGTATCTATGTTAATAAACGGACCTAAATCGGAGGATCGGATAAAATGTGGTTTCGTAAACCAAATGAGTATATGAACTCATGTAATATGGTTTAACAAAACCTACATTCTAAAATGGAACCTATCCTAAGTGCTTGCGACCCATTACGACTCATTTAGGTAGCTTATGCTACTTTAACGCGTCGTTCGCGTAAAACGCGTTCGGACCGCTTAACTAGTCATGTGACAAGTAATATATGCCTTAACATGTCTAATAATGTTGCCTAATCAGTTTAGATGTCAAAATTTAGGTTATATATGCTTAAAATGAATTTATCCACAAAAAGGGCATTTTGGTAATTTTCCTAAGGCATATAAACTACCAATCATACAACTAACTAAACGATGTGACCATAAGGTATAACCTTGGAAGGTTATTCCCTATACAACTATGGTCACCTAATGTGTTTGGTCGGATCCTAATGATTGACCAAACGGGTCGGGTTCGAAAGTCTAAGCGGTTGTTTAGACCACTTACCTTACGACCCTACATCAGCGCTAAACCTAAAGTGATGAGCTAAACATGTTTAACGAAGTTTGAAAACAGGTTTGGTATCAAAACAAAGGGTCTTGATACCTAAAAGTAGTTTGGTTGCAAAATACGTAAGAATACGCATTTTGACCGAAACTACGACTCGTCACTATGCCTAAATAACGTGGTAATCAGTAGGTATAGTCACAAAGGACTATAACCATCGTGATTACACTCACGTTGCGAAGTTCAAACGAACTTCGTGTTGACCATAAACTGGTTAAAGCTGAAAGTCAAACATCGTTTGACTTTCGTGCTTAAACGCGTAAAATAACGAAAGAATACTTACAAAAAGTCCAAGAATGGAGGTTTGATCAGCAAATTCTCAGGTATGAAGTTTTTAAACTTCAACTTAGAGAATATGAGCTGATCAAGTGTGAGTTTGAAGTGAAATAGGTAGGGGTATTTATAGATTTCGGGTAACCCTTAAGATCGTTCATCGAAAACCGTGCTTCGATCTCAACCGTACACATGCACCCATGGTTTTGTAATACCACGGGCACCTCAAAATGGCCCATAGAATGTTGAAAAACCATTTGCAAGAACTGGAACAGGCTGTAAATAGATGGGAAACACTTTCTGCTGATCTGCAGGTTTTAGGCGCCCCGCGTAAGACACAAGGAAGGCCTACGCGGCCCGCCTGGGCTGCACAGATCAACAACAAGTTTCAATAAATGCAGAAATGGTCCCTGCATGCTTTTAAGCCCCATTTTGACACGTTTGAGGCCCGTTAAGCCATTTTCAAGGCTCTACAATGATGCCTAACCATAGGGGACATGAAACATGCTCAAAAATATGTCGGATGTCGGTTCGTTTGGCCGTACTACGATCACGTTATTCGGTTAATTACGACGAAACACGAATGAACGCGTAAAACGATCCAAATTACGCGACGAATGGAATTTTATCATGCCAATCACTAAAATAAAATATTTTAATGGTTACATAAATTTTTGGATGTCCGGATGTATTCAGAACGTAAGTTATGCGCGAAAATGCAAACTTATGCACTTTTTGACGCTTTTAGTCCCTGAATGACCAAAAAGTTTATTTTAGCATACCGAACCCCTCAAAGCCTATTTCTAAGCTATGTAAAGGATATTTAGGGTATGTTTAACTTATGATCAAGTTCCGGAATGTCCGTTACAGTATGAAACGGCATACTTTCGCAGTTTGTAGAATTTAGTCCCTGTAAGTGAATAAACTTGATTTTGCCATACCAAAGCCTTCAAAACTTATTTCTAAGTTATGTAAAGGTTATTTAAGGTATGTTAAGCATATGTTGATGTTCTGGAGTGTTTTTTGCGTTAAACTGATTACGTTTACGCATTCGTTTGCGTATAACTCTCCAGAAAGCGATTTAGAGTTTGAAATTGAACAAAATTCAAAACATGTAAAATGTCAAACATAAACAAACAAATATTGGGATCAAATAACATTGCTTTATTGATAACTGAACTGTTTACAATGATTACAAGCACAGGTGTCACAGTCTCCCCTACTTGTGGAAATTTCGTCCCGGAATTTGTTTAGAGGAAACTCGTGAGAATAGATGTGGATATTTCGCCTTCATTTAATCTTCACATTCCCAAGTAAACTCTGGTCCATGTTTAGATTCCCAGCGAACTTTGACCAATGGAATGCGCTTGCGTTTAAGCCACTTGACTTCACTGTCCATGATTTCCACAGGTTTCTCAACAAAATGCGTTGTGTTATCAACACGAATTTCATCAAGTGGTATGTGGAGGTTCTCATCAGCTAAACACTTCTTGAGATTGGACACGTGAAAGGTTGGATGATCATTTCCAAGTTCAGGAGGTAACTCAAGTCTGTAGGCTACCTTACCGATTCTTTCGACGATCTTGAATGGTCCAACATATCTAGGTGCAAGTTTTCCTGTCTTTCCAAATCTGATCACACCTTTCCAAGGTGAGACCTTAAGTAATACACGATCACCGACTTGAAATTCCAAGGGCTTGCGTCGTCGGTCCGCGTAACTCTTTTGACGGCTTCTAGCTATCTGAAGGTTATCGCGAACTTTCTTAACCTTATCTGTCGTCTCTAGAATGAGGTCAGGTCCAGTAAGCTGAGCCTCTCCGATCTCATTCCAGCAGACTGGTGAACGGCATTTTCGACCATAGAGAGCCTCGAAAGGAGCCATGTTGATGCTGGAGTGATAACTATTGTTGTAGGAGAATTCAGTCAATGGAAGATACGAATCCCAACTACCACCAAAATCGATCACACAAGCTCTAAGCATATCCTCCAAAGTCTGGATTGTTCTTTTAGTTTGGCCATCTGATTGTAGATGATAAGCTGTGCTCAAATTAAGTTGGGTCCCCATAGCAGATTGCTTGGTTCTCCAAAAACGAGACGAGAATCGAGCATCTCTGTCAGAAATAATGTTCAAAGGAACACCATGTCTAGATACAATTTCATCCACATAAATTTTAGCAAGCTTGTCAGCAGATAGATCCTCGCGGATCGGCAAGAAATGCGTTGACTTTGTAAGACGATCAACAACTACCCAGATGGCATCATGACCTCTCTTAGTGCGTGGAAGTTTGGTAATAAGATCCATAGCAATGTTTTCCCATTTCCAAACTGGAATCTCTGGTTGCTCCAATAAACCAGAAGGATGTTGATGTTCAGCCTTAACCTTAAGACAAGTAAGGCATTTTGAAACGTATAAGGCAATGTCTTTCTTCATACCAGGCCACCAATACTGAGCATGAAGATCCTTATACATTTTGTCTGCACCAGGATGAATAGAATAACGAGACTTATGAGCTTTATCCATAAGCAAGGTGCGAAGATTGTCTTGACTTGGGAACCACATACGGTCCATGAAATAATATGATCCATTGTCCTTCAGTTCAAGATCAGGCTTAATGTGATAGGGTAATTCCTTACCCATCAAGTCTTGTGAAACACAAGTATGTTGAGCCTGAGAAATGCGGGCTTGAATATTAGATTGAACACGAACACAATGAAGCTTGACATGCTCTTTACGACTCAAAGCATCGGCTACGACATTAGCCTTACCAGGATGGTAGCGAATTTCACAGTCATAGTCATTTAGAAGTTCAACCCAACGTCGTTGCCTCATGTTGAGTTCTTTCTGATTGAAGATGTGCTGAAGACTTTTGTGGTCAGTGAAAACCACGCATTTTGTACCATACAAATAGTGTCTCCAGATCTTGAGAGCGAAAACAACTGCACCTAACTCAAGATCATGAGTGGTGTAGTTTTTCTCGTGTACCTTCAACTGCCTCGATGCATATGCTATGACTTTGTTCCTTTGTATAAGAACACAGCCAAGACCCAAATTGGATGTATCACAATACACGACGAAATCATCATTGCCTTCAGGAAATGATAGAATAGGCGCATCACAAAGTTTCTGCTTCAAGTTCTGAAACGCTTCTTCTTGCTTGGATCCCCAATCGAAGGGTTTGTTCTTCTGGGTTAGAGCAGTTAGGGGAACTGCAATCTTGGAGAAGTTCTTGATGAAGCGGCGGTAATAACCTGCGAGACCAAGAAAAGAACGAACTTCGGTTGGAGTAGTAGGCGTATCCGAATCCTTAATCGCACTGATCTTGGAGGGATCTACATGAATACCTTGTTCGTTGACGATATGTCCCAAAAATTGAACTTCCTTAAGCCAAAATTCGCACTTGGAAAATTTGGCAAAAAGTTGTTCTTTCTTCAGGAGTTCCAGAGTAAGATGAAGATGTTGCTCATGATCAGCTTGCGTCTTAGAATAAATCTAGATGCCATCAATGAAAACAATGATGAACTTATCCAAATAAGGCTTGCAGACCCTATTCATCAAGTCCATGAAAATAGCAGGAGCATTAGTCAAACCGAATGGCATAACAGTGAACTCATAATGCCCATATTGAGTGCGGAAAGCTGTCTTGGGAATATCTTCTTCATGCACACGAAGCTGATGATATCCAGAACGCATATCAATCTTTGAAAAATAAGAAGCACCCTGTAACTGATCAAAGAGATCATCAATGCGAGGTAGGGGATATCGATTTTTGATGGAAAGCTTGTTAAGCTTACGGTAATCGATGCACATCCTGAAAGATTCATCCTTCTTCTTGACAAAAAGAACGGGAGCACCCCAAGGCGAAAAGCTAGGACGGATAAAACCTTTGTCTGAAAGTTCTTGAAGTTGCTTAGATAACTCTTGCATTTCGGACAGTGCAAGACGATATGGATATCTGGCAATAGGATTTGCACCAGGTACAAGATCAATACGGAACTCGACTTGGCGCGCTGGGGGTAATCCAGGTAACTCTTCAGGAAACAACTCAGGATAATCCCGAACAATAGGGATATCTTGAATAGACTTACCTTTGCCTTTATCTGCTACAACATGTGTCAAGAAGGCCACATAGTTCTTTCGTAGATACTTCTGAACCTGAGTACAAGACATGAGCTTGAGACTACTAGCAGGTTTCTCACCATGAACTTGTAGCATCTCACCTGTCGAGAGCGGAATACGAACAATCTTCTCGAAACAAACTACCTCTGCGTGATGCTTGGCTAACCAATCCATACCCACTATAATGTCGAAACTCCCAAGTTGCATCGGTGTGAGGTCGATAGGAAAAAGTTGGTTGTTAAGGTTCAGCTGACAATTTTGAAGAACAGAATCAAGAACAACGGGATCACCACTAGCAACTTCTACTGTCAAAGGCTTTCCTAGTTTTGTTGTAGACATGCGAAGCAATGGCTCAAAAGACAATGACACAAAACTCTTATCGGCACCTGAATCAAAAAGAACAGAAGCAGACTGATTGTTAACAAAGAACGTACTGTTCACCACCTCGTTGTCTGCTCGTGCCTTATTAGCATTCATGTTGAAGACTCGCCCTCGAGCTGGAGCCTGATTCTGATTCACGTTGACCAGCCTTGGACACTGCTTTCGATAATGAGTCAGGTCTCCACAATTGTAGCACGAACAAGGAGGAAAGTGAGGTCGTGCAGCTTGTGCTTGCTGTTGAGCAGGCGGTTGAGCAGCCTGCTGAGCTGGGTTACGTGCAGCTTGATTGGGAGCAAAGCGACAGATATCAGTAAGATGACCCGACTTCCCACAATTAGTACAGAAACGACACGGAACTTGCGGCTGATGGTGGCTATTGCATCTGTTGCACAACGGTGCATTCCCTACATACCGTTTCTTTGCTGGTGGTTGTGCAGGCTGATTGGGAGGTGCCTGATTGACTTGGGCAGTGACAGCGAAATTCTAGGAAGCCTTACGCTTCCTAGACCCTTTCGAAGAACCAGAATCCTTGCCCTTCTTGCTCTTACCCTTCTTGCTTTCACCCTTATCAGACGACTGTTTCTTACGCTTATCACCTTTCCTGTGTAGCTTACCCTTTCGGACCTGCGACTCAGTCAATGTCGCAGCTAACTCGATTGCCTGACAAACTGTGGTAGGATTACTACCAGTGACGATGTCTTGCACGGAGTCAGGTAAGCCATTAATATACCTCTCGATAGCTTTCTCGAGTGGGGTAACCATTGTAGGGCAAAGTAAGCTCAACTCTTCATACCTATCAGTGTAAGCCCGGTGCTCACCACTATCCTGCTTCAAGTCATCGAACTCCCTTTCTAAAGCTCTCAGCTCATGACGAGGACATAATTCCTTCATCATAAGAGCCCTAAGCTCGGCCCAAGTCTGTGCTAAAGCAACCTCAGCACCACGGTCTCTCATAACCCCATTCCACCAAGTAAGGGCCCTATTTTGAAAAACGCTAGATGCAAACTCGACCTTGCGATTATCAGGACACTGAACATGATGAAAGGTACTCTCAATGCTCTCGAACCACTGTAGGAGCCCAGTTTCCCCTTCAGAACCACTGAACTTTAGTGGTTTAGCCGAATTGAAACTCTTGAAATTGCATGGAGCATTTTGATTATTGTTGGCTTGGTTAACTTGAGCAATAATGTCTAGGAGTACGGCAGCCATATGCTGCGCCATAATAGCTGCCATTTCGGCATTAGGTAGCAGATTTTCGCGTCGAGGAGGCATTCTAAAAGAGGAAATATGAGAGAAAACGAGTGAGATGATTAGATGAAAAGAATGAGATGATGCAAAAATCGACGAAAGCAAAGATGGTGGTCATTCGTTCATTACCACAAGCAAACAAACGACAAACAGTGACTAATCAAAGTAAATGGGTCAAAAATAATGTATTGCGAAGACATGCTCGCCTATAAGTGAACACTCACCCCAAGAGTTCCCAGGTAAGAGTGACTGGTCCGATTATGTGGATTTGTACGAACACTCTAGCCTTAGACAGAAAATTCAAGGTACAGGCATTCACCCTTCCAGTTCGCACGTGTTCACACTATTTAGACCCAAAACTTTGACGAGATTTTGAAAAATTGGAAGGCACAAGGCCAAAAAGAATCATTAAAAAACGGATGATTAAATTTTCAAAATCATTCTGAAAAATTGAAGGGTTCAAAATCTTATAATAAATTATTTAAAAACAGATGATTGATTTTCAAAAATCGTTTCGAAAAAGTGGTGTTCTTGTTTTGGGTAATCACCTAAGGATAGGTGTGTCACACCCCGAAATATCAGAGCATTGGCGTGACTGGACTGGTATCTTCATTGCACAGCGGAAGCAAATAAGCTAAGTCTTTTAGTAATTGAACGCCCACTAAGTACTCGACTAGGGCTGTAAACGAACCGAACGAACACGAACGGGCTGTGTTCGTGTTCGTTCGTTAAGGAAATTTGGATGTTCGTGAACTGTTCGCGAACGCATGACGAACAGAAGTTTGTGTTCGTGTTCGTTCGTTAAGGAATTTTGGTTGTTCGCGAACAGTTCGTGAACACTAACGACGAACGCAAACGAACGCAAACGAACACAAACGAACACAAACGAACGCAAACGAACACAAACGAACACAAACGAACACAAATGAACATTAATTTTGAAAATTAAAAAAAGGCACCGTTAATATTAAACATTGTACACAACTAAAGTAGTTAAGTATAACCATTGAACGATTATCAAGAATTCAAGACACAAAAGTAGCACCATATGACAAATCAAGTTTATCTTAAGACATAATCATCCAAAATACATATCCCAAAAAGTCTTCAATGTCCAGCTTTTTCATATGAACTTCAAAATAAATGTCTTGACTCTTGAATATCTAGCTTCCACAAAAATATAGATCCTACACAAAACAATTTAAAAAATTGAAACTGTGAATGAAAAAGAAATTGCAATTAGGAATTACTAATGTCCAACTTTTGACCCATTTGTAAATATAACTAATTTCATACAAATGGTCCATCCTGGGAATGAACAAATAAAAAACATGAAAATAAAAAATATACATCCTAAATCAATTAATCTCGTGGTTATGTTCTTACCCAACTAATACTTCTCATTCTTCACAGAAGCGCAATATATACGACATCGTCATTTTCCTATAATTATCAAAGAATATAAGTTAACCACGATGAATAAATAAGAAAATAAATATCAAATAAAAAATATAAGAAAATCACCTTTTTCTTTTTTTCCAGCCCATAATAATGACGGTACCAATCAGCCCCACATATAAGCATGTCCACCATCTTAGTTCCTAAAGCAGAACGATGTGGATCAATAACCCTCCCACCAGCACTAAAAGCCGACTCTGAAGCAACAGTGGTTATTGGTATAGCTAAGATATCAGCAGCCATTTTAGATAACACTTTATACTTAAGTTTGTTATCCTTCCACCATCGCAACGCATCAAAATGCACGCCTTGCTCAATTATGCATACGCCTTCTTCCAAATAAGTTGCTAATTCTGACTTAGCACTTTGAACGCAATCAACACTTTTAATATGTTGATGATATTTAGCACTACCAGTCTTGATACTCTTACCAAATCGTGAAGAGGTAAAGTTAGATGAACCACTTCTACTCCCACTTGGACCACTCCCATCATTTACACTTCTAGATGAACCAGCATTTGGCTCTTTGTAAGCTTCAACATACTCTTTAAACAATTCTTCTAAACATTTTTCAACCAACTGAATCTCTTGATCTACCTTTTCCTTCGAATAAATGGACTTAAAAGAAAACTTTATTAGATGCATCTTGTATCTAGGATCTAAAACAGCACCAATAGAAATCAACAAGTTACATGAACCCCAATACTTGTCAAATTTCTTTTTCATCTCGTCAACCATATCTTTCATGCAATCATCCACATCCAAAGCTACTTCATCTAATGCCTCTTTTATCCCATATAACTCACTAAGAAATAAATTTGAAGTTGGATACTCGGAGCCTACAAGATTAGAAATATAATAAAAAAAAACTTAATAAAAATGCTAAAAATATTAAAACAAATAATACCAGAAATTATTCTTGTAGCCTCATTGAATAATGCCAAAAAAGTGCAAACATCTTTAACTTTTTTCCAGTCATCTTCACTCGGCAAAGTGTTATATGAACTTTCTCGATCAGCATAATTCACGAAAACCTTTTTAAACTCCAAGGCTGAAGATAACATGGCATACGTAGCATTCCAACGGGTACTAACGTCTAAGATCAAATGCTTATTTGGCAGTAATAATTGCTTTGAGAGCTCACCAAAGAGATGCAACCGACCTGGAGAGGCGCTCACATGTTTCACACTCTCACGAACATTGTGAATTACATCTTTAATTTGTGATAAGCCGTCTTGAACTAACAAGTTAAGAATATGTGCACAACATCGCACGTGAAATAATTTCCCATCAAGAGCAAGCTTCTTTTGAAGATTCAAGTTTTCCATTAACTTCTTAGCAACCACGTCGTTAGTTCTAGCATTGTCAACCGACAAAGTAGCCACCTTTGTCTCAATTTTCCATTCTTTTAGACACTTGAAAAGACAATCATAGATATGAATACCAGTGTACGGTGGAGGTACATCAACAAAATTCAATATGCATTTGTGTAGCTGAAAATCCGAATCTACAAAGTGGCACGTCACCACCATGTAATGAATATTCTGAACTGAAGTCCACATATCAGTTGTAATGCTGACACGACTAACTGTATTTAGTAGCTTTTGAATTCTTTTCCTTCCAATGTCATAACTAGAAATGCAATCTTGCCTAATTGATGCACGCGAGATCTTATTGAATGCCGGATTAGCTTCCTTCATCACCACGTTGAAAAGATCATACTCAACGAAATTGAATGGCAGCTCATGAACCATGATCATATGAGCAATTACCTCTCTCATCCCAGTATTATCAAACTTCCAATTTTGAACTGACGAAGAATTTGATTTTCCAGGCAAAACATTCAGTTTTAACTGACCTCTATTCACATAGTTCAATTTTGGGCAACTAGTCATGTGCCTGTTCATTGGTGTAGTTGTCCCATCTTTAAATTTTTTTACTTTCTCCCCACAATGGATACACTGATGCATTATAATTCCCTTATCCAAATTAACCTCACGAAAATGTTTCCAACAAACTGCTTTTGTTTTCCTTCTCTTTTTAGTGAATGGTACATCTTCTCCTTCATTATTAGCTGCATCAGCTTCCTCTCTACCCGCAGTTGCTGCATTTACAGCTTCGTTGGTTTCTTCATCCATAAGTTCAATAACATCAACATCTGGATTATTTTCCATGGTTGGAGTATCAGTACTTGACTGAAATTCTGCAGTATTTAATGATGAACCAAGGTCTAGATGATGATCTTCATCAGATGAAAATGGGCCATTATATGAGACATCAGACATCTGCATTAAAAAGTTGATTAAAATATAAATAATTTAAAAAACTAGTAACAAATCATGTGACAAAAAGATTTTTATAAAGAATGATATAGGGTGTATACTTAGTTGTTACAAGTCTAGATCTGGTAACAAATTAATCTAGTAAAAATGTGTTATGTACACTTAATTAAAAATCCTTAAAGTATATATGGCATCTAATAACAAATAAAAAAGTACATTAATCCAAGACATCCTAAAAATGTGTTCATGAATCATGTGACAATGGAGTTTGTATTATCGAGTACAGTAAAAGTAATTTCAAGTATACAATAAAGCCCTAAGATAACCTTTTGACAAAGAATACTTCTATATGAAGGTGAAGTACATTAATCCAAAGACTTTAATAAAACTTACGTGGTTTAGGTCACTTTAGTGGAAGATGATGGTTCTGCACAAACACAGGCAGGTTACGCAATTGAAGAAGCGCCGATTGAAGACCGGACGATGATGGTTGATGCCGTTTAAAGATTGAAGGGAGTGTGATATCAAAGAAGGAGAGGGCCAGAGGGGTATTGAATGAATGGTCGGACTTACTGTTAGGGTTTCAACTTTCAATATGACTAGATATTTAGATAAGGTCACATGGGTTATTACTTGTTAGTTTTTTACTAATTTTTTTAATATAATTAGGAATTAGGCGGGAAAGTAAAGAAAAAGGTGGGAAAGGTACAAAAAAGAGAGGGAAATAATAATTATGGGGGAAAGTAAAAAATTAATATAACATTAAAAACTTTTAGAAAAATAAACATATAAAACCGAACACGAACGAACACGAACGGACATAAACGAACGAACACGAACGAACATAAACGAACGTATTACCGAACGTTCACGAACGCAGTCGAACGAACGAGACCTTTGTTCGTGTTCGTTCGTTAAGCTTCTCGAACGAAATTATTTGTTCGTGTTCGTTCGTTAAGCTTATCGAACGAACATAAACGAACTTCCCGCCGAACGGGTCACGAACTGTTCGCTGAACGTTCGGTTCGTTTACAGCCCTATACTCGACTCTTCATGGTTCTCCTATTCCAACCGTGCCATAACTTTGAAAAGCAACCTGAGAAAGAAACATGCGAAAAATCAACATAACGTTGAGCGAGTTCATAGTTTGTTTGTAAAAGATTTGAAATAAATCTTTTTGAATAACCGGTTTTTTAAGTATTGTTGAGAAAACGAATTTAAAATCATTTTCTTGTCAAGTTATACAGAAACTTTGTATGAAAACATGGTATGTATCTTGTATACTTCAAGTATTTCTATATGTATCATGTATTCTTGTATAAATCACGTATTCTTGTATGTATCCTGTTTTCTTGTATAAATCAAGTATTCTGTATGTATCTTGTTGTTAATGGGTTGCAAGGCCATTAACATGTGACACGACATAGGAAGTCACCAAACCATAGGCATTTTTCTATAGTCGATTCACGACTGAGACACAAAAACACTACTTGGTTCTAGTTGTCACCAAGAGTGGGGCTGCCCTGACACCCGTTAGATCTAACCTTTTGTTCTGCGGTCTAAGTATGTACACGATTAATGGTGCTTATGGTACCCTATTCGTGACACAATTTCTCGTATCATTCCTCAAACGCATCCTACTTGGTACTAGTTATCACCAAGGGCGCTTCTTGTTTTTTTGTATTCATCATATCAAGTATCAATTTTCAGTTCTTGTATTCTTTATGTCAAGTATCAATTCTCATGTGTTCGTATACTCTTGTGTTCGTATTTTCTCGTAGTTTAGAAAACTAGAATTCGTGTGTAAACGCTTGTTTGAAAAAAACCGGTAAAAAACATAAGCTTTTCGTAAACCATTTGTGTCAGTTAAAACTTGCTTGTAAAATGGTTTAGAAATATGTAATTCTTGTATGCTTTGCAAAAAGTGCATGTCTTTCCACCCCGAAAACATTTAGAAAAATGTAAAACCGTAAAAAGGTGGGGTTATGAACTCACCTGAATATTCCTGTGCAAAGCTAGCTAATTACGACTTCTCGATGTCGTTTCCAAGACTTGACTTGCTAGCGTGCATTCTACAACATTCCTAACACGGAATATCTTATAAGTTTCTAAATAACGCAGTAACTAACTACGTGTAATCGAGCTCTACCGAATCGTTGACCGAACGATATGACGGTAAATTGTTAACTTAATGAAAATGACTAAGTTAAACTGCCACGAGAAGTCGTTTGAGTATGTAGGAATATTCGTATGAAAGTATTATATAATAAACTTGTATTATATATATTGCGTCTTGTATATGGGTATATGCCGTTTAGGCGTATAAAATAAATATAACAGTTATATTTATTTTGTAAAAGAATCGTCGACTTGTATTGGAAAATAAATATATAACTATATTTATTTATAAAAAGGAATCGAGTTTGTTTGAGATAAATATAATAATAACTATATTTATTTTTGTTGTCGAAAAATTTCCGTATCGTTGTTCTCGTAAGCTGTAAGTCGTTGTCGAAAGAAGCTTTACATTCGTATCTTGTTTTTCAAAGTCGCTTTATATCAAAAGTACGTTTTGTTTTAAAATAAAACTCGCTTTATTTTATGGATTTCTCGAAAAACGGGCAGAGTTTCCTCTGTTTTTGGACGATCCTGACAACTAAAGTGTCGATTTTCAAAGTTTAATCAATGTTCAACAAGATTCAATCATTAATATATATAATTTTCATAAAAACGGCAAGGTATAAACTAAACACAATTATAAATCGGTTCGAGCTCGTTCACGTGTAATAAAGTAAAATTTATTAAACGACATAAATAATCGCGTCATTAAAATTCTTTACCAATTCTTGCGTTGAGTCGTTGACTGAGTTGACCGAGTCAACCGGGTTGACCGAGTTGACTGGGTTGACTCAGTTTGACTGAGTCGACCCGGTCCGCTTCATAAGCTGCTTCGAACCGTCCGACCCGAACCGCCTGACCCGACCCGTCTGAGTTGACTGAGTTGACTCGGTTGACCGAGTCAACCGAACCCGAAGCTGAGGCTGCCCGCACCAACTGTGTTGACTCGCACCGAGGTGAGTTGACTCAAACCGACCGTGTTGTCTGAGTCGACTCGGTTTACAAACCGAGTCGACCGAACCCGCACCCAAATTTGAAGTCGACTAAACTTGAACGAGACCCGAAACTGTCCAAAGCAAAACCCGCTGCCGAGAACCCGGACTACCTTGACACTTGTTGACCCGAGTCTGAACCAGGTCGAACCAAACCTCGAACCGAGATTGACCTGAGCCGACCCGAACAACACTCGAACCAAACACCCGGGTTCGTACCAAAAATCCATGCTGAACGGAAAACTTATCGGATAAAGGCGAAGACCGCTGGTCCGACGCTCCGACCGACGGTCCGTGGCTCCGACCGCCTGGTCCGCCGGTTCTCTCTCTCTCTCTTCTCCGCATCTCTCTCTCTCTCTCTTCTCCGCAGCTCTCTCTCTCTTCTGGTCGCACCGCCACACGCCACCACCAACTGGTGGTGGCAGCCGTAAATCAGAAACAGAGGGGGGGTGTTGTGGTCGTTGATTGTTGTATCCACCACCGCCGCACCGCCGGTGGTCTCACCGGACCGGCTGCCGGCCTTCATCGATGAGGGAGATGAGGTCGAGTGAGTGGGGGGGTGGGGTGAGGAGAGTTGTTTGGAGAGATGAGGTTCTCTTCATATGTTGTATGTGTGTGTTTAGGATGAAGGGATAATGAAATCCCTGTGTTTGTTTGTGAGGAATCGAGAGAGGGAGATGGATGAGGGAGAAGAAGGATCTTTTTATTTGTGTGTGTTTTTTTTTACTTGCCTGATCAAAACACTCAAGGGGTAAACCCCTTTAAATAGATCACAGTATCATATATGTCTTCTGGGTATTCAAGTTGCCTTCAGGTCATATCTATTACTTTAGGGTTAAAATCTTTTATGTAATGCATTTAGGTCAGACATTTTAACCTTTGATTTAAAATCTCTTGAAGAGATTTGTAGAGATTATGTAAATCTCTGTGAAGATTTTGAGAATATCTTGTATAGATTTTCAAGATTTAATTTATTATATGCAGGTTTAGGCTTGTGGGTTTTGGGCTTGGGCCCAGGGCCCACATGCCCATCACATGTGAAAGTGGCCCGTAATTCCTACGAGGCCCGATATCACAACCCAACTCCATAAGTATAAAAATATTCGTATAACATCCATATTTGTCGGTGTCGTCAGTATTTCGTACGGTATCAGTCCGTTGTCGCGTCATATTTAGCAGATTTCCCATAAATCACCACACGCGCACTGTATAGCTGAACAAACGTTTCTGGGCACTCCAAGGGCCTGTTTAAGTTAATTAGCGTCGTAAGCACTATTTATTATCGCGTTAATCACTTGTTAATCACGTAATTAAGAGCCGTAAATCACGGGTTGTCACAAGGTGAAGTGCATGTTTTAAGATCTAAACACAAGATAACTTGTGTTAGGGCTTTAGAAAGGTTATAGTCTAGGTCAAAGCCTTACTAATAACCTAATTCCCTATAACCATTGGCTCTGATACCAACTCTTCTGTCAAACCCCGACCGTGTAAAACAACGAAACCGCGACGGAAACGTCAGGGAGTGTAGCAACAGAATTATTGTTTCACAACCATGGTAATTAAAGTTATGATTTATTTATTAAACAAGAGGATTGCATTGTCTTTAAACGAGAGAAACAAGAGTACATAACATTATTTAAACTAATCTTGCTTCTTTTATGTCACTAAGGCCCGAGTCCACCCTAGTGTATCCTGAATCAAGCCTATGCACCATCTCCTGAAAACACATGTGAAAATAGGTACGTCAGCATAAAAATGCCTGTGAGTGTCACACCCCGAATTTCCACGTGTTACCGGTGGGCCCGGTAGGGGAGTATCGTGACGTGGTTGGCAACATAATAGTCAAACAACACAATATTTAAATGCACAGCGGAAGCAAAGTATAGATTTAATTCAACCAAACGATATTGTAATATTAAGTATCCCAAATAGTAGAATATAAATCCACAGGTAGATCAAAATAAAAGGAAACAAATGTTCAACAGTTTATGACATCCAAGCTGGCGAGACTTATTGTGGATGCTAGGAGACAAGCCAGCCTATTACGCGTAGTACCTGCACTTAACTTTTTTAAGAAAAATACGTCAGTTTACACTGGTAAATACAATCAACCGACTCATTTTGAAAAGAGTTTAAGAAAATGCATTTAAGGCACAAGGCACAAATAATATTTTATATCTTGGGATAATTATTTAAATATAATACTTGTAAACGAATTACATGTTTCTTATGCGTTCAGTAGCCTGATCCGTAGACCGGGTTAAAGATCAATAGACACACCACTTTATTTAATGAGACACTGACAGGTGTACGCCTACACCTGAGTGCTAAGGTCGTGGCCATCTCGTAAAATGATGCCAGGGATATCCGGGACATGGTCATTAACCCCCCAAAGGCTTTAAGCAACAAAACATTTCAAAACATAGCATATCAATTATTTAACCTCTATTCGATTAAAGATTCAATGCCGGACCAAGCGGTATTTTATATACCGTACCCCAAGCCCGTATAGGGAAAATAAGTTAAAAGTATTTACCTGAGCAAGTATAATTCAAAATCAGCGAGTGCAAGTATCTTTTACCCGTTCTCCTAATCTGGAACGAAGGTTTAATAACAACCTATTAGAATCCTAACGGGTCTTTAGTTAAGCTGACGCTTAGACCGGTTAGTTTTAAAGATACGGTCCGTACGCACGATTAAGCGAAGACCGGATAGAATGTGATTTAGACCCGAAAAGTTTGAAGACTTGCTTAATATGGGTATATGATACACATTCTGGATTTTGAGATAAAACCGATAAGGTTTGACCCGTTTCGGTTAATTTATGTAAACTAGTTACATAAACCGAACCGAACGCGTATGAAGCGTAACGGGTAACCATAAGAGTCCTAAATAGGTTTCCTAAGTTAACATGCCTTAAATATATTGTGATATCAGTAGGATACCTTCCGTTATGCCCAAAACGAGTTTAATCTCATATTAAGCCCCGTAGGGGTATTTTGGTCATTTTAGAGGTTATAAAAGGAATTTATTAAGTTCCTGTGAACCGGGTCTGAATACATCAGTAAAATAGTTTATTATAACAGGTTATAACATTTGGTTATAAGTCTTATATGTCAAAATAGTTTTTAAACCCAAACTATGCGTATAATACGCGTATAAAGCCGTTTTAAGCGACGTACGGGTTAAAATAGGATTCTGAGTTTTCTGATCAGTTAAACAGGTTCAAAACACTCCATTTAATATTTAAAATCAGTAGCAATTGGATTGGCATCAAAAGGATTTGTAAAACTCATTTTATGGCCGAAAAGGGTATATTCGGTATTTACCGAATCAAGGCACTAATCCTAGCTTATGATCAGTTTAAAAATAATTAAAAATCTTCAAAAATCCCAAAATATTATATTACATCAGTGGGTAAAAGGTTTGGTGTCGAAAGTTGAGTTTAGATAGGTTTTACGCTAATGACGTCATTTAATTACTAAGAATCGCTATAATTACGTCATTAGGCATAACTCCTAATCTAGACCTCCGATTGATGTGAAAATTTACAGACATGTTTAATAATTAGTAACTAAGATTATTTTACTTTCATATTTCCAAAATTCTTGTTTTATGGTCATAAGGGCATTACGGTCAATATTTAGGCGATTAACGGAAACACCGGACAATTAAGGATTCATGTGGTATAAACGCAGAGGGTTATACCAACATGTAACTAGGTCCTAATGGAACTTTAAGGCATGTCTAAACCTATCTAAACCGGGTCAGAACTGAGGTCAAAGCAAAAGTCAAACTTTTGCGTCTTTCGGTTCCGAATCGGTTCAAAACAGAAAGTTGTCGAATCAAACAAGCGTAGACAAGTTTTTATACTTATTATCAGTTTATAAGAATGATAAAATAGGTTATATGCCTTTTACATCGCTAATCATGTGTTAAAACGAAATTACCATTTCTGTTGACTTTTTCGGACAACGTTTGACTCGACAAACGACCTAGTTAGGAATGGAATCAGTGGGTGCCCTTTTAAGGGTTTAAAGCCCACATGATTACCAACTTATAACAACTTTTGATTCGACAAAACCCTGGACCATTTGTGTTTTATCGTGAAGTCAAACCGTAGTTACGACGGTTTGATTTCTAGGCTATAAACTAAGCATAACTGAAATAGAGAAGATCAAGGGTACTTACACTTGTCTAATGGATGATTTGGAATGCTTGGGATCTGCTTGAATGCTCCAGAAATGATCAGGAAGTGAATGCAAGATGAATGCAAAGAATGTGGGTCTTTTATATGAATTCAAACATCTTGGATCATCAACACATAAGTCTAGGAGTGTTACCAAATGACCAACATGTGTCCTACAAGCTAAAAACCACCTTAGGCAGCCCAAGGTATCGAAAAACTTGCATGTAAGTCGGTTAGAAACACAACAGGCAGCTGTCTGTTATTTTTCGCATCTGCAAGTCTGAAGCGGCCCGCCTGAAGTTTTTGTAATCCTGATGCGGGCCGCCTGGGCCATCCGGATCAGGTAAACAAGTTTCTCTTTATTGCATTTTGGTCCTTGGTCCCCCGAAAGGTCGTTTTCACTTGTTTTCCAGAATTCTTATCCTATAATATTGACATATAGGGGCTTTAAGACTTATACCCACTTTGTAAAGTCCTCGGGTAACTTTGTGATCACCCGAAAAGCCCTAAATTTCAATGTTGACGATTTTAACCCTCACACACGAATTTTATCACAACTTTCTCATACAGTAACGAAACTTGGTGAAATTTTTATGGTACATTCTAGTGAGCATATTTAATCGTTACAAGGCTTCGGGTTTGCTAAAAGGTCACTCAGAGGTATATCTTAACATGTTGACACATTTAACCCCTGTAGTTTGTAATCTCTCACTTTCTTTCACAATTCGCTTCGTATGATCCATGATCCATTCGTTTAAGGTTATAAACATCATGTAGGGTTATTGTAAAGTATATTTATTCATTGTTGACACTTTGAACCCTTATATTTACACAGTTTCACCGTTTGTCAACTTTAGTCCTTCAAGAACATTCTTTCACACGTTCAAACCTATGACACGTGTCAACACATTATAGGATGTAAATTTTCGAGGTGTTACAGTGAGATACATAGGTTTATTGAAAATAGGATTCATGACTTAGGTTTAAAGAAATGTTTAATAAAAATTTGTCATGAATCTTGTTAAGTGTTTTTCTTTTATAAATCATATGAAAATGTGATAAGAAAATATAAAAGAAAGGTTTATGGTTAATTAAATAACCAAGTAAAATGAGTTGTATAAAACAAACTGTTTTGTAAAACAATGTCTTGTGAAAAGTATGTTATTTATGTAAAATGTTATATGTCTAAATTAAAATAATTTAAATAACGCTACGATACGTAATATCATAAAAGCACTTATATACGGCGTATCCACCATGTTTTTATCATATTACACACGCCTCGTTACTTAAATCACTTACCCAAACAAACCAACCAACTGTCTTGTTTAAACAAATGTTAAATGTTTATGAGTAAATAATTGTCTATTGTCAAACTGTAAATCATGTAACGTGTAAACCAATGTTAAATGTTTATGTCAAATGTAAATCATGTAATGTGTATATCAATGTCATGTATGGTAAGTGAAATATATCAACTAAACCATAGGTAAAATGCACAAAAACAAGGTATTGAAGTAAAACATAGTTTAAATCAAAGTTATGTTTTGTGGAATAAATGCATGCTATACTGATACAAACATCTATGCGGTATTGTAAAAATGCATACATTTAAGCCTTGAGACAGTGGCGATAAACCCTTAAACAAATTAAAGATTTATCTTAGTTATGTGTATCGAATTCGGTCATTCCATCCATCCAAACAAACCTAGGATTTCAGGAACGGGAGTTGTCAATTCCTATGGTACCACTACCTACTAACGAACGACATGGCCAATGTTAATGAACGTATTTTTGTCCCATTTAAACAAACCAAATGTCATACCAAAATGTAAGCATGTGATGTAAAACAAATGTACTAAGTATGCAACAAATGGATATACATAGCATGTGATGTAAAACAATGTACTAAGTATGCACTAAATGGACATACATAGCATAAAATGTAATGTAAAACAATGTACTAAGTATGCACTAAATGGACATACATAGCATAAAATGTAATGTAAAACGATGTACTAAGTATGCACTAAATGGACATACATAGCAAAAACATAATGAAATCATGTACCATAAATGTACTAATAAACATAACAAGCATATGATATGAAAACATGGAAAGCACGAAAGTAACAAGTAGGCACATGTGTTTCACCCCAAAATGTTTGAAAAACAGTAAAAGAGGGGTCTATGTACTCACTTGAGATTGCTCAATAGTCTTTAGATAACCACCAAGCAAAGCAAGAAAGATCACAGAATCAAACGACACCTAATATAGGTATCTATGTTAATAAACGGACCTAAATCGGAGGATCGGATAAAATGTGGTTTCGTAAACCAAATGAGTATATGAACTCATGTAATATGGTTTAACAAAACCTACATTCTAAAACGAAACCTATACTAAGTGCTTACGACCCATTACGACTCATTTAGGTAGCTTACGCTACTTTAACGCGTCGTTCGCGTAAAACGCGTTCGGACCGCCTAACTAGTCCTATGACAAGTAATATATGCCTTAACATGTCTAATAATGGTGCCTAATCAGTTTAAATGTGAAAAGTTAGGTTACATATGCTTAAAATGAATTTTTGCGCAAAAAGGGCATTTTGGTAATTTTCCTAAGGCATATAAACTACCTATCATACAACTAACTAAACGATGTGACCATAAGGTATAACCTCGGAAGGTTATTCCCTATACAACTATGGTCACCTAATGTGTTTGGTCGGATCCTAATGATCGACCAAACGGGTCGGGTTCGAAAGTTTAAGCGGTTGTTTAGACCGCTTACCTTACGACCCTATATAAGCACTAAACCTAAAGTGACGAGCTAAACATGTTAAAACATGTTTAGCGAAGTTTGAAAACAGGTTTGGTATCAAAACAAAGGGTCTTGATACCTAAAAGTAGTTTGGTTGCAAAATATGTAAGAATACGCATTTTGACCGAAACTACGACTCGTCACTATGCCTAAATAACGTGGTAATTATTAGGTATAGTCACAAAGGACTATAACCATCGTGATGACGCTCACGTTGCGAAGTTCAAACGAACTTCGTGTTGACCATAAACTGGTCAAAGCTGAAAGTCAAACACCGTTTGACTTTCATGCTTAAACGCATAAAAGAACGAAAGAATACTTACAAAAGGTCCAAGAATGGAGGTTTGATCAGCAAATTCTCAGGTATGAAGTGTTTAAACTTCAACTTAGAGAATATGAGCTGATCAAGTGAAATGGGTAGGGGTATTTATAGATTTTGGGTAACCGTTAAGATCGTTCATCGAAAACCGTGCTTCGATCTCAACCTTACACATGCACCCATGGTTTTGTAATACCATGGGTACCTCAAAATGGCCCATGGAATGTTGAAAAACCATTTGCAAGAGCTGGAACAGGCTGTAAACAGATAGGAAACACTTTTTGCTGATCTGCATGTTTTAGGCGCCCCGCGTAAGACACAAGGAAGGCCTACGCGGCCCGCCTGGGCTGCACAGATTAGCAACAAGTTTCAATAATTGCAGAAATGGTCCCTGCATGCTTTTAAGCCCCATTTTGACACGTTTGAGGCCCGTTAAGCCATTTTCAAGGCTCTACAATGATGCCTAAGCATAGGGAACATGAAACATGCTCAAAAATATGTCGGATGTCGTTCATTTGGCCGTACGATCACGTTATTCGGTTAATTACGACGAAACACGAATGAACGCGTAAAACGATCCAAATTACGCGATGAATGGAATTTTATCATGCCAATCACTAAAATAAAATATTTTAATGGTTACATAAATTTTTGGATGTCCGGATGTATTCAGAACGTAAGTTATGCGCGAAAATGCAAACTTTTGCACCCTTTGACGCTTTTAGTCCCTGAATGACTAAAAAGTTTATTTTAGCATACCGAACCCCTCAAAGCCTATTTCTAAGCTATGTAAAGGATATTTAGGGTATGTTTAACTTATGATCAAGTTCCGGAATGTCCGTTACAGTACGAAACGACATACTTTCGCAGTTTGTCAAATTTAGTCCCTGTAAGCGAATAAACTTGATTTTGCCATACCAAAGCCTTCAAAACTTATTTCTAAGTTATGTAAAGGTTATTTAAGGTATGTTAAGCATATGTTGATGTTCCGGAGTGTTTTTTGCATTAAACTGATTACGTTTACGCATTTGTTTGCGTATAACTCTCCAGAAAGCGATATAGAGTTTGAAATTGAACAAAAATCAAAACATGTAAAATTTCAAACATAAACAAACAAATATTGGGATCAAATAACATTGCTTTATTGATAACTGAACTGTTTACAATGATTACAAGCACAGGTGTCACATGGTTGAAAGGAAGTTTTGTCCTCCTAATGAAAAAAAACAGATAGCCAATAAGTTCTTAAACCATAGAATGACTGGAGTAGATTGTAAGGGTTACACTACCATATTCTTTGAATATGCTAGAATAGTCCCAACCCTAGCTTCACCAGAACCAATATTAATCTCCCGTTACATCTGGGGATTGATCAGTGAGATTAGACATGTAGTCAAGGCAGCTAGACCACTGATGTGTGTAAAATGCAACATATAAATTACATCAAAAGAGGCATAAAACTAACCCTTTTTAGTACTAATGTTGCAAAAAGTGTGCTTTTGTCTTCCTTTTGTATTTTCAGGATTAAATGAGCGTAAATGAATAAAAGAAGCAAATATGCATTGAAATCTAACATAATTACAAGAAAAGGAATAAACGTGGCATGCCCGACCCCTCGACAGCATCTTCCCAAGCAAAAACAAAGAAACCAGAAGGCTGAACACGCCCCGTGCCCAGCGGACACGAAGGCGTGCTCAGGTGTCTGCAGAAAAGACAAAGTTATAGAAGCTTCTATTTCCCAACACGGGGGTGTGCCCAGCTCAATACGACCGCGGCCAACGCTAAGATTCGCAGAATCCAAGCAAATCTTGATAGTACAGATACGCTTCTGCACACGGGGCCATGCCCAGCGGACACGGGGGTGTGTGGGGCTAATACAGACAAACTACAATTAATGAAGAAAGAGAAATTGGATGAACACGGGGCCATGTCCGGGCTTCTGTGCAGGCTATAAATAGGGGTGCTTGGTTCACTTCAAAGGCATCCCTTGACAAACCACCTCTCTCCCACTTCACCCACACTCCACCGCCATCACAACACCCATATCCACCACCATCATCCATCATCCATCATAGAGTGTGTGTAGTAGTCTCGGGATCCAAGATTGATAGTAAGGGTTCTTGACAATCAAAGGCCATGTTTGCCTAAGTCTCTTACATCACTTGGTGAAGACAAGCATTTAGTGTAATACTTTTGTTTTTTAATCTTTTCGCACTTTTTATTTGGTTTTGTATTAATGACTTTAATAACTAGTTTCTTATGTTGAAGGTGAAACTTCCTTATCATTTGTCCGTGGTGTCTTGGCGTTATTTTACTGTCTATATAAAATAAAAGATTTACACCATTCATATCTCTACGGTCTATATAGAGATATGTTGGCTACCTGGTCGGGGGTTAAGGGAATGGTTTGGTAAGGTTCTTGCCTTGTTCAGTGTATAGATCCTGTAAGGACCTGGGTCAAGCTTACTAGGACCTCCTTCAATACCCACTGGTATTGGATGACGGGGGTGCGAATGGCTTGATCCCCTCATATGTAAACTACTATTAATACATTAACCCGACTACTTGGGATTGTATCCCTGCTGACTCAAACCACTTAGCCGAGGGTAACGTCACCTTCAAAAGAGGGGCCTACCACATTACGCATTAATAACTTAATTAATTATCTTTCAATAATCTAACCCTTTAGGATTGTATCCTTGCTGACTCAAACTACGCAGTTGAGGGTAACGACACCTTCAAATGAGGGGCCTACTACTATAACTAAGATAATCTCTTAAAAAGTGCAAAAGTGCGGAAAA
Organism: Helianthus tuberosus; assembly: GCA_030545235.1. Lineage (NCBI taxonomy): Eukaryota > Viridiplantae > Streptophyta > Magnoliopsida > Asterales > Asteraceae > Helianthus > Helianthus tuberosus. The sequence continues at coordinate 188,852 of CM060352.1, read as the reverse complement.
CCTCAAAGGTTACACTAAAGGCGAGTCGGATCCAAGTGATTCATCTTGTCTATCTGTTTTTATTTTATTTTTATTTTCAGCATTTTTAGTTTTTATTTTTCATGTTAAAACCTTTTTCTAAACTTTGGATTTGATTAGACGTTGAGGATAAACCGGTACTAAAAGCTCTTGTGTCCTTGGACGACCTCGGTATCTTACTAACGCTATACTACGCTCACGATGGGTGCACTTGCCCATATGTGTGTTTAGTGTTAGTAGAATATCGTGTTTTATAAATTTAAAACTTGACTAAAGTGTTAAAAAGGGCTAAAAATATACATAAAAATATATAACGCTACACCCGCATCAAGTTTTTGGCGCCGTTGCCGGGGACACAAGGATTTTAAGAAAGCTTAAAATCGACGGCCTAATCAGTTTTTCAAAACCTTTTTAAAATCGCGCACATTTTTCTGCATTTTAGTTAGTTTTTGCATTTACAGTAGACTGAAAACGGGCCGTGTTCACTGAACACGAGGCCGTGCTGCACATTTTTTTTTAAAAACTCCCAGATACAGAGTCTGAACACGGGGTCGTGCTTACTGAACACGCCCCCGTGCTGCACAAAACCAGTTACTTTTATTAAAACGCCCAGTTACAGAACCTGAACACGGACCGTGCTCACTGAACACGGGGCCGTGTCCAGCCTTTGTTTCCGTTTTCATTTTTGTTTTCTGGTCCCGAGACTCTGTTGTGATCTGCTGAGTGACTCTTATGGATCAATACTCAGGAGATTACAACTACCACTATGAGGAGGATGATTATAGGGAAGACTATTGCACCATTTGTGGTAACCCTCACTCGGTACAATATTGTGACCTCTTTGAACCATCCACTTCATACAACTAATATGAGGAGCCCAGGTACGAGCTGTCCACTTCATATACATCCTATGAAGACCCAAGGTATGAACCTTCTCCCTCATACTCACATTTTGATGAACCAAGGTATGAGCCTTCATACTCATACTTTGAGGAACCAAGATATGAGCCTCCACCTTCATATACTTACTATGAGGAACCATGGCGTGAATAACCCACCTCATATGAGTATTATGAAGAACAAGGTTGCGACCCTTATCCATCATGTACTTACTATGAGGAACCAAGGATCGAACTTTCGAATTCAAGCATTGAGAATCCAGATCCTTACTATATCACCCACATAGCCGATAAGATACTAGAACACATTAAAACTATCGAGCGCTACATAAAAGAATCCCGCGCAAGGGAAGAGGAATCCCGCGTAAGGGAAGAATTAACTTGTAATAGGGAAGAGATAGTTGAAAATGTAAAAATGGAAGAACAAGTAAGTGAAAAGCCGACACATGAGTTAAACAACGAAAAAGGTGAGTCCGAAAACGTTAGAATTCAAGAAGAGTCTAATTTCAAAGAAATTAATCTGTTGTCACCTTCTTTCGAAAATCATTGTTTAGTACCCACTCATGCAAAGTTTTTAAAATAGTAAAACACTAACACTAAAATTGACGAAACGGTAAGCATTAAGTTAACAAATGATCAAACCGCGCTGATAAAAGAATATCCATTTGAAATTAACATTACACCGGTTCCATGTTTTTTTACAAAATTCCTTTATTAGTAATGTTACAATTGATAAAGATCTTTGTGTTAATATAATGCCAAACTACATTTTCGAAAAATTAAGTATTGGTGATTTTTCTCCACTTCAAATACCCATTTTTCTATCTAATCGGAAAATAATAAAATCAATAGGGGTAGTTGAGGATGTCTTGGTCCAAACGAATCAAATGGTAATCCCAACCGACTTTGTCATCCTTGATGACACTCCTCTAGTGTTGGGACGACCTTTTGTAAAAACCCACGAAGCCTTGAAAAATCGAAAGTACAACAATCTATCTATTCAATTAGGGGCATTTAAAAAAAGTGTTGATCTTGAGCATTCAATGAAATACCCATTCGACAATAATGACCCCCTAATTGAAGATGAAGATGAACCACCCGATACAAGAAAAGAAATTGGCCACTTTGTTGAAGCAACAACATCATGCTTTGTAAGTTACGAATATCGGGAAAGAATTTAAATCGGTAAGATTTCTAAAACCAAGCTTCGGGAAACAGGGGCACTCACACGGGCACTTATATATAAAAAAAAACATTTTTTTTAAAATTGCCCGCCCACGGGGCCATGTCCAGCGGACATGGGGCCGTGTCCGCGCAACTATCGGGGATAAAACCCTTTTTCCTTCATTCTATCATTTCAACGCGCCCCGTTTCCCCAAGTATTCTCGGGTTCCGGTGAAATTTTCCGCAGATCTCAACGTTTCCCCTTCTTCTTACAACGTCAAGGTATGATTATATCCTTATAATTAGTTAGTTTAAGTGCTTGCATGTAGTTTAACATCAAAATTTGGGGAAAAATCTAGGGTTCTTCAACTTGAACCAAATAAAACCTCAAATTTTTGATTAGATCGGTTAGCATTAGTATAGATACATGTTATAGGAAGTGAATCAACTTGTATTGTTTGTAGATTTGCCCGATTTCTCACAAAAACCACAAACCCTTGTTTTTTAACCGAAAAAAGATGAAATTGAAAGGGTAAACGGTTTGTTTTGGGAAAAACAGCACTTGGGGTTTCATTTTCGGGGAAAACCGCCCCTACTGGACCAAAAATTTTCAAGTTTTCAGGACCGGGTCGAAAAATGGAATTTTTGGGAAATAGATGTCTGAGCACGGGGTCGTGCTCAGCGAGCACGGGGGCGTGTCCAGCTAATTTCCGGCGAGCATGGGGCGTGTCCGCTGAACACGGGGTCGTGTTCAGCTGACTGTTTTCAGTTTTCTTCGAAAATTTTACTGTTTCACTCTAATTGTTTGGTGTTTTCTTTCAGATGGCCAAGAAATTTACCAGATTCAACGCAAGTGAGTTGGTTGCTCATGCGCGATATGAGGTGCTAAGAACTAGGCCCGAAGAAAATCCCCGACAGGTGTGCATGGACACTCTTGAAGCTGTGAACCAAATAGACCGCTTCAACAACATTGTTACCGGTGCACTACGAGTAGCTCTTTGCACTCGGATTCACTCCGTGCATGAATACAACATGGAATTTTACAGCACGTTTTTCTTCAAGACAAAAGCAGATCCGTTTGACAATGAGGGGGTAGAGTTCCGTTGTGCAGGGGTCATGTACTCGATCTCAATCGCACAATTTGGGGCAATTGTCGGGTTGTACTTGGAAGAGGATGCTGGAGAGGAAGAAAACACCGGCGGTCTCCGCGAGCTTCCAGAAGACCAACACCAAGCTGCTTGGGCCCAGATCGGGGAGAGCCACTATAACCTGAGCCGAACTAAGAGCACAATGTTGAGGGACCCTCTCTACCGCTACATCCACAGGGTCCTCAGCTACTCTCTCTGCCAGAGACACGACAGTGGTGGTGTTGTAGGGTTGCGTGATCTGCTAGTCCTCCATTGCATTCACAACCGTCTCAACCTCGATGTTCCATACCTGCTACTCCGTAACATGCACTTGAACCAACTTGCTACTCCCCCGACTCCTATCCTTTTTGGAGGGTGGATCTACCGCCTTTTCAAACACTTTGTACCAAGGATGCCGAGGTCCTTTCAAAAGGGCCCGTGGTCGGGAAAAGTGGACCTTGTCATTTGCCGCTCCATGAGCTTAATCAACGAAGCGGATGACGGGACGATCAGATTTCAAACAGTTCAAGGGCATGCATGGAACCCTCAAGAAGCTCTCATCCTACATGATGTGTGCAAAATGCAACGTATAAATTACATCAATTGTGGCATAAAACTAACCCTTTTTTAGTACTAATGTTGGAAAAAGTGTGCTTTTGTCTTCCTTTTGTATTTTCAGGATTAAATGAGCTCAAATTAACAAAAGAAGCAAAAAGACAGCAAAATCTAACATAAATACAAGAAAAGGAACAAACGTGACATGCCCGACCCCACGACAGCATCTTCCTAAGCAAAACAAGAAGACAGAAGACTGAACACGCCCCGTGCTCAGCCAGCACGGGGGCGTGCCCAAGTGTCAGCAGAAAAGACGAAGTGGTAGAAGCTTCTATTGCCCACCATGGGGCCGTGCTCAGCGGGGCACGGGGACGTGGTCAACTATAAGATTCGCAGAATCTAGGCAAATCTTCATAGTACAGATATGCTTCTGCACACGGGGTCATGCTCAGCGGACACGGGGGCGTGGTCAACTAATAAAGACAAACTGCAATAAATGAAGAAAGAGAAGGATGTGGACACGGGGCCGTGCCCACTGGACACGGGACCGTGCCCGAGCTTCTGTTCTGCCTATAAATATGAGTGCTTGGCTCAAGCTCAAACCATCCATTGGCACACCACCTCTCTCACACTTCACCCACCACCCACCACCACCATAACACCATCATCTACCACCATCATCCATTGTCCATCATAGAGTGTGTGAGTCGTCTCGGGATCCAAGATTGATCGTAAGAGTTCTTGACAATCAAGGCCATGTTTGCCTAAGTCTCTTACATCACTTGGTGAAGACAAGTGTCTAGTGTAATACTTTTTATTTTTAATCTTTTCGCACTTTTTACTTGGTTTTGTATTAATGACTTTAATAACTAGTTTCTTATGTTGAAGGTGATTCTTCCTTATCGTTTGTCCGTGGTGTCTTGACATTATTTTACTGTCTATATAAAATAAAAGATTTTCACCATTCATATCTCCACGGTCTATATGGAGGTATGTTGGCTACCTGGTCGGGGGTTAAAGGAACGGTTTGGTAAGAGTCTTGCCGTTGTTCAGCCTTTAGAGATCCTGCAAGGAACCTGGGTCAAATTTAGTAGGACCTCCTTCAATACTTAACGGTATTGGATGGCGGGGGTCCAAATTCTTTGATCCCCTCATAAGTTAACTACTATTAATACTATAACCCGGCTACTTAGGACTGTATCCTTGCTGACTCAGACTACTTAGTTGAGGGTAACGTCACCTTCAAATGAGGGGCCTACCATAATTTGCATTAATAACTTAATTAATTATCTTTCAATAATCCGACCCTTTATGTCACACCCCGACCACGTAAAACAACAAGACGTGGCGGAAACGTCGGGGAGTGTTGTAACAGAATTATTGTTTCATAACCATGGCATAAATAATTTCGTTTTATTGAATAAATGAACTCATTGTTGTAATACAATCAAATAAGTACAACTATTATCTTTCAAGTTTTAAAGTCGTTAAGGCACGAGTCCATCCTAAGTGTAGCGTGTATCAACAATCATCACAAGACAGCACCTGAAACATGTGTAAAAATAGGTACGTCAGCATAAAAATGCCTGTGAGATACATAGGTTTTATGAAAGTAGGATTCATGACTTATAAGTTTAAAGGAAAAAGAATGTTTTAAGAAAAGTAGTCATGATCCTTGTAAATTGTTTTGTTTTGTAAATCATTTGAAAAAGCGATAAGATCAGATGATATGTATAAATAAGAGAATAATGTATGGTTAAGTGAAGAACCATTTAAAATGAGTTTGTATTGAATGTATTGTTCGGAAAACAATATTTGATAAAAAGGCTTATAGTATATGTGAAAATATACTTTGGATTTTAAGATAATCGAATGAGTAATATATTAAAATATATTTCAGTTCCAATTTCGTTAACCCAAGTGTACTAAATAACGCCACAATATGTAATGCAATGAAAACACTTATATATAAGAAGTACCAGCGGCGTATCTACCATGTTTTCATCACATTACACCCGTCCCGTTATCTAAACACTAATCAAAACCCAATCGTTAGATAGATAGTACATTAAATATACTTTAGTTGTTTAAAAGAATAGTTTTCAGTAGTATATTACAAGTATACTTCGGATTCATAAATAACATATTAAACTATGTTTTGGTTTCATAAATAACATATCAAGATATGCTTTAGATGTGATAAATAACATATTAAACTATGTTTTGGTTTTGTAAATAACATATCAAAATATGCTTTGGATGATTAACAAAATATACGTTGGTTTTGTACAATACCACACATGAGAGTATATCAAAATATACAATAAAAGTGTGATTTAAGAATTCATTCAGACCTAGTGCATCAAACTACACCTTTGAGACTATAGGGATACAACAAAGGCAATCCCTATTTGGATGGAGAAACAAATTGGTTTCAGACATTCCATGACAACAGGAATGGGGTGTCTAATCCTATAGCGCTATATCATACTACCAATCGGTCTGGTGAACATAAGATAAGTACAATTCAACATTTTATTTTATGTTCTTTGAGAAATCAGTGTTTAAACCATAGATAGTCATTTAGTTTGTCAAATGATAAGTAATAACATGTATAATCAATTATACTTTGAAATCATGAAAATAACAGATAGGTACACATGCTTCACCCCAAAACGTTTGGAAAATAGTAAAAGAGGGGTCTATGTACTCACTTGAGATTGCTTAGAAGTCCTATGATAACCAGCAAGCAATGCTAGAGATCACGGAATCAAACGACACCTAATATAGGTAACTATGTTAATATACCGGACCTAAATCGGAGGATTGGATAGAATGAGGGTTCGTAAACCAAATGAGTATGGGAACTCATGTAATATGGTTTAACAAAGCCCACATACTAAAATGAAACCTAACCTAAGTGCTTACGACCCATTACGACCCGTTTAGGTAGCTTATGCTACTTTAACGCGTCGTTCGCGTAAAACGCGTTCGGACCGCCTAAGTAGCCCTATGATAAGTAAAATATGCCTTAACATGTCTAATATTGTTGCCAAATCAGTTTAGATGTCAAAAGGTATGTTACATATGCTTAAAATGAATTTTGGCGTAAAAAGGGCATTTTGGTAATTTACCTAAGGCATATAAACTACCTATCATACAACTAACTAAACGTCGTGACCATAAGGTATAACCTTGGAAGGTTATTCCCTATACAAATATGGTCACCTAATGTGTTTGGTCGGATCCTAATGATCGACCAAACGGGTCGGGTTCGAAAGTATAAGCGATTGTTTAGATCGCTTACCTTACGACCCTATATAAGCACTAAACTAAAAGTGACGAGCTAAGCATGTTAAAACATGCTTAACTAAGTTTAGAAAAATAGGTTTGGTATCAAAACAAACGGTTTTGATATCTAAGAATAGTTTGGTTACAAAATACGCAAGAATACGTATTCTGGCCGAAACTACGACTCGTCACTGAGCCTAGATAACGTGGTAATCAGTAGGTATAGTCACTAGGGACTATAACCATCGTGATCACGCTCACGTTATGAAGTTCAAACGAACTTCGCATTGACCATAACCTGGTCAATGCAGAAAGTCAAACAAAGTTTGACTTTAATGCTAAAATGAAAGAAAAGAACGAAAGAACACTTACAAAGGGTCCCCGCAAGATTGATAATCCAAGTATTCTCAGGTATGAGGTGATGAAACACCCCAACTTAGAGAATTCTCAGATTTCAAGTGGGTTTTGCAAATGAATCAAAGGGGTATTTATAGGATTTAGACCACCGTTAGGATCGTTCCTAGAATACCGTGCTTTGATCTTGTCCCTACACTTGTTGGTAACCTCATGTGCATCACATTGGCCCCCCCATAAGCAGGAAATGACAAGTGGAATTGGGTTTGGAGTGTATAAGAGCTGTCAACAGCTGTTAAAATGACCTTTTCTGATCTGAAAGGGCCTCGCGTGACGCCTAGGGGGCTAGGGGTCACGCCTAGGTCCTTCTGATCAGCAAACAGTTTCCAAAGTTTCCATTTCAGTCCCCGTTGTGTATTAAGGCCATTTCCGACATGTTTAAGGCTCGTTAAGTCAACTTTAAGGCCCTAAAATGATGCCTAAACATTGTGGACATGAAACATGCTAAAAAATATGCCGGATGTCGGTTCGTTTGGTCGTATGATCGCGATGTTCGCTTAATTACGACGGAATGCGCATAAGCGCGAAAAACGATCCAAATTGCGCGACGAATGGATTTTTCTCATACCAAACACTAAAATAAAATATTTTAGTGCTTACATAAATTTTTGGATGTCCGGATGTATTCAGAACGTAAGTTATGCACGAAAGTGCAAACTTGTGCACTTTTTGACGCTTTTAGTCCCTGAATGACCCAAAAGTTTATTTTAGCACACCGAACCACTCAAAGCCTATTTCTAAGCTATGTGAAGGATATTTATGGTATGTTTAACTTATGGTCATGTTCCGGAATGTCTGTTATAGTTCAAATTGGCATACTTTCGTAGTTTGTCAAATTTAGTCCCTGTAGACGAATTATCTTGTTTTTGCCATACCAAAGCCTTTAAAACTTATTTCTAAGTTATGTAAAGGTTATTTAAGGTATGTTAAACCTATTTCACTATTCCGGAGTGTTCGTTGCATTAAACTGGTTATATTTACGCATCGGTGCGCGTATAACCTTCCAGAAAGCGATTTAGAGCCCGAAATTGAACAAGAATTGATATGTGCAAATGATACACATATTTATACAAATCCCAAGTATAAAATATAATATTTTATTGGTTTGGTGTTTGTTTGATGGTTGAAGTGACACAGGTGTCACAGTCTCCCCTACTTTAGGAAATTTCGTCCCGAAATTTAATTTTAGAGGAAACTTGTGAAGATAACTGTGACGGTTTCGCTTTCAAACAAATCCATTGAACCCTTAAGTAAAAATCTGGGCCATTTTAGGATTCTTAGCGAAATTGTCAACCATCAAAGTGAACTCCTTGTAGTAATAAAACATGGGGTTTCGAACTACGGATGAAAGAACGTTTCTCATGAAGACTCATCATAGGAAACTTGGTGTGTGATTGAGATCAGAATTGGGGAGTGTAAGAATAAATGACATTGTTCGAGGTCCAAGACTTCTCCCGTATCATTATTCTTATCACTATAGGTCTTAACACATGACAAAACTTCTTGTGGTTTCTGTGCACTGAATTTCCATAATTATGTAGGCCTCCATAATTACGTAATTCCTTGCACAGTCCGCAGAGTTCATTTCATAATGAGTAGGGAAAAAAATCACTTGAATAAACATGAAGCGACTCGACTAGACCACCAAAGGGTCCTTTTAATTAGATCAACGAACGATCTTTTTAACTAGATCAACACATGATCTTCTTAACTAGACCGTCGTACGATCTCCTTAAATAGACCACTTAAGGAATCTTTTTAATTATATCATCACATGATATTTCTAATCAGATTTTCAAATCAATCTGTTTATCTAGACCACTCAAGGGGTCCAATTTTAGAATAGTACTTTAAAACCCAAGGGACTTGACTACAACGTAGAAGTCCATTAAGGATTTAAGATAGTAACTTTGGATATCCTACTATGAATCCCTCATATGAGATATGAAAGACTCTACGAGGATTTGGATGGATCACATACAACCACAAAACATGTAAGAAAACACATAAGCACAAAATTAGCTAACTTGATTCTTTAATTTGTTATCTTTAGGTATGGACATTTAAAGCACACTAGGAATCCAATCCATGGATTTCATTTGGCACTTTAATGATTTTCAAGGATCTATCTATAAAGATAGGAGGATTTTCAATAAGAGTTTGGCTTTGTTTCTTAAAAGAAATGAGCGTTTAAGGTTCTTGGGGAGATCACAAGTGATTATAAAATGACAGAACCACACAAGTAGTTTGTCTTTGGGTTGACATCCTAAGGTTGCATCAATCATTCATATAAACGCATAAATTTTGCAGAAATAAAAACAACAAATCTTTATTTATGTAACAACCGAATTGTCTTGAAGTGTCAAAAGATAACAACCAAGGAATTACAAAACACTAATTGTTCACTGCTGCATCATTGTTCCCGTTTGCCTCATTGATGTTAAATGCTCATCCTCGCAATGGAGGTGCGTTAACAAGTCTTGGGCAATTGTTTCTGTAGTGAGTAAGGTCACCACAGTTATAACATGACCCTGGTGGAAACCGTGCTTGAACAGCAGCATGGTTTGTAGCAGCTTGATATGCATAACGAAAAAAATTGATCAAATGTCCCAACCGCCCACAGTGGGTACATTTGTGACACTGCTCTTGCTCTAGATGATGACGGTTGCACTTGTTGCACAAAGGTGCGGTACCAACATAGTTTTGTCTTTTGCGAGGTTGTGCTGGCTGGTTTGGTGCAACCTGTTTGTCTTGAGCAGTTATGGCGTAGTTTTTGAGAGGCTTTGCGCTTCTTCTTCTTGGATACCTCATCTTGTTTTTCCTTTGGCTCAGCTTGAGCAGCCTTGTCAGATGGTCTTGGGTCGTCTTTCCGAAACAGCTTACCCTTCCTGATATGGGATTCAGTTAGGGTGGTAGACAGTTCAATGGCTTGTCTGACAGTAGTAGGGTTGCTGCCAGTAACGATATCCTGAACTACGTCAGGAAGACCATCAATGTATTTCTCAATCGCCTTATCCAAAGGCGTAACCATAGTAGGGCATAACAGGCTCAATTCCTCATAGCGGTCAGTATAGGCTCGATGTTCTCCACTGTCTTGCTTCAGGTCATCGAATTCCCTTTCTAAAGCTCTCAATTCATGACGAGGACAAAACTCCTTCATCATAAGAGCCCTAAGTTCAGCCCAAGTCTGTGCTAATGCAACCTCAGCACCGCGGTCTCTCATAACCCCGTTCCACCATGTAAGAGCCCTTTTCTGAAACACACTGGAAGCAAACTCGACCTTGTGATTATCAGTACACTAAACGTGACGGAATGTACTCTCAGTGCTCTCGAACCATTGTAGGAGCCCAGTTGCTCCTTCAGAACCACTAAACTTAAGTGGCTTTGCCGAATTGAAACTCTTGAAATTGCATGGAGCATTATGGTTGTTGGGGGCTTGATTCATTTGAGCAAAAAGATTTGGGAAGGCAGCAGCCATTTGCTGCGCAATGATTTCCGCCAGTTCGGCATTCGCCATCTGATTGTCGCGTCGAGGAGGCATTCTAAAAGAGGAACATGAAAGGAAACGAGTGAGAGAATTAGACGAAAAGAATGAGATGAAACAAATCTGATGAAAGCAAGGATGGTGGTCATTTGTTTGTTACTACAAAGCAACAAACGACCCTGGTGATTAATCAAAGTAAATAGGTCAAAAATAATGTATTGCGAAGACATGCTCGCCTATAAGTGGACACTCACCCCAAGAGTTCCCAGGTAAGAGTGACTGGTCCAATATTGCGGATTTGTACGAACACTCTAGCCTTAGACAGAAAGCTCAGGGTACAGGCACCCACCCTTCAAGTTTGCACGTGTTCACATTATTTAGACCAACTTAGACGGGATTTTGAAAACTTAAAGGGTTCAAAACCATATAATAAATCATCCTAGAACAAATGATTAGTTTTCAAAGTGGGATAGAAATTTGTGTTCTTATTGTGGTTGTCACCTAAGAATAAGTGACGGTGTTGTTTTAAAACTAAACACAAGAAAACTTGTGTTAAGGTCCTAGGAAGGTTATAGTCTAGGTCAAAGCATTACTAATAACCTAATTCCCTATAACCAATGGCTCTGATACCAACTTTTCTGTCACACCCCGACCATGTAAAACAATAAGACGTGGCGGAAACGTCGGGGAGTGTTGTAACAGAATTATTGTTTCATAACCATGGCATAAATAATTTCGTTTTATTGAATAAATGAACTCATTGTTGTAATACAATCAAATAAGTACAACTATTATCTTTCAAGTTTTAAAGTCGTTAAGGCACGAGTCCATCCTAAGTGTAGCGTGTATCAACAATCATCACAAGACAGCACCTGAAACATGTGTAAAAATAGGTACGTCAGCATAAAAATGCCTGTGAGATACATAGGTTTTATGAAAGTAGGATTCATGACTTATAAGTTTAAAGGAAAAAGAATGTTTTAAGAAAAGTAGTCATGATCCTTGTAAATTGTTTTGTTTTGTAAATCATTTGAAAAAGCGATAAGATCAGATGATATGTATAAATAAGAGAATAATGTATGGTTAAGTGAATAACCATGTAAAATGAGTTTGTATTGAATGTATTGTTCGGAAAACAATATTTTGATAAAAAGGCTTATAGTATATGTGAAAATATACTTTGGATTTTAAGAGAATCGAATGAGTAATATATTAAAATATATTTCAGTTCCAATTTCGTTAACCCAAGTGTACTAAATAACGCCACAGTATGTAATGCAATGAAAACACTTATATATAAGAAGTACCAGCGGCGTATCTACCATGTTTTCATCACATTACACCCGTCCCGTTATCTAAACACTAATCAAAACCCAATCGTTAGATAGATAGTACATTAAATATACTTTAGTTGTTTAAAAGAATAGTTTTCAGTAGTATATTACAAGTATACTTCGGATTCATAAATAACATATTAAACTATGTTTTGGTTTCATAATTAACATATCAAGATATGCTTTGGACGTGATAAATAACATATTAAACTATGTTTTGGTTTTGTAAATAACATATCAAAATATGCTTTGGATGATTAACAAAATATACGTTGGTTTTGTACAATACCACACATGAGAGTATATCAAAATATACAATAAAAGTGTGATTTAAGAATTCATTCAGACCTAGTGCATCAAACTACACCTTTGAGACTATAGGGATACCACAAAGGCAATCCCTATTTGGATGGAGAAACAAATTGGTTTCAGACATTCCATGACAACAGGAATGGGGTGTCTAATCCTATAGCGCTATATCATACTACCAATCGGTCTGGTGAACATAAAATAAGTACAATTCAACATTTTATTTTATGTTCTTTGAGAAATCAGTGTTTAAACCATAGATAGTCATTTAGTTTGTCAAATGATAAGTAATAACATGTATAATCAATTATACTTTGAAATCATGAAAATAACAGATATGTACACATGCTTCACCCTAAAACGTTTGGAAAACAGTAAAAGAGGGGTCTATGTACTCACTTGAGATTGCTTAGAAGTCCTAGGATAACCACCAAGCAATGCTAGAGATCACGGAATGAAACGACACCTAATATAGGTAACTATGTTAATATACCGGACCTAAATCGGAGGATTGGATAGAATGAGGGTTCGTAAACCAAATGAGTATGGGAACTCATGTAATATGGTTTAACAAAGCCCACATACTAAAATGAAACCTAACCTAAGTGCTTACGACCCATTACGACCCGTTTAGGTAGCTTATGCTACTTTAACGCGTCGTTCGCGTAAAACGCGTTCGGACCGCCTAACTAGCCCTATGATAATCAAAATATGCCTTAACATGTCTAATATTGTTGCCAAAGCAGTTTAGATGTCAAAAGTTATGTTACATATGCTTAAAATGAATTTTGGCGTAAAAAGGGCATTTTGGTAATTTACCTAAGGCATATAAACTACCTATCATACAACTAACTAAACGTCGTGACCATAAGGTATAACCTCGGAAGGTTATTCCCTATATAACTATGGTCACCTAATGTGTTTGGTCGGATCCTAATGATCGACCAAACGGGTCGGGTTCGAAAGTATAAGCGATTGTTTAGATCGCTTACCTTACGACCCTATATAAGCACTAAACTAAAAGTGACGAGCTAAGCATGTTAAAACATGCTTAACTAAGTTTAGAAAAACAGGTTTGGTATCAAAACAAACGGTTTTGATACCTAAGAGTAGTTTGGTTACAAAATACGCAAGAATACGTATTCTGGCCGAAACTACGACTCGTCACTGAGCCTAGATAACGTGGTAATCAGTAGGTATAGTCACTAGGGACTATAACCATCGTGATCACGCTCACGTTATGAAGTTCAAACGAACTTCGCATTGACCATAACCTGGTCAATGCAGAAAGTCAAACAAAGTTTGACTTTAATGCTAAAATGAAAGAAAAGAACGAAAGAACACTTACAAAGGGTCCCCGCAAGATTGATAATCCAAGTATTCTCAGGTATGAGGTGATGAAACACCCCAACTTAGAGAATTCTCAGATTTCAAGTGGGTTTTGCAAATGAATCAAAGGGGTATTTATAGGATTTAGACCACCGTTAGGATCGTTCCTCAAATACCTTGCTTTGATCTTGTCCTTACACTTGTTGGTAACCTCATGTGCATCACATTGGCCCCCCATAAGCAGGAAATGACAAGTGGAATTGGGTTTGGAGTGTATAAGAGCTGTCAACAGCTGTTAAAATGACCTTTGCTGATCTGAAAGGGCCTCGCGTGACGCCTAGGGGGCTAGGTGTCACGCCTAGGTCCTTCTGATCAGCAAACAGTTTCCAAAGTTTCCATTTCAGTCCCCGTTGTGTATTAAGGCCATTTCCGACATGTTTAAGGCTCGTTAAGTCAACTTTAAGGCCCTAAAATGATGCCTAAACATTGTGGACATGAAACATGCTCAAAAATATGCCGGATGTCGGTTCGTTTGGTCGTATGATCGCGATGTTCGCTTAATTACGACGAAATGCGCATAAGCGCGAAAAACGATCCAAATTGCGCGACGAATGGATGTCCGGATGTATTCAGAACGTAAGTTATGCACGAAAGTGCAAACTTGTGCACTTTTTGACGCTTTTAGTCCCTGAATGACCCAAAAGTTTATTTTAGCACACCGAACCCCTCAAAGCCTATTTCTAAGCTATGTGAAGGATATTTATGGTATGTTTAACTTATGGTCATGTTCCGGAATGTCTGTTATAGTTCAAATTGGCATACTTTCGTAGTTTGTCAAATTTAGTCCCTGTAGACGAATTATCTTGTTTTTGCCATACCAAAGCCTTTAAAACTTATTTCTAAGTTATGTAAAGGTTATTTAAGGTATGTTAAACCTATTTCACTATTCCGGAGTGTTTGTTGCATTAAACTGGTTATATTTACGCATCGGTGCGCGTATAACCTTCTAGAAAGCGATTTAGAGCCCGAAATTGAACAAGAATTGATATGTGCAAATGATACACATATTTATACAAATCCCAAGTATAAAATATAATATTTTATTGGTTTGGTCTTTGTTTGATGGTTGAAGTGACACAGGTGTCACACTTTAGGATTATATCCTTGCTGACTCAAACTACTGGGTTGAGGGTAACGTCACCTCCAAAAGAGGGGCCTACTACAATAACTAAGATAATCTCTTAAAATAGTGCAAAAGTGCGGAAATAATCAAAGGTTACACTATACACGAGTCGGAACCAAGTGATTCATCTTGTCTATCTGTTTTTATTTTTATTTTTATTTTTCAGCATTTTAGTTAGTTTTTATTTTCTTAGTTTAAAACATTTTTCTAAACTTTTGATTTGATTAGACGTTGAGGATAAACCGGTATTAAAAGCTTTTGTGTCCTTGGACGACCTCGGTATCTTACCAACACTATACTATGCTCACGATGGGTGCACTTGCCCATATGTGTGTTTAGTGTTAGTAAATATCGTGTTTTATAAAATTAAAACTTGGCTAAAAAAAGTGTTAAAAGGGCTTAAAATATACACCTAATATATATAACACTTCACACGCATCAAGTTTTTGGCGCCGTTGCCGGGGACACAAGGATTTTAAGAAAGTTAGGAATCTGCGGCCTAATCGTTTTTCTTATTTTTCATTTTTTTTTAGGATTTTTCTTAATTTTTCAGCTTTTGCAGAACTCAGCACGGGCCATGCCCGCTGAACACGCCCCGTGCCCAGTCATTGGAACTGGCAATCCTGTTTTAAGTCAGACAGTAAGCTGAACACGGCGCCGTGCCCACTCAACATGCCCCGTGCCCAAGATTCAGTTACTGAAAACAGAACCGTAAGATCCCGACGGTTGGTAATTTCTGACACAAAAATGAGTGATACTGATACTTTTTACTTTCGGCACTCTTATGGTACGTGGTGTCGATTATGTGGTGGTAACCATAAGGAATTAGAATGTTATTTTCTAAATTATAAGCCCCACTATATAGACCCATCGTTTCCTTGTATCCTTAAGAGGGGCGAAAGTAAAAATAATCACTATCTCTCCCTCGAATGCTCCCAACCGGATTTTCTAGGAGAAATGCTTCTTGATGAATTATTTCAATTAGAAGATCTAATTCTTAATTGGTTAAAAGAACTTAGGAAAGATTTCAATGATCTATCCCAAGAAGATAACCAAGAAGAAAGGTTGGGCTTGCATTCAAACAACTTCGTTGTTTCCGACGATACTTCTAACTCTAGTGAGGACTTGAGCGATAGTCGTCCCTGTGTCGATTATGCCGTGAAGGACTCCCCATCGACTTCGTTCGATGCATACATAGACCTGAGCGATTCGACATACACCTTCTTTAACGAGAGCCCGGAAAAGGGTTGGACTTGTCCACCTACATATAGCATAGGAATCACCCTCACCGACAACCTCTTGCGTTCTCATCTTAATCTAGAACAATTAAGGTATCTTTGGCACTTTGGGGTTGTTCCATCCAGTAAGGAGCCGCCCGATCCGAAAAAGTTCCTTAAAAATAGACAAACTTCATAGACAGCTTCTCGACACGTGGCCGTGTCCAGGTCAGCACGCCCCCGTGTCCACCCAAAGATTCTCTTCTGATTTTATCAGAATACGGACAAAAATGTGTCAGGATTCCATCTGCACACAGGGCCGTGTCCAGCCAACACGGGGCCGTGCGCAACGTACTGTCGTTTTCTATAAATGCAGCCAAGAATCCTACACATTTGAACCATTCCACGGACAGAGATTTGGGGAATATTCTCACATACCATCCTAGGTATTTTCTAAAAGAAGTTTCTCAACTATCTTCTTGTCCTTTCCTCATTTATCCACTATCATCTTCTTCAATTTTTCTTTCCTTATACCTCCATTAAAGCTTGAAACTTCCATAATTTCAAGCTTTGTGGAGATGTTTGTTAGATTTTTGTACATGGAATCTTGTTAATAATAAGTTATATAACAATGTTTTAAGTTGTTTCTGTTCAAAAATGCTTTAAAAATCACAAAAACAATTTAAAGCCTCAAGATTCCTTGTTCCTAAATCTTGCAGATATCTGAACACGGGGCCGTGTTCGTCGAACACGGGGCCGTGTCCGAGGTATTGGTCCCATAAAATTGAACTCTTTTCGGTGTGTTTTCTCAGAATGGCAAGCAGAACAAGCGGAAACTCTTCGTCGCATTCCAGAAACAACCGGCAGGGGAGAAGATCATCAACGGTTGAAGATTCTCTTGTAAACTATGTTTATGCATTAAGAGAGGCCCTTGATGAAGTGACAAGTGTGGAAGAGGCATTGGTTGACCGTATTAATCATTTGACGGTGGGACTAGAGGGATGTCTTCGAGAGGTCAACCTTTTGCACCAAAGGTTGAACATTCTCGCCTCTCCTCCTTTGGTGCCGATTATCACACAAAGGGCATGGAATGTGGTACTGGAAGTCATCATTCCGGCCGAATGGTACGCCCTACATCCAGAGCCTCCTCGGGACATACTACAAGGTGTTCCGATTGGTGTCGCTCCCCCTCCACAAGATGTTGAGGAACATGAAGCCGCCTCCCTTCTCCCGAGGGAGATAGAAGAATGGCTCTAGCAACATCTAAGGGACACCGCTCGGCTTGGAGTTCTACAAGACTTTTAGAAACCGGAAAACTATTTCCGGAATTTTGGTTCTTATTGTAGAAGTAAGAGCTCCTAGGAATGATTTTATGTATCACTTGACCTATCTAATTTAGGATTTTTAACTTTTATTTTCTGCTTTATTTTTCATAATTTTAGGACTATTATGTAATTCTCTCTATGAATGATGGTTTTAGTTAATTTGGTGTTTGGATGGTGTTGAAATGAATAAAACACGCTTGAGATGGCAAAGGATACAAGGGAAAACTTGAACCAGCACCCCATGCAGGAAAATAGGGCCATCCAACGATTTTCTTCGTTTACAGTAAGTTCGGCACGGGCCGTGTCCGCCCAACACGGCCCCGTGCTGCACAGTCTGCAGAAAAGACTCAGTTCAGGTATCTGGACACAGGCCGTGTTCGCCCAACACGCCCCCGTGTCCAGGCTTCTGTTTCTCTTTATTTAATTTTGTTACTGGCACTTGAACACGGGGCCGTGCCCGGACAACACGGGGCCGTGTCCAGTGCCCAGTAACATAAATTTTTGCTTAAATCACACCTTTTACACATTCAATCAACCTAAAAATTTATTTTTGGGACACATTGAGGACAATGTGTAATTTAAGTGTGGGGGGGATGCTAAAACCTTGAATCTTGCAAGTCCTAAATACAAGCCTTACACAAAACTCTATTGGAACCGCTAATCACCCCAATTTTTTTTTCAAAAATTTTCATTTTTTTTACTTGTCTAGGTTTAATTCGGGAATTTCAAGTTCTAAAAAGGTTATATTTTTACAAATTTACAACCGATAGCGTCGTGATAAAAAGAACCAACATAAGAAAATTATGAAAAGGCATGACAAACTTAGTTAAAATTTGATTATATATACTTGATCACATAAAAACCCATTCCCACAAAAGTGAGTTTTGAACCTTTATTGAGCATACAAATACATATCTTTAAATTAAATGCTCATTTTTGTTTCTTGTGTGAATAGCCGCTTGGTTCTTACGACTCTAGAACTTGCCACGACGATACATTCCAGGTCCTTACCAACTTAAACCCGAGTAAGTAAATGATGGAGGCATTAGGACTAACCCTTTTTATTTCTACACCATTATTATTTTTATTTTTTTACCACCTACCCAAAATCCCCCTAGTTAGCCCCTTTGAGCCTAAACCTTTTCATTTCATAACCCAAACCAAACACCCTTTCACCCACCAAAACCTTTTTCATTTTTAACCCTTTGTTTTAGTAACTAGCTCGGTTCTTCGTACGACTCTTCCAAAAAAAAAAAAAAACAATTGCATGGCCTGAGGACATGGATTGAGCTGGAGGAGTGGAGGTAGCATCACACGGTTGAAGGTCTAACAGGTTAACCCTTTTATCTCTTAAAAACAATTGCATGGCCTGCGTGCCATTTGTTGAACAATTTACTTCTCTTAACACTTTTTAATTTCTTGCATTTCTTTTCTTTTTAACTTGTGATGTGGATGATGAAAATTTGGTAAATTAGGATGTTTGTTATTGTTTGGTGTGGTATTTATTAGTAAAACAGGTACCTACGAGGCTTTAAGCGCTAAATATTAGTGCTACTAAAGCCAGGACAGCAGAACCGAAAGCCGAAACCTGTTTTAAATATTTGCAGATTGTCCACACGGGGTCGTGCCCAGCCGACACGCCCCCGTGTCCACCGCCCAGACCTGCTGTTTGTCTAATTTATGCAGATTTCTGCCCAACACGGGGTCGTGTTCACCAGACACGCCCCCGTGTTCAGCTTCTGTAAGTTCTTGTTACTGGCAATCTGACCACGGGGCCGTGCTCATCCGACACGGGGCTGTGTCTAGATGCCCAGTAATATAAAATTTTGCTTTTTAACACCTTTTTACACATTCAATCAACCTAAAAACTTATTTTTGGGACACATTAAGGACAATGTGTAATTTAAGTGTGGGGGGATGCTAAAACCTTGAATTTTGCAAGTCCTAATTACAAGCCTTACACAAAACTCTATTGGAACCGCTAAACACCCCAAATTTTTTCAAAGACTTTTCATTTTTTTTGCTTCTCTTGGTTTAATTTGGGAATAACAAGTTCTAAAAAGGTTATATTTTTACAAATTTACAACCGATAGCGTCGTGATAAAAAGAACCAACATAAGAAAATTATGAAACGACATGACAAATCTAGTTAAAATTTGATTATATATACTTGATCACATTAAAAACCCATTCCCACAAAAAGTGAGTTTTGAGCCTTTATTGAGCATACAAATACACATCTTTAAACTAAATGCTCATCTTTCGTTTCTTGTGTGAATAGCCGCTTGGTTTCTTACGACTCTAGAACTTGCCATAACGATGCATTCCCGGTCCTTACCAACTTAAACCCAAGTAAGTAAATGATGGAGGCATTAGGACTAACCCTTTTTCTTTTCAACACCATTATTTTTATATTCTTTTTCTTTTTTTACCTCCTACCCAAAATCCCCCTAGTTAACCCCTTTGAGCCTAAACCTTTTCATTTCTAAACCCACAAAACAAACACCCTTTAAAACCCTTTTTATTTTAAACACTTTATTTTAGTAAAAAGCTCGGTTTCCATTTGACATTCCTTAATATATATATATATATATATATATATATATATATATATATATATATATATATATGAAGTATAGCAATAAACAAACAAATTCCCCAAAAAGAAAATTTGTTTGATAATACTTCGTTTGAATAAAAAGTCACAAAAATAAAAAGTTTTACGAAAACCGATGCTTTTTACGCCTTTCGCCCTTTTCTACTGACCACTGACCCAAAACCACCTATCTTTAACCCAAGCCTAACCCTTCCCCAAGTCCTCTTGATATTTACAAAGGTTTTTAGTTAAAAAGGAGGAGGATTGATTGCTTGGCAAGCATATGGTAGAAGTAAGTTCCATGCTGGTCTCGAGTGTTTCACAAAAATAAATCTTCGGCCGAGTGTTGAGTGATCTCCCGTGAGGTACGTGAACTTGTATATAAATGGAATTTTAAAGAGGCGTGCTATGCCCAAATAAGTAATTTCTCTTACGAAACGTTCTAAATAAATCATAACGAATATGATTGTAAATAACATAAAAATAAAGCCTAAATAAAGATCTTGGAATCCCGACACTCAAAGACAAGCCCAAAACTTCTCTTCTACCCATTCCATTTGTGTGTGTAAGCCACATTAAAAAGAGTTTTGCTTGAGGACAAGCAAAGATTCAAGTGTGGGGGTATTTGATGTGTGTAAAATGCAACATATAAATTACATCAAAAGAGGCATAAAACTAACCCTTTTTTAGTACTAATGTTGGAAAAAGTGTGATTTTGTCTTCCTTTTGTATTTTCAGGATTTAATGAGCGTAAATGAACAAAAGAAGCAAATATGCAGTGAAATCTAACATAATTACAAGAAAAGGAATAAACGTGGCATGCCCGACCCCTCGACAGCATCTTCCCAAGCAAAAACAAAGAAACCAGAAGGCTGAACACGCCCCGTGCCCAGCGGACACGGGGGCATGCTCATGTGTCTGCAGAAAAGACAAAGTTGTAGAAGCTTCTATTTCCCAACACGGGGGCGTGCCCAGCTCAACACGGCCATGGTCAATGCTAAGATTCGCAGAATCCAAGCAAATCTTGATAGTACAGATACGCTTCAGCACACGGGGCCGTGCCCAGGGGACACGGGGGTGTGTGGAGCTAATACAGACAAACTGCAATTAATGAAGAAAGAGAAAGTGGATGAACACGGGGCCATGCCCACCGGACACGGGGCCGTGTCCGGGCTTCTGTGCAGGTTATAAATAGGGGTGCTTGGTTCACTTCAAAGGCATTCCTTGACAAACCACCTCTCTCCCACTTCACCCACACTCCACTACCATCACAACACCCACATCCACCACCATCATCCATCATCCATCATAGAGTGTGTGTAGTAGTCTCAGGATCCAAGATTGATAGTAAGGGTTCTTGACAATCAAAGGCCATGTTTGCCTAAGTCTCTTACATCACTTGGTGAAGACAAGCATTTAGTGTAATACTTTTGTTTTTTAATCTTTTCGCACTTTTTATTTGGTTTTTTATTAATGACTTTAATAACTAGTTTCTTATGTTGAAGGTGAAACTTCCTTATCATTTGTCCGTGGTGTCTTGGTGTTATTTTACTGTCTATATAAAATAAAAGATTTACACCATTCATATCTCTACGGTCTATATAGAGATATGTTGGCTACCTGGTCGGGGGTTAAGGGAATGGTTGGTAAGGTTCTTGCCTTGTTCAGTGTATAGATCCTGTAAGGACCTGGGTCAAGCTTACTAGGACCTCCTTCAATACCCACTGGTATTAGATGACGGGGGTGCGAATGGTTTGATCCCCTCATATGTAAACTACTATTAATACATTAACCAGGCTACTTGGGATTGTATCCCTGCTGACTCAAACCACTTAGCCGAGGGTAACGTCACCTTCAAAAGAGGGGCCTACCACATTACGCATTAATAACTTAATTAATTATCTTTCAATAATCCAACCCTTTAGGATTGTATCCTTGCTGACTCAAACTACTCGGTTGAGGGTAACATCACCTTCAAAAGAGGGGCCTACTACTATAACTAAGATAATCTCTTAAAAAGTGCAAAAGTGCGGAAAACATCAAAGGTTACACTAAAGGCGAGTCGGGTCCAAGTAAATCATCTTGTCTATTTGTTTCTATTTTATTTTTATTTTCAGTATTTTTAGTTTTTATTTTTCATGTTAAAACCTTTTTCTAAACTTTGGATTTGATTAGACGTTGAGGATAAACCGGTACTAAAAGCTCTTGTGTCCTTGGACGACCTCGGTATCTTACCAACACTATACTATGCTCACGATGGGTGCACTTGCCCATATGTTTGTTTAGTAACAGTAGAATATCGTGTTTTATAAATTTAAAACTTGACTAAAGTGTTAAAAAGGGCTAAAAATATACATAAAAATATATAACGCTGCACACGCATCAACCACCAACCATAGAAGAAGCTGTAGAACTAGCAAATTCCTTGACCGATGAATTGGTACGTACACAAGGAGGAAGACTGCAGGAAGAAACCTAGTAATGGAGTGTGCTTCAACTGTGGAGAAAAAGGATATATCAAGCCGAACTGTCTGAAACTAGCTCTAGCCATGAACAACAAGACTACTAAAAATGCTAGAACATTTGTTCTAACAGCCGAAGAAGCAAAGATGATTCCAGACGTGATTGCTGGTATGTTTTTAGTTAATGATGTTTTTGCTAAAGTATTATTTGACTCTGGTGCGAACCAAAGTTTTATTAATACTTCATTTTGCAAACTTCTCAATCAACCATTAACTAAACTTCAACAAGAATGTGTAGTAGAGATAACAAATGGAGAAACCATTAAGATTACTGAAAGCTTGCAGGGAGCAAGAATAGAAATTTTAAACCAAGATTTTATTACTAATCTTTACCCAATGAATCTGGCTGGATTTGATATTGTATTAGGAATGGATTGGTTGGTAGCCAATAAAGCTAGTTTTATATGTGATCAAAAATCAATCCAAGTAAATTCACCAAAGGGTGAAAAGATCATAATTAAAGGAGATAAGCCATCTAGATCCACGAAATTCATCTATGTGATGAAAACAGCCTGTTATGCAAGAAAAGGATCCCTAGTGTATATGATTTCCATAATCATTAACACTAAAGGAAAACAATTGAAAGATATTCCGGTAGTATCTCAATTCTCAGATGTGTTTCCAGAAGAGCTACCAGGATTACCGCCAGACAGGGAAGTTGAATTCTGAATTCACCTGCTACCAGGAACAACACCGATTGCCAAGGCACCCTACCGTTTGGCACCAGCAGAAATGCAAGAACTAAAGAATCAGTTAGACGAACTTTTGGAAAAAGGATTCATACAGCCCAGTTCATCGCCACGGGGAGCATTGATCTTGTTTGTCAAGAAGAAAGACGGGTCAATGCGTATGTGCATTGATTACCGAGAGTTGAATAAGGTCACAATTAAAAATCGGTACCCATTACCGAGAATCGATGATCTGTTTGATCAATTGCAAGGAGCTCGATTCTATTCTAATATCGACTTACGATCAGGATATCATCAACATAAGGTACAGGAAGATGACATTCCTAAGACCGCTTTTAGAACAAGGTATGGCCATTATGAATTTACTGTCATGCCATTTGGTTTAACCAATGCCCCAGCCGCATTTATGGACATGATGAACATAATATGTAAACCATATCTGGATAAATTTATAATTGTCTTTGTAGATGATATTCTCATTTACTCTAAGAGTAAAGAGGAACATGCAGCGCATCTGCATGCACTCCTAAATTTGCTGAGAAAAGAAAAGCTTTACGCTAAATTTTCAAAAAGCGAATTTTGGTTAGAAGAAGTGCAATTTCTTGGACATTCAGTTAATCATGAAGGAATTCTTGTGGATCCCACGAAAATCGAGACGATTACTAAATGGAAAGTCCCTGCATCACCATCGGAGGTGAGACGTTTTCTAGGACTAGCCGGTTACTATAGACGGTTTATTCGAGATTTTTCTAGAATAGTCATTCCCTTAACAAAACTGACCTGTAAATATAACAACCCTAAAGAAAACCGACACCCTCATAAATTTTCCGACACCCTAAAAATATTTAAAATATCCCAATATGTCCCTAAAAACACCCCATACGTAAAAACGTACCCCGAATACCTTTTATATTATTAAAAATAAATTAAAAACACGAAAAATGGGGTTTAGGCGGGCCGCGTAAGCCACCCCTTAAGCCTACGCGGGCCGCGACAGTCTCAAAGTCAGGCGAGCTCCGGTGTTGACACGTGTCCGACGCGTGTTGAACCTACTATGTGACCCGGATCACCTACGCCGTAGACCCTCTACGACGCGGGTCGCGTAGCCCGTTGTCTTACTTTACGCGGGGCGCGTAAAAGCCCAAATCAGGCCCTATAAAGCTGGAGCTCGGGCCTTCAGTCGAATTCGCTCAAAAACTTTCTTTCTCTCTCAATTTTCATATAGTAGGCGTTATACTCGGGTATAAAATCCCCCTAATTAACGAAGTTCTGCTCCGTTGTAAGTATCATAACCCCTGGATACGTATTAGATACTCTGCCCGATTGATCTAGGGTTCCGTAACGGCTGTCGAGGTTCTACCCGACATAGTCGTTGGAATGCCGTCTCGGGGAGGGTATTACTAATGTTAAAATGGGTTATTATACTAACACGTGTGCATTTGTGTAAATTATAGATTGTCATAAGGAAATCCTAAAGGATAATCTAAGACAGAAATGTGAGTAATCTCCTTTTTGTAAACAATTTTTACAAAACCTTAACTATTTTACAATGCAATTTAGCAGTGATTGAGTCTTTGTAATTCTACGATTAGTGCCGGTATGTTGGGGTTTTGTATACAAAATGTGAGACACGTTACCATTGGACGAAGAGTTAGCCAATGTGTAATATGACCCACCAGTCAGGATTGACAGTACTGAATGAGTAATTGGGTAGATGTAAACATTGTAATCGCTCTCAATACTGTTTAAATTAAATTAACATTTCTTGATTAAACTGGGATTCACTCACCAGTATTTCCCGCTGAAAAATTGTTTTTAAAACGCGTTTAAGGTAACACAATGTGAAAGCCAATTAGAAGCCAGCTAGACAGCACTGAAGGCTTGGAAAAGTGGCTATAAAAGTTACCTAAATAAAGAAGGCGTTTTAATTCAATAAAATGGAATTTATCCCTATAAATCAGTTTGTAATGAAAACTTGGGTTTCATCCCAATATGTTTATTTATATAAAATGTGGTGTTTTACTCTAATAAAATATTTCCTAACTACGGTCCTGATGTAATTTCCGCTGCCAAAATTAATAAACACCGATACCACCGACACTGAGTTCACGTCCGCCCATTCCCGGGACAGATAAGGGATGGGGGTTGCGACAGTAAATCTGTTAAGTTTGAATAGGGACCAAAACAGGAAGAAGCCTTTAGAATTCTTAAGCAAAGATTAACCAACGCACCCATACTACCATTACCAGAAGGAACTGAATACTTTGTAGTCTATTGTGACGTTTCTAAGTTAGGTTATGGATGTGTGTTAATGCAACATCAAAAGGTTATAGCCTGTGCGTCTAGACAACTTTAGAATCATGAAGAAAACTATTCAACTCATGATTTAGAGTTAGGAGCCATAATTTTTGCCCTAAAAATTTGGAGACATTACCTTTACGGTAGTAAGTTTACCATTTTCACCGATCACAAGAGTTCAAGATATATTTTCGGGCAAAAGGAGTTAAATATGAGACAGAGACGCTGGATGGAAATTCTTAGTGATTATGATTGTAGTATCCAGTATCATGCAGGATAGGCTAATGTAGTAGCTGATGCTTTAAGTTGAAAGTATCACGAAAAGCCAAAAAGAGTTCGTTCTCTAAAATTAAATCTGCAGATAGATTTGAATGATCAAATTAAAGAAGTATAAGAATCAGTAATCAAGGATGATACTGAAAAATTAAAAGGAATGATTAAGGAATTAGAACAAGGAAGATATGAAATTTGGAGATTCCATAAGAAAAGGATTTTGATACCCAAACTAAGAAACCTACGTCACCAAATATTAGAAGAAGCCCATAAGTCTAAGTATACGATACATCCTGGAAGTAATAAAATGTATCAAGACTTAAGAAAGAATTTCTGGTGGATAGGAATGAAAAATGATATAGCAGCTTATGTTGCCAAGTGTTTAACCTGTTCACAGGTCAAAGCTGAACATCAGAAACCCTCAGGTTTATTACAGCAATTAGAAATGCCAATATGAAAATGAGAATTGATAACAATGGACTTTGTTACCAAATTACCCAAGACACGAAAAGGTAATGATATAATCTGGGTGATTCTAGATAGGTTAACTAAGTCTGCTCATTTCCTACCAATGAAGGAAACTTTTAGTATGGAACAGTTAGCCAAGTTGTATGTAAATGAAATAGTTTCATTACATGGAATTCCTTTATCTATTATTTCTGATAGAGATAGCCGTTTTACTTCTCATTTTTGGACAAGTTTCCAAAGAGCAATGGGAAGCAAGCTAAATCTAAGCGCCGCTTATCATCCTCAAACATATGGACAAAGCGAAAGAACAATTCAGACAATGGAAGATATGCTTAGAGCTTGTGTAATTGATTTTGGAGGAAATTGGGATGATCATTTACCATTGATAGAGTTTTCCTATAATAACAGCTATCATACCAGCATCAATGCTGCACCATTCGTAGCACTTTATGGATGAAAGTGCCGAACTCTATCTGTTGGACAGAAATTGGAGAAAAGCAATTATCTGGACCAGAGATAGTGCAAGAAACAACATACAAGATTATTCAAGTCAAAGATTGTAACACCCCGTGTTTTCGAAGTCAAAGTCAAAGTCAAGGTCAAAGTCAACGACCGATTTCGCGCGACTTGACTAGTAGTGAATTTCTTTTAGGTGTTTATTTTAGTTGTATTATGTGGAGTAAGTGTCAATAAATATAATAATCGACGTATGTTTTTTGCTATCTAATCGACTTACGACTGTGAACTATAGGAAGTAACAATGAGATAAAGTTAACTAAACGATAATCAAACTATGCTAATCAAATCGACATCGAATCGTAACTCGAAATATGTATTTTGGTTATTAATGTACTTGTGTGTGTGCCTTATGTGTTACTTGTGCATGTTTATTTTTGTTATGTTGTGATAATCAATCAAAACGCAATCGAAACTTGAAACGCAACCGAACTCAATCGAAATCGATCTATGATAATTAGTGGAGAAGGGATAGTGCAAGATATAGTAGTTGGGATTAAAAGTAATTTGAATAGGAAACTCTATCGCATCGCAACGCTCGCAATTACAATCGAAACCTCAAAAATCGTCGCGCCAAACACCCGAACCAAGTGCCATCCGGCCGGATAAGCCATCCGACCGGGCTGCCACTTGATCATGGTGCCAGAGCGCCATCCGACCGAGATGTCAGCCGACCGGATAGGTCATCCGGGCGAGATGCCATCCGACCGACCCACACTTTCCTCTTTGGGTAACTCTATAAATACCCATGTCACTCTCAAACTTTCTACTTTTGGCAACTCTTTGACCGAACAGCACGCTCTCCTCACCTTTTCTTCGATTTCACACGGGGGTTGTTAAGGACAATTACTTGCATGGATTACAGTGGTGATCATGTATTGCGAACTGCCTTGGGGAGTCAACCCGCAGTCATTGGTATCGATGGATCTATGTCGATAACTAACGTGCTTCATTTCACTATGTGCACGTGCTGGTTATGCGTAAACGAATTTCGAACTCTATATGCCATTATCAAACTTGCATGCTCACCTTTACATTATATGTATTGACTTTATTTTAACGTATGTGACAGGTGCTTAGGATGCACATCTGCTAGGAAATCGAAGCTAGAATAAGGCTCTAGAGGCCAACAAATAGTTGTCTGTACAAATTAAATCAAGGGTCTCTAGAAGCAGATAAACAATTGATCTATTTGAAAATCTGAGTTGTCAGAATAGAACTATTGGCCTAGATTTTGTCTGTAATAATTTGCTTACCTTTTGAGACATGGTATGGGACATGTTATATTAAATTGATTTGTAATGATAATTGTTATGGAGACTTCTGGACAATCTGTTTCGCTCAGTGCCATACCCCGATGTTTCCGCCATCGGTTGGGGTGTGACAGATTGGTATCAGAGCCATAACTATAGGGAATTAGGCAAGACACGACCTTGTCCGGGTCGATGTCTTAGAGACCTAGTCTATAGTTAGGAACCAACAGACCAACTTGTGCATATCCGTTAGGGATTATGTATGAGCTTGCCGCTATTTCTCGCTACTCTCGCTTATGCTACACTATCACTACACTCGAATTTTCAACTATAAAGGAGCAACTAAGTCAAGATTAGGTGTGAAAACCGCAAACTCTCGACTAAAGTTGCTTAATCAACCCGCATTTTGTCTACAAACGGGAAGAATTATGCCAAATCAGGAGTGAAATCCGTATTTTGATGAATAATCTCCTCTATTTTATCAAAAACATGGATGAAGTTGTTAAGCTTGGGGTGAAACCCTAACCTTGACGACTAGTTCCGTCATTTTTACAAAACTCTCACCAAAGTTTTGACAGGTTCCAAGGACTCGAGTGCTTAAAACAACCGAAGGAACGTGCGCCATTCACCGCATGACGATGATAGAGCACAGTGTATTAGGTCAACAAGGACTTGTTGTGCATCCTTGTGAATAGTCGAACCACTTTGGGTAGACGAAGTCTAATAGCCGCAGAAAATCCATTTCTCGATTTTATGTGTTTCGATTTGGAGCCTGCAACTGCCAACTCTGATGATTCGTTGATTTTATGTGTTTATAAGTGTATTTATCTATTTATGTGTTTACTTTTTGAGACTTACTCGATTCTTGTTTTCACCTCGATCGACACGCACGACTCGCACTGTATTTTATCTCAAAATGCTAGCAAATCGCTAAATTGTGGACGACCTCATGCTATGTTATACGCTTATACTATACTACTCTACAAGTTAATCGCGATCGCTATATCCGATCACTCGCGAGCTTTAAATGATAGGTTTCTGTATTCTGACTGCTTCTGGTGATTACATTGCTTATATGCTTCTGTGCTTACGTGCTTAAGTGGACTATGTGTTTATGTGCTTATGTGCCTAAGTTATTGATGTGTTCCTGAGCTTTAGTAAATATTAGACGTGTGAGGTGAGAGTCGATTATGACGTGTCTGAGACCTGTGGCGATGTCTGTTGCAGACAATGTCATCTGGACCATCATCAGGATCCCGTCGCCTACGGCTCTCTCGCCAAGAGCAAAGAGACAAACGTCTCGCTGCTATCATCGCTAAGCAAGTAGCAAAAGCTGTGAGTGATGTCTACGAGAATGTCAGCAAATCATCTGAGGAGTCGAGAACCGAAACTCCCAAAGCTGCTACTAAGACTACCTTCAGTTTCAAGCAGTTCAAGGCTTGTGGTCCAAAGGAATTCACTGGAGAAGAAGGCCCTACGGCATTGTTCCAATGGTTTGACTCCATCGAAGTCACACTGCGACAGAGCGGTTGCCCCGATGAACTACGCACTCTCAACGCAACTGGCGTCTTCCAGTCCCGCGCCTTAGACTGGTGGACTGCTGAGAGAAACAAATGGGGGAACGATGCAGCCTACGGTCTGTCGTGGGATGAGCTCAAGGAAGTCATGCTGGAAGAATTTTGCCCTCCTCATGTGCGCCAAAAGTTAGAAGATGAATTCTGGCACATAAAGCAGAAGGATGGAGAAAACGCTGCTCTCACTACTTGCTTCAAGCAGCTCAGCATTATCTGTCCCGATTAAGTTAAGACTCCGGAGATCGCAATCAAGAAGTATATCCGAGCCCTGCCTGACTGTGTTACAGATTTCGTGCAAGCGGCCAAGACTACAACAATCGAAGAGACTTACCTACTGGCCGCTGAAATCAACGACAAGCGGGTTAAGGCTGGGGTCTAGGATAAAGTTTCAAAGAACCTGCATCAAGCTACCACCGCCGCACCAGCTACTGAAACCACCACCACATCGAACAACAAGAGAAAGAACAAGAGAAAGAACAGCTCCAGCAACAAGAACTGTGTGATCACTGCTGCACCAACTCAAGCTGTACCCGCTCAACAGCGTCAAGTAGTGGCGCCTGTGGCAAATGCACCGCTTGCTAAGCGTGCATATACTGGTCCACACCCGCTTTGCCCTACTTGTACCTACCATCACCCGACTACCATTGCTTTCCGTTTCTGTGCTCATTGCATTATGTACGGCCACTTCACTACCAATTGCCGTGGTCGTCAAACCCAAGCTCCAGCTCCAGCTACTGCTCACCAAGCTCTACTTCCTGCCCCTCAGGGTCAACAAGCTCCTCAGGCACCCGCGGTCAACGCCAGAGCTTGCTTCGCGTGTGGCGATCCTAACCATTTCGCCAACATGTGCCTGAACAGGGTTGTGAAAAAAGAGCCCCAGCAGCAGCAGCAGCCTCATCAGCAGCAACAACAGTAACAAGCAGTACGTGCTCAAACTTTCAACATCAACGTGCGCCAGGCCCAAGCTGACAACAACGTGGTCAATGGTACGTTCCTCGTGAATGGTATTTATGCTTCATGTCTGTTTGATACTGGTGCCGATAATTGCTTTGTGTCGTTCGAATTTGAGAAACTCCTTAGTCGTAAGCGCTCCTATCTCTCCTCGACTTTTGATGTTGAAGTTGCTAGTGGAAGAATTGTCGCCGTTAATTCTTTTCTCCGTGATTGTACCCTCGAGCTCAACAATCACATCTTCGCAATCGACCTTATTCCGATGCAACTCGGAAGTTTTGACATCATAGTAGGCATGGACTTTCTTCGCGAAAACCACGCTGAAGTTGTGTGCTTCGATAGGATAATTCGATTTTCTCTCGTGAATGGTGACTTATTGTGTGTATATGGTGAAACTGCTTCGAAAGGTCTCAAGCTCATGTCATGTGTCCAAGCTAGTAAGTATCTACGAAATGAATACAGAGCTTTCTTGGCTAACATTGTAGTAGCGGAGAAGGAAAAGAAAGAAAAGAAGGAAGCGAAAGACGTTCCAGTTGTCTGAGAATTTCCTAACGTTTTTCCTGAGGATCTTCCTGGATTACCTCCTAGTCGTGATATCGACTTTCGTATCGATCTCATTCCCAGAGCCAATCCTGTTGCCAAAGCTCCTTACCGACTCGCGCCGATCGAAATGCGTGAACTCTCGAACCAGCTCCAAGAATTACTTGAGAAAGGCTTCATTCGCCTGAGCACCTCTCCTTGGGGCGCGCCAGTCCTTTTCGTCAAAAAGAAGGATGGGTCGTTCAGGATGTGCATCGACTATCGGGAATTGAATAAGCTAACTATCAAGAACCGCTACCCTCTGCCCCGCATTGACGATCTGTTTGATCAACTACAAGGTGCTACGTGTTTCTCGAAGATCGATCTATGCTCAGGCTACCACCAACTACGCATTCAAGAGGAGGATATACCCAAAACCGCGTTTCGCACTCGATACGACCACTACGAATTCCTCGTTATGCCTTTTGGTTTAACCAATGCGCCCGCGATTTTCATGGATCTTATGAATCGCGTGTGTAAACCTTTTCTCGACCGTTTCGTCATCGTGTTCATCGTGTTCATCGACGATATCCTGATCTATTCCAAGTCGAAGACCGAACACGCGCAACATCTACGTTTGATTCTCGAGCTACTCCAGGGGAATCGACTCTATGCCAAGTTCTCCAAGTGCGAATTCTGGCTGGAAGAGGTTCAGTTCCTGGGTCACATCGTAAATAGTCAAGTCACGTCGATCCTGTGAAGATCGAAGCTGTTAAGAGCTGGATTACACCCAAGAACCCGTCAGAAGTCCGTTCTTTCCTCGGACTGGCTGGCTATTATCGACGATTCATCGAAGGATTCTCAAAGATCACTATGCCGCTTACTGCTCTTACGCATAAAGACAAGCCTTTTGTTTGGGGAACAGAACAAGAGACTACCTTTCGAACCTTCAAGCACATGCTTTGCAATGCTCCTATTCTCACTCTACCTGACGGAAACGATGATTTCATTGTCTATTGTGATGCTTCCAAACTTGCTCTCGGTTGTGTTCTTATGCAACGAGACAAGGTTATAGCTTACACCTCTCGTCAGCTCAAAATCCACGAGAAGAACTATACAACCCATGATCTCGAGCTAGGCGCAGTTGTTTTTGCGTTAAAGATTTGGCGACACTTCCTGTATGGTACAAAGTGTACGATCTTCCCCGATCATAGGAGCCTACAACATATCTTTAATCAGAAGGAACTTAATATGCGTCAACGCCGATGGGTAGAGCTTCTCAACGATTACGACTGTGAGATTCGTTATCACCCAGGCAAAGCAAATGTTGTTGCTGGCGCACTCAGCAGACGGAGCTATCTGCTCAGCACTCGTAACGTCCAAGCCCAATACGACCTCGAAACCCTCATCCGCGAAGCTCAGCACGCATGTTTTAATGAACGCACTCTGAAGAAGGAGAGAATCTACCACGATGGAGCCCAGCTTGTAAGTAAATCGAATGGGATATTCCACTTTCTGGACCGAATTTGGATCCCCAAACGGTCCGATTTGCGACAGATTTTGATGGACGAAGCCCACAAATCCCGGTATTCTATTCATCCCGGTGCCGACAAAATGTACCAGGATCTTCGCTACAAGTACTGGTGGCCGGGCATGAAAAGGGATATTGCTCTCTACGTTGGGAAGTGCCTGACTTGTGCAAGAGTCAAGGCTGAACACCAAAGACCCTCTGGCTTACTCGAGCAACCACCGATCCCTATGTGGAAATGGGAGAGTATAGCTATGGACTTCATAACAAAACTCCCGCACACGTCATCAGGTCACGACAGCATCTGGGTTGTTGTTGACCGACTGACCAAATCAGCTCACTTTTTGCCAATACGGGAAGATTGCAAGGTAGAACGATTAGCCCGAATCTACACCGACGAGATCATTTGTAATCATGGGACGCCTCGTGACATCATCTCTGACCGTGATGCTCGGTTTACCTCACGACTGTGGGAAACGTTTCAAATGGCACTCGGTACATCGCTTAATCTAAGTACCGCATTCCACCCTCAAACCGACGGACAGACTGAAAGAACGATCCGTACTCTCGAAGACATGCTCCGTTTGTGTGTCATAGACTTCGGTGCTAATTGGGATAAATACCCGTCGTTAGTCGAATTCTCGTATAACAACAGTTATCATTCCAGCATTCAGATGGCACCATTCAAGGCTTTATACGGAAGAAAATGTCGATCGCCTATTGTATGGCATGAGATCGGTCACTCACAATTAACAGGTCCCGAGCTATTGCAAGAAACGACAGACAAAATTTTCCAAATTTAGAACAATCTAACGAAAGCTCGGAACCGGCAGAAGAGTTATGCCGATAGACGACGCAAGCCCTTTGAATTTGACGTTGGCGACTACGTACTCCAAAAGGTATCACCTTGGAAGGGTGTGGTCAGATTCGGAAAGAAAGGGAAACTAGCGCCTCGATATGTTGGACCTTTTAAGATTCTGGAAAGGATCGGAAAAGTCGCCTATAGACTCGAACTACCGGAGGAACTTAGTAACGTCCACCCGACTTTCCACGTGTCAAACCTTCGAAAGTGCCTAGCTGAGCATGATTTAATTGTACCTCTCGATGATCTTCAAGTAAACGAAACACTACACTTCATGGAGAAGCACGTCGAAATCATGGATCGCCAAATCAAGCAGCTCAGACGCTCGCGCATTCCTATTGTGAAAGTCCGATGGGAAGGCAAACGAGGCGCAGAGTTCACTTGGGAACTTGAAAGCGACATGAAGGCGAAGTACCCGCAATTGTTCGTTACGGCTTCGTCCAAATTTCGGGACGAAATTCCCTAAACAAGGGGAGGCTGTAACACCCCGTGTTTTCGAAGTCAAAGTCAAAGTCAAGTTCAAAGTCAACGACCGATTTCGCGCGACTTGACTAGTAGTGAATTTCTTTTAGGTGTTTATTTTAGTTGTATTATGTGGAGTAAGTGTCAATAAATATAATAATTGACGTATGTTTTTCGCTATCTAATCGACTTACGACTGTGAACTATAGGAAGTAACAATGCGATAAAGTTAACTAAACGATAATCAAACTATGCTAATCAAATCGACATCGAATCGCAACTCGAAATACATATTTTGGTTATTAATGTACTTATGTGTGTGCCTTATGTGTTACTTGTGCATGTTTATTTTTGTATGTTGTGATAATCAATCGAAACGCAATCGAAACTCGAAACGCAACCGAACTCAATCGAAATCGAACTATGATAATTAGTGGAGAAGGGATAGTGCAAGATATAGTAGTTGGGATTAAAAGTAATTTGAATAGGAAACTCTATCGCATCAAACACCCGAACCAAGTGCCATCCGGCCGGATAAGCCATCCGACCGGCTGCCACTTGATCATGGTGCCAGAGCGCCATCCGACCGAGATGACAGCCGACCGGATAGGTCATCCGGGCGAGATGCCATCCGACCGACCCACACTTTCCTCTTTGGGTAACTCTATAAATACCCATGTCACTCTCAAACTTTCTACTTTTGGCAACTCTCTGACCGAACAGCACGCTCTCCTCACCTTTTCTTCGATTTCTCTCAATTCCGGTAAGATCTCGTCCTAAATCTTGTACTTTCTTAATCTACACGCACTCCTACACCTTTCTATCTTTTGAATCTTAACTTCTAACCATGAAATCACTAGATTTGAGGTGTTCTAGGATGACGTCATCATGATGTTCTTGAAGAACTTCATGTTTTGGCTTCAATCCACCAAGAACAACTTGGATCCAACTGATTTCCACACAAATAAACAAAGATCTTGCAGAGATCTAAACACTTTCATGGTGGAAAAGTATTAAAAGATGGTTTCTAACTTTCTTTCAACTCTTTTACACTCAATGCACTAAAAACCGATAGAATCGGACCTTGTTCTAGTCTTCTACTTATTCTTAGTGTTGTGCTAGCTCGAGATCTGGATTCTACTCACGAGACCACCGATTTCGGGTTAACCAAGAACAACCATCTTAAACTGGTTAACTGGTCAAACTAGGTTGATTCCTGTTTGATCGGGTCACTTGGGTCAAGATGGGGTTCCGTTGGTTAACACGATGTCAAAACGTCTCGATAAAAGCAACAAACAATCAAAACGGCCAAGTGAAAGACGAACGGAACGACCAGCACGGAGTGCAACCCGACCGGACTACTGTCCGAACGGATATGTCATCCGAGCGGCTAGGTCATCCGAACGGCTTACACCTTGGATCCCACACTTAACCAACTTTATCTGAAGTTTGGGTATTGAACGAATTGCTATCCGACCGGACTACCAACCCGACCGGATTACTCTTCGGATTATGAGATACTTGGACTTTAACACTCGAACAATCTTCAACATGTTCAATGCACTAAGGGTGCCACCCGACCGGACTGCTGTCCGATCGAGTGACAACCTGCTGTGGATTTGTCCTCACTAAGTAACCTCGCCACTTGAGTCGTCGTCCGACCGGGTAAGTCATCCGAGCGGATTGTCGTCGGCACGACTGACCGTCCGATCGACCGGCTTGAAGGGTGGAGATACTTCAATGTTTTCAAAATGCTACAACGAAAACTTCAAAGGACAAGCCATTATACACAAACACATCAAAGGAAGAAACAATCCACTGGAATAGTCATCCGACCGGACATCCTGTCCGACCGGATAACCATCCGAACGGATTGTCATCCACACGACTGGACCGTCCGATCGGATTACCAATCCGACCGAGCTACTATCCGAGCCACTTACACCTTGCATCGTTTTACGCGTCACTTATCGTTATGTTATCGTTCTAATCAGGCTAATTCCGCTCTAAGCGCTCCCTTCAATCCATCATCGCTCTGAGTATACTCGATCCATTTTTGCTTTACGCACTTTTGGGTGTTACATACTTTACGAATATTCAAATCACAATAAACACACTACTCAATACTATTTGAACGCTAACCGTTAATGCATGTTATACGTGGCTTATGAATGCTTGTTTGTTATGTTTACACATGGAATGCTGTCTACCTACCTTAGCAACGATAGTACTATAGTTTGGACTCAGCACCCATTCACACGGGGGTTGTTAAGGACAATTACTTGCATGGATTACAGTGGTGATCATGTATTGCGAACTGCCTTGGGGAGTCAACCCGCAGTCATTGGTATCGATGGATCTATGTCGATAACTAACGTGCTTCATTTCACTATGTGTACGTGCTGGTTATGCGTAAACGAATTTCGAACTCTATATGCTATTATCAAACTTGCATGCTCACCTTTACATTATATGTATTGACTTTATTTTAACTTATGTGACAGGTGCTTAGGATGCACATCTGCTAGGAAATCGAAGCTAGAATAAGGCTCTAGAGGCCAACAAATAGTTGTCTGTACAAATTAAATCAAGGGTCTCTAGAAGCAGATAAACAATTGCTCTATTTGAAAATCTGAGTTGTCGGAATAGAACTATTGGCCTAGATTTTGTCTGTAATAATTTGCTTACCTTTTGAGACATGGTATGGGACATGTTATATTAAATTGATTGGTAATGATAATTGTTATGGAAACTTCTGGACAATCTGTTTCGCTCAGTGCCATACCCCGATGTTTCCGCCATCGGTTGGGGTGTGACAGATTGGTATCAGAGCCATAACTATAGGGAATTAGGCAAGACACGACCTTGTCCGGGTCGATGTCTTAGAGACCTAGTCTATAGTTAGGAACCAACAGACCAACTTGTGCATATCCGTTAGGGATTATGTATGAGCTTGCCGCTATTTCTCGCTACTCTCGCTTATGCTACACTATCACTACACTCGAATTTTCAACTATAAAGGAGCAACTAAGTCAAGATTAGGTGTGAAAACCGAAAACTCTCGACTAAAGTTGCTTAATCAACCCGCATTTTGTCTACAAACGGGAAGAATTATGCCAAATCAGGAGTGAAATCCATAGACTAAAAGCAGCACGCGATCGACAAAAGAGTTATGCTGATAACAGGCGAAAGCCATTGGAATTTCAAGTAGGAGATAATGTATTATTAAAAGTTTCTCTTTGGAAAGGAATAGTAAGATTCATCAAAAGAGGAAATCTAAGCCCCACTCCCAAGGTATGTTGGACCCTTTGAGATTATTAGAAGAACAAGACCTGTAGCGTATCAGCTACAACTGCCGGAGGAAATGGCAGGAATACATGATGTATTTCATGTATGTAATCTCAAAAAGTGTTTAGCCGATGAATCATTAGTAGTACCTCTTAAGGATATAGAGGTCAATGAGAAACTTAAGTTTGTAGAAAGACCTCTACAAATTGAAGACAGAAAAGTCAAGAATCTCAAACACAATAGATTAGTTCTAGTCAAAGTAAGATGGGATTCTAGGAGAGGACCAGAACATAATTGGGAGCTTGAATCAGAGATGCAGAGGAAATATCTACACCTGTTCCAGTAGACCTCGAGGACGAGTTCTAAAACAAGGTGGGGAGGATATAACAACCCTCCTAAAATATTTATAACACCCCCTATACGTCCCAAAATACACCCCGTATACGAAAAGTGGGCCCTAAATACTTTATTTTTATAAAATTAAATAAAAACAAAATTTAATGGTTTCTGGCGGGGCGCGACAGACCCCTTAACATCTGTCGCGGGGCGCGAGCGAGTAGAGATGTGGCGGAGCCCGATGCTGCCACGTGTCTTGTGGCGTGTCAAGGCTATGGGGCCGACTCAGCAAGGCTAGGCCCTACACCCCTAGCTCACGGGCCGCGAAGGCCCTTGTGGTCTCTTTCGTGGGGCGCCAGGGACTCACTGGACAACCCTATAAATTGGATCGATCGGCTCTCATTTGAAATCGTTCACAAACTTCGAATTTGAATAGAAATAATAATATCGGGTATTATACCCCCTAATTAGCAAAGCTCTGCCTCGTTGTAAGTATTATAACCACCGGTTAGGTATTAGATACGCTGCCTGATTGATCTAGTGCTCCGTAACGCCTGTCGAGGCTCTGCCCGACGTAGTCGTTGGAGTTCTGTCTTAGGGAGGGTATAACTAATGTAAATATTGGGTTATTATACTAACGCGTGTGCATTGTTTAATTTATTAGATTATAACCAGGAAGTCACAGGGAAAAACCTAAAATAGCAAAGTGAGTAATCTCCTTTTTGTAAACCTTTTTGTAAACTATTTTTACAAAACTTCAATTGTTTTACACTAAAATTAACAGTGATTGAGTATTTGTATTCTACAATTATCGTCGGTATGTTGGGGTTTTGTATACAAAATTTGTTACTACACTGTGAGTAGTAACATTTCCACAAGTCAGGATTGACAGTGCCGTGGATGGTAATTAAAGTAGATGTAAAAAAATGTAATTGTTGGATTGCCCTCAATACTGTAAAATGATAAAAACCTGTTTTGATTAAATTGGGATTCACTCGCCAGTATTTCTTGCTGATAAAATGTTTTTAAACGCATTTCAGGTAACAAAATGTGAAAGCCAAATAGAAGCCAGCTGGACAGCACTAAAGGCTTGGAAAAGTGGCTATAAAAGTTACATAAATAAAGAAGATGTTTATTTCAATAAAATAGGGTTTATCCCTATAAACATGTTTGTAACGGAAACTTGGGAATTCCCCATGTATTTAATATTATAAAAATGGGGTATTTAACTCTAATAAAATATTTCCTAACTACGGTCCTGATGTAAATTCCGCTGCCAAACTGATAAACACCGATACCACTGATACTGGTTCGCGGATGCCCTTTCCCAAGTGATTAGGGGCCGAGGGTTGCGACACTCGGCTCGTGAGCTGGCTCGATAAGGTTTACATCCTTCATTTTTTTTGTCCCACATCGCTTAGAAAACCAAAACTAAGGGAGTATATCCCCTATAAAAAAGGTAAAGACAATGTACAAAGTTATTTATACTTGCATATTTAGCCATATGGTTAAATTAAATGGCAATCATGGCCCTTAGTCTATGAAGAAATTCATTTTTAAGGGCATTTAAAGTAGTAAATTTTGCGGTTTTTTGTTAGTTCGAGCTAGATCGAGCCGAGCCGAGCTCGAATTCTAATCGAGTCGAGCTCGAGCCTCAAATCTCATCTCGATTTGAAATTCGAGCTCGTGCCGAGCCAGCTCAAATCGAGTTCGAGCCTAGCTCGAGCTGGGTCTAGCTCGACTCGACTCAGCTCGTTTACAGCCCTACGACCATCTCCATCTCCTCCACCACCACCGTCCCACCACCACCCAACCCGCCAGAAACCACAATCACCACCACCAACTTCGCACACGACTACCACCATCTTTGCAACCAACACCGTCAGAACTACTTGGGAAGTAGGGTACAACAAATCAAACCAATGATACGTCATTGATGATCCATGCATCTCCGACCAGAATGGTACCGATGACGTCTCTTCGCTAGGCTAAACTGTACAATCCAGCTCACTCGAATCGAACCTATGTGACGAACTCCGCCACCGTCGCAGTCAACTCCAACCAGGTTACCATCATTAAATCAGGCAATCATTTGAGGCAACTTTGATACCAATCAACTAGTATATAACTACTAAATGAAAGCCCTCTGCTTTTGTTCCTAATCTGTAATCACAAAACTCCAATTTTTGAATTTAAATGGGGGAGATAGTAGTGTTTCGTTTGAAGCAGACGACTTGGTCAAAGGTTAGTTTATAATCACAAAATTCCAATTTTTTATATCAATCATGTAAACGTGTTTTGAATAATAAAACCTGAAAGTTTTTTGTGGTGTTTGGAAACAGATTTCTTGCGTTTTAGGGGTTGTGTTGTTATAAGTCAACTTTTGTCAATGGGTTAAACTTTTGAAGGGTTTATAAGACCATGCGGTGTGGGGATCGTCCCCCACCGACGCCGCGCGTCCCCCTCCGTCACACACCACCCCCTCCCTCCGTCGCGTCGCTGGTGTCCAAATTCTACCATTTGGGACGAGCCAATTGATTGGCTGGATGTTTGATGTGGGCCAGCATATATAGAGAAAGAGAGAGATATTTAATTGTTGTGGGCCACCATTTTTAGATTTGGGACTATCCTCCACACCCTTGGGTAGTCCCCAAGGGGATGGTCATCCACCCATGGTGATGTGGCGCCTACGTGGCGGGTAGTCCCCAAAGAGACTAAGCAAACCACACCCCATGGTCTAATGAAGAAGGAGACAAGGGTAAAATGACTTTATTGCCCCCATATGGGGTGCACGTGACCAAACTTAACCTGTAAAATAATTCAAGTTAGCGCTAAAGGACGAAAGGTATGACGAGTTTTCCAAATAAAGGATTGCGACTGTAATTATTGAAGTTAAATGATATCCGTTTCAATTCGATACAAACATAAAGAACGAACAGTGTAATTTACCCAATGTGTTATTTATTAACATATTAACGGGATTTTAAGAGATTGAGTCACTTTTTTTCTTTTCTAAACCAAAGACCACTAAAAATAGGATTAGGTGGAGTTAACATGATTAAATCATATACTTACGTTGTGTTCCTGAGTTTAATAAACGAAAGAAAATCGATAACTTGGGACAAGGTAATGTTTCTTGTTACTAGTTTTACATGATTGTCAATACATATGGGGACCGAAGATGAAAATCGCTACATGATTAACTGACACGCCACATTTTCAATAAAAATATATGATAGCATTAGCATCTGGAAGGTGTATGCCTACACCCCGCGCTTAGGTCGTGACCACTTGCAATTAAGTGAGCTGTGGATATCCAGGATACGGTCATATTAACCTCCAATGTTTAAGTTATCAAGCAAAATGGATTAAAACGGGTTATTTAAATTTTGGGCATCATTCGTCATTGATTTAATACCCGACCAAGCGGCTTAAAGCAGTATCCCAATCCCGTATAGGAAAATAGGCTAAGAGTATTTACTTGCGCTTACCTTTACAAATCAATGATGCTTAAGCACAACTGTAATCAAAACAACCTAAACACAGGTGCAATTTACTAGAGGCTCCTAGTCTGGAATGAACAGAACTGTGATTTGTTAGAACGTTAACGGGTCTTATGCAAGTCATTTGACTGTGACCAGTTAACTTTAATAAATAAGTATGGTCGCTAGATTAAGCGGAGACCGGATAGAATGTGGTTTATGCCCTTCCGAGTACAAGGACTCGTATAATATGTGTCAAACAACCATACATTCTGATTATAACTGATTTGGAAAGGTTTAGACCCAATTCGGCTAACTTATATAAATTATGCTATATAAGTCAACCATATGCGCATATGTGGCACCGAATGGTCGAACGGGTCTATGATGAGTCCAATATGCCAAAATATGTTTCATTATGTTATTACATCAGTTTTAAACTCAGTTTATATGCTCATTATGTTTTAAGATCATTCTATGCGCAAAAAAGCGTTTTAGGCATTATTTAGGCATAATATGTGGACTTTGCATAAAACCCGACAAATGATTTGATCAGAAGGTATAACCCTTAGGGTTTATTCCCTACAGTAATATGATCATATTGAAACCCTTAATCAGTATCTAAACTATCTTAAACAAATCAGAATCGAAAGTCAAAGCAGAAATCAAATTATTTGACTTTCGGTTGCGAACCGAGCTCTAAGTAGGAAATGACGAGTTGAACATGATCTAACATGTCCTAATATGTTATATAAATTGTTATAATGTAAAACTTAAAGTTTCGATACTTAGAAGTTCATTTTACTTGAATTACGAAAATCTGGTTTTTGACTTTTATTTAATAAAACTTTGACCCATCATTTCACTAACTTAACTTGATCTTCAGAAGGTGCCTTTATAAGGGATTATTACCTTCCTTAATATGATCACGTAGCCATGTTTGATTCGAACTTTGGCTTGACCGAAATAGTTATAACTAAAAGTCAAAGCAAAAGTCAATTTGCTTGACTTTCGACTAATAACTAACCTATAAATGAAATAAGACTGAAGAAGAACACTTACAAATGTTCAAAGGAAGTTTAGACCTTAGGTAGGAGGCCTCTTTCAAGCAGAAGCAACTCCAAAGAGAAGTGAGAGTGAGAATTTGAGAGGTGCAAGTTGGTATGGTGCATAAACACCGCTATTATAGTTTATCAAAGCTCATAAGATGATGCCAAGTGTTCACAAGGCTTCCCTAGAGTTGATTAGTGTCTAATGAGGTGGAAGAAGTAGAAAAGTGGTGGCATTTCGTGAGCTATATGTAAAAAAGACTAGTGCTGCACTGCCAACTGCTTCTAATGTTCTGCAGACCACTTATGGACCGGAAGGACCTGGATACGGTCCGTAAGGGACCTCTGGTGTCCATAGCATTTTTAAATATCCTTACGGACCATAAGGCATAGCTTGTGGTCCTTAAGCGACCTTCAGAAGCCATTAATTTGGCATTTTATCATGTTTAATCCCTCAACTTCCCAGCTTCCACATTTTAACGTATTTGGTCTTTCTCATCCAACTTACTAGGAATATTTGAGAGTTAATGGACACGTGTTGCCATATTATTTGCCAAAATTTTCCGAGGTGTTACAATGACAGACCGTGTCGTCTCGATTAGTCAAAAAACCAATCAATTGAGGTAGCTAAGGTAAGTCAAGTATCGTATCCCGGGAATTTACCACTAGCAAAGACCCTTTGATGGTGAGGTCATCTTGTTATACTATTTTTATTCGTGGTTATATAGATAACCTAATGACATTAACATTATTATTATTAGAGTAAATTGCCATTTACTACCTGAGTTTTTGTCCAAATTGCCATTTTAGTCCAAACAGTTTTTTTTCTCCTCTGGGTCCCCGACTTTTCCTTTTTCTTGCCATTTTGATCACATTGCCTAACTTAGTTTAAAAACCAGGTTATAATCGGGGGTATTTTTGGCATTAAATTATTATGAGGTTTATAAATTATGTTGTAAACTACCCCTGGTTACCACTACACAACAGTTTTACCAAAAATACCCCTGGTTATAACCAGATTTTTAGACTGAGTTAGGCAATGTGATCAAAATAGTAAGAAAATGGAAAAGTCAGGGACCCAGAGGAGAAAAAAAAACTATTTGGACTAAAACGGCAATTCGGACCAAACCTCAGGGACTAAAATGGCAATTCGGACCAAACCTCAGGGACTAAAATGGCAATTTACTATTATTATTATTATTATTATTATTATGTTGTTGT
Organism: Helianthus tuberosus; assembly: GCA_030545235.1. NCBI lineage: Eukaryota > Viridiplantae > Streptophyta > Magnoliopsida > Asterales > Asteraceae > Helianthus > Helianthus tuberosus. The sequence continues at coordinate 145,316 of CM060352.1, read as the reverse complement.
TGTTGTTGTTGTTGTTGTTGGTGTGTTCTTCCAATTGTAACAAAGTCAGAAGATGCTTCGTGGTATTTCTAAAACCTGAAATATTTGCATCAATTATGGACTTTTACTCATCTGGATGATGCATGTAATGGGTGTCCTAGCTCATCTGTCACTTGGAAATCAGGAATTCAAAATATGATTATGCATTATGTGCTAGAGGTGGTAACTGAGTGCTTGTTGTCTTGTTTAGCTTTAGACCCGCTTGTTTTGCAGGAATTTGATGAAAATGGAGAATTAAGGAGCCAGAGGTAACTGTATTTAGTTTTTGATCAAGTGGACACCTAATACGAGTAAGGGGCTGTTTGTTTAGCTCTTACTGAAGCTCTTAATGGTTCAGAACTCTTATCGATTCAACACTTAATGGTTCAGACTGTTTGTTTCGGGAGCAGATGTCTGAATGGTTTAGACATTTGCCTCTGAATGGTTAAGCATTATACAAAGTCTGAATGGTTAAGACCTCTACTCTGAATTGGTCAGACATTTGCATCTGAACTGTTAAGCATTATGCTGACTCTTAATGGTTCAGACCTCTTACTTGTTATGCACTTAATGATTCAGACCTCTTACTGGTTCAGCTCTTAACCATTCAGAAGTTTCCAAGCAACCTCTAAGAAATAAAAAAAATTGGAACCAAGTTATTCAAACTTGAGTTTGTGACCATTTTATGCAACTTTGTTTTGATCATTAGATGCAATGTTCAATAATCCTTAACATATAGTAGCAGCTGGTCCAAGGGCAATTTAGTCTAATTTTTAGACTCGTTTTCTTTTAGACTTTCAAGTTTTTTTCCCTTAAATAAGCCTTTGATCATAAAGTACAAAGGTCCGTTTGTATCTTATTGGTGTGTTTTGAATTATATTCAATTTGGAGCCTTAAAATTGTTGAAACAACTTGACACTAATTCCTAAAGACCCAGTATAGTAGGCTGTAGGTAGAGGTGATTGTTTCAACTAATGGTATATGAATGAGTCCGTTCACATTATGTCCTGGTAAATCAATCAGCTCTAAAGGATTGAGTAGAAGTAATTTAAAGTGTATTTTTAGCGTATCAATGTTCTGGTAAATCAATTAGCTCTAAAGGAATGAGTAGAAGTAATTTAAAGTGCATTTTTAGCGTATCAATCACGAATAACCTAAAATAATTTAACCTCTTGTTTTCAGTTGTAATGCTAATTGTGTATAAATAGATAAGAAAGCTTAGATGGTGTTTTGGTTAAAATTGAATAACGTGTATAAAAATTATTCATTTTAACCTGCTACATACTCTTTAGACATGCCCATTTTCCTTACTCTGGTATTTGGACTCAGGGAATTGAGAAAATGATGCCGAAAGAAGTGTGTAAACGTTGTAGGGTGTAGAAAATATCCAGCTTAAACTTGTTTATCAAGTAATAACATAGTAAGTTTGAACCTAAATTATAACAACCCTCGAAAAACGCCCTAAATTAACCCGTATGCCTGTAAACGAACCAGTATAACCCTATTTTATATAAAAACAAATAAAATAATTATTTTGAACGGCTCATGGGCCACAACAGGTCAAGGGGTTCGGTTGCAGGGCGCGACACCCCTTTGCTTGCCAGTTACCCTTTTTGCCACGTGTCACCACACGTGCCGAGACTATATGCCACACGGCCACCCTAGCCGTAGCTAGGGGTGCCTTTGTGGGGCGCGAGAGGACCAGGGGAGGGGGGTTGCGGGGCGCGAGAGAGCCCGGAGAATCCTATAAATTGAGCAGACTTGCAACCATTCACCCTCGCTTAATTCTTTCTTTCTCTAAACAAAACTATTAGTTAAAATACCCCCTTAAAACAAGAAGCTCTGCCTCATTGTAAGTATTTTAACCATCGATCACTAATTCATTATCCTACCCGATTGATCAAGGACCCAACAACGCATGTCAAGGCTCTGTCTGACTAAGATCATTTGGGTTCTGTCTCGTGATGTATGGCTAATGTGATTTGAGTTATTTTACTAACACACGTGCATTGTATGTTTTTAATAGAAACACAAGAAAATAATCAGAAGATATCACCAGAAAGCCCGTAGAAAAACATATGTTTACAAAGTGAGTCATTTCTCTTTTTCTCACAATTTGTGAGCCATTATTTCAAATGTTTTACTAAATGTTTATCAGTTATAATTACAGTGATTACGTCTTTGTATTCTACAATTGTTGCTGATATTATGGGGTTTGTATACTGTATTCGATAATCTTCATAATTGGTGTCACACCCCGACCACGTAAAACAACAAAACGTGACGGAATTGTCGAGGAGTGTTGTAACAGAATCATTGTTTCATAACACATGGATAATTGAAATTTTGTTTTATTGATTTAAAAGAGTTACAATGTCTTAACAAACAAAGAAGTATAACATAATTAACTAGTCTTGCATCTTTTATTATCACTAAGGCCCAAGTCCGCCTAAGTGTGTCTTGATCAACCCTATGCATCATTTCCTGAAACACATGTGAAAATAGGTACGTCAGCATAAAAATGCCTGTGAGATACATAGGTTTTGTGAAAATAGGATTCATGACTTATAAGTTTAGAAAAAAAGTTGTTTAACAACAGTCAGTCATGATCCTTGTAAAATGTTTTGTTTTATAAATCATTTGAAAATCGATGATAAAGTAGATGATATGTAAAAGAGTAATGTAAGGTTAAATGAATAACCAAGTAAAATGAGTTTGTATAAGATAAGTTGTTTGTAAAACAATGTCTTGTGAAAAATATGTTATTTGTATAAAATGTTATATGTCTAAATTGAAATGATTCAAATAACGCTACGATATGTAATACCATACAAGCACTTATATATAGGAAGTACCAGCGGCGTATCCACCATGCTTGTATCATATTACACACGCCTCGTTGCTTAAATCACTTTACCCAAACAAACCACCAATGTAGATTGCCCATGTCTAAACCACTTGTCAAATGTCTTTGTGAGAACCATGTCAAAATGTTTATGTCAAAGTGTAGTCCATGAAATGTGTATATCAATATCAAAATGTCTATGTCAAATGTCAATCATGTAATGTGTAAACAAAATGTCATGTATGGCAAGTGAAATATGTATCAACTAAACCATAGGTAAAAAAGCACAAAACAATGTATTGAAGTAAACGTGGTTTAAATCAACGTTACGTCTTGTGGAAATGCATGCTATACTGAATACAAACATTTATGCGGTATTGTAAAAATGCATACATTCAAGCCTTGTGACTGTGGTGATAAGCCCTTAAACAAATTAAAGGTCTATCTGTGTTATGTCTTATCAAATTCGGTCATTCCTTTCATCCAAACATACCTAGGATGTCAGGAACGGGAGTTGTCAATTCCTATGGTACCATTACCTACTAACGAGTGGCGTAGCTAATGTTAATGAATGTATATGGTCCCATTAAACAAACCAAATGTCATATCAAAATGTAAGCATGTGATGAAATGAAAATGTACTAAGTATGATGAACATACATAGCATGAAAAGGTAATGTAAAACAATGCACTAGGTATGCACTAAATAGACATACATAGCGTGAAATGTAATGAAAACAATGTACTAAGTATGCGCCAAATGAACATACATAGCATAAAATGTCATGTAAAACGATGCACTAAGTATGCTACAAAGGACATACATAGCAGAAACACAATGAAATCATGTACTAATAATGCACTAATGAACATAGCAAGTATATGATATGAAAACATGGAAAGCATGAAAATAACAAGTAGGCACATGTGTTTCACCCCAAAATGTTTGAAAAACAGTAAAAGAGGGGTCTATGTACTCACTTGAGATTGCTCAATAGACTTTAGATATCCACCAAGCAAAGCTAGAAGGTTACGGAATCAAACGGCACCTAATATAGGTAACTACATTAATAAACGGACCTAATCGGAGGATCGGGTAGCATGAGGGTTCGTAAACCAAATGAGTGTAGGAACTCATGTAATATGGTTTAGCAAAGTCTACATACTAAAACGAAACCTAGCCTAGGTGCTTTGACCCATTACGACCCGTTTAGGTAGCTTATGCTACTTTAACGCGTCGTCCGCGTAAAACGCGTTCGGATCGCCTAACTAGCCCTATGACAAGTAAGATATGCCTTGATATGTCTAATATTGTTACTAATCAGTTTGGATGCCAAAAATTAGGTTACATAGGCTTAAAATGAATTTTTGCGCAAAAAGGGCATTTTGGTAATTTACCTAAGGCATAAGAACTACTTATCATACAACTACTCAAACGATGTGACCATAAGGTATAACCTCGGAAGGTTATTCCCAATACTACTATGGTCACCTAAAGTGTTTGGTCGGATCCTAAAGATTGACCAAATGGGTCGGGTTCGAAAGTATAAGCGATTGATTAGATCGCTTACCTTTACGACCCTAGACAAGCACAAACCTAAAAGTAACGAGCTAAACATGTTAAAACATGTTTAACAAAGTTAGAAAATAGGTTTGGTATCAAAACAAACGGTATTGATACCCAAAAGTAGTTTGGTTACAAAATACGCAAGAATGCGTATTTTGGCCGAAACTACGACTTGTCACCGAGCCTAGATAACGTGGTAATCAGTAGGTATAGTCACTAGGGACTAAAACCATCGTGATTACGCTCACGTTATGAAGTTCAAACGAAATTCATGTTGACCATAAACTGGTCAATGCAGAAAGTCAAACACTGTTTGACTTTCGTGCTAAAACGCATAAAAGAACGAAGGAACACTTACAAAGGGTCCCCGCAAGTATTTGATTCCAAGTAATCTCAGGTAGGAAGTGTATAAACATAACCACTTAGAGAAAAACTCAGATCAAATTGTGGGTTGCAACAAATGGGGTGGAGGGGTATATATAGGTTTCGTAGAACCGTTAGGATCATTTCTTGAAAACCATAATTCAATCCTAGCCGTACACATCGAGCCCATAGATTTACAAAACCAGGGGAGCCCCTAGAAATGCCCCAAAACCATGTGCAAAGGTGCCCAACAGCTGGATCAAGCTGGAAAACACATTCTACTGAACTGGGACCTGCTTACGGACCGCAAGAATGTCACACCCCCAAAAATCCACACGCGGAGTATCACCGCTTGGAGGCGTGACTGACCAGGATCAAGCCACCAATCATATTGAACAAGCATATAAGTAAACATAATTCAACCAACAATATGAAAGGTGTCCAAAAACCAAAGCATAGTTAAGTGTTTAGCGGAAGCATAATTTGTAAAACCCATAGCAAGTATTAAATATGAAATAAAGTAATGTTTAGAGCATGGCACACATCGCCATGTCCCACAACGACCGTTCCTCCCCGTGCAAGCTCCATGGGTACCTAATGACCTGCAAGGCATGTAGCAACGAATCAACAACAAAGTTGAGCGAGTTCACAGTTGGTTGTTTGGTTAAAGTATTCATTTCGTAAATCGTATGTTCGTTTTGTAAACCATGTATTTTATTAATCCTTATCGCGGCCAGTCCAGGCATGTGTGCGATGATTAGTGGGGGCTTCCCATGTGTTACAAGACCACGCGTATCGACTGCTACGAAAATGTAAGAGGTGCCCTAAGTCAATGTCTATCAGCATTGACCCTTTGCCCATAGTCCATTAGTACACGCCCGTCCGACTGGTACGGTGTGAGGTTTGTTAAACCTAATAGCGCTATTAACTAATGACCCGCTCGCCCTAGGCCTCGGTGATTAAGTCGATAATTGAGGGACTTCCTTTGATAGAGGTGATGGTCTTAAGATCGTGTACGTAGGCTTTACGTACGTGCCCTTCAACCCGAGGACAGTAGTAAATATAACTGTACGTAGGTTTTACGTACGTGCCCTTCAACCCGAGGACAGTAATAATTTGTTTAATAGTAATAGTTGTACGAGTAGTTATTCCATCCCATTCCCAACCCCTGGGAATCCCATGCCTTGGCTAGTGTGAACTCACCTTGGTTTGCTCGGCAGATACACAGAAAAGTCAAGTCTAGCAGCTAGTGGTCAACCACGTCCTAACATGGTTATCATACAAGTCAGGTTTTGGTTTCAAGTAGTGTACATAGGTAACACATAAGCTAGCATATAAGAAACACATACAGATCATGGCAAACACGCTTCATCACGTTTAACAGTTATAACGTATTCAACTTGTGCGATTAAAAGATTGGGCTCGCACAAGTTCAGCAACCTTGTGCGATCACATACATCATGTACGATTACAATATATCTTGTGCGACTCACTAACATAACCCACTAAATACCCCGGCCCAACATGTGAATAAGCCCAAAGCTTGTGCGACCCAAAACAGTTTGTTTTAATCTTGTGCGATCCAGTCAAGCTTGTACGACTGGACAATCTTGTGCGATCAGAAAGCTTATGTGATAAGATCTGATCTTGTGGGATTTGTTTTATTATCCGCCAATCATGCTAATCGGTTATATTGTTTCCTTTTATGAGATTTATCAACCAATTCAAACAGTTTCCATCTAACCAATTAATCGATCAAACAAATAAATCATCAATTAATATGAACCCTAATATCATAACAACTCATCATCATTTCAGTGAAGAAAACCATCAAATCGAATCTTTTTAATAATTATGGCCGACCACTGTTAGTCACCTCAAGAGGTTATTGGACCAAACTATGATATGCAACATTTACTAATTTCTTAACTTGATAATTGAACTAAAACAGAGATCACATGGGCCGATTACATGCATACTACTCGACAAACTCAATTAATCGACACACCACAATTTGATTTCCATTCATAAAGTCTTTCACATGATGATATGACATCAAGTCTTGAATGCCATAGAATGATTGGGTCCTTTTTTTTAAAATGTATGAACACATGTGCTGATGCACATATAATTAATGGAATTGACTTTTAAACAATCGATGCATACTGACATCCACATGATTTCTAGAAAACCATACACATCGATTCAATCATATGTTCACAATCATCACCCACTAACAATTAATATTCATGGTGTCAACAATTAGTCAATGATATCAATCCAAAAATCATCAATATAACCGATTACTAACCTATTCTACATCAAACAAATCAAGATCAAACACTTAGCCATATTATCATTCGATCAAGCTATAACAGTAATCAAAGTCAAATAATAATAATCGTATACTAACCGAATGCAAGGTAGGAATCACAAGGACTTCGAGAGGATCCGGATAGCCGTCGGCTTAGAGAGAGAGAGGAGAGCACTAGGGTTTTGTGTTTGTGGGTGTTTAGCAAATGAATGAGGAACAACTCCCTCATGGTGTGTGTTGTACGTATATGAGAAGTGGGCCGACCCTTACTTGGGCTGCCCTTGATCCGAATACAAGTTGTGGCCCGAATGGGTTTGTGCGATCTAGTAAGTGTTGTGCGTTTAGGCCGTTTATATACATACATACATACATACATTACACAAAGCACGTATCAACATGACATTCATATAATCATTCACTTTCATAGAATCACATATCGTACACATACGTTACTTCAAAGTACAAAGATAGGTTCGGAAATACGAGTTGTCACATTATCCCCAAGTTGAAAGAAATTTCGTCCTGAAATTTGGTACGTACTCACTGAGGAAGCTAGTTAAGTTGCATGGTTTTCCTGGGGTGTCACATCCTCCCCCCGTTGATCTGGAATTTCGTCCCGAAATTCCGTAGCTTCAGCCTCAGTAGTGGTTGTACTGTTTGCAAATAGTTGGGGATATTTTTGTTTCATTTGATCTTCGCGTTCCCAAGTAAACTCTGGGCCGCGACGGGAGTTCCAACGAACTCGAACGAGAGGTATTCTAGTGTGCTTGAGGACCTTAACATCCCGGTCCGTGATTTCAACTGGTTCCTCGACGAATCGTAACTGCTCGTCGATAGTGAGCTCCTTCAGAGGAACTATGTGGGTCTCATCTGACAGGCACTTCTTCAGATTTGACACATGGAAGACGTTGTGAACTGCACTGAGTTCTGCTGGTAAGTTTAGCTTGTAGGCCACCTTGCCTATTTTCTCGATGACTTCAAAAGGTCCAACGTATCGTGGGTTAAGTTTGCCTCGTTTACCAAAACGAACCACACCCATCCAGGGTGAAACTTTGAGTAGCACCCGCTCCCCAACCTGGAGCTCGAGGGGTTTCCTGCCTTGATCGGCGTAGATTTTCTGATGGTCACGAGCTGCCGCCATTCGTTGTCGTATTTGAGCAATGCGTTCTGTTGTGTCTACCACAAGTTCTGGACCAGTAATCTGACTATCCCCCACCTCTGCCCAACAAAGAGGTGACTGGCATTTACGCCCGTACAATGCCTCGAACGGAGCAGCTTTAATGCTGGTGTGGTAGCTATTATTGTACGAAAATTCCACAAGTGGCAGATGCTTTTCCCAGCCGTTGCCAAAGTCAATTACGCATGCCCTAAGCATGTATTTGAGGGTCTGGATGGTGCGTTCAGACTGCCCATCCGTTTGTGGGTGATAAGCGGTGCTCATATCTAAATGTGAGCTAAAAGACTTGTGCATTGCTTGCCACAGTTCTGACGTAAAACATGCATCTCGATCTGAGATAATAGAGGTGGGCACTCCGTGCCTCGAGACAACTTCTTTAAGATATACGTCTGCTAGTGTGGAGAACTTATCTGTTTCCTTGATAGCCAAGAAGTGAGCAGACTTTGTGAGTCGATCCACGATCACCCAAATAGTATCGTTACCACGTTGAGATCTAGGCAGGCCAGTAACAAAATCCATGGAAATTTGCTCCCATTTCCATTATGGTATTTCTGGTTGTTGGAGTAGGCCTGAAGGTTTCTGATATTCCGACTTGACTCTCGCACAAGTCAAGCACTTGCTAACGTACGTCGCTATGTGAGCTTTCATGCTAGGCCACCAATACGTAGTTTTGATATCGTGGTACATCTTATCTGAACCAGGATGTACTGAGTAGCGAGACTTGTGTGCCTCATCCATCACAAGCTCTCGTAGGTTGCCATAGAGTGGGACCCAAATGCGTCCTGTTACGTAGTAAGCACCGTCTTCCTTTCGTTCCAATCGTTGCCTTGAGCCACGTAGGGCTTCAGCCCTGACGTTTTCTGGTTTCAATGCTTCTACCTGAGCATTTCGTATTTGCGAAGGAAGACTAGACTGTATAGTGAGTTGTAAAGCTCGTACGCGCTTAGGCGCAGTGTCCTTTCGACTGAGGGCGTCAGCCACAACATTGGCTTTGCCCGGGTGGTACCTGATCGAGCATTCGTAGACATTCAGTAGCTCGACCCATCGTCGTTGTCGCATGTTGAGTTCCTTCTGTTTAAATATATGCTCAAGACTTCTGTGATCAGTGTAAATAGCACATTTGGTACCATACAGATAGTGTCTCCATATCTTAAGTGCAAAAACAACCGCTCTCAGCTCTAGATCATGTGTAGTGTAGTTCTTTTCATGAATTTTGAGTTGGCGTGAGGCGTAGGCTATAACTTTATCCCGTTGCATCAATACACAACCAAGACCCTGAATGGAGGCGTCGCAGTAAACTACAAAGTCGTCTGTACCCTCTGGCAATGAAAGGATGGGTGCACTGCAAAGTCTATCCTTTAAGTGCTGAAATGCTAATTCCTACTCGTTCCCCCATCGATAAACAACGCCTTTCTGTGTCAGTGCAGTGAGAGGTTGGGCAATCTTGGAGAAGTCCTTAATGAACCTCCTGTAGTAACCTGCCAAGCCCAAAAATTGGCGAATTTCCGTTGGTGTACGAGGTGCAGGCCAGCTCCTGATCGAATCTACCTTGGATGGATCAACGTGAATCCCATCCTGGTTCACCACATGGCCTAGAAAATGGACTTCACGAAGCCAGAAGTCACATTTTGAAAACTTAGCGTACAGCTGTTCTGTTCGAAGGAGTTCCAAAATGAGTCGTAGATGCTGTTCGTGTTCCTCCTGACTCTTTGAATAAATCAGGATGTCGTCGATGAATACAATGACGAACTTGTCTAGGTACGGCTTGCACACTCGATTCATCAAGTCCATGAAGACCGCAGGTGCGTTTGTCAGCCCAAAAGGCATGACTAAAAACTCATAATGTCCATAACGGGTCCTAAAAGCTGTTTTAGAGACGTCCTCTTCTCGGACTCTCAGCTGGTGATATCCTGATCTCAAATCAATCTTTGAATAGTAGCTCGACCCTTAGAGCTGGTCGAACAAGTCGTCAATGCGTGGAAGAGGATAGCGATTTTTCACAGTCACCTTGTTCAGTTCACGGTAGTCAATGCACATTCTGAACGTACCGTCTTTCTTCTTCACGAATAGCACTGGAGCTCCCCAGGGCGAAGAGCTAGGACGAATAAAACCCTTATCCAAGAGTTCTTGTAGTTGCGTTGATAGCTCTTTCAACTCTGATGGAGCTAAGCGATACGGTGCACGTGCTATGGGTGCTGCTCCAGGAGCTAGCTCGATTTGAAACTCGACTTGTCTATGAGGCGGAAGGCCAGGCAATTCCTCAGGGAATACCTCAGGATAGTCGCGTACAATTGGAAAATCTTCTATCTTCTTCTCTTTCTTCGAGGTGTCAGTAACTAGAGCCAGAATAGCAGTGTGACCCTTCCGCAAGCACTTCTGAGCCTTAAGGAAAAAGATGATGCTTACAACGGCACCACTCTTGTCGCCACGAATCATGAGAGGTTCATCACCTGGGCGAGGAATACGGACAATCTTTTCGTTGCAAAGAATCTCTGCTTGGTGTTGGGATAACCAGTCCATCCCAATGACAACGTCGAAACTACCCAGAGTGATAGGAAGGAGGTCGATCGAGAAAGTGTGATCAGCAAGAACAAGATTACAACCTTTGACTACGTGTGTGACCTCTATACTTTTACCATTAGCTAACTCTACAGCGTGCTTGGGATTCAAAGGTGTTGGGGTACGCTTAAGCAGTTGACTAACTTTTTGGGACACATAACTAGTATCAGCACCCGAATCAAATAAGACAGTAACGTAAAAGTCGTCGAGAAGGAACTTACCCGTCACAACATTGGGATCATTCCTCGCTTCTCCCTGGCCAATAACGAATACACGACCCCTTGCACCGTTGCCATTGTTACCCCCATTGTTTCCGTTCCCCTGATTGTTGTGATTGTTGTTGTTGTTAGGGTTCCTGTTCAGCTGGGGACAATCTCTCTTGAAATGGCCTTCAGCTCCACACTGAAAGCACCCTTTGTTGTCTCGTTGTTGCTGTTGTTGATCTTGTGGAGCTGGTGGTTGTTGTCGCTGGTTCTGATTCACAGGTCGTAAGCTCCTACAATCCTTAGCTTTGTGATCCATCTTGAGACACCTCTGGCAACGAACCTTGTTGCACTGACCATTATGGTGTTTGTTGCATCTGTTGCACTTTGGAAGATTCCCTCGATAACCACTTTGCCCTTGGCTACCGGAAGATTGCTGACCAGGGCTCTTATAATCTTCAGTTCTTCTCTGCTGCGACTGGGACTGAACAGAAGTTGAACCTCTGCTTGAAGCTCCATCCCATTTACGTTTGTTGTCACTGGGAGTTTCAGAGGTAGCTGTAGCACTAATACGTTTTGGTAACCTGTTCTGCTCCACCGCCTGATCAGTGAGACGGTGAGCCAACTGAACAACCTGCTGGATGGTGGCGAGGTTTGCTGAAGTCACGTGAGTTTGGATTTCTGGCACTAATCCCTTGAGAAAAAGTTAAATACGCTTAATCGGAGGGTCCACCATGGTAGGACACAGTAATGCAAGCTCATTCGATCTCTTCGTATACGCCTCAATTTCTGACCCCGTCATCTTGAGGTTGAAGAACTCGACTTCCAACTTATGAATGTCATCACGACTGCAGTATTCCTCCTTGATCATCTCTTTAAAATTGTTCCATGGGGTGGCGTTAGCAGCAACCAACCCCAGCATTTGGACCTGAGCGTTCCACCATGTGAGGGCTAAACCCTCGAGAGTGCCGGTAGCATACTTCACCCTGCGTGCCTCAGGGCATTCACACATTTCGAACACAGATTCTAGTTTCTCAAACCAGTGGAGGAGACCTACTGCTCCTTCAGTGCCACTAAAAGTAGTGGGTCGGCAGTCCATAAAAGTTTTGAAGGTGCACACAGGTGGTTGAGCATGTTGACCTGTTGTGGGTATAAGAAAGGACAAAGTTTAACACAAAGGTAGGTTCACGAGAGTAGGACTTAAAAATCCTATAATGAGTTTAAACTGCAGGGTATACCTCCTGCTTGTGCAGCTGCAAGTGCCGCAGCAACCTGTTCGTTAATCAGAGCCGTCAACTAGGCTTGTGTCATGTTAAAGCATCCAGACATGATCTTCATTTCAAGAGAAACATGAGTGAGAAGGGTTCGCGAAAGTGCGATGACAGGAGAGAGTAAGCACATACGTGTTCAAGCAACAGTAGCTATACTAACTAAGCATATCATGAGCAAAGTTCTACATAATCTATCATGTAGGTAATATAACATAAACCATATCACCTAGAATGTCGAGTCTTGCACGTGGAGTGAAGCGTCGTTGTGGATCATAGAGCACTGTACAGGTTATAGTCTGGTTTTAACAAAAACATTTTCCCTTATTAAAACCAAGTTCTCTATAACCAATGGCTCTGATACCAATCTGTCACACCCCCAAAAATCCACACGCGGAGTATCACCGCTTGGAGGCGTGACTGACCAGGATCAAGCCACCAATCATATTGAACAAGCATATTAGTAAACATAATTCAACCAACAATATGAAAGGTGTCCAAAAACCAAAGCATAGTTAAGTGTTTAGCGGAAGCATAATTTGTAAAACCCATAGCAAGTATTAAATATGAAATAAAGTAATGTTTAGAGCATGGCACACATCGCCATGTCCCACAACGACCGTTCCTCCCTGTGCAAGCTCCATGGGTACCTAATGACCTGCAAGGCATGTAGCAACGAATCAACAACAAAGTTGAGCGAGTTCACAGTTGGTTGTTTGGTTAAAGTATTCATTTCGTAAATCGTATGTTCGTTTTGTAAACCATGTATTTTATTAATCCTTATCGCGGCCAGTCCAGGCATGTGTGCGATGATTAGTGGGGGCTTCCCATGTGTTACAAGACCACGCGTATCGACTGCTACGAAAATGTAAGAGGTGCCCTAAGTCAATGTCTATCAGCATTGACCCTTTGCCCATAGTCCATTAGTACACGCCCGTCCGACTGGTACGGTGTGAGGTTTGTTAAACCTAATAGCGCTATTAACTAATGACCCGCTCGCCCTAGGCCTCGGTGATTAAGTCGATAATTGAGGGACTTCCTTTGATAGAGGTGATGGTCTTAAGATCGTGTACGTAGGCTTTACGTACGTGCCCTTCAACCCGAGGACAGTAGTAAATATAACTGTACGTAGGTTTTACGTACGTGCCCTTCAACCCGAGGACAGTAATAATTTGTTTAATAGTAATAGTTGTACGAGTAGTTATTCCATCCCATTCCCAACCCCTGGGAATCCCATGCCTTGGCTAGTGTGAACTCACCTTGGTTTGCTCGGCAGATACACAGAAAAGTCAAGTCTAGCAGCTAGTGGTCAACCACGTCCTAACATGGTTATCATACAAGTCAGGTTTTGGTTTCAAGTAGTGTACATAGGTAACACATAAGCTAGCATATAAGAAACACATACAGATCATGGCAAACACGCTTCATCACGTTTAACAGTTATAACGTATTCAACTTGTGCGATTAAAAGATTGGGCTCGCACAAGTTCAGCAACCTTGTGCGATCACATACATCATGTACGATTACAATATATCTTGTGCGACTCACTAACATAACCCACTAAATACCCCGGCCCAACATGTGAATAAGCCCAAAGCTTGTGCGACCCAAAACAGTTTGTTTTAATCTTGTGCGATCCAGTCAAGCTTGTACGACTGGACAATCTTGTGCGATCAGAAAGCTTATGTGATAAGATCTGATCTTGTGGGATTTGTTTTATTATCCGCCAATCATGCTAATCGGTTATATTGTTTCCTTTTATGAGATTTATCAACCAATTCAAACAGTTTCCATCTAACCAATTAATCGATCAAACAAATAAATCATCAATTAATATGAACCCTAATATCATAACAACTCATCATCATTTCAGTGAAGAAAACCATCAAATCGAATCTTTTTAATAATTATGGCCGACCACTGTTAGTCACCTCAAGAGGTTATTGGACCAAACTATGATATGCAACATTTACTAATTTCTTAACTTGATAATTGAACTAAAACAGAGATTACATGGGCCGATTACATGCATACTAGTCGACAAACTCAATTAATCGACACACCACAATTTGATTTCAATTCATAAAGTCTTTCACATGATGATATGACATCAAGTCTTGAATGCCATAGAATGATTGGGCCCTTTTTTTTTAAAATGTATGAACACATGTGCTGATGCACATATAATTAATGGAATTGACTTTTAAACAATCGATGCATACTGACATCCACATGATTTCTAGAAAACCATACACATCGATTCAATCATATGTTCACAATCATCACCCACTAACAATTAATATTCATGGTGTCAACAATTAGTCAATGATATCAATCCAAAAATCATAAATATAACCGATTACTAACCTATTCTACATCAAACAAATCAAGATCAAACACTTAGCCATATTATCATTCGATCAAGCTATAACAGTAATCAAAGTCAAACAATAATAATCGTATACTAACCGAATGCAAGGTAGGAATCACAAGGACTTCGAGAGGATCCGGATAGCCGTCGGCTTAGAGAGAGAGAGGAGAGCACTAGGGTTTTGTGTGTGTGGGTGTTTAGCAAACGAATGAGGAACAACTCCTTCATGGTGTGTGTTGTACGTATAAGAGAAGTGGGCTGACCCTTACTTGGGCTACCCTTGATCCGAATACAAGTTGTGGCCCGAATGGGTTTGTGCGATTGAGTAAGTGTTGTGCGTTTGGGCCGTTTATATACATACATACATTACACAAAGCACGTATCAACATAACATTCATATAATCATTCACTTTCATAGAATCACATATCGTACACATACGTTACTTCAAAGTACAAAGATAGGTTCGGAAATACGAGTTGTCACAAAGAAGATGTGCATACGGTCCGTAAGGACCCTGCAGATCAGCCAACTTTGAAATTTGGCAGAACAGGCCCCTGAAGCCCCAAACTTGTTATTTGATGCATTTTGACACGTTTAAGCCCCGTTAACCACATTTTAAGGCTCCAAAATGATGTTAAAGTGTAGGGAACTCAAAACATGCTCAAAAATATCTCGGATGTCGGTTCGTTTGGCCGTACGATTGCGTTGTTCGGTTAATTACGACGGAAGTCGTAACGGACGCGTGTACGATCCAAAATTCATGACGAATGGATTTTTATCATGCCAAACACTAAAATAAAATATTTTAATGTTTACATAAATTTTTGGATGTCCGGATGTATTCAGAACGTAAGTAAAGCGCGAAAATGCAAACTTGTGCACTTTTTGACGCTTTTAGTCCCTGAATGAACATAAAGTTTATTTTAGCACACCGAACCCCTCAAAGCCTATTTCTAAGCTATGTAAAGGATATTTAGGGTGTGTTTAACTTATGGCCATGTTCTGGAATGTTCGTTACAGTTCATATTGACGTACTTTCGCAGTTTGTCGAATTTAGTCCCTGTAAGCGAATAAACTTGATTTCGGCATACCAAACCCTCCAAAACTTATTTCTAAGTTATGTAAAGGTTATTTAAGGTATGTTAAGCCTATGTCACTGTTCCGGAGTGTTTGTTGCATTAAACTGGTTATATTTACGCATCGGTGCGCGTATAACCTTCCAGAAAGCGATTTAGAGTCCGAAATCGAACAAGAATTGATATGTGCAAACGATACACATATTTATACAAATCCCAAGTATGAAATACAATATTTCATTGATTTAGTATTTGTTTGATGGCCGTGGAGGCACAGGTGTCACAATTGGACATGAGTAGCAAATATGTGATATGACCATAGTCACAGATCCGTCGAGTGACAAGTACTGAACGAGTAATTGGGTAGATATAGACATTGCAATCGCTCTTAATAATGTAAAGTTATAAAAGCTTATTTTTATAAACTGGAATGTACTCGCCACTATTTCTTGCTTATAAAATATTTTTAAAACGCGTTTCAGGTAACTTAAAGTGAAGCTATAGGAAGCCTGCTATGAAGCACTGAAGGCTTAAAGAAAGTGGCTTTAATTTACCTGAACAAAATGAAGAAGATTATGTTTTCAGCAATTAGGGTTCATCCCTATAAAGATATTATAAATGAAATATGGGTTTCATCCCATTTGTTTAATATAAAACTTTTGGTGTTTTGAAACTCTGAAATTATTTCCTAACTATGATCCTGATGTCTCATTTCCGCTGCCAAATTAATAAATACCGATACCACTGGCTCGTGTTCGCGGCTTCCGCTCCCGGGGTGGGGTCGAGGGTTGCGACAGAAGGTGGTATAAGAGCCACTGGTTTTAGCAATTTAGGTGTTCTTTTAAATACCTAAATTTTAACCAATTGTGTTAGGAAAAAACTTATGTGTTATTCTGTGTAAATATGTATATATTATTTTATGTCATTTCGATAATTTCTTTAGTTTACAGTATGAGTGATCAGGGTACTTCTGACGCTTATCGTCACCTACCTCATTCTCCAAGGGATGAAGGAACATCCCAGCCAACCTCAGGATACGCAACCGATTCCGAGGGAATCTTTGTTTTTATTGCCAAATCCAAAGAACCTTTCCCCCCTAAGAAACGAGGGTGGTTTAGTAGAGCAAAAGTAGAAAGGAGGAAAAGAAGGAGAAAAGCCTAACAACAAGCAATAGCGAATAGAGCTAAGAAAAATACCGAAAATCCAGAAGCTAGACCTATATGGGAAGAAGAATTGGATAGACAACTAGCCAATCTTCATATGTTTAGAAATGCAGATGTAGAAATTGATCTCAACCAAGTAGCAGTACCAGACCTACAACTTCTACCATAGCTGCTATTGAAGCTCCATCTACAAATGGATAAGACTTTGGTCTGATTGTATAGGAGTTTTTTCTTTTGACCCTATTTATTTTTTACCATTCAGAAAAGACAAAAATAGTTCAGGATATTCCCTAACCAACCCATGACTCTAGAACAAAACTAGGAAAACCCACTTCCAATTCCAGCCTTTGATCCAAATGAGATACCTAGGATTCCAGCACCGAACCCTTTAGAATAGTGGTGGGCCAACGACTAGGCAATTTAGGAAATGTTGAATAACCCATATCCTTACGAAAAACCAGTACCAGCTTACCCTGAACCTATACCAGCCCCAATGCCACCAATGAGTCATGAGAACGTGGAAGAACTTCGCCAGTATCGTGAAGAGTTAGTTGAGGAAGGAAACCAGATTCGCCAAATCGGAGAAAAACTCGTCTGGAAATATGACGAGAGGGAGATGCAGTACTATAAAAGCCAATGCCTTATATATATATATATATATATATATATATATATATATATATATATATAGGTCAAAGATCCGTTAGGAACCACCCTTTATTGCGAGAAACGCGAAAACCAGTGTGAACACAAACAGTAATTCATAAAAAAATCTAAAAAACACCCAATTTTATTTTTATTTTTTTACTATTTTTTTTTTGAAAAAATCGCTATATTTTGTTAATAAAAAAATAAAAAAAAAGTTCGAGTAACAGTTATCCATGCACATGTGCATATGTATCATTTCTTTGTCAAATTCCGTAATTCATTACAAATAATAGTCAATTGCATTTTCATTTTCACTACCACGTGTAATACACTACTTTTTACGTTAACAATGTTAGAAATGCACATGTGCATCTATATGTATCAACATGAAATAAGGTGTTTTGGTACACTACTTTCTCTTTCATCTATCATTCCATCCATAATACACAAGCATGCACATGTGCATTTTTGTCATTTCTTTGACAAATTCCGTAATTCATTACACATATTTGACAATTGCACTTTCATTTACACTACCATATGTAATACACTAGTTTTTACATTACCAATATTAGAAATGCACATGTGCATTTATATGTATCAACATGAAATAAGGTGTTTTGGTACACTACTTTGAATACACTTTCCCTTTCATCTATCATACCATCCATAATACATTACCATTACCTCCTACCATCCATAATACAATACCATTACCTCCTACCATCCATAATACAATACCATTAACAATATTTTCACTTTATTACATGTATGTAAACACCATTTATACCATCCAATCAACATATTACATCAAAAATTGACAACTATAACCAAACCATCAACCACTAGATATAACTAACCAAAAAACATGTATATGGGCCTACTTCTCCATTCAAAATCACAAACTTTTTGTACCAAAACACGTTATATCATGGTTATACCTAATGATGCACATGTGCATTTTGAATATTGGTAATGTAAAAAGTAGTGCATTACTAATGGTATTGTAAATTAAAGTACAATTGTCTATTCCTGATAACGTATTACCGAATTTGTTGAAGTAATGATACATATGCACATGTGCATAGATAACTGTTACTCGAAAAAAAAAGTTTTTTTTATGGTAACAAAATATAGCGATTTTTTTTTTAAAATATTAAAAAAATAAAAAAAAAATTTGAGTGCTTTTTTGATTTTTTTTAGATTTTATTTTGTGTTCACATTGGTTCTCGCAATAAGGGTGGTTCTCGCATGAACCTTACCCTATATATATAGGATAAGGATCATGTGAGAAGTAGTAGGCTAATTGAGAAACTTGATAAGCATTCTGGACCACATATTTTCCCTAAGCAAAAAAAAAAGGTAAAAAAATACTATTTTTTTTTTTGGAAAAATCGCAGCTTTTTCTTTAAGGATTTAATTTTTTTAATTTATTTTGGGATTTATACACATGTGTATATTGTTAATCTTTTAACTATACATATATGTATATTGTCAATTATACATATATGTATATACATGTTTAAAATTGAAAAATAAGTGTTATTTAGGGTTTAGCATTAGTATTTAGGGTTTAGCATTAGGATTTAGGGTTTAGCTTTATGGTTTAGGGTTTAGCTTTAGGGTTTAGCATTAGGGTTTATTAATAGTATTTAGGGTTTAGCATTAGGGTTTAGCTTTTGGGTTTAGCATTAGGGTTTAGCTTTAACTTTTGGGTTTAGCTTTATCTTTAGGGTTTGCATTAGGGTTTAGCATTAAGGGTTTAGCTTTAGGGTTTAGTTTTAGCTTTAGGGTTTAGCTTTAGGGTTTAGAATTAGGGTTTAGCTCTAGGGTTTAGCATTAGGGTTTAGCTTTAGGGTTTAGGGTTTAGCATTAAGGTTTAGCTTTAGTGTTTATGGTTTAAGGTTTAGGATTTATAACACATGTTTTTTCAATTTTAAACATGTATATACATATATGTATAATTGACAATATACATATATGTATAGTTAAAAGATTAACTATATACACATGTGTATAAATCCAAATTTAAAAAAAAAAATTTAAAAAATTTAATCCTTAAAGAAAAAGCTACGATTTTTCCAAAAAAAAAAAAAACTTTGCATTTTTTTCACATTTTTTTTGCATTTTTTGCTTAGGGAAAATGTGTGGTCCAGATTGCTTCTCAAGTTTCTCAAATATGGTGTGCTTCTCTTAGGATCCCTACCCTATATATATATGTGTGTGTGTGTGTGTAATTTTATTGCTTATAAAGAAAAAAAAATCAAATTAATGAAGATAGATATAAACTAATGTATATTACCTATATGTATATATATATATATATATATATATATATCGATGTATAGTTACTAATGTTTAAATTCCAGTCATAATTTGTAATAGATGCATATATATATGAAAAGAGTAAAAGTCGCAATGATCGACGATTTTGGTTCAATATGCTTGTGTGTTTGTTTGTTTAACTTATTCTGTGATATTAATACCTGATAATGTTTACAATTCAGATGTCAAACGAAGTAAATTAGGAAATCCAGAATAACAATAATAACGGGAACCCTGTGGATAAAAGTGCTATCGAACACATAGTAGCTACAGGAATCATAGATGCCATGCCCTATTTTATCGATACTATTAATAAAAAGACAGAAAATAATTCCGTAATAGGCAGTAAACATACACCTAACGAGCCAAGTCACAGTATGAATGAAAATCACGGACTACTTAGTCAAGCTCCAATTCCAAAAATAAGAAGGACCATCTCATATGGTTGTTCTTATAAGGAATTCTTATCCTGTAAACCGATAGAATTCTCAAGCAATGAAGGAGCTATTTTAGCCTTGCGCTGGATAGAAAAGACAGAGGCAGTTTTAAAGATAAGTAAGTGTGCAGATGAAGATAAGATCATGTATGCTTCTAATCTCTTTAAGAATGCAACATTAGAGTGGTGGGATACCATTCTTCAGTCCAGAGGAAGTGACATGATTTACAATATGGAATGGAACAACTTTAAGGAAATAGTTGAAAGAAAATTATGTCATCCTCATGAAAAGGAACAGATTGCTAATAAGTTCCTAAATCATAGAATGATTGGAGTAGATTGCAGGGAATATACTACCACATTCTTTAAATATGCAAGGATAGTTGTGACAACCCTCACTAAACCAGGTATCCGTACGACTTAATTAATAATTAATTACTGCTTAATTACTGTGCTTACTTGAACTTGTGGATAAACTGCTACTTGAATGCTGATACATGTACTTACTTGCATCATACTTTACTTGCTGTCACTCCATGTTTTGCTTACAGCACCTTTGTGACAACCTTGATGCACCAAAAGCACAGTAGCACAATGAACGGATAACCTATTAAACGTGCTGTCATAACTAGCACCAGGCAGGTACTGCCTCTAAGGCCTGTAAGAGCCTGAGATAGTTTGCTACACTAGTGGTGAGTGTAGGGATATAAGGGTTGTAGAACTACGTCACTAGGAATGAGATTACAGTGACCGGATGTGCCTAAAACGTACTTTAAGTACAAAATTCAACACTTTAATTAAAATTCAGCATCTAGCTAACTAATAAAGTGCCAAAACATGAGAAAAATGTTACTAGACACTTTCCAAAGTGTCGGGAATAAGTTGTGTCACTAAAAATAATAATAACGACACTTTAAAGCTTTGTTAAGCACTTTAACGGATCTCTATCCAACCGAACAACCGGACTATACCCGGGACATAAAAATATTGCCAATAACATTGTTTATCTTTTTCTGAGCCAGTTAGGGTCCCCGAATACCCTAACACCCACTGTAATGCATAACACTTTAGTAACCGGATTAAGTTCCTACTTAACTTAACTAACCTAACTAATGCTTAACTATTGGTTGGATTTGAACTAAGTTACCCCCCCCCCTCTCTAACCGAACCGTCCCCAAGGGGGACACCCCTTGTACTCTTGTGATTAATTTAATCAAAGTTGCCTAATATCTATTAGACACATAAACCATTGGATAATGATTATAACATTTGCCTATAAGATCAAGTCTTGACACACTAACACTTTCACTCAACACTCACCAACACACACTCTCTCCCTCTCTCCCCAAAGCTCTCGGCCGAACATCCCCTTCCCCATCCATCCATCTTTCGATCTTGATCATCTCACTTCAAGAGCATACAAGTGTTAAGGATCACATACGAGGAGGCTTGGTGCATTCGGAACGTGAAGGACATCTTCTCATTGCTTTTATCCACTCATTCTTCAACTAGATTCTTCCCTAGCCTCGAGCTAGTAGTAAGTTGCTTGAAACACACTCTCGATCTATTTTAAAGTGGTTAAAATAAGATATGACGGTTAAAACTCGTGAACTTGCAAGATGAAGTGTTAAAAGTCTACTAAAATGTTAAAAATGATGGTTAAAAGCTATGATGTTGTGTAAATCTAGCAAGACTTGTTTTGTGTAACTATTTAGTGCCGATCTATGATGTGGTAGCTCGGATCATCATCTAACCCGGATTAGTCGTGATCATGAATCATGGCATAGAGTTTGTTTAAGTGTACAAAGGGTTAAATGATGAAACTCTACCACACACTAAACATGAACTTGTGTAAAATCGATTTTACTTATGAAATGGTGTTCAAAACTAGTAGATCTACGGATCTACAAGCGGTACTTTCAAAGGACCAAGTGTCAAAGAAATCATATTTTCTAAAGCCGGATCTTACATGAACAAGAATGATTTTAGCAAACGCACAAGTGTTTAAACACTTGTGTAACACAAAGTTTCGACAAAATAACTATTTTTGTAAATGTTGACAAGAAGTTGTAAAGATGTAACTTCTTTAAAAACGAGACTTTCAAGTAACCGAATTGATCTATACAAAGATCCACTAAAAATAATGGAAAGATACTACATATTTTGGAAAAACCACAAGTTCATGTATTTCTGCGATTATATCTATTTTAACTAGTTGAATATTGTTTATTGTTGATTGAGGAAATTGTTGATTTGGATTTTAAAAGAAAATGATACGCTTGAAAGCGTGGCCACCTCCAGTTACAGGGGAAACTCTGGCGAAATTTTTCCAAAAACCTAACACTTGAAAATATTTTCATCACAAGTGTTAGAAATACATTTTTTTAACTTGTTTCCAAAGACGCAAATTTCGCCATGATTCTGTTTACAAAATTTCTAAGTGTCGGAGGTGGGATTTTCACAAAATAAAACCTGAAATATATATATTTAGAATATATGTTTTTCATAACAACACTTGTGAATTTCTATGATTATTTTGTGAACTATACAAATATTATTTTTAGGGTAAAAATAATATTACCGAATGTTAACGATTCCAAAAATAATACAAACACCTTCATAATTAATAATAAGTTACAACGGTATAATTATTACCACCTGGTCTTTAAAACATAACTTACGCATTTTAAGAAAATATTTATGAGCGCGTATTTTTGTCAAAGTATTATTTTGGGAAGAATATTTATATTTTGAAGTAAGAAATAAAATATATTAAGTGAGACTTAATAATGTATTTCGAATTTTACGAACACGCATGTATTAAATCCCCCATCCTTGGGAAGGAGAATAATTACCAAGTATTTACAAAAATATAAACACGAAATAGTTGTCTAACTATTTCCCAAAAACTTAAACCTTAAGCTAAGGCACGGCCGTCCGTCTAATAGATTTAGTACGTGTAGGTCGTCGCACAGCTGCTTGATCAGGATATATACTTGGTAGAGACGCACCACTGTGAGTTCATGTCCCCCTTTTCTCTTAACTGTTTTCAGTTTTTCTAAACTGCGGGGGTGAAATACATGTTACTGTGATTGCGAATAATTCTTACATGGTATGGTTAGCGTAAGGAGGGTTATTATTCAGATCATGTGAGTGGGTAGGCGGAAACTTGAGGCCATTAATCCTCAGGGTAGGACCGAGGGGCAGGAGCGGTAGATCTATCTGGGTGTAGCGAGCCCAGCCCCAAGCCCAAACAGAACGGACCTCGGGGTGACTTTGTACCCAACGCATAAATCTGCTAGGTTTGAGTCATCCTACTTGCACTTCACACATATCAATGGCCTTGCAAACCATTGGTGATCTCTTTTTCCTTATTTGCTACATACCAGGGTTTTTATACATACAAAGGTTTATTTACTCACTTACACATGAACTCGCTCAACATTATTGTTGATTTTTCAACTTACATGTATTTCAGGGAATTAAAGGATCTGGCGCGGTATGACACGTTTTCCCGCTGCATTAGTCTCGAGGTCATCCGAGTTTAAGGGATGTGACTTTTTCCTGGACGAGTCACCGTTCTTAAACTGTGTTTATTTCTTTTTGGTGTTGTGTCTTTTGAACACTGTTTATGTTTGTTAGGATATGATATCCGTTAAGACAATGTTGTGGTTCTTTACTCTTCAAACTTATTTTAATGGATGATCTTGCATGGTTTTTATTTCATATAGCTTGTTATGATTAAGCTATGGTATTAAGAAGTCACACCAAAATAACCACGCTTCCGCAAAGCCAGGGTGTGACAGCTTGGTATTAGAGCTCTGATCATAGCGAACTAGGATTCCTTCTCGAGTCTAGACTATGATCACTAGGGCTCTCACGAAAACATTTTTACACTGCATACCACTCAAGTCCAGATCCAAAACTTTTTACAAACAAATGTTGAGCACATTTATTTATTATTTTTAGGCTCAGTCTGGGAGGCTAAGGCTCGGTCTGGAAGACCGAGGCTCGGTCTGGAAGACCGAGGCTCGGTCTAGGAGACCGAGGTAGTTGTCTAGTAGGACTAGGAAGAGCAGTCTGAGAGGCTGGGAGAATAGGCTAGTGGGACTAGGAAGAGCAGTCTGAGAGGCTGGGAGGCTAGTGGGACTAGGAGAATTATTTGATTGCTTACTTGGTGACTAATGTGCTTATCTGATTGTATGATTGATTATTTGTACATATTTGTGTTTGTGTTACAGACACCATGGACTCGTCCGGCACAGGTGATTCGGATACCACGGGCCCTAGACCCATAGTATCAGACGACTTAGAGTCTTCAGAGCACGAGGTCCACACATCAGATGTTACCAGCACAGACGAGGACGACTTTCAGCCCTTTGCGTTGCCCGACGCTGTCGATGAGCCCGCTGATGGCCCTTTTGCTGGGTACCTACCACTCGTAGAGATCCCTGCTCCCATACCTTTGGCCATTTATCCTGCTTACGATATGCTCCTCGACGCCGACGTTGACGACGACGTCGATCTGTTTGATGATGAGCCCCTGGAGGACGATGTTGAGGGCGAGGCCCTTCTAGCTGACGGTGGTCTTTTGTTACTCGCAGATGCTCCAGCTGAGGAGTCACCTGCACACTCACCCGCTCCAGACTCCTTCGAGTCTGTGGCCTCCGCACCGTCACACACCCGGAGCGCACAGCACTATTCACACGGTTCAGATCCTGACAGGGCATCATCTGCTGTCTCTGCTCCTAGATTTGCTTTCGATCACTACCTCGATGAGGATTCAGACCCTGTTTTTCCCCCTGGATTTGACCCGGACCAGGAGATAGAGTTCACCCACTTGGATCAGCCTATGGTTGACCCAGTAGACCCAGTTGACCCTGCATTTGCTGATCATGCAGATTTTGATATGGAGTTCGTTGATCCCGAGCCTGCCATGGCCCTTGAGCCAGTAGCTGCTCCTGACCCAGTGTTTGAGCATGACCCTGTTCATGCTGGCATGCCCATTGATCCTGTGATTGCTGAGCTACCCATTGATGATCACCCTGCTGATGCACCACTACTGGAGGGTGACCATGTTATTGCTGCTGATCATGTTGATCCCCCACTTATCGCTGATATACCTGCTGACCCTCTTGTTGTACCCCACCTTGACCCTATGCCTGTACAGTTTGATCGAGCACTTTTTGAGGCACAGATTGACCCACGAGATGAGCACGCCCAGCATGGGTGGATTCCTGCGGATGATGAGCTTCCACCTATTCCTCCTCATACCACTGATGCACGTCACGT
Source organism: Helianthus tuberosus (assembly GCA_030545235.1). Lineage (NCBI taxonomy): Eukaryota > Viridiplantae > Streptophyta > Magnoliopsida > Asterales > Asteraceae > Helianthus > Helianthus tuberosus. Next base: position 119,689 of record CM060352.1, on the reverse strand, counting down.
TGATTTCTCTTTTTCATTTGCACAGTGCACACCTCCAGCTCGACCTGGAGAGGGTTCCTCGGCTCATCCCTTTGGACATGTGCCGACATCTATTCCAGTTATGCTACAGTCTTCATCTGCTATTCCCCCTGCACCACCATTCTTTGTGCCACCTTTTGATCCAGCCAGCGAGCCGTTTCTCTGGACGTCACCGTCTGTTATGCCACCGACCGACCCCTACCATCCTTTCCATATGGGGTATTCTATTGAGGACGTTCTATTGTCGTTTGTTGTCCAGCAGGAGGCACTCACACGGCGTATTCAGGAGCTTGAGAGAGCTCAGCCACCGCCGTGCTAGTGTCAGGGTCAGACCCACCCTGCTTCTTCGCAGCACCCTCGACCATTGTTACCTGACTATGCTGCACGCCTTTTGGCACTTGAGCAGCAGGTTGCTTCTTGGTTGCGTACCCAGAGAGCCATGGAGGAGGACTGGCTCCATTTGCGACGTTTGTTCTACACCCATTTTCCCCCTCCTCCACCACCATCAGTTTAGGGCATCTTTAGTACAGCATGGGTAGACGTTGGTGAGAAGACGGCGATTGCTCTGACCACACCGCATTTTTGGAGACTGCATTCTGATTCTGACTTTTGTTGATCATGTATATGGGATGTATTGACACTGATTTGATATTCTTTTGGACTGGGGTGATGTAGCCCTTAGTCGATGATGATGTATGACACTATTATGTACTTGTACACCCTACCATGTGGTCCTGATTTTGGCAATGCAATCGCAGTATTCTCATCATATGTGATGTTTTGATTGATTATTTATGTCTTTTAACATGGGATGTTGTGTGATTAATATGATTATAACATGAGATGTTATGTACTATTACTATCATTATATACGTACGCTTTATTTTGGTCTGACCGACGTGAACCCATCTTTTAGAAGATGCCGCCAAGACGTCAAACGCCGATGCCTACCAATGAGGCAGAACTCCAACAAGTCATCGCTGCTGCCATCGCGCAATACGCCGCCTCGCAAGGAGGACCCAGCGGAAGCAGCTCAAACAACAATGGCAACAACAATCCACCTCATGGGTGCACCTACAAGCAGTTTCTAGACTGCAAGCCTGTCAACTTTGATGGCACCGGAGGTGCTGTCGCTTTTGTTCGTTGGGCCGAGAAGACTGAATCTGTTCTCCGCTTGAGCAAATGTGCACCAGACCAGCAAGTCACCTACATTTCTGGGCTATTTTTGGATGGAGCCCTATCTTGGTGGAATTTGCAAGTGCAGACACTTGGTGAAGCTGCTGCCTACGCAGTAACATGGACCAAACTGAAGGAACTAATGCGCAAAAAGTATTGTTCTCGCGCTGAAATCCAAAGATTGGAAACTGAGTTCTAGCATTTGAAGATGGAAGGTCCGAAGATTGCGGAATATGTTCAGAGGTTTCACGACCTGTCGCATGTGGTACCCTATATGGTCACTCCAGAATTCAAGCGGATTGAACGCTTCATTTGGGGATTAGCTCCTCAAATCATAAGCATGGTGACCTCCTCCAAGCCTGCAACAATTACTGAGGCAATCGATTTGAGCGTAGCTCTCACTGAGGAGGCTATCCGCCTGAACAAGTTCGATGAGATCGAGACAAAGAAGAAAGAGACTCACGTCGAGTCATCCGGAGGTAACAAACGAAAGTTCTCAAACTTCAAACAAGGCACTAGTGGTGTTGTTAAGAAAGGAGAGCCAAATGCGCCAGCTCAGGTTACAGCTGGTGGTGGAAAGAAAGGAAAGGGATATATGGGCACCCAGCCCAAGTGCAACACCTGCCAGCGTCACCATTCTGGCCGATGTGGTTTGAAGGTATGTGAAGCGTGTGGGAAACCTGGCCACTTGAAGGATTCTTGTTGGGCCACTGTTGGCCAGGGAGGCCAAGGAGGATTTGGAAACAGAAACAATAACCGGGGTGGAATTGGAAATCGCCCACAAGGAAACAATGGAGGTAATGGGAATCGAGGCAACAATGTGAATCAAGCGGGCGCTGTGAATCATAACCAAAGGAATAACCAAGCTGGAAATGGAGGTGGAAACGGGCAAAGACCTGGATGCTTTAACTGTGGTGATATCGGGCACTTTAAGAGGAACTGCCCAGAGTTGAACCAAGCCCGTGGAAGAGTGTTCAATATCGAAGCGAGGGAAGCGCGCCAGGATCCCAATGTCGTTACTGGTACGTTCCCTGTAAACCAACGCTATGCATCCGTTTTATTTGATACTGGTGCCGACTATAGCTTCGTATCGTTAGAATTTAAGAATATGCTTGGTTTAGCCGCTAGTAAGTTAGATATTCCCTACTCAATCGAATTGGCTAATGGGAAGTTAGTAGAAGCCAATGAAGTGATCAGAGGTTGTGAAATCGAGTTGGGAGAACGTGAGTTTGCTTTGGATCTACTACCAGTCAAGTTGGGAAGCTTCGACGTGGTAGTAGGAATGGATTGGTTATCAAGTAACAAGGCAGAAATTGTCTGCCATGAGAAGATCATTCGCATCCCAACCGAAGATGGTGAAACAATTGTGGTTCATGGTGAAAAGCGTGATACACCTTTAAGAATCATCAGCTGCCTGAAAGCGCGAAAGTGTTTACAGAAGGGATGTGCTGCCTTCCTGGCACACATTGTAGACAAGAAAGCTGCAGAACCGAAGATCGAAGACATCCCTGTCGTGAGGGAGTATCCGGAAGTCTTCCCGGAGGACTTGCCTGGACTGCCACCTCAGAGGCAAGTGGAGTTTCACATTGATTTAGTCCCAGGCGCCGCGCCTGTGGCTAAGGCACCTTATAGGCTTGCCCCGTCTGAGATGCAAGAATTGTCGACACAACTTCAAGAGTTGTTAGACAAGGGATTTATCCGACCAAGCTTCTCGCCTTGGGGAGCTCCGGTCCTGTTTGTCAAAAAGAAGGACGGTAGTTTTCGAATGTGCATAGACTACCGGGAGCTGAACAAGCTGACGATCAAGAATAGATATCCTCTGCCAAGAATTGATGATCTGTTTGATCAACTGCAAGGTTCAAGCTTTTACTCAAAGATCGATTTGCGATCTGGATACCATCAGTTAAGGATACAAGAGGAGAGTATCCCGAAGACAGCCTTCAGAACTCGTTATGGACACTACGAGTTCCTTGTTATGCCGTTTGGGTTGACAAACGCACCTGCAGTCTTTATGGATTTAATGAATAGAGTTTGCAAGCCGTACTTGGACAAGTTCGTGATTGTGTTTATCGACGACATCCTGATTTATTCAAGGACAAAGGTTGAGCACGACCAGCATCTAAGAGCTATTTTGGAGCTGCTGAAGAAAGAACAGCTGTATGCCAAATTCTCTAAGTGCGAATTTTGGCTACGTGAAGTCCAATTTCTTGGACATGTGGTGAATGGAGATGGAATCCATGTGGATCCAACCAAGATCGAAGCGATCAAGAATTGGGAAACGCCAAAGACGCCAACCGAGATTCGACAATTCTTGGGTTTGGTTGGCTACTATCGATGGTTTATTGAGGATTTTTCGAAGATCGCTCAACCATTGACGCTCCTCACCCAGAAAGATAAGAAGTTTGATTGGGGAATCAAACAGGAAGAAGTGTTTCAGCTATTGAAGGATAAGCTCTGCAATGCGCCAATCCTAGCACTACCGGAAGGTACTGACGATTTCGTGGTATACTGTGACGCCTCGCGTCAAGGATTGGGTTGCGTGTTGATGCAACGCCAGAAGGTTATTTCTTACGCATCACGTCAGTTGAAGGTACATGAGAAGAACTATACCACGCACGATTTGGAGCTAGGCGCAGTGATATTTGCTTTAAAGATCTGGAGACACTACCTATATGGTACGAAATGTACAATTTTTACAGATCATAAGAGCCTACAACACATATTCAACCAGAATGAGTTGAATATGAGACAAAGACGATGGGTTGAGTTGTTAAATGATTACGATTGCGAGATAAAGTATCATCCAGGGAAGGCAAATGTAGTTGCCGACGCCCTAAGTTGAAAAGAGAGGATCAAGCCCATAAGGGTTAGGGCTTTAGAAATGATTATCCAAACCGATCTTTCCTTGCGCATTCGTGCCGTGCAGAAAGAAGCTCTTAAGGAAAGAAATCTTGAAGAAGAATATCTCCGTGGGATGGAGAAGCTATTGGTGCCAAACGAGGAAGGAACGTTACGTTTTGAGAAAAGGATTTGGGTTCCTCTGTTTGGTGGTTTAAGGAAAGTTGTTTTTGATGAAGCTCACAAATCGCGGTACTCTATCCATCCAGGAGCGGATAAGATGTACCAAGATCTCAAGGATTACTATTGGTGGCCTAGGATGAAGGGCGATGTTGCTATTTATGTGAGCAAGTGTCTAACGTGTGCTAAGGTGAAAGCGGAATACCAGAAGCCTTCAGGACTTCTGCAACAACCTGAGATTCCCAAGTGGAAATGGGAACAAATCTCCATGGATTTTATTACAAAGTTGCCAAGAACGCCAAGAGGCCATGACACTATCTGGGTAATAGTGGACCGATTAACGAAGTCAACGCACTTCTTACCTATCAGGGAGAAGGATAATACGAGCAAGTTGGCTGAAATTTACATGAGAGAAATCATCACGCGCCATGGAGTACCTCTCTCGATCATCTCTGATAGAGATGGACGTTTCATATCAAGGATTTGGCAATCCTTCCAAGAAGCTTTTGGCTCACAATTAAATCTGAGCACTGCATTTCACCCTCAGACCGACGGTCAAAGCGAGCGGACTATTCAGACCTTGGAAGATATGCTGAGAGCATGTGTTATGGATTTGGGCGGTAGCTGGGATAAGCCTTTGCCACTGGTCGAATTTTCATACAACAACAGCTACCACACCAGTATTGGAGCCGCGCCATTTGAAGCTCTTTACGGACGCAAGTGTCGATCACCCCTATGCTGTGCTGACGCAGGTGATAGGCAGCTTGTTGGTCCCGAAATCGTCCAAGAAACGACAGACAAGATTGCGCAGATTCGAAAACGCATCGAAGCAGCTCGCGACAGACAGAAAGCCTATGCAGATCCAAACCGGAAACATTTGGAATTCCAAGTTGGAGATATGGTTTTATTGAAAGCTTCACCCTGGAAGGGTGTGGCACGCTTCGGAAAGCGTGGGAAGTTGAATCCGCGTTACATTGGCCCTTTCAGAATTTTGGAAAGAATAGGGCTAGTAGCATACAAGCTGGACTTACCTGCTGAACTGAATGGAGTTCACGATACATTTCATGTATCCAACCTGAAGAAAAGTCCAACTCAAGATACCGTTGTCATTCCCACCGACGAGATTCATGTTGACGACACGCTCCATTTCGTTGAAGAACCTGTTGAGGTTACGGATTGGAAAGTAAACAAGACCCGCCGGAGCAGTGTCAAGCTCGTCAAGGTTCGTTGGAATGCCAGACATGGTCCTGAATACACCTGGGAGCGTGAGGACCGGATGAAAGAGAAATACCCCCATTTATTTCCCAAGAACCCTGCTTCTAGAAGCAGAACTTAAAATTTCGGGACGAAATTTTTCTAACGGGGGGAGAATGTGACAACCCTCACTAAACCAGGTATCCGTACGACTTAATTAATAATTAATTACTGCTTAATTACTGTGCTTACTTGAACTTGTGGATAAACTGCTACTTGAATGCTGATACATGTACTTACTTGCATCATACTTTACTTGCTGTCACTCCATGTTTTGCTTACAGCACCTTTGTGACAACCTTGATGCACCAAAAGCACAGTAGCACAATGAACGGATAACCTATTAAACGTGCAGTCATAACTAGCACCAGGCAGGTACTGCCTCTAAGGCCTGTAAGAGCCTGAGATAGTTTGCTACACTAGTGGTGAGTGTAGGGATATAAGGGTTGTAGAACTACGTCACTAGGAATGAGATTACAGTGACCGGATGTGCCTAAAACGTACTTTAAGTACAAAATTCAGCATTTTAATTAAAATTCAGCATCTAGCTAACTAATAAAGTGCCAAAACATGAGAAAAATGTTACTAGACACTTTCCAAAGTGTCGGGAATAAGTTGTGTCACTAAAAATAATAATAACGACACTTTAAAGCTTTGTTAAGCACTTTAATGGATCTCTATCCAACCGAACAACCAGACTATACCCGGGACATAAAAATATTGCCAATATCATTGTTTATCTTTTTCTGAGCCAGTTAGGGTCCCCGAATACCCTAACACCCACTGTAATGCATAACACATTAGTAACCGGATTAAGTTCCTACTTAACTTAACTAACCTAACTAATGCTTAACTATTGGTTGGATTTGAACTAAGTTACCCCCCCCCCCTCTCTAACCGAACCGTCCCCAAGGGGGACACCCCTTGTACTCTTGTGATTAATTTAATCAAAGTTGCCTAATATCTATTAGACACATAAACCATTGGATAATGATTATAACATTTGCCTATAAGATCAAGTCTTGACACACTAACACTTTCACTCAACACTCACCAACACACACTCTCTCCCTCTCTCCCCAAAGCTCTCGGCCGAACATCCCCTTCCCCATCCATCCATCTTTCGATCTTGATCATCTCACTTCAAGAGCATACAAGTGTTAAGGATCACATACGAGGAGGCTTGGTGCATTCGGAACGTGAAGGACATCTTCTCATTGCTTTTATCCACTCATTCTTCAACTAGATTCTTCCCTAGCCTCGAGCTAGTAGTAAGTTGCTTGAAACACACTCTCGATCTATTTTAAAGTGGTTAAAATAAGATATGACGGTTAAAACTCGTGAACTTGCAAGATGAAGTGTTAAAAGTCTACTAAAATGTTAAAAATGATGGTTAAAAGCTATGATGTTGTGTAAATCTAGCAAGACTTGTTTTGTGTAACTATTTAGTGCCGATCTATGATGTGGTAGCTCGGATCATCATCTAACCCGGATTAGTCGTGATCATGAATCATGGCATAGAGTTTGTTTAAGTGTACAAAGGGTTAAATGATGAAACTCTACCACACACTAAACATGAACTTGTGTAAAATCGATTTTACTTATGAAATGGTGTTCAAAACTAGTAGATCTACGGATCTACAAGCGGTACTTTCAAAGGACCAAGTGTCAAAGAAATCATATTTTCTAAAGCCGGATCTTACATGAACAAGAATGATTTTAGCAAACGCACAAGTGTGTAAACACTTGTGTAACACAAAGTTTCGACAAAATAACTATTTTTGTAAATGTTGACAAGAAGTTGTAAAGATGTAACTTCTTTAAAAACGAGACTTTCAAGTAACCGAATTGATCTATACAAAGATCCACTAAAAATAATGGAAAGATACTACATATTTTGGAAAAACCACAAGTTCATGTATTTCTGCGATTATATCTATTTTAACTAGTTGAATATTGTTTATTGTTGATTGAGGAAATTGTTGATTTGGATTTTAAAAGAAAATGATACGCTTGAAAGCGTGGCCACCTCCAGTTACAGGGGAAACTCTGGCGAAATTTTTCCAAAAACCTAACACTTGAAAATATTTTCATCACAAGTGTTAGAAATACATTTTTTTAACTTGTTTCCAAAGACGCAAATTTCGCCATGATTCTGTTTACAAAATTTCTAAGTGTCGGAGGTGGGATTTTCACAAAATAAAACCTGAAATATATATATTTAGAATATATGTTTTTCATAACAACACTTGTGAATTTCTATGATTATTTTGTGAACTATACAAATATTATTTTTAGGGTAAAAATAATATTACCGAATGTTAACGATTCCAAAAATAATACAAACACCTTCATAATTAATAATAAGTTACAACGGTATAATTATTACCACCTGGTCTTTAAAACATAACTTACGCATTTTAAGAAAATATTTATGAGCGCGTATTTTTGTCAAAGTATTATTTTGGGAAGAATATTTATATTTTGAAGTAAGAAATAAAATATATTAAGTGAGACTTAATAATGTATTTCGAATTTTACGAACACGCATGTATTAAATCCCCCATCCTTGGGAAGGAGAATAATTACCAAGTATTTACAAAAATATAAACACGAAATAGTTGTCTAACTATTTCCCAAAAACTTAAACCTTAAGCTAAGGCACGGCCGTCCGTCTAATAGATTTAGTACGTGTAGGTCGTCGCACAGCTGCTTGATCAGGATATATACTTGGTAGAGACGCACCACTGTGAGTTCATGTCCCCCTTTTCTCTTAACTGTTTTCAGTTTTTCTAAACTGCGGGGGTGAAATACATGTTACTGTGATTGCGAATAATTCTTACATGGTATGGTTAGCGTAAGGAGGGTTATTATTCAGATCATGTGAGTGGGTAGGCGGAAACTTGAGGCCATTAATCCTCAGGGTAGGACCGAGGGGCAGGAGCGGTAGATCTATCTGGGTGTAGCGAGCCCAGCCCCAAGCCCAAACAGAACGGACCTCGGGGTGACTTTGTACCCAACGCATAAATCTGCTAGGTTTGAGTCATCCTACTTGCACTTCACACATATCAATGGCCTTGCAAACCATTGGTGATCTCTTTTTCCTTATTTGCTACATACCAGGGTTTTTATACATACAAAGGTTTATTTACTCACTTACACATGAACTCGCTCAACATTATTGTTGATTTTTCAACTTACATGTATTTCAGGGAATTAAAGGATCTGGCGCGGTATGACACGTTTTCCCGCTGCATTAGTCTCGAGGTCATCCGAGTTTAAGGGATGTGACTTTTTCCTGGACGAGTCACCGTTCTTAAACTGTGTTTATTTCTTGTTGGTGTTGTGTCTTTTGAACACTGTTTATGTTTGTTAGGATATGATATCCGTTAAGACAATGTTGTGGTTCTTTACTCTTCAAACTTATTTTAATGGATGATCTTGCATGGTTTTTATTTCATATAGCTTGTTATGATTAAGCTATGGTATTAAGAAGTCACACCAAAATAACCACGCTTCCGCAAAGCCAGGGTGTGACAATAGTATCAACCCTAGCCTCACCAGAACCACTATTAATATCACATTACATCTGGGGATTAATCAGTGAGATCAGACATGTAGTCAAGGCAGCTAGACCACAGACCATTGAAGAAGCGGTAGAATTTGCTAACACCTTGACAGATGAATTGATATGCACGTAAGAGGAAAACCAGTAAAAGAACCTAGCTTAAAAGATTAATCAGGAATTTTGTTATGGTAATTCCTATCCCGGTAAAGGAACAGGTTCTTCCTCTTCACCCTACTGCAAGTACTGTAAAAGGAAGCACTCAGGAAAATGTGTTGTATCCTGCAACTTTTGTAAGTTACCAGGACATAAGGAAGAAGATTGTAGGAAGAAATCTAGTGCAAAAATATGCTACAACTGCGGAGAAGCTGGTCATATTAAGCCGAACTGTTCGAAACTAGCTCTAGCGGCAAACAACAAAGTAAAGGCAACAGAAGGGCCCAAGAAGAATGCCAAAGCATTCGTTCTAACAGTCGAAGAAGCCAAGATGATTCCAGATGTGATTGCCGGTACGTTTTTTGTTAATGATGTTTCTGCTAAAGTATTATTTGACTCTGGTGCAAACCAAAGTTTTATCAATACTTCTTTCTGCAAACTTCTCAATTAACCATTAACTAAAATTCACCAAGCTTGCCTGGTGGAAACTGCAAATGGAGATTCTATCAAGATAAGCGAAATCCTGCAGGTAGCAAGGATAGAAATTTTAAACCATAACTTTATCACTAATCTTTTGCCAATGAATCTAGGCGGATTCGACGTCGTACTAGGAATGAATTGGTTGGTAGCCAATCAGACGCGTATTTTATGTGATCAAAAGTCGGTATAAGTAAGTACGCCAACTGGTGAACATATCACAATTAAGGGAGATAAGCCGTCAAGGTCAACAAAATTCATCTCTGTGATGAAAGTTGCAAGTTACGCACGGAAATGAGGAATGGTGTATATGATTTCAGTAATCATTAACACTAAAGGAAAAGAATTATAAGATATTCCCATAATATCTGAATTCTCAGATGTTTTTCCAGAAGAGTTACCTGGATTACCGTCAGATCGTGAAGTTGAATTTAGAATTCACCTAATACCCGGAACGACACCGATTGCCAAAGCACCTTATCGACTAGCGCCAAAGGAGATGCAGGAACTGAAGAAACAGTTGGACGAATTTCTAGGTAAAGGTTTTATACAACCTAGTTCATCACCATAAGGAGCATCGGTGTTATTTGTCAAAAAGAAGGATGGATCGATGCGTATGTGCATTGATTACCGAGAATTGGATAAAGTTACGAGTAAAAATCGGTACCCACTTGTTATGGGTGGTTTTCTACTCATATATCCTGGATAATGTTCTGACTATATTTCTTTTATTGTGATCAGGATACCGGATCAGGATATTGGTAACATCCTGATACAATATCCTGGTAATAACTAATTAGTTCACGTGCAGATTAGTGAAGCAAGCCTACAACGTTTGAGTGGACCTGTTCTCCCAAAGACTCAGGCTAATCAGTTGGAATAGGGACGGTGAAGCCGAAAGAAGTGGTCTACAACGTTCACAAAGGGAATATTCGGCGTATCCCGGTTTTATAGGCTAGTTTGTTAGTTTTATTTTACTATAAATAGGATTGATCAGATCATATAGAACACACGCAATTTTTTGCACACTCTCACTCTCTACTAGCTGCAATCACTCACAAAACACTCACACTTGTACTCTAATCGCATTGTAACACCTAGTTGATCCGTATCATATCCTGCAATGTATCCTGATATTTGAAGTAATAAGAAGAACAAGGAAGCTGTGATTGTCAGCTCCCGAGGTTTTGTGTCAGCGATATAGATTGATCAAGGGCTTTCCTCGTACATCCTATGTCACCCTTTACCTTTTTTGCCCATTGTTTGTGTGACACCCGACTTTTCAGGCCGTACCGTACAATTGTAACACGTGTTAGGAATAGGTAACAGGGCTGTATTTGGCTGGTTATGATGTTCATATGTGAAATTTAATGAGTTGGTAAAATTAAACTTTGATAAAAATTATGTTGGCAACGGTAAGATAAACGCTTATCGCGTAATGGTTAAAATGCGAAACGAACGTCGGTGACCACCCAATTAGTGTTAAAATCCTAAAAATAGTCTGTTATGATTAGAATAATAATTTTAATCTTATTCGTGAGGAAAAGTAAATTAAAACGCTAAGAAACTCTATCTTTCGAGTTTAAGCGCGTACCGCGCGATGCAGCGCGTATACCGACAAAATACTGTCAAGACAGCCTGTCAAGGCAACTGATAATCATTTTAGTAATAATTTGATGAGTTTATCACTTTATAATGATAAAAATAAATAAAAACGCATAAATCCCTATTTTTGCGATTTTAAGCGCGTACCGCGCCGCACCGCGTGCATACTACCAAATACCGGCAATGTAGCCAGTCCAGGCAAACAAAATATTGTTCAGTATTATTTTGGTGAGATTATTTTTATAGAGTGATAAAAATAATTTAAAACACACTAAAACGGGATTAAAACGCTAGATAAAATACCCGGTATCCAGTAAAATACCAGTTTATACTCTATATTACATATATATATATATGTGAAAAATTCGAATTATGTAGAGAGAGAGGGTACAAATGGCAGCCACCTCCTTTCTTCCCCTTTGCATGTTTGACAATTGTTGGATCTTGGGAAGAGAAGTATGATTATCACACCTAAAATACATCAAAACACCCATATTCCAAGAACACAATCATCCTCTCATTCCCTCTCATCAAAACTCGGCCGAACACCCCTCTCCTCTCACTATTTTTGAAATTCCAAACTTGTTCATGGAGAATCAAGATCATTTCAAGCTTGTTTCAAGCTTATTTGAAGATCCTAGAGTGATTTCAAGATGGTTTTAAGGAAGAACAACCTCCATATCATTAAAAATCTTGTCAAAACCCACTAAAATCTTGAAAGGTATAAACTTGTTTTTAAAACCATGTTCATGATTTTTAAAGAAGATGATGATGGAAGGTTTCTCTTGAATCTTAAAATATTTCACAAACTTGAAGATAATAATAAATGGGTTTTCAAAGAGAATAAAAATGAGTATGTATATACATGTATGTATGGCCGAAAATCTATATGAGTATATGTATTTAGTTGTGCTTTGATTTGATTGAATGATTCTTGAATAATATGATTCTTGAATGATAGAATATAGTGTAATTTTTGGTTATATACTCATAAATGTAAGAACACTTGCATTTATGTATGAGTGATTATGTGATGATGGATGATATATGTTGTGTTATGTAAAAACATGATATTAAGGTGTTCTTGAGTATAATTAGAACATAAATGTTGATGATGATGTTATATGGATGCATTAGATGCATTTACTTGAACATGATTTGATAAAGATGATGTTTGATCAGATTATAAACATTAGAATATGATTATTTTGAAGTATTTAATGATATAAAACTTTGTTATAAGGTTTACTAGCTTTGCATGTTATACATGAGGTTTAGAAACTTGTAAAATAGGTGAAATAATGTGTTTTGTGTATGATTTAGGTAAAATTAGATTAAAAACACTAAAATAAAGTTATTTTAAAGTGTTTAGTGACATATAACTTTGTCATGATGTTTGCTAGCTTTGCATGTTGTACTTGGTGCATTAAAAGTTGTAAAATACGTGATATCGCATGATTTATATGACTTACACAAAAACTGCACTAATCTGATTATAATCATTATTTTAATCAGTAAATAACATGTATTGTGTTAAAATATCAAGTCGTTTCAAGTTGGGATGATTATAGTAATGTTTAACGCAAAACTATGCGTTAAAACGGTCAAAAATCGACTTTTCGAGTGATTTTTGTAAAACTGATTTAGATCAGTAAATAAACTGATGTTTTTAGTTTAAAAACAAGTATTTTAACTAATTTTAAGTTTACTTGGTTTTTTGTTGGTCATACGTGACTTCCGACGCCCGAAAACCTTACCGAATCGCTAAATTACACGTTTTTCAATATACACAAGTATGGGTAAAGTTTTGGGTAAACCTTATGTGTCAAAATGTGTTATGTGAGTTAAACATGATAATGTGGAAATATGTTAAGTTTTAACATGTTGTTGGAAGTTTAGACTTTGCATGTATGCTTGTACGTTTTGTGCGGTAGAAACGGTGAAAATTGTGTTAAATGTGTAACTTGTTTGTTGAGCATGAAATTTGATACGTATGAGATGTTTTATGTATATTTGCTTTAAAAATGACAAAATAGATAAGTTAATAAGATTTCGTGTGTATTGATGATAAATTATATGAACGCTTATGTATATATATTACGACGCGCGAATCGTAGATATATTGCGTATAAATGGAAGTATTAACGGATTTACACAATACTGGTCACCAATAAAATCGTTCAAGTCGCAAAATCAGAAATATATATATATATATATATATATATGGACTCATATATATATTAACGTGCCAACATAATAAAAAATGATAACTTTTCGAGAAGATCTCAAAGTTTTGTGATAATTCTAAGAAACGGAGAAACTTAGGATTTTTGTGTTATATATAATGATTTAAAATCTTTCCTATATATATATAATAGGACGTGTAGAAATCAATCTCTGGGATTGCGCTATTTAAAATACGCACCCAAAGGTGAGTGTCACTAAACCCCTCTTTTTACTTCTTTGTATATATATTTTGGGGGTAGAACACGTCATTAAAAGGGTTTAATAATGTTTTCGAAATAAAACATACCTTTTAATATAAAATATATATTTCCACTGAAAATATATGAGATTTCATAAGTTATATGTTTCGAAGTAAAACGTTTTTGATGAATGAATATTGAAAGTACGATATTTTCCTAAGCGAAACACGACCGTATGGATTGGGGATGAATTCCGGACTGGGTCTCAACATTTGAGTGACAGGGGAATTCGTATAACACCGTGTATTAAATTGTCATATTAGTAGGATATATATATTGTACGTGAGGCAGGCATCATATTGTTCTTCGAGAAAGAACCCTGCGCCCTTGATGTCGTTTAATCATTTAAGTAATGTACGCGAGGAATTGTTGGTAGATCTATCGGGTTGACAACCCCGTCATGACCGGTCGCCCCATGTCAATGTCAAACGACGAATTAATATTCTGTTTATTGTCTAGCTTTGATTATCCCTGCATGGTTAATATATAGTTCGTATCGTCTAGCTAATATACGAGTCTTTAAGTTGACGCAATAATTTAATATACAAAACCTGGGCAATATATATTACAGTTGTCGGATTGATGAACCGGCGGAAGGCCCATGGATTTTTAATAAGGAAGTAAAATGGACTTTCTAAAATTTATATGGATGTTTTCAAATAAACACCTAATCAGAAAGTTTTCCTTGAAATAAAATTGGTAGTAAGTGAATACGTGAACTCACCTTCCTTTGTGTTGACACTTGATTTTAACATGTTCTACAGGTACTTGAGTTTGGCTTCGAGAATCATGGGGTATCTTGTGGTTGTTGATGCATGTTTTGTTACTTAAAATGTTGGACTGACTTTTAAAACTTTCTGAGAAAAATGTAATAAGATCCGTGAGGATCAAAGACAACTTTATATTGTCATGGTTATGTCGTGTTTTGGGACGTTAAATTTAAAATCTATATTTTAAATAAGTAAAATTGTCCAACACTATAATGCATCAAACATCAAGATAGAAATGGGCACCAGCTTCCGTCACCACTACGTTTTATATTCCGCTGCGACGTATTTTGGGTGTGACAGAAGTTGGTATCAGAGCCATTGGTTGTTAGCGAACTAGATGTTTTCGGAGGAAAATACTAGACTTCAATCGGAGAATTTTGAAATATAAAATCCAAAAAAAAAAAATTCTCGAAGCCAAGAATTTTAAATAAACATAGAAAAATTTTATCATGTATGAAAACCCTTATGTGTTTATGTGCATACGTGATTTTCTGTTTATTTAGGCCTTATGTGTTACTATTCAAGTTGATCACACACTTACTTTGTATGGTTACGATATGTCACGTCTCGGCCTATAGAGCCATTAGTAGTTCTGCTCATTGATACTGTCGAGCCTACACTTGAGATTCTTTCGCCCGTCGTTACAGAATCGTTTATTCTACTACTCGAGTCACGTGTTTTGCTACACCTCTTTTAAGTCTACACTAGTCGTAGGAAGAGGACTCGACCCATTAGAGAGATCGCATTCGACTTAGAGAGCTGAGATAACATCTACTTTGAAGAAGCAGAAAGGGATTTGGGGTCAATCGCTCTCACTGTGATCGTTAGTTCGCCACGTTACGCGGAGGTATGGAGACAATAAAGGACTTAGAGGGACAGATGGACTGTTATGATGAGCTAGAAGAGCTTGTTAGGAAGATGTTGGACTTCCAGGGATTGAAGCTTTAGTGGTTGGTTGTTTCTGATATTTGATTTGTATGTCTCATTTTATGAACCCTATGTATGGCTTGCATGCCAAATTTTCAGATATTTAGGAGGAAATTTCATATAGACTTGTTGCGGGTGTTGATGTAGACACGCCGAATTTGATTAGTCTTAGTACTAAAAACAAGCTTTGAAAATTTCTGATATAAATATCGAATGGGTTCCTTTTGGTTAAAAAAAAAATTGTTCTCATTAATACGTGGATATTTGACATGCGCAATGTTTGATCCACTAGCATTAATGATTGAATTATTTGTAAGTCGTCTTATATTGATATTATGTTGTAATAATAGAAATGACAAAATGCCGCCAAAAGTGAGACAGGGTTCTGGACTACCTATTACCCCGAAAGAGTTAGCACAACTCATTGCCCAACACGTTAATACTGCCATGGAACAGCGCGATGCTAACCAAAATAATGGCCAGGAACGTGGATGTGATGCTCATGGGCATGGTTTTGGTGGGACATAGATCGGAAACCCTCCAGATAATATAATGATCGGAAAGTTTTAGTAGTTCCTGTGTTATGATATAATCGGAGCGTAATTCTGATTTTTCATTAACTTTGTGAACAGTACGTAGAGGTACACACAAAACAATCTAGGGTTGTAACCCAAGATCAATTAGTGGTACCCTATGCAATGACATGGAAATGGTATGCTTGATGTCGAGCCGTCACAGCGGATCGACTATTCAAATAATTCCGCATTCCGAGCCTAAGTCTGGGGATTCGCGAAAACGAAAGTCTGAGAATTCGAGGAAAGATAACGATGAGAAGCGTAAGTGAGGAACGCAGATTGGAGAAAGCGTGTGTAGCTAACCGTAGAGAGTCGGGAAAGGATAATTCCAGGGATGGCAGGAGTGGTCTTAAGAGGAAGACTCACGAGGATGAGTGGATAAAGTGCGCCAGATTTGGTCGGACTGGACATATGGCTCGCGATTGCTATGCTAAGAATACATCAGAGGGAGGTACACTCAAGGGATGATTACGAGTGTGGTGAGCAAGGACATTTCAGGAGAGATTGTCCAGAAATGAAGGGTCAGGATGCCAGAGGTAGAGCGTTCGAGCTAAACGCTGGGAAGGCACGAGACGAACTTGCTGTTGTTACCGGTATGCATCGAATCAAAAACCAATCTATGTTCATACTTTTAATACCAAAGCTGACTTGAGTTTTGTTCGAAAAACTCTGAACCATTTTTGTGTTCACCAACAAGTAAGCTGAGTATAAAGTGCCCGATAGAACTAGTAATTGGTAAGTTGATAGAAACTAGCGAGGTTGTTCGCGGTTGTAGTATTTAGTTAGGTGATCGTAGTTCTAGTGTTGGTTTATTTCCAGTGGAGCTGGGGAACTTTGACGCGGATGTGAGAATGGATTGATTATCCAAGAGCGAAGTGGGGACCATCGCTTGAAGAAGTTAGCTGAGATATCTCGTCTTGATGATGGTAGAGAGGTGGTAGTTGTTCACGAAGACCGACCGAGTCGAGTGTTGATGGTTGAGAGTTGTCAGTTTGGTAAGGATGCTCAATTTGTTGCGAAAAGACTATCCTGCGTTCTTTGTTAACGTGGTGGATTTGAAGGCCGAATGTTGGAATATCGGAGAGATTTCTATCGATCGCAACTATCTGAAAGTCTTCCTAAATGGACTTACCTAGATTGCCCCCTGCGAGACAGATCGAATCTCGAATCGATCTGGCATACGGTGCTGCACCCAATTGCATAATGTTGGTGCATGTTTGTGACAACAGCTTAGATTTGGTCTTTGGATATCTTGTAATTAGATAAACGATAAACAGTTAGCGGGTTTAGCTTTGTATTAGTAAGTTAATAGAGTTTGGGCTAAACAAAACCCACATTGGGTGATGGGGGGCGAATTGGGCCTAGTCCATGTAGCAAACCCAGCCTAATGTTGAAACCTTGTGTTATATAAACAAGGTTAGGCTTTAGGGTTTAGGTTAATCAGCCAAAACAGTTGTTAGAGAGAAATTTCGTGAGAGTCTTTGTGCTTGGACAGAATTGGTGTTGGTTAGGGATCTTGATTGATTGTAATCACTTTGATAGATAATCAATAAAGATCCGATTTGAAAGTGAATTGCTGTTTCTGTTTTCTACTCGTTTCTGTAACAAATCTGATCTAGAGGATTCCGCACTCTAGGTTAGACATACAATTCTGTGAAAGATCCATACATCAAGGGGACCTACAATTGGTATCAGAGCGTTAGGCTCTTGAAGGCTCGGTTCAGAATTGTTCTTGGAGAAACAGAGAGATTTTCGAGTTTTTGAAATCTGATAAAATTAGGGTTTCGAATTTTTTTTGTGTTTTTGATATAATTTTCGAAAATTTGTGGCTGTTTGATCTTCTGCATTGTTTGTTTGGTATTCTGCAGGTTTCAGGATTCAATACTGATTGATTCTGGAAAAGTTTTCGGCTGATAGACTTGAAAATTCGAAGACTGTTCTTCGTGTTCTTCACGTTTTTCATTCTGTTCTTCACTGTTATTTCGAAAATCATTGATATTTTGCTGTTTTGATTTTGCAGATTTGCGTTAGGAGATCAGGAAAATAATCAAAATTTCGAAAAGATTAAGTTTCCAATTTTGCAGGTTCAACGAAATTAACAAGTCAGCAAAATTGTCTGACCTGCGAAATTAACTGTACCACCATACTTATCGGCGAAGTAAATCCAAAGGCGACTTTGGTAACCGTGTAATTGTCCACAGCGAAATTACCACGGTTTCAGCGACTTCACTAGTCGTCGTAATAGCGAAAATACACAGGGAATTTGACCAGCGAAATTGATCAGCGAACTTGATTTTCAGCGAAATAGACCCAGCGAATTTAAGCACTGACCCCAGCGAATTTAATCACTGATCAGACCAGCGAATTTAGTTGACCAGCTAGCGAAATTATCAGCATAATTAAAAAGGTGGAAAATTTTCTGGCAAGCGTAACAAAAAATCCACGTTTTCGAAAATAGAAATTGATTCGTAGCTCGTTTGACAGAACCGTCTGCACCGTTAAATTCCTCGTATATTTGACAGAATCCGGTTTTCGACATTATA
This sequence comes from Helianthus tuberosus, assembly GCA_030545235.1. Classification (NCBI taxonomy): domain Eukaryota; kingdom Viridiplantae; phylum Streptophyta; class Magnoliopsida; order Asterales; family Asteraceae; genus Helianthus; species Helianthus tuberosus. Next base: position 101,119 of record CM060352.1, on the reverse strand, counting down.
TATCATTGGATTTGTCTTTTCGAGACGATTCTAAAGGTGTAATTTGGTAACCACTGTTTTCGGAGATAGTTTGTACGGTTTTATCAGTCTGCAACGGTTAAAATGTCGAACATGACGAACTTGAACGCACCTAAGATGATGAAGGTGGAGAATTATTTTACATGGAAGGACAACTTCAAATCCTTCATTGAATCTCAGGATGCACGAATGTGGATCTGTATTGAAGATGGGTACATAAACCCAACACACGATTATGAGGGCAGACCACGTAGAACAGACTATGTGAACATGAAAGAGGATGATAAAAGGATGTATGACGCTGAAAAGAGAGCATTGGCTGCGATAAAGATGTCCTTACCTGATAGCATCAAGCATACCTTCACAAAGTACACTAATTCAAAGGATATGTGGGATGCATTACAAAAGCGATATCAGGGGAATGAGAGTGCCACTCAGGCATTCATGGCAGAGATAGTGCCAGTTGATGAGGCTGAAACTACTGTGAGTGATGCTGAATCTGAAGTGAAAAATGTTGAAGCAAAAGTGGATGCTGAAGTAGAGATAGAGAGTGAAGTTGAACAGGTTGTTGCTGATGAAACCTCAGAAGTTCATGAGAAAGAGGTACAATCTAATTCTGTATGTTTGAGATGTCGTGAACTACAGGGTGAGGTTGACAGGTTGTCAACACAAAACCAAAGTCTGGTAAGTGAGATGTCTAACATAAAAGAAGCAAAATTCTTTGCTAAAAGAAATGAATCATCATACTTGAAGAAGATAAAAGGTTGTGTAGTTGAAATTGAAGCTTTAACTTGCAAACTAAATGAAAAACTTCAAGTCATAGACTTAGCTCATGACATGATGGCTGAGAAAACAAAAGAGATTTCTGAAAAATGCAAAGAGTTGTCAGATGCACAACTCAAAATTGTTAAACTTGAAAAGAAATTGAGTCAATTCAGAGATTCGTCTTTTGTTATGAAACACATGATGGGTGGGTTAAAGAAGAGTAATGACAAGACCAGTGTGGGCTTCCAGGGCTTTAATAAAGTTCCACCTCCTGTTAGTCATGACTATTCTTTCTTGCCTGATGAAGATGAGCTCATGGACTTTGGGTCAACATCACCAAGTAGTTCCACGTCACGTCAAGGAAATGTTTTTGAGAATGCTGATGCTAAGAAGGATAATAACAGCAAACCTGTTTTGAAAAAGAATACATCACATCCTAAAAATAACAATCCAACTTTTGTTAAAAAGGTTAATTTTGTTCAAGGAAGTGACATGAAAAATGAAACAGCTGTTATTGAAAATGAATCTAATATAGAGTTTGCTAAAAACAAGAACATAGAAAATTCTGAAACTAAGCAAACTGAACCAAATCCTTCTAAGGCATCATCATCAGAAAAACCCAAATCTAGTTCAAAGGCTTCAGAAAAGAAGTCTTCGAAAAAGAGATCGTGCTTCAAATGTCACACCAAGGGACATGTAGCTAGCTGCTGTCCTAACAAAAAGAGTGAAGCACAAGTTAGTGAGAGAAAGAGAGAGAAGTCACCAGAGAAGAGTGGTGATAAACAGGAGAAGGAGTCCAACTCTCCAAAGAAATCTGCTCCTAAGCAACCAGAAAATGTTGCTGTTGGTGTAGATAAGGCTGAAAAAGGAACTCCACAAGTTCCTCGTTTTCAAAGAAATCAACCAAGATTTCAGCCTAGATCTCCACCAGGCAGATATGAGAGACCTAGAAGCAGTTCACCAAGAATGAACAATTATAATGCTAATAATTTCAGAAGTCAAGGTCAATATCAAAATCGATACCAAAATAATGGTGGTCGAACTTTTTATAACAATGGCTTTAGAAATTACAACAATAATGCTTCTTGGAATCAAAATTCAAGATATCAAAATCAAAATTTTCAAAGGTCAAATAGTCCAAACACATATAGGAACCCTCAGGACCAAAGACCTAGTGGAAATCAAAATCAAATTCCATCAACAGGTCTGAGATCCAAGACTCCAGTAAGGAGTAATGGATATTGGATGGATGTTCCAGTGGTTGGTGAATTTGGACGACCCAAGACCATTAAGGCTTGGGTCCCCCAATCTAACTAATTTCTTAGTTGGTGTGTGCAGGAGCTGCTAAGGAGGATTATCAACTTATGTTGATAGTTGCTGCTCTAGGCACATGAAGGGGGGTGTGAGATTGTTGATATATTTATATTGATTGATTTAAATTGAAGTTCAAAGTGCTGAGTCGACACACTAGATAACCTGGCAGATCTTTATACTAAAGCTTTTGACAGGGCTCGCTTTGAACATTTAGTCGAACTCAACGGGATGAGGAATCCTGAATAACTGGTTTTTCATAAGAATTTTTGTAAATAGTTTACTGCTTTTCTTAAAAATAAAAAATACAAAAACATTGAAAAATCAAAAACATAAAAAAAATAGAAAATTAAAAACGAGTTATCACTGTGTGAAAAAGGAGAAATGATAGTACATTAGCATGTTAGACTGTCACACTGAAACTAAATTAAATTGCTTAAGTGTGATAGCAGCTTCATCATATGATGTACCAGTAGGCAAAAAGCATGAAATAATCAACTTACCAATGTGATATAAACATAAATGAACTGAATATGAGTGGGGAACACATCAGTGGTGTATGGTTTAATGACCTTAAATCTTGCGTTGATAGATTGCCAAAATCTGAAGTTTTGGGTCTTTATACTGTTATTTCATCTGGGGATATCTTGGCTGTCCTTCTGTTCAGAACTATAATTGTACATGACCCCAGGAAAGAAAGTCACTTGGAATTAGCTCATTTCTATTTGAATGTCTGTATGTTGTCCCGATACACACAATTTTGATCTGATTCTGAAATCTTCTCTGAAAAAAGTCATGTACCTCCTCTGCTGCATCCAGATATATGCTGACCTGGAGGTGCTAGGCAACGACAGCTTCTGCTGCATCCAGATACATGCTGACCTAGCTGTACGTTGTCGCGCTATAGATCTAATACACCCGAAAGAGGCCCTCAAGTGCCCAAAAGAAACCCAAGAAACCTATATCAAACTGAGAAAAACTCATTTGATCTGTATATTATACCATCTCTGCTAAAGATCTATTCTGTTCTCTTCTCAACCTATTCCCAGTTAAGATTTCAGAAATCTGGATTGGACTTGTGAAATATGTGGTAGGGAAGATACTTGCATGATAGAGTGTGTTGTTTATATTTCCAGGATTTGATTAGTATTTATTTGGGTGTTCATTGTTAAGCAATTAAAACATGATAAAACAGATTATATGCAGACCTAGGCACTGTCAGGATATCTTAAAGGATGACATCAGTATACTCACCTACTACGATGAATCTTTGTGCATACCTTGATCGTGGGGGTATATCCTGTTGTGGGACACGCTAATATCTCAGAAATTAAAATTACCTTAAGTATCATACGGTAATGGTACTTGAAATGTTCATGCATTTTGTTTAAGTGGACAAACATACTGGTAATCGTCTTGGACTGCTTTTCATGAAAAATTAAATAAAGAATTATCTAATAGTGTGAAACAATTTGATTTTGTTGATATGATCTTCTTACCAGTGATTCTCACAAAAAATAGAGTGTTTATTGTTTTTGTTATTTACTTGCTTTCAGAAAATATAAAAATAGTGTCTTTTTCTGTATAAAATTCTTAACGTACGGAAAATTGTTATTCTTGGAGGAATTGGTACTGATAGGGGGAGACGGTGTTGGAAAGTGAGTTCAAATTTTTAAATCATGCGGGTTATAGGGTGTGTGATTAAAAAGTTTTGTGTGTTGGTGATAAATTGAAAATGCTTAATCTGTGATACAGTTTAACTATCTCTTGAAAAATAATAATTTATTTAACTTTGTTGAAAAATTCTTATGGTTTCTCGAGATGTTTGTTTTATAGTATACAGATTGAAGCAGTATGTTGCTGAGAAGTTAAAGTGATGAGTTGCTGTGAAGATGAGAGTTTGATTGGATGCATGGTAGAACCTCCTTTCTATATTGCAGACAAAGTTGAAGAGTTTGAAGATTGCTTTACAAATGCTGAACTGGAGTTTACTCAAACGCTAAAGTTTTTGAAGATTTGGTGATTGGATGCATCAACTTAGGGGGAGTCTGTTGCTGACAGAAGCTATTGAAGCTGAAGCTATCCAAAGACCAAAGACAGTGCAAGATTACATGAAGATTGCAAGACGACTGAAGACAAAGTTATTTTATGAAGCTATTGTCAAGGGGGAGTTTGTTGGTGCATGTTTGTGACAACAGCTTAGATTTGGTCTTTGGAGATCTTGTAATTAGATAAACGATAAATAGTTAGCGGGTTTAGCTTTGTATTAGTAAGTTAATAGAGTTTGGGCTAAACAAAACCCACATTGGGTGATGGGGGGCAAATTGGGCCTAGTCCATGTAGCAAACCCAGCCTAATGTTGAAACCTTGTGTTATATAAACAAGGTTGGGCTTTAGGGTTTAGGTTAATCAGCCAAAACAGTTGTTAGAGAGAAATTTCGTGAGAGTCTTTGTGCTTGGACGAAATTGGTGTTGGTTAGGGATCTTGATTGATTGTAATCACTTTGATAGATAATCAATAAAGATCCGGTTTGAAAGTGAATGCCTGTTTCTGTTTTCTACTCGTTTCTGTAACAAATCTGATCTAGAGGATTCCGCACTCTAGGTTAGACATACAATTCTGTGAAAGATCCATACATCAAGGGGACCTACACATAATCTCCTTATAGATTAAGCACCGCTTGAAATGATAGAAATGTGGAGTTAGTTTTAAGAGCTTTTGGACAAGGGTTTCATTCGATCAAGCTTTTCGCTTTGAGGCGCGTCTGTTTTGTTGTGAGAAGGAAGGATGGATCCTTCAAGATGTGTGTCGATTTCAGAAAGCTGAACAGGTTTACTATCAAGAATCGGTACCCTTTATCGAGGATTGACGATATGTTCGATCAAACTACAAGGATACAGCTGCTACACGAAGATCGATCTACGATTGGGATATTATCAGTTGAAGGTTGCTGATGAAGAAATGCTGAGGACTGCTTTTCGAACACGATATGGCCATTAAGAGTTATTAGTCATGCCTTTTGACTAAATTAATGCGCCATTTATATTCATAAATGTGACAACTCGTATTTCCAAACCGATCTTTGTACTTTGATGTAACTTATGTGTACGATATGTGACTTTTATGAAAGCGAATATTTATGTGAATGTTATGTTAATACGTGCTTGTGAATGTATGTAGGATAAGCGCACAACACACACTCGACCGCACAAGCCATTTGGGCTACACTTTGTATTCGGATCAATGGGCAGCCCATTGAGGGTTCGGCCCACTCTTTCTTTAGGTCGCATAACACATGGAGAGGGTGTATACCCCTCATTTGTTACTAAACACCCACACACACAAACCCTAGCTCTTCTCTCTCTCCCTCACGAAACCGAAGGCAGCCACACACTCTCTCTCTATCGAAGATCCTTGCATTTGAATCAATCTTTGTTCCTTCTCTCTATTCGGTTAGTATGTTAACCATTGTTTATGATTATATGATGTTATGTTATATATGCTCGACATGATTGATGATGCAATGATATGATTGTTCGAATAATATGTGATTGAGTATGAATGTATGTAATCGGCTGCCATGATGTTTACGTGTATGATGATGTAATATGACATGCTAATTGATGAGTAATGGTTCTCATGTTTCGGTCCAATAGAAATAAGATTAGGGGCATGGTGGTCGGCTACTTATATAAACCTTTTGACTATATTGATGTATGCATGTGCAGCCAAACAATATAGAAATCACGATCGGTTGCATGTGGGTGTCAGTGCCATGTGTTATTGTTGTGGGTTGAATGATGATTCGGAATTGATGTAATGATTGAAAACCGAATACATGTTAAATCGGCTGTAACATGTTTAGAATGATTATTATATTGTTATAGTTATGAACGTTGTAAATCGAGATTATGATACATGTTAATTGGTGTTATGATTATTGTCATGAATTGATTATGTTACTCATTAGGGTTCTTATGAAATTAGATGATAGTTACTTGGTTTGATCGAGTATTGTTAAGATTTAAAACTGTTAGAGTTGATGATGACAATAAAGGAATGTAACTGATTTCCTTAAAGTTAGAGATTTCCTTATCTACTCACACAATGGCAATCACACAAGACCAGATCGTACAAGAATAGGTCTGGTCGCACAAGGCCCTCAGTCGCACAAAAGGTCCTCAGTCGCACAAGAAGTTACTAAACCGCACAAGATGAATGATTACTTAATTGTTGGGCCGGGTGTGTGTTTGGGCCGGATGAGTCCAATCGCACAAGGGGCAATGGATCGCACAAACTGTTGAGTTGTTTATTTGCTATTAGGGCCGTATGTTATGTGATGGGCTGGGTTTTTTTATTGGGCTCTAATGGACGACTCGCACAAGGCGACTAAGCTTGTGCGAGCCCAATCTTGATTATGTTATACCTGTTAACCGTGATGTTGCATGTTACCATGATCCGTATGTGCTTCGTATGTGCTATCTACGTGATGCTTGTATGCACTGCTTGAAACCACAACCTGACTTGTATTGGTGACCATGTTAGGACGTGGTTGACTACTAGCATTTAGACTCGACCTTTCTGTGTAATCTGCCGAGCAAACCAAGGTGAGTTCACACTTCTCTACAAAGCATGGGATTCCCAGGGGTTGGGAATGGGTTAAGGAATAGGGATTCCTCGTCCTGTTGAGACGTAAACAGGAACATAGATTCCTCGTCCTGTTGAGACGTATTCAGGAACGTAGATTCCTCGTCCAGTATGAGACGGATTTAACTATACTAGACTAGAACTCTATCAACGAAGTCCCTCCTTTTATATCGACTTAATCGCCGAGGCCAATGGCGAACGGGTCATTAGTTAAATAGCGCTATTAGGTTTAACAAACCTCACACTGTGCCGCAGAGGACGGGCGTGGACTAATGGACTATGGCACGTCAGTGATGATAGACACAGACGTTAGGGCACTTAAACATGACGAACGTTAGTAGTCGATATGGTAACGAGTCTGGTGAATTAAACATGGGGTAGCCCACACGGCCAAAGAGCCGGGCTGGAATAGCCAACGTAAGAACGGGTAACTAATAAACGTTTTTCGAACTATGGGGTAACCCCCACGGCTGGATAGCTGGTAAAGAGCAAACTGTGTTTTCGGAACAACTATAAACTGGACAACCAAACGTGAACTCACTCAACTTGTTGTTGACTCGTTACTACATGCTTTGCAGGTCAATAGGTTCTTAGCTGGAGCTTGCACAAGGAAGAGTCGTTGTGGGACATGGACAGCTGTGTGCCATGTTAAACATTTGGATAATTAAACTTTTGATTTGGTTTTGAACATTATGCTTCCGCTCATAACTTAACTATGGTTGTTTCGGACACTAATCGTGTTGGTTGGACTTTTATATTTAATTATTTACTTGTTCAATATGATTAGTGGTTTGATCCTGGTCAGTCACGCCTCCAAGCGGTGATACTCCGCATGTGGATTTTGGGGGTGTGACAGATTGGTATCAGAGCCATTGGTTATAGAGAACTTGGTTTTAATAAAGGAAAACGTTTTTGTTAAAACCAGACTATAACCTGTACAGTGCTCTACGATCCACAACGACGCTTCACTCCACGTGCAAGGCTCGACATTCTAGGTGATATGGTTTACGTTTTATATTGCCTACTTGCTAGATTGCATAGAACTTTGCTTATTGTATGCTTAGATGAACGTAGCAACTATAGTTTGAAAAAACATTTGTGCTTGCTCCCTACTGTCACTCCACACTTGCACACATTCGCGACACCTTTCCTACTTGTGTTTCCTTCGATGTGAGATCATGAGGGAACGTGTGAACCTAACTCAAGCCAGCTGACGACTCTTATCAACGAACAAGTTACGGCAGCACTCGCGACCGCTCAGGCAGGAGGTATAACCTGCTATTACGAACCTACCCTAGGATGTTAGATCCTACTCTCATGATCCAGCTCTCGCGCTTAACCCGGTCTTTCTTCCTCGCGTAACAAGGTTAGAACGCTCAGCCGCCTGTATGCACTTTCAAAACCTTTATGGACTGCCGACCAACTACCTTTAGCAGCACCGAAGGAGCAGTAGGTCTCCTCCACTGGTTTGAGAAACTAGAATCTGTGTTCGAAATGTGTGAATGCCCTGAGGCACGCAGGGTGAAGTACGCTACTGGTACTCTCGAGGGTTTGGCCCTCACATGGTGGAACGCTCAGATCCAAAGGTTGGGGTTGGTTGCTGCTAACGCCACCCCATGGAACAATTTTAAGGAGATGATCAAGGAGGAATATTGCAGTCGCGACGACATTCACAAGCTAGAAGTCGAGTTCTACAACCTCAAGATGACGGGGTCGGAAATTGAGGCATATACTAAGAGGTCGAATGAGCTTGCCTTATTGTGTCCTACTATGGTGGACCCTCCAATCAAGCGTATTGAACTTTTTCTCAAGGGCTTAGTGCCAGAAATCCAAAGTCATGTGACTTCAGCGAACCTCGCCACCATCCAGCAGGTTGTTCAGTTGGCTCACCGTCTCACTGATCAGGCGGTGGAGCAGAACAGGTTACCCAAGGCGTATAAGTGCTACAGCTACTTCGGATGCTCCTAGTGACAACAAGAGAAAATGGGATGGAGCTTCAAGCAGAGGTTCGACTTCTGTTCAATCTCAGTCCCAACAGAGAAGGACTGACGACTACAAGAGTCCTAGTCAACAATCATCTGGTGGTCAAAGTCATGGTGGATACAAAGGAAATCACCCCAAATGTAATCGTTGTAACTTACATCACAGTGGGCCATGCACCAGAAGTAACTGTCATCGGTGCAACAAGCCTGGTCATATTGCAAGAGAATGTAGGAGTCAGTTTCCCGCGAACCAAAATCGGCAACAACAGCGAGCCCCACAAAATCAACGTCAGCAGCAGCAACAACAGGGTAACAACAAAGGGTGCTTTCAGTGTGGAGCTGAAGGCCACTTCAAGAAAGACTGTCCTCAGCAGAACCAGAACAACAATAACAACAACAATCAGGGGAATGGGAACAATGGGGGCAATAATGGCAATGGTGCAAGGGGCCGTGCGTTCGTTATTGGTAATGGAGAAGCAAGGAATGATCCCAATGTTGTGACGGGTAAGTTCCTTCTCGACCACTTTTACGTTACTGTCTTATTTGATTTGGGAGCTGATACTAGTTATGTGTCCCAAAAAGTTAGTCAACTGCTTAAGCGTACCCCAACACCTTTGAATCCCAAACACGCTGTAGAGTTAGCTAATGGTAAAAGTATAGAGGTCACACACGTAGTTAAAGGTTGTAACCTAGTACTTGTTGATCATACTTTCTCGATCGACATCCTTCCTATCACTCTGGGTAGTTTCAACGTTGTCATTGGGATGGACTGGTTATCCCAACATCAAGCTGAGATCCTTTGCAATGAAAAGATTGTCCGTATTCCGTGCCCAGGTGAGGAACCTCTTATGATTCGTGGCGACAAGAGTGGTGCTGTTGTGAGCATCATTTCTTCCCTTAAGGCCCAAAAGTGTTTGCGTAAGGGCCACACTGCCTTTCTGGCTCTTGTTACTGACACCTCGAAGAAAGAGAAAAAGATAGAAGACTTTCCAATTGTACGCGACTATCCTGAGGTATTTCCTGAGGAACTACCTGGCCTCCCGCCTCATCGTCAGGTCGAGTTTCAAATCGAGTTAGCTCCTGGAGCGGCACCCATAGCTCGTGCACCGTATCGTTTAGCTCCATCAGAGTTGAAAGAGCTATCCACGCAACTATAAGAACTCTTGGATAAGGGTTTTATTCGTCCTAGCTCATCGCCCTGGGGAGCTCCAGTGCTATTTGTGAAGAAGAAAGACGATACGTTCAGAATGTGCATCGACTACCGTGAACTGAACAAGGTGACTGTGAAGAATCGCTACCCTCTTCCACGCATTGACGACTTGTTCGACCAGCTGCAAGGGTCGAGCTACTATTCAAAGATCGATTTGAGATCGGGATATCACCAACTGAGAGTCCGAGAAGAGGACGTCTCTAAAACAACCTTTAGAACCCGTTATGGACACTATGAGTTTTTGGTCATGCCTTTTGGGATGACAAACGCACCGGCGGTCTTCATGGACTTGATGAATCGAGTGTGCAAGCTTTACTTAGACAAGTTCGTTATTGTCTTCATCGATGACATCCTGATCTATTCGAAGAGTCAGGAGGAACACGAGCAACATTTACGACTTATTTTGGAACTCCTTCGAAAAGAACAGCTGTACGCCAAGTTTTCAAAATGTGACTTCTGGCTTCGTGAAGTCCATTTCTTAGGCCATGTAGTGAACAAGGATGGGATTCACGTTGATCCATCCAAGGTAGAGTCAATCAAGAGCTGGCCTGCACCTCGTACGCCAACGGAAATTCGCCAATTCTTGGGATTGGCAGGTTATTATAGGAGATTTATCAAGGATTTTTCTAAGATTGCTCAGCCTCTTACTTCACTAACGCAGAAGGGCATTGTTTATCGTTGGGGAAAACGCACAGGAGTTAGCGTTTCAGCACTTAAAGGATAGACTTTGCAGTGCACCTATCCTTTCCTTGCCAGAGGGCACAGACGACTTCGTGGTTTACTGTGACGCATCCATTCAGGGTCTTGGTTGCGTATTGATGCAGTGGAATAAAGTTATAGCCTACGCCTCACGCCAACTCAAAGTGCATGAAAAGAACTACACTACACACGATCTAGAGCTGGGAGCGGTTGTTTTTGCACTTAAGATATGGAGACACTATCTGTATGGTACCAAATGTGCTATCTACACTGATCACAGGAGCCTCGAGCATATCTTCAAACAGAAGGAACTCAATATGCGACAGCGACGATGAGTCGAACTACTGAATGACTACGAATGCTCGATCAGATACCACCCGAGCAAAGCCAATGTTGTGGCTAACGCCCTCAGTCGAAAGGACACTGCGCCTAAGCGCATACGAGCATTACAACTTACTATACAGTCTAGCCTTCCTTCCCAAATACGAAATGCTCAGGTAGAAGCATTGAAACCAGAGAATGCCAGGGCTGAAGCCCTACGTGGCTCGAGGCAACGCTTAGAACAGAAGGAAGACGGTGCTTACTATGTAACAGGACGCATTTGGGTCCCACTTTATGGCAACCTCCGAGAGCTTGTGATGGATGTGGCACACAAGTCTCGCTACTCAGTACATCCTGATTCGGATAAAATGTACCACGACATCAAAACCACATATTGGTGGCCTAGCATGAAGGCCCACATAGCAACTTACGTTAGCAAGTGCTTGACTTGTGCGAGAGTTAAGGCGGAATACCAGAAACCTTCAGGCCCACTTCAACAACAAGAGATACCACAATGGAAATGGGAGCAAATTTCCCTGGATTTTGTTACTGGCCTGCCTAGATCTCAACGTGGTAATGATACTATTTGGGTGATCGTGGGTCGACTCACAAAGTCTGCTCACTTCCTGGCTATCAAAGAAACGGATAAGTTCTCCACTCTAGCAGAAGTATACCTCAAGGAAGTTGTCTCGAGGCACGGGGTGCCCACCTCTGTCATCTCGGATCGAGATGCACGTTTTACATCAGAACTGTGGCAAGCAATGCACAAGTCCTTTGGCTCAAGGATAGATATGAGCACAGCTTATCACCCACAAACGGATGGGCAGTCGGAACGTACCATCCAGACCCTCGAAGACATGCTTAGGGCATGTGTGATTGACTTTGGCAACGGCTGGGAAAAGCATCTGCCACTTGTGGAATTTTCGTACAACAATAGCTACCACACCAGCATTAAAGCTGCTCCGTTTAAGGCATTGTACGGGCGTAAATGCCGGTCACCTCTTTGTTGGGCAGAGGTGGGGGATAGTCAGATCACTGGTCCAGAACATGTGGTGGACACAACAGAGAAAATTGCTCAGATACGACAACGAATGGCGGTAGCTCGTGACCGTCAGAAAGTCTACGCCGATAAGGGCAGAAAACCACTAGAGCTCCAGGTTGGGGAGCGTGTACTACTCAAGGTTTCACCCTGGAAGGGTGTGGTTTGTTTTGGCAAACGGGGCAAACTTAACCCACGATACGTTGGACCTTTCGAAGTCATTGAGAAAATAGGCAAGGTGGCCTACAGACTGAACTTACCAGCAGAACTCAGTGCAGTTCACGACGTTTTCCATGAGTCAAATCTGAAGAAGTGTCTGTCAGATGAGACCCACGTAGTTCTTTTGAAGGAGCTCACGATCGACGAGCAGTTACGATTCGTCGAGGAACCTGTTGAAATCACGGACCGGGATGTTAAGGTCCTCAAGCGTACTAGAATACCTCTCATTCGAGTTCGTTGGAACTCACGTCGCGGCCCAGAGTTCACCTGGGAACGCGAAGATCAGATGAAACAAAAGTATCCCCAACTGTTCGCAACCGGTACAACCACTGCTGAGGCTGAAGCTACGGAATTTCGGGACGAAATTCCAGATCAACGGGGGGAGGATGTGACACCCCAGGAAAACCAGGAAAACCATGCAACTTAACTAGCTTCCTCAGTGAGTACGTGCTAAATTTCGGGACGAAATTTCTTTCAACTTGGGGATAATGTGACAACTCGTATTTCCAAACCGATCTTTGTACTTTGATGTAACGTTTGTGTACGATATGTGACTTTTATGAAAGCGAATATTTATGTGAATGTTATGTTAATACGTGCTTGTGAATGTATGTAGGATAAGCGCACAACACACACTCGACCGCACAAGCCATTTGGGCTACACTTTGTATTCGGATCAATGGGCAGCCCATTGAGGGTTCGGCCCACTCTTTCTTTAGGTCGCATAACACATGGAGAGGGTGTATACCCCTCATTTGTTACTAAACACCCACACACACAAACCCTAGCTCTTCTCTCTCTCCCTCACGAAACCGAAGGCAGCCACACACTCTCTCTCTATCGAAGATCCTTGCATTTGAATCAATCTTTGTTCCTTCTCTCTATTCGGTTAGTATGTTAACCATTGTTTATGATTATATGATGTTATGTTATATATGCTCGACATGATTGATGATGCAATGATATGATTGTTCGAATAATATGTGATTGAGTATGAATGTATGTAATCGGCTGCCATGATGTTTACGTGTATGATGATGTAATATGACATGCTAATTGATGAGTAATGGTTCTCATGTTTCGGTCCAATAGAAATAAGATTAGGGGCATGGTGGTCGGCTACTTATATAAACCTTTTGACTATATTGATGTATGCATGTGCAGCCAAACAATATAGAAATCATGATCGGTTGCATGTGGGTGTCAGTGCCATGTCTTATTGTTGTGGGTGGAATGATGATTCGGAATTGATGTAATGATTGAAAACCGAATACATGTTAAATCGGCTGTAACATGTTTAGAATGATTATTATATTGTTATAGTTATGAACGTTGTAAATCGAGATTATGATACATGTTAATTGGTGTTATGATTATTGTCATGAATTGATTATGTTACTCATTAGGGTTCTTATGAAATTAGATGATAGTTACTTGGTTTGATCGAGTATTGTTAAGATTTAAAACTGTTAGAGTTGATGATGACAATAAAGGAATGTAACTGATTTCCTTAAAGTTAGAGATTTCCTTATCTACTCACACAATGGCAATCACACAAGACCAGATCGTACAAGAATAGGTCTGGTCGCACAAGGCCCTCAGTCGCACAAAAGGTCCTCAGTCGCACAAGAAGTTACTAAACCGCACAAGATGAATGATTACTTAATTGTTGGGCCGGGTGTGTGTTTGGGCCGGATGAGTCCAATCGCACAAGGGGCAATGGATCGCACAAACGGTTGAGTTGTTTATTTGCTATTAGGGCCGTATGTTATGTGATGGGCTGGGTTTTTTTATTGGGCTCTAATGGACGACTCGCACAAGGCCACTAAGCTTGTGCGAGCCCAATCTTGATTATGTTATACCTGTTAACCGTGATGTTGCATGTTACCATGATCCGTATGTGCTTCGTATGTGCTATCTACGTGATGCTTGTATGCACTGCTTGAAACCACAACCTGACTTGTATTGGTGACCATGTTAGGACGTGGTTGACTACTAGCATTTAGACTCGACCTTTCTGTGTAATCTGCCGAGCAAACCAAGGTGAGTTCACACTTCTCTACAAAGCATGGGATTCCCAGGGGTTGGGAATGGGTTAAGGAATAGGGATTCCTCGTCCTGTTGAGACGTAAACAGGAACATAGATTCCTCGTCCTGTTGAGACGTATTCAGGAACGTAGATTCCTCGTCCAGTATGAGACGGATTTAACTATACTAGACTAGAACTCTATCAACGAAGTCCCTCCTTTTATATCGACTTAATCGCCGAGGCCAATGGCGAACGGGTCATTAGTTAAATAGCGCTATTAGGTTTAACAAACCTCACACCGTGCCGCAGAGGACGGGCGTGGACTAATGGACTATGGCACGTCAGTGATGATAGACACAGACGTTAGGGCACTTAAACATGACGAACGTTAGTAGTCGATATGGTAACGAGTCCGATGAATTAAACATGGGGTAGCCCACACGGCCATAGAGCCGGGCTGGAATAGCCAACGTAAGAACGGGTAACTAATAAACATTTTTCGAACTATGGGGTAACCCCCACGGCTGGATAGCTGGTAAAGAGCAAACTGTGTTTTCGGAACAACTATAAACTGGACAACCAAACGTGAACTCACTCAACTTGTTGTTGACTCGTTACTACATGCTTTGCAGGTCAATAGGTTCTTAGCTGGAGCTTGCACAAGGAAGAGTCGTTGTGGGACATGGACAGCTGTGTGCCATGTTAAACATTTGGATAATTAAACTTTTGATTTGGTTTTGAACATTATGCTTCCTCTCATAACTTAACTATGGTTGTTTCGGACACTAATCGTGTTGGTTGGACTTTTATATTTAATTATTTACTTGTTCAATATGATTAGTGGTTTGATCCTGGTCAGTCACGCCTCCAAGCGGTGATACTCCGCATGTGGATTTTGGGGGTGTGACAATAAATCTCATGAACAGGGTATGGAAACCCTAATCGGATAAATTCATGATAATACTCATTGACAACATACTTGCCTATGTGCGAACCAAGGAGAATCATGAGTACGTTTGAAGTTAACCATGGAGTTGGTGAATGATGAGAAGTGCCAAAGACCCCGTCGGGAGTATGATGATCCATATGACTAGCTAGGTGCTACCATAGATTTATTAAGAATTTCCCTAAATTAGTGCAGCCTTCGACACTAATAACCCCGAAAAGGAAAAAAGGGGAATTGATTGGGCAGAAAATTGAGATGAAGCTTTTCAAACCCTTGTAAGAAGAACTGGGAGCATGTACGATGGATTTTGAAGAAAGTTAGGATACTCACATGCCCATGGAAGAGTTATCCTACAATAGTTATCACGCTTGTATTCAGGTTGCTCCGTTTGAAGCCTTGCATGGATGGAAGTGTTGAGCACCATTATGTTGAGCTAACATGACAAAGGACAATTAACCAGACCTTAGTTTATCTAGGAGACTAGCGACAGGATTTACCTGGATCGAGGGAAGGTCAAAAGTTGCCAATTGATCAACAAGAGGATTACATGGACAATTGAAGGAACTATTGCGATCCCAGATTGAAGATTTGGTTCTGTTAGGGGAGTTATATTGCAGAAATGTTATTAGGTTTAGCAGAGGAAAGAAAAGTTGAGCCACATTGACTTGGTCCTTTCAAGAGCCCATCTTGAGTTGGATCAGTCGCTTATAGGCTCAAGCTACCATAAGGATGGAGTAGTGTACATGATGTATTGTTTGGGTTCAGTTGAGAAAGTGTATAATGGATAATACACTGATTTTGTTCTTTATAGAGATTTGTTTGGAAGATAAACGGAAGTTTATCGAAGCACCGTAGAAGCAGCACGTATAGCTGGAAGAGTTATGCTAATAACCGGACAGGCGATTTCAGCATTCTAGTCGTGTATGCGATTTATTGATTTGGCGATTTGTGGATATCTGAATATGAATGCAAGAAGGAAGGAAGACGAGTTTATGAGATTTTTTTCTTTCGGGAGCCCATCTCGAGTTGGATCAATCCGGTGTAAACTCAGACTATCTTAGATACGGGGTAATGTATATGTAAATATACGTATGTAGAACCCGAATTGGTGGAATCTTGACTTAATCTTCTTGATTAAAGTGCTTGTGAATGTTGAACCTTGGAAAGGGTGGAGAGCGTTGAGATGTGAGATTAGGAATTGAGAGCGTATGTAATATAAGTCTACGAAGATTCTTTGTAAGAATCAAAGTTTCTCGCATAAACTATAAGACTATATTCATTAAACCTGTTTTTGCTGTTTCCACCCAGTGCAAAAACGAAACCTTTAGAGTACAAATTTCGGGGACGAAATTTCCTAAACAGGGGGATACTGTGACCCCAGGCTTTTCAGGCTGTACCGTACAATTGTAACACGTGTTGTGAATAGGTAACATGGATGTATTTGACTGGTTATGATGTTTATATGTGAAATTTAATGAGTTGGTAAAATTAAACTTTGATAAAAATTATGTTGGCAACGGTAAGATAAACGCTTATCGCGTAATGGTTAAAATGCGAAACGAACGTCGGTGACCACCCGATTAGTGTTAAAATCCTAAAAATAGCCTGTTATGATTAGAATAATAATTTTAATCTTATTCATGAGGAAAAATAAATTAAAACGCTAAGAAACTCTATCTTTCGAGTTTAAGCGCGTACCGCGCGATGCAGCGCGTATACCGACAAAATACTGTCAACACAGCCTGTCAACGCAATTGATAATCATTTTAGTAATAATTTGATGAGTTTATCACTTTATAATGATAAAAATAAATAAAAACGCATAAATCCCTATTTTTGCTATTTTAAGTGCGTATCGCGCAGCACAGCGCGCATACTGCCAAATACCGGCAATGTAGCCAGTCCAGGAAAAAAAAATATTGTTCAATATTATTTTGGTGAGATTATTTTTATAGAGTGATAAAAATAATTTAAAACACACTAAAACAGGATTAAAACGTTAGATAAAATACCCGGTATCCAGTAAAATACCCGTTTATACTCTATATTACATATATATATGTGTGAAAAATTCGAATTATGTAGAGAGAGAGGGTAAAAATGGCAGCCACCTCCTTTCTTCCCCTTTGCATGTTTGACAATTGTTGGATCTTGGGAAGAGAAGTATGATTATCACACCTAAAATACATCAAAACACCCATATTCCAAGAACACAATCATCCTCTCATTCCCTCTCATCAAAACTCGGCCGAACACCCCTCTCCTCTCACTATTTTTGAAATTCCAAACTTGTTCATGGAGAATCAAGATCATTTCAAGCTTGTTTCAAGCTTATTTGAAGATCCAAGAGTGATTTCAAGATGGTTTCAAGGAAGAACAAGCTCCATATCATCAAAAATCTTGTCAAAACCCACTAAAATCTTGAAAGGTATAAACTTGTTTTTAAAACCATGTTCATGATTTTTAAAGAAGATGATGATGGAAGGTTTCTCTTGAATCTTTAAATATTTCACAAACTTGAAGATAATAATAAATGGGTTTTCAAAGAGAATAAAAATGAGTATGTATATACATGTATGTATGGCCGAAAATTTATATGAGTATATGTATTTAGTTGTGCTTTGTTTTGATTGAATGATTCTTGAATAATATGATTCTTGAATGATAGAATATATGCATGCATGTAATTTTTGGTTATATAATCATAAATGTAAGAACACTTGCATTTATGTATGAGTGATTATGTGATGATGGATGATATATGTTGTGTTATGTAAAAACACGATATTAAGGTGTTCTTGAGTATGATTAGAACATAAATGTTGATGATGATGTTATATGGATGCATTATATGCGTTTACTTGAACATGCATGATGAATGAAGGTCATAAAATGATGATTTGATAAAGATGATATTTGATCAGATTATAAACATTAGAATATGATTATTTTGAAGTATTTAATTATATAAAACTTTGTTATAAGGTTTACTAGCTTTGCATGTTATACATGAGGCTTAGAAACTTGTAAAATAGGTGAAATAATGTGTTTTATGTATGATTTAGTAAAAATTAGTAATGAGCAGATTATAAACACTAAAATAAACTTATTTTAAAGTGTTTAGTGACATATAACTTTGTCATGATGTTTGCTAGCTTTGCATGTTTTACTTGGTGTATTAAAAGTTGTAAAGTACGTGAAATCGCATGATTTATACGAATTACACAAAAACTACACTAATCTGATTATAATCATTATTTTAATCAGTAAATAACATGTATTTTGTTAAAATATCAAGTCGTTTTGAGTTGGGATGATTATAGTAATGTTTAACGCAAAACTATGCGTTAAAACGGTCAAAAATCGACTTTTCGAGTGATTTTTGTAAAATTGATTTAGATTAGTAAATAAACTGATGTTTTTAGTTTAAAAACAAGTATTTTAACTAATTTTAAGTTTACTTGGTATTTGGTTGGTCATACGTGACTTCTGACGCCCGAAAACGTTACCAAATCGCTAAATTACGCGTTTTTCAATATACACAAGTATGGGTAAAATTTTGGGTAAACCTTATGTGTTAAAATGTGTTATGTGATTTAAACATGAGAATGTGGAAATATGTTAAGTTTTAACATGTTGTTGGAAGTTTAGACTTTGCATGTATGCTTGTACGTTTTGTTCAGTAGAAACGGTGAAAATTGTGTTAAATGTGTAACTTGTTTGTTGAGCATGAAATTTGATACATATGAGATGTTTTATGTATATTTGCTTTTAAAAATAACAAAATAGATAAGTTTACAAGATTTCATGTGTATTGATGATAAATTATATGAACGCTTATGTATATATATTACGACGCGCAAATCGTAGATATATTGCGTATAAACGGAAGTATTAACGGATTTACACAATACTGGTCACCAATAAAATCGTTCAAGTCGCAAAATCATAAATATATATATATATATGGACTCATATATATATTAACGTGCCAACATAATAAAAAATGATAACTTTTCGAGAAAATCTCAAAGTTTTGTGATAATTCTAAGTAACGGAGAAACTTAGGATTTTTGTGTTATGTATAATGATTTAAAATCTTTCCTATATATATATAATAGGACGAGTAGAAATCAATCTCTGGGATTGCGCTATTTAAAATACGCACCCAAATGTGAGTGTCACTAAACCCCCTTTTCACTGCTTTGTATATATATTTTGGGGGTAGAACACGTCATTAAAAGGGTTTAATAATGTTTTCGAAATAAAACATACCTTTTAATATAAAATATATATTTTCGCTGAAAATATATGAGATTTGATAAGTCATACGTTTCGAAGTAAAATGTTTTTGATGAATGAATATTGAAAGTACGGTATTTTCCTAAGCGAAACACGACCGAACGGATTGGGGATGAATTCCGGACTGGGTCTCAACATTTGAGTGACATGGGAATCCGTATAACACCGTGTATTAAATTGTCATATTAGTAGGATATATATATTGTACGTGAGGCAGACATCATATTGTTCTTCGAGAAAGAACCCTGCGCCCATGATGTCGTTTAATCATTTAAGTAATGTACGCGAGGAATTGTTGGTAGATCTATCGGGTTGACAACCCCGTCGTGACCGGTCACCCCGTGTAAATGTCAAACGATAAATTAATATTCTGTTTATTGTCTAGCTTTGATTATCCCTGCATGGTTAATATATAGTTCGTATCGTCTAGCTAACATACGAGTCTGAAAGTTGACGCAATAATTTAATATACAAAACCTGGACAATATTTATTACAGTTGTCGGATCGATGAACCGGCGGAAGGCCCATGGATTTTTAATAAGGAAGTAAAATGGACTTTCTAAAATTTATATGGATGTTTTCAAATAAACACCTAATCAGAAAGTTTTCCTTGAAATAAAATTGGTAGTTGTTAGGATCTGAGTTTGGATTGATTATGTTTTACGTTTGATTTAAGATGAACAATGAACAAGTAATGCAGCGGAATGTAAATGGAATTAAATTTTGAACACAATCAAATAGGAGAAATGCTTATAACACACATTTTCAACACAAAATCGAATGATTGAATTTATTTCAACAACGATTACAATGCATGCATGTAACAAACTCCCCCTCAGCCTGAGCTCACAGTGATTGTTCGTACATGAGAAAAGTGGTGAAGAGCTAATAGAACAGTACAGGGTACTATTCTATTTATAGGCATGGACAAACCACTGTGGCATCTTTGCTGACGTCACCATGAAAGTGACATCTAACCTCCTAACAAACTCTAAACAACTGATCTATACAAACACTGTTATGCTAACTACTGATTACAATATATGAACAACTAAACTACTGCTTTATCCTTCCACTGTTGTGACTCCAGCAGTACTTGATATATCCAGCAGTGCTTGACCCATGGCAGTAGATTGATCAAACAGAGCTTTATTCTTCATCAGTATTTGACTTGATCAGCAGTTGTAGGTCAGCAATTGTAAGGATCATTGGATTGGAGGTCATCAGATGTTGAAACCACTTTCAAGGGGAGAGAATGAAGACATAACATCTGCTTATTTTAGATCCACTGCTCTGATCCGGTTTTGGCTCTAATCAACTGTTCCTCTGATAGGGTTCAATCCCAACAATCTCCCCCTGGAACAGATGATGCCAAAACCCTTCATTATTGTAAATCTTTATTCCCTCATCAGCAGTTCCCTTATCTGACCTTTAAGTTGTAACTCAAAGTCTAGGGCATCTGTATCATCTTCATCCCTGCAAAGTGGAAGATCAAGGAGATCCTACAGATCTTCAACACTTAGGCCAAGTGCTTGTTCCCTTGATATTTTCTTCACTTCTCCACTAGACTTGATCACTGTCAGTACATGGGTCTGTTTATCAGTTTTCCATTTTAGTACTTTTGAGTCTGGTGGGTTTCTTGGGAGATTTTTATTTGAAGAGGAGTTGGGAGATGGTGGCCTGGTGATGACTGACTGAGCAGTGCTTTGAGCTTTAGCAAGTTCAGGAATATCAGCCATCATTTGTTTAAGAACCACTTTTAAAATTTCATCACCAGCTGCTTGATCCTCTGGTGTTTCTGCATCCATCTGTTTTTGCCTTCTTCTTTGATAAAGAATGGCACCAGGTGGAGCAGTGGCTTTCCTTACTTGCAGCTTTAGTGGTCTTGTTGAAACCTCTGCTTCAGGATAGTCAGGTTTTTGTGGAACCTTTGGATCTTTCTTCCTTAGTTCCTCCAACCTTTTATAGGTGGTCCTGACTTTGTCTTCTTTCCACCTCATCACTTGGTTTCTAGACCCATAATCAGCAGTGATTAATTCCTCTTTCATTCTCTTCAGCTCCAGTACCTTATCAGTTACATTCTTCTTGTACTTTGCCCAATCATGTCTTGAATCCTGGCTGCTTCACTTTCAAGCTCAGGAATGGTCCATTCTTTATACATGTATTTTTCTCCCTTGTATTTCTTATAAGCCATGATGTTGTCAAGGTAGTCTTTTCTCAAGGATTCATCTGCTCTTTCTGAAATTTGTTGACATACATTCTTTGCAAACTGCTCCAAAGATCTGACTTGTATGAGCAGAAATTGATAATGCCTTTGAATTTCTTTGTCAGATTTTCCTTGTGAGTTTCTTTTGGAGATATCCTCTGGTTGTTGAGCCTTAACTTTCAGATATTCTTCAATGTTTTTAGGCCTAGGATATCATTCAACTGATGGCAAGCTCCTTTTAGCAGGATCATCCTCAAAGTAGAAGGATTTGATCTCTTCTCTGACTGCTATAAGTTCTAGAGGATATTGGAAACCTGCAGGAGTGATGGTAGTGATTGGTTGTTGAACTTGGGCTGAAGAAAGAGGAACAGGGTTTGGAATATTGACAAGTGAAAGAGGTTGTGAAGATTTTGGTGGTGGTGATGGAGAATCATCATCAGGTAAAATTATCCTTCTCCTTTTTAGTTTAGGAGAGGCTGGTGGTGTGTTGGATGGTTGTGAAATGGTGATTTGAGTGGTGGAAGGTGGCTGACTAACAATTGTTGAAACAACTGGTGTTTCAACCACTGTTGCCATTACAACAGATGTTGTAACATCTGTTTCTTCTACTTTCTAGCAGGAGATTGAAGGTGGTGTTGATGATGTTTTTGGTGGTGAGGTGATCTTTGGTGGTAGTGGTAAGGCAGTGGTTGTGGTGTGTGTTGAAGTGGTGGCAGGTGTTTGGCTAACAGTTGTTGAAACCACTGAAGTATCAGCCGTTGTTGATACAACAGGTGTTACAACAGCTGTTTGGGTGGAAGATTGATGTGTGAGTTTTTTTGTAGGTTTAGGAGTTTGCTTTGTGGGTCTGGATGGTGTATGTTTGGGTTCCCTCACTTTTCTAGTGGGATTCTTTCTATTTGGCTCAGGATTTTTGTCATCCTTTGGCTCAGAAATACCCTGCTCATTCAGCTCCATAAATGCTCTTTTCTCCTGTTCCCACCTGGATTTATCCTTAGCCTCTTTATCCCTTTTTACACTAGCTTTTGCTTCAGCAAGTGCATTTATGGTCACATCAGTCTTTTTACTACCATCTGGCATGGGAATATCTACAAGCATGCTTGATTTATTAGGTGCAATGTAGATGCCATCTTCATATCCCCTTTTTTCTCAACTGCTTCAACTGCTTAGGGACCTCTGCTTTTGTTTTGCAAGGTGTTGATAATCTTGTAAAGGTTTCAACTGTTAAGCTGTTTATTTGAAAAGAGTCACCTTGTTTTATCACATGATCATCATCCTTACCAAATTTCTTTTGAAAGTAATAACTTAGAAATCTTGGAAATAGTAAGAATGGTTTTTATCAACATTTTTCACCAAATCATTAAAGATTTCCTGGGAGTAATTAAAATTTTCATTTTGTAGAATAGCATATTCCATGTATTGAATCTTTAATGGTATCTCATTAAAAGCAGTTGTTTTGTTTGAAACACACATCAAAAGGGTACGGAACAAAAATCTTGTTGCAGGTGGAAAGCTACCTTTTTGTAAGGTATCCTTTTTCATTGAATCTGCATACCCCCTTTCAAGGAAATCAGTTTTAAACTCGTTTTTGGGAAAAGAATTTGTACCTTGCTGATCATCGAGTTCAAAGACTTCTGAAATGGACTGTGGTGTGATTTTGACTGTTTTACCCATGAGAGAGGAATTAATGGCTATGACGTCTTCACCTTGATTTTCAAGAGTAACATTTTTCCAAAATTCTCTTTGGGTTTTCAGGTAAATCGGAGCATCTGCTGTCAACAAAGTTTTGTACTTTGACGACGACATAGTGTCAATGATGGAATCGTAGATATCGATGGTACTGGGTTTTGTGAGAAGACCCAGATAGTTGTGAGGAGCTTTGTATGGAATTTCAGTGGGTGTGGTAGCCATTTGAGTGGCCTTTTTAGAAGATGAAGACTTTGATTTTGTCATTTTGATGAAGACGAAGGTGAATTTTGAGAAGAAGAAGATGGAAACTGCTTCGAGAAAGGAATTTTAGAATTCAATTCGACAGTAAAACCCTGTTTGGGGTTTTGAAAGGGGTTTTATAGAGGAAAAAGTGAATGCTGACGTGGCAGCGGTTACAAAAGATCTGACCGCTATGTACTGTCCACGTGCCAACCCCTGATGAATAATGGAGGACACTTATTTTATGAAACCACTGATGAAGGAATAACAGTGGGTGTAACGGTAATAATGGAAGCAGTGGGTGACTTTTACTACCAGTGGATAGCATATCAGTGGATAAAAACACTGATTTTGAACAACAGTGCTTATCAAGGAAATGAGAGAACAAGGGTTGACTTTCAGCAGTGGACAGATTTTGAAGCAGAGCAGATGTTTAAACAAAACAGTGGTTATGGCAGACTTTTAAGGATTTAATGAAAGATTCATTTTTAGCTATTTTAAGGATGGATTTTTGATTTTCTGAAAACATTTTAATGCTTTTATTCATAGAAAAAACAGGATTTTGCATGTTATTCCATGTTTAGCATGCCAATCCTAGAGATCAAGCTTTCAAAGGTGGATGTGTCTAATGCTTTGGTTCGCACATCTGCCAGCTGATCCTTAGTTGGTACATGGTGCAGAGAAATCAAACCTTTTTTCATAGCAATCCCTCACAAAGTGATGTCTGATATCTATGTGCTTGGTGGTTGAATGGGAGACTGGGGTTTTGATGATATTTTCTGCTGCCTGACTGTCCAACATGAGAGGTGTCTTTAGGGCAGTGATACCAAGATCCAGCAGTTGATTCTGAAGCCAAAGCAGTTGGGCTATACAACTTGTAGCAGCTATATACTCTGCCTCAGCAGTGGATGTGGAAACAACTGCTTGCTTTTTGCTTTGCCAAGACACTAAGCAATTGCCTAGGAATTGGCACCCTCCGGAAGTGGAATTCCTTGTCTTGTCACATCCAGCAAAGTTACTAATTGAGAAACCTGAAAGCTCAATTTTACCATCAGCTGGATACCAGATACCAAGTGTGGGAGCACCTTTTAGGTATCTGAATATCCTTTTTACAGCAATAAGGTTTGACTTTCTGGGAACTGATTAGGATCTTGCACAAACACATGTTGCAAACATGATGTCTGGCCTAGATGCAGTTAGGTATAATAAAGACCCAATCATGCTTCTATATAAAGTTTGATCAACCAAATCATCCTTTTCATCAGACATGACAATTTTATTGGTTGCAATGGGTGTACTGCATGGTTTACAGTCATCCATCTCAAATTTCTTTAAAAGGTCTTTGGCATATTTGCCTTGATGGATAAAAGTGCCATTTTGCAGTTGCCTAACTTGGAGACCAAGAAAGCACTGGAGTTCACCCATTGCACTCATTTCAAACTCAGCTGTCATAAGTTGCCTAAACTCCTCATTTATTACATGTGCTTCCAAAGATGATGTCATCCACATAAATCTGGACAATCATCAAATCCTTTCCTTTCCATTTTAAAAACAATGTTTTATCTATTTTACCTCTTGTGAAACCAATGGATAGTAGGAAAGTGGAAAGAGTTTCATACCAGGCTCTTGGTGCTTGTTTCAGGCAGTGTTGCAGAAATCGACCTAGGCGGCCGATTAATCGGCGCCTAGGTGCTAGGCGGCCACTTACTGCCTAATTTTGAGCTAGTCGGTCAATTAATCGGCGACGGTCAAAGTCGGTCAAAAGCGGTACCTAGGCGGTCCTAGGCGGTCAAAAATCGGATTAATCGGACTATATTAATCGGTCAAAATCGGTCCTAGGCGGTCAAAATCGGTCAAAATCGAACCATACTATCTGAAACTTGAAGTATTTATGTGAATTTTGAATTATTATTTTTATATTATTGGTTATATATATAATTTTGAAAAAATACATATAAAAATCCCATTCCGATTAATCCCGATTAATCCCTAGGCGGTACCTCACCGCCCGACTAGCGCCTAGCGCCTTTTACAACATTGGTTTCAGGCCATACAAAGCTTTATTTAGCTTGTATACATGATTTGGATTAAATGGATCCTCAAAGCCTGGAGGTTGACAAACATAAACCTCTTCTTGAATCTTACCATAGAGGAATGCACATTTGATATCCATTTGATACATCTTGATGTTGTGGTTGACAACAAAGGCCAGAAATAGTCTGATAGCTTCAAGTCTTGCTACAGGGGAAAATGTTTCATCATAGTCAATGCCCTCTTCTTGTCTGAACCCTTGAACCACAAGCCTAGCTTTATTCTTGACAACAATGCCCCTTTCATCAGTTTTGTTTTTGAAGACCCACTTTGTGCCAATAGGACTTACACCTTCTAGCAGTGGTACAAGCTCCCATACTTGTTGTCTTTTGAACTGTTGGAGCTCCTCTTGCATGGCTTCTACCCAGCTGTTGTCTTTCAGTGCCTCTTGGTACTTGACTGGCTGATGGAGAGATAGGAAACCAGCAAAAAGACAAATGTTTTAGGATTGACTTCTTGTGAGCACCTCTTCATTGATGTAACCAATGATTTGGTCAGGTGGATGAGATTTCAAGAAGATTAGATCTCCTTGGTATGGAACAATGGCATTTAATGGTGAAGGCTGCAGATGTGAATCATCTGAGCTAACCACTGCTGGTGACTTTGATGATCCAGCAGTGGTTTCAAAAGGTGGTGGAATAGGAGGTAATGGGGTGGACATATGATGACTTTTATCCACTGTTTGAGGACTTTTATCAACAGTGTTTGATGATGTGGAAGTAGGGGTTAATGGGCTACTTCGGTCAACAACTGTTGAGGTAGTAGTGGTTGAGCTTAGGGATGGGCTTTTTTTCCCAAATACCCGTACTCGTACCTGTACCGATTTTAGGTATTTGGTACATGTATCGGTACCCAGTTTTATTGATTTTGGTATTCGGTACTTTCGGTATTGGTACGGGTACGGGTACAGGTAAAAACGGGTACTTGTACCGAATTCTATGTATACCATTAAAAGTTTTTTTGTATTATGTTTTATTTCATATTATGGTATTTATAGTGTACTCGTATTGATTTTACCTATTTGGTACCCGTATCGTATTGGTACTCGTACAATTTTACATATTTGGTACTCGTACTATATTGGTACTCATGTCAATTTTACCTATTTAGTACTTGTACAAATGCTCAAAAAGTAAATAAAAACAAAATGGTACCAAGTGGGTACTGTACTGAAAATACCCGTACCAGTACCCGTACTCATACCCGTACCGTACCTATATATTTGGTACGGTATTTGGTACCTAGTTTTGTTCAAATTTGGTACCGGTATTTTCAGTACTGGTACGGGTATAGGTACGGGTACTGTACCAATCCCATCCCTAGTTGAGGTTTGACAGCTGTTTTGAACATCTGCTGCTCTTCCCATTGAGACAGACTTTTGTTGAGGAATGATGACTTCATACCCATAGTCTGATGATAAATCCTCTGATGGACCTGCACTGTTAGTCTTGACAACAGTATTTTCAAAAGTAAATTTATCAAGATCAAACAATTCTGCAGGGTTTGCTAGGATTTTCATTGATGAAAGTTCATTGAATTTTACATTCAAAGTCTCTTCCACTGTTTTGGTCCTTGTGTTAAACACTTTGTAGGCCTTAGCAGTGGTTGAGTATCCCAGATGATAAACACAATCAATTTTGGCTGCAAACTTAGAGATATAATCTTTTAAGTTTAAGATGAAGCATGGGCAGCCAAAAACTTTGAAATATGAAATCAATGGCTTTATTTTATACAACAGTTCATAGGCAGTCTTTTGATGCCTATGGTTGATTAAAACTCTGTTTTGGACATAGCAAGTAGTGTTTACTGCCTCTGCCCAAAAAGTTAATGGCAAACCTGAATCTGCAAGCATGGTTCTGGCAGCCTCAATCAAGGTCCTGTTCTTTCTTTCAACAACCCCATTTTGTTCTGGTGTTCTTGGAATGCTGTATTGCTTCACAGTTCCTTTTGACACACAGAAATCATCTAACTCCTTGTTCCTGAACTCTGTGCCATTATCACTCCTGAAGACTTTTACTTGCAATTCAAACTGCTCTTCAACCTGTTTCACAAAGTCTTGCAGAATGCCTGCAGTCTCATCTTTTGAGTGTAAAAAATAAGTCCATGTAAACCTAGAAAAGTCATCAACAATAACCAAACAATATCTTTTCTTCCTAAGACTCATGACTTTAACTGGGCCAAACAAATCCATGTGAAGCATTTCCAAACACTTGGTTATTTTGGACTCTTCAATGGATTTGTATGAGCTTTTATGTTGTTTTCCTTTTAAACAGTAAACACAATGCTCAGAATAGGTGAACAGTTTTTGAGGTAAACCTCTTACTAACCCCTGTTTTGAAATGGCAGTGATTGTCTTGAGATTTGTGTGCCCTAATCTCCTGTGTGTTATAATTCTGTCTCTTTGTTTGATGCAGCTGAGAACAGACATGCATAAGTCCTAGGGCTCTCTTTTGACATATCCACCACATAAACATTGCCACTTCTTTGAGCAACAAGTTGGGTTTTTCCAGTTTTTATTATTGTTTCAATCTTTTCAACCATTTCTGGTCCAACAATCCTACAACACTCTTTTATAAAGAATGAGCCATAGCCCTTATCACTCATTTGAGAGACACTTAAGAGGTTGAATTTTAGATTGTCTATTAGATTGACATTTTCAAACTTAACTTTACCAGACTGCACTGTACCAGACCCCAGAACCTTTCCTTTACTATTATTCCCAAAGGATATATCACCCCCACCATGTGTTTTGAAATCTTTGAGAAGGGCTCTACATCCTGTCATATGCCTGGAGCCTCCACTATCTACATACCAAAGACTATCTAAGCATGCAGAAGCTCCCTGCACATGTAGTAAAGGATTAGTTCATTCGGGTCTCCAAAGCCAATATGGCTTTGGATGGGGTCTCAGTTGAGTCTAGGTTAAGTTCAGATGGATGGGCAGTGGTTAGGTCAGAGGTTTGGATAATTTTGGGACTATTTTTCTTTAACCACTGTTGGGGGTCCTGCCTAATGATCTGCTGATAACCAAAAGGATGCCTGTTCACTTTTGGTTTAGAGGGCCTTTTCTAAGCCTCATAAACATGTGGCATCCTTTGGTATGGTGGTTGTCCCTTACCTCTTCTGAATTGATTGGCAGGGGTGCATCAGTCACCTGAACATCTCTTTTGACAGATGTTTGGTTCAGCTGTTTGGACTGGCACAAACAGTGGTTGGTTTTTGGTGAACTTGACAGATGAATTTGATGAACTCAAGGATGTTTTTGCAGTGTACTCATTCTTTTTTACATCAAAGTTTTTGAGATACACACATTCTTGAGTATTGTGGTTTGTTTTACCACAGATGGTGCAGCTCTCAGCAGGTATAATGACACTTGTTTTGTTTAGATCATATGCTTTTAGATGAAAGCAGTCTTTTGTTAGATGATTCTTCTTTTCACAAAAATCACAAAACAGGTTTTTGATCTTTTCTCTTTTCTTCCTTTTCTCAGACTCCTTAGCAACAGAGTTTGAACCACTGTTGGGATGTCTTTGAGAGGAATGACCTTTGCTTTTGGAGCTGTGACACCATCAGTGGTTGTGAAATCCATAGGCTTGAAATTTTCAAGAATGTCACACTCATCTGACCATGTGGGTTTAAATTGGTATTTCTCAATTTCCTCAAAGGTTGAGGACCCCACAGATCTTTCCAGAATGATTTTGTTACCAAGTATGTCAGTTATCTTAACTTCTTGGCCATTCTTGTTGGTTGGTTTTATTTCAGATGAACCAACTTGTTTTGCAGCAGTGTTTTCAAGTTCATCATATTTTCTATATCCTATTCCAAACTTGACATTGCTTTCAAGCTGTTTTTCAAGCATGACCTCATAACCTTTGCAAGATTCCACCCATCTTTCACAAGTGATTTGGGTGGACTCTGTTAGGGGAGGATTTTCTAATGATCAGTGATCCTCAATTACTGTTGGGCTTAGTGATCCTCAATTCTGTTTGGATTAGTGATCCTCAGAAGTTATTGTGGGATCAGGATCATGGATCATCATAAGGATCCTTATACTAACGATTGTCTGCTTTGAATATGAAGTTGTTTTGCAGGAGTACGAGCTTAGACTTGGTCTTGGCGATATTCCTGGAGCATATTCCATATTTATTCCGCATGTGTATGACTGAAGTGGACGTTATGGAAGTCGTGGAAGACTTGCACAAAATGCGGACAGTTTGTTAGCTTAGATATTTTCCATTTTTAAAGGGGATAGCGAGCTAAATAGAAACACTTGGCTATTTTTAGCTTAACACACACACACTCGCAACTGCTCTCACCAGCTCTTGACAATTCACTTGGGGATTATACACTTTTTTGCACATTACACTATAGTGATCCTTGTAACTAGCTCGCTATCATCCGGAGTTGTAATACATTTCTTGTTTAATCTGAGTTGGTGATCGGTAGTTTCCATCACCCGAGGTTTTTTATGCCGGAGATCATTCATTGATCAAGGGCTTTTTCCTCGTATAAATCTTTATGTCACTTGTTCATTGCATTTCTGAGTGATCCTTAGCATTGTTCATTGATTCAAGCATCACACCCCACAACAGAAAGTTTGGTTGCATTATCATTGCTTGATTTTTGACCAAAACAGTTTGGCGCCCACCGTGGGGCAATTGGTGCTTCATTCCTAAGAAGATTCATACTTTTGTGATCATTTCGGTTCATTACAACCAAGCAAATGGCTTCCTCAACAAAGAATACATCAAGTTCTATGCCGGCAATTAGTTCTTCACAAGGCGTTCCTCCTTTGCCTCCACCACCTTCTGGATCCCAGAAGAATGCTGAGAATGCTGCGAAGAGACAAACCCCCATTTTCATAAAACCACCAACTTCTTCTGTTTCCTCTAATCCTACCACTAATGACCTTTTTACTCTGATTTTGCATATGAGAGATCGCATGCAAGAGCAGGACAAAACCAATGAACGGATCCTCCAAGAGATTGGTGATATCAAGAAACAGAAGAAATCAGTGGAGGATCACTCTCCTCTGATACCAAGGTCATTGTATTTCGATACTCCAGTTGTGACTACCTTACAATCGGCAGTTCCGGGCATCCAGTATCAAAGTGGTCCATCAGAAAGGCGTTATGGAACAACAACTATGAGTCAGGCATTTGGCTCTTGCTTCCAGCCTCAAGGATCCTCTTCTCAACCATCGGGATCCTCTTCTCAGCATCAGGGATTCTACTTCAGCTCAGGGGGATATTTGGGAATGCATCCGATTCAAGGATCCTCCATGGCTCCAGGATCCTCCCAGGTTCCAGGATCCTCCATGGCTCTAGGATCCTCCCAGGTTCAAGGATCCTCCATGGCTCCAGGATCCTTCCAGCTTCAAGGATCCTCTATGACTCCAGGATCCTCCCAGTTTCTAGGATCCTCTCTGCCCCAACGATCCTTTCAGCTTCAAGGATCATCTCAGCTTCAAGGATCCAACATCTTTCAGGAGCAGGGATTCTTATGAAGTATGCAACCCCCGAGCACCGATGTTCATTAAGGAGACTTCATACCAATTGTTTTGGTCAAAAATCAGACTAGGATAATGCAACCAAACTCTCTGTTACGGGGTATGATGCTTGAATTGGTAAACAACAATGAGGATCACTATGAAATGAATTACACAGGAGACACAAAGATTTATATGAGGAAAAAGCCCTTGATCAATGTATGATCTCCGGCATAAAAAACCTCGGGTGATGGAAACTACCGATTACCAACTCAAATTAAACAAGAAAATGTATTACAACTTCGGATAATAGCGAGCTAAGTACAAGGATCACTATAGTGTATTGTGTAGAAAATGTGTGTAATCGCCAAGTGTGTTAGCGAGAGCTGATGAGAGCGGTTGTATGAGTGTGTGTAGCCAAAAAATAGCCAAGTGTTGTCTAATTAGCTCACTACCCCTTTTAAATTTAGTAAAATATCTAAATAACTAACTATACGCAATTCATGCCTTCTCCCCACGATCTCCATAACGTTCACCATGGTCAAGCACGTGCGGAATAAGCGTGGAATATTCTCTAGGAACGTTACCAAGACTAAGTCCAAGCTGGTACTCCTGCAAAACAATATCGAATTCAAAGCAGACAATCATTAGTATAAGGATCCTTAGGATGAGGCTGATGAGATCCTGACGATTGAGGCTGGAGGCAGTGGTAAGGATCATGGTGGTGAAGCTAGTGGAGCTGGAGATGGTGATGCAGCTAAGGTGTAGGCTGCATGATTGGGCAATGAAGGACATTTCTAGCCGTAGCCGTAGCCCAATTTTTTAGTTTGGTTATGGTTTTTTGTTTTGATGATGTTTTGATAAACAATGGTTGGTCTGTACTTGAACAATAGTAATTAGGGATGAGGATCATGGATGATCCTTTGAACAATAGGTAGGATTACAAATGGTGGAGGGATCCTCTGTTTGGGGGATGAAGCCATTGTGATCCTGTCGTCTTTAATTTCCTGCACTTGTTAGACCTATGAACAATGGACACCCTTTGCCAACCCATGTGGACGGGCCACGTTTTGCTGGTAGAAACGTGGGTTGGCAATTTTGACAACCTTTGACAGTTAAACTTTTGTTAATAAAATAACTTTAATCTTTTTTGGCTTATCTTGTGTTGTTATCCTTGTTTGTCCTTTTAATTTTCAATTGTTTTGATGTACACTTGTCTGAGTAAGAAAAGTTGAACAAATTAGATAAAGAATTTAGGATATGATCCAGGATCAAATATCCTATAGTTGAAAAATTCCAAAAAGTGGTATATTTTAAGGATCACGAGTTCAGTTGTCAAAGTATTAGGGTTATTCAAATAATCAATGAATAAAATCAAAATAGTTAAGGATCATACCTGGGGATCCAAGTTAGGATCCTAACCCTTAATACTATAACCAGGATAACCATAGGACAAACCTTAGTAAGAGGTAAGGATCAAGGATCCTTGGTTGTTTAACTTCGAAGACCTGAAATAGAACATAACTTGGGACTAAGCCATTATAAGATAAAAGTTAGCAACTGGGGACAAGCCCAAAGGATAACTGGGGACAAGCCCAAGGATAACTGGGGATAAGCCCAAGGATAACTGGGGACAAGCCCAAGGATCGTGTGTGAACTGGAGTATGGACCTAACTGGCGACTATCCAAACTTAGTGGCATGAAAATGCCAAAACCTTAGCTAACGTGAAAACGTTAGAAACCTTAAGAACGGATGTATGGTACGTCTACCATTATACGTAGGATCCTAGGTATAGCAAGTACAATGGAATTATCAGCCCCTAAAACGAGTACTGGTCCCACTGCCATGAACTATACCAGGATCATCATGCGCTACTGGCGGAACTGGGGTCAAGCCCAAATAACTGGGGTCAAACCCAAGTAACTGGTTGCTTTTCTGGATAACCATCCCTTTGCTAAGGATACCTGAACCTTCAAAACTCAGAATCACGTGAAAGGTGGATAAAGGATGCAGGATCCTTATCCTTATGAGAGAAAGTAAGGAAATTTGCTGAGATTGAAGACTATGTTGGGCATGTCGAGGAGCAGGACAAGAAGATTGCTGACCTCCAACAAGTCGCATTGCTCAAGGATCTTAAGATTGCTGACCTCCAAAAGGATCTCAAAGATGCCAAAGCTCAGACTGCTACACTCCTGATTAATTTTGATTATGAGAAGAGCGAGATCACGGAGGATGCTAAGGTCTCCGCTGCCATAGCCATGTACAAGACCAAGCTACAAATGGCCCAAGAAGCTCAAGATCCTGCGTTTGACAGGAGCAACTGGGATGTGGAAGGCTGGAAGGCAAGGCTGGCTGAATTGGAGGATGAGGATGAGGCTGATGAGATCCTGACGATTGAGGCTGGAGGCAGTGGTAAGGATCATGGTGGTGAAGCTAGTGGAGCTGGAGATGGTGATGCAGCTAAGGTGTAGGCTGCATGATTGGGCAATGAAGGACATTTCTAGACGTAGCCGGAGCCCAATTTTTTAGTTTGGTTATGGTTTTTTGTTTTGATGATGTTTTGATAAACAATGGTTGGTCTGTACTTGAACCATAGTAATTAGGGATGAGGATCATGGATGATCCTTTGAACAATAGGTAGGATTACAAATGGTGGAGGGATCCTCTGTTTGGGGGATGAAGCCATTGTGATCCTGTCGTCTTTAATTTCCTGCACTTGTTAGACCTATGAACAATGGACACCCTTTGCCAACCCATGTGGACGGGCCACGTTTTGCTGGTAGAAACGTGGGTTGGCAATTTTGACAACCTTTGACAGTTAAACTTTTGTTAATAAAATAACTTTAATCTTTTTTGGCTTATCTTGTGTTGTTATCCTTGTTTGTCCTTTTAATTTTCAATTGTTTTGATGTACACTTGTCTGAGTAAGAAAAGTTGAACAAATTAGATAAAGAATTTAGGATATGATCCAGGATCAAATATCCTATAGTTGAAAAATTCCAAAAAGTGGTATATTTTAAGGATCACGAGTTCAGTTGTCAAAGTATTAGGGTTATTCAAATAATCAATGAATAAAATCAAAATAGTTAAGGATCATACCTGGGGATCCAAGTTAGGATCCTAACCCTTAATACTATAACCAGGATAACCATAGGACAAACCTTAGTAAGAGGTAAGGATCAAGGATCCTTGGTTGTTTAACTTCGAAGACCTGAAATAGAACATAACTTGGGACTAAGCCATTATAAGATAAAAGTTAGCAACTGGGGACAAGCCCAAAGGATAACTGGGGACAAGCCCAAGGATAACTGGGGACAAGCCCAAGGATAACTGGGGACAAGCCCAAGGATAACTGGGGACAAGCCCAAGGATCGTGTGTGAACTGGAGTATGGCCCTAACTGGCGACTATCCAAACTTAGTGGCATGAAAATGCCAAAACCTTAGCTAACGTGAAAACGTTAGAAACCTTAAGAACGGATGTATGGTACGTCTACCATTATACGTAGGATCCTAGGTATAGCAAGTACAATGGAATTATCAGCCCCTAAAACGAGTACTGGTCCCACTGCCATGAACTATATCAGGATCATCATGCGTTACTGGCGGAACTGGGGTCAAGCCCAAATAACTGGGGTCAAACCCAAGTAACTGGTTGCTTTTGTGGATAACCATCCCTTTGCTAAGGATACCTGAACCTTCAAAACTCAGAATCACGTGAAAGGTGGATAAAGGATGCAGGATCCTTATCCTTATGAGAGAAAGTAAGGAAATGAAATAGTTTAAGATTAGAATGTTACCAAAATGAGGATCATCTGTCCTTTAAGGATCCTTTAAGGATATTTATCATGTGAGGATCATGGATCCTTATCACATGAAGTATTTCTTCAAATGGACATCATTCCAGGCTCTAGGTAGCAAATCACCTTCCATTGTTAGCAATCGATATGCCCCCTTTCCTGCCTCAGCTTCAATCAAGTAAGGTCCTTCCCATTTTGGTGCCAACTTTCCATCAGCAGGATTGGTGGTATTCTGAAATGCTTTCCTTAGTACCATATCGCCAACTTGGAATTTCCTGATCCTGACATTTTTGTTGTAGGCTCCAGCCATTCTTTGCTGATAACTGGCCATCCTTATCCTTGCCAAATCTCTGATTTCTTCTATAGTATCTAGGGCTTGAACCAAGTTCTCATCATTTTCCTCAGGATCACGAATACTTGTTCTAGCAGTTGGAACCACCATTTCTGTAGGGATCATTGATTCTGCCCCAAATACCAAAGAGAATGGAGTTTGGCCTGTAGCATTCTTAGGAGTTGTCCTATCAGCCCAAAGCACATAAGGTAGTTCTTCTGTCCATTTCCCTTTCTTGGATCCAAGCTTCTTCTTCAAATTGTTGATGATGATCTTATTGGATGATTCTGCCTGACCATTAGCTTGTGGGTGGACTGGTGTTGATGTTATCATCTTAATCCCCCAGCCGTCATGTCTTCGTGTTTCCATGCAAAGGTAGTCTTTCTCCTTTTGAGGAAGGATATGAGGTCTTCCTTCATTTCGCCAAGGATCCCTGATCCTATATAAACTTTAGATGAGGTGTAGCAGTTCTTAGCTTCTTGCTGATCACTATCAATCTTCACTATTCCCCAAGGACTAGGAAGCTTCACACATTGATGATAAGTGGATGGGACTGCCTTCATGTCATGTATCCAAGGCCTGCCAAGGATAACATTACAACAAGATAGACAGTCAATAACACAGAATTTTTGGTAAGAATGTAGGCCTTCGATATAGATTGGGAGTTTAATGTCCCCCAGAGTATTATTAGTCTCGCCACTGAATCCCACGAGCACAGAGGATCTTGGTATGATATCAAATTCAGGAATATTCATCTTCTTGAGGACATCAAGCTGGATAATGTTCACAGACCTTCCTCCATCTATAAGGATCCTGCGAACAAAATGGTTTGAGATAAAAAGAGTGATAACCAAACCATCGTGATGAGGATCCTGAATGTCAACACGATCATCCTCATCAAAAGTTATAACTTTTCCTTCGGAGACACTGGATGTTTGAATGGGTCCATCTCCATTATCCATTTTGGTTTCCTTTGCATGTCTTTTAGCTGCGGAGAAGGATGTTCCACAAATGTCTGATCCTCCAGAAATAAAGTTTATCACTTGTGCATCTGCTGGAGGGGCTGGAGCTTTCTCTGGGATCCTTTCAGGATCCTGAGTCCTTGACTTCTTTCTCCCCAATAATTCTTTCAAGTGCCCCTTGCTCAACAAGTATCCAATTTCTTTTCTCAGTGCGATGCATTCTTCTGTGAGATGCCCAAAATCTTCATGATATGCACACCACTTTGACTTATCTTTGGTTGCAGCTGGTCTGTCATTTTTCCTGGGCCATCTAGCCTTATCACCTAAATTCTGCATCGCAAGGATTAGTTCATTGTTATCAACAGAAAAACAATATTCAGAAATTGGCGGATAATCCTCATCATCCTCTTCTTGTTCAACAGCATGCACATTCTGGTTATCAGATTTGTTATAGGATCTGAACTTGTTGTTCTTGAATGAGGATCCTTGCTTCTCTTGCTTTGAGGATCCTGCTAACCTCTCCTGGATCCTTTTGTCATCCTCTAGCCGGATGAACCTAAGGGCCCGGGTTCTTACCTCATCTAGATTCCTGCATGGTGTCATAACAAGATCATCATAGAATAATGAATCCCTAAGCAATCCCATTTTAAAGGCTTCAACAGCCGTGGCTATATCCAGGTTAGGAATATCTAAGGATTCTTTACTAAATTTAGTGATATAATCCCTTAATGATTCATTATGACCTTGGGTTATCCTATACAGATCACTAGTTAAACGCTCAAATTTCCTACTACAAGAAAACTGGTTATTAAATAGGTTAACTAGATTAGCAAACGAGGTAATAGAGTAAGGGGGAAGACTTAGCAGCCATTTAAGAGCCGATCCAGTAAGGGTGGATCCAAATCCCTTGCACAGACATGCTTCCTTTAACCT
This sequence comes from Helianthus tuberosus, assembly GCA_030545235.1. NCBI lineage: Eukaryota > Viridiplantae > Streptophyta > Magnoliopsida > Asterales > Asteraceae > Helianthus > Helianthus tuberosus. The sequence goes on along the minus strand of CM060352.1, from coordinate 63,891 downwards.
TTCTGGGATGGGATTGATCTCCATCCTTTCCCTGTACTGTGCTATGTGTTCTTCAGGATCTGTTGAACCATCATACAACTTCATGGTAGGCACATGGAACCTCTTGGGTATCTCAGCATCACAGATTGGTGGTGCAAAACGAGATATCTTGTGGCTCCCATCTGCAATCTCCGGGATAGGCTTGACCACTCCTGGTACACTTGATATCATATCCTTTAACTTTTGCAATTCTCTGGCCATGGCATGATTGATACCTGTATCCTGCATAAGGCCATGGTTAGTAGTATAAGAACTATTGAAAGTGTTACCTCCCATTGGGTTCAAATTAGGAAGAGCGGATGTGAATCCATATTGTTGGGGCTCTGGAACGACTGATGGACCAGTAGAAGCAATGGTCTGCATTGGAATAAAATCTCCCTGATGGATATCGGAACTCCCTGATTGCAAACTCCTTAAGGATCCCGGAATCTGGAAGGATCCATGTAACTGAGAGGATCCTTGAACCTGCGAGGATCCTGGGATGTAAGAAGATCCTTGACCCTGGGAGGATCCTTGAAACTGAGAGGATCCTTGAACCTGGGAGGATCCTGGAACATAAGAGGATCCTTGAACCTGGGAGGATCCTTGAAACTGAGAGGATCCTTGAACCTGGGAGGATCCTGGAACATAAGAGGATCCTCGAACCTGGGAGGATCCTTGAAACTGAGAGGATCCTTGAACCTAGGAGGATCCTTGAAACGGCCAGAACCCTTGAATCTGCTGCGCTCCTGAGTATCCTCCTGAGCTTACGAAGGATCCTATATGCTGAGGATGGGATCCTGCTGGTTGGAAGTATGACCCTAAAGCCTGAGTCATTGCTGATGATCCGTAATGCACTCCTTTTGGCCCTCCCACATATTGAACGTCTGGAACCGCTGAAGGCTGAGAAGTTATAACCGGAGTATCGAAATTCAAAGATCTGGGCATCAGTGGGGAATGATCCTCTGCCGATCTCTTCTGTTTCTTGATGTCTCCAATTTCTCTAAGAATCCTTTCATTGGTCTTATCCTGCTGCTGTATATGCTCCTTCATCTGCAAAATCAGAGTAAACAAGTCACTAGTAGTAGGAGTATAAGAAGCAGAAGAAGTTGGAGGTTTTGAGAAAATGGGAGTTGGTTTCTTCTCAGCATTTTTCTGAGGTCCAGAAGGTGGTGGAGGCAAAGGTGGAATGCCCTGGGATGAATTGACTGCAGACATCGCACTGGAGGTGTTCTTTGATGATGAAGCCATCTGCTTGGATGTAACGAACCGAAATGATCACAAAAATGAGAATTTCTTAGGAATGAAGCACCAATTGCCCCACGGTGGGCGCCAAACTGTTTTGGTCAAAAATCAGACTAGGATAATGCAACCAAACTCTCTGTTACGGGGTATGATGCATGAATTGGTAAACAACAATGAGGATCACTATGAAATGAATTACACAGGAGACACAAAGATTTATACGAGGAAAAAGCCCTTGATCAATGTATGATCTCTGGCATAAAAAACCTCGGGTGATGGAAACTACCGATCACCAACTCAAATTAAACAAGAAAATGTATTACAACTTCGGATGATAGCGAGCTAAGTACAAGGATCACTATAGTGTATTGTGTAGAAAATGTGTGTAATCGCCAAGTGTGTTAGCGAGAGCTGATGAGAGCGGTTGTATGAGTGTGTGTAGCCAAAAAATAGCCAAGTGTTGTCTAATTAGCTCACTACCCCTTTTAAATTTAGTAAAATATCTAAATAACTAACTATCCGCAATTCATGCCTTCTCCCCACGATCTCCATAACGTTCACCATGGTCAAGCACGTGCGGAATAAGCGTGGAATATTCTCCAGGAACGTTACCAAGACTAAGTCCAAGCTGGTACTCCTGCAAAACAATATCGAATTCAAAGCAGACAATCATTAGTATAAGGATCCTTAGGATGATCCATGATCCTGATCCTGAAGCACTTCTGAGGATCACTAACTGACACAGAAGTAAGGATCACCAAACAGGATAACAATTGAGGATCACGGGTCATTAAGAAATCCTCCCCTAACACCAATGCAGACCATTGCTTCATCTGGTCCTTCAATCATACCAGAATCCTGTCAATATGGATTCACATCCGCAATTCCAAACATGAATCCTCCGGGAGGTAACACTTTTAATAATTCATATAACACTAACCATGGCTCAATGCAGGATACAGGTATCAATCAGGCTATGGCTAGGGAATTACAGAAGGTTAAGGATATGATATCCAGTGTACCAGGAGTGGTTAAACCTATTCCTGAAATTGCAGATGGTAGCCATAGGATATCTCGTTTTGCACCACCCTTATGTGATGCTGAGATACCCAAAAGGTTCCAGATACCATCTATGAAGCTGTATGATGGTTCAACAGATCCAGAAGAGCATGTAGCTCAGTACAGGGAGAGGATGGAGATAAATCCAATTCCTGAGAGGTTAAAAGAAGCATGTCTATGCAAGGGATTTGGATCCACACTCACAGGATCTGCTCTTAAATGGCTGCTAAGTCTTCCCCCTTACTCTATTACTTCATTTGCTAATCTAGTTAATTTGTTTAATAGTCAATTCTCTTGTAGTAGAAAATTTGAATGATTAACTAGTGATCTATATAGGGTAACACAAGGTCAAAATGAATCACTTAGAGATTACATCACTAAGTTTAGTAAAGAATCTTTAGATATTCCTAACTTGGATATTGCTACGGCTGTAGAAGCCTTTAAAATGGGATTACTTAGAGATTCATTATTCTATGATGATCTTGTTATGACCCCTTGCAGGAATCTTGATGAAGTAAGAACCAGGGCCCTTAGGTTCATCCGCCTAGAGGATGACAAAAGGATCCAGGATAGATTGACAGGATCCTCAAAACAAGAGAAACAAGGATCCTACTTCAGGAACAACAAATCCAAGTCCTACAACAAGTCTGATAACCAGAACGTGCATGCAGTGGAACAAGAAGAGGATGATGAGGATTATCCTCCTATTTCTGAATACTGTTTTTCTATTGATAACAATGAACTAATCCTTGCAATGCAGAATCTAGGTGATAAAGCTAGGTGGCCGAGAAAAAGTGATAAACCAGCTGCTACAAAGGATAAGTCCAAGTGGTGTGCATATCATGAGGATTTCGGGCATCTCACTGAAGAGTGTATTGCACTAAGAAAGGAAATTGGTTACTTGTTGAGCAAGGGACATTTGAAGGAACTTTTGGGACGAAAGAAGTCAAGGATCCAGGATCCTGAAAGGATCCCGGAAAGGGATCCTGCTCCTCCAGCAGATGCACAAGTTATAAACTTCATATCCGGTGGATCAGACATTTGTGGTACTTCCTTTTCAGCAGCCAAGAGACATGCTAAGGAAACCAAGATGGATAATGGGGACAGACCGATTCGGACCTCCACCGTCACCAAGGATAAGATCATAACTTTTGATGAGGATGATCGTGTTGATGTCCAGGATCCACATCATGATCGTCTTGTAATTACATTGTTTATTTCTAACCACTTTGTTCGCAGGATCCTAATCGATGGAGGAAGCTCTGTGAACATCATTCAGCTTGATGTCCTCAAGAAAATGAATATCCCGGAGTCTGATATTGTCCCAAGATCCTCAGTACTTGTGGGATTCAGCGGAGAAACTAAGAATACATTGGGGGACATCAAACTCCCAGTCTATATTGAAGGATTGCATTCTTATCAAAAATTTTGTGTTATAGATTGCTTATCTTGTTGTAATGTTATCCTTGGCAGGCCATGGATACATGATATGAAGGCAGTCCCATCCACCTATCATCAGTGTGTAAAGCTTCCAAGTCCATGGGGAGTGGTGAAAATTGAGAGTGATCAGCAAGAGGCTAAGAATTGTTACACATCATCAATGAAGCCAGCCTCAAGACCAAGGGAGCAATAGCAATTAAAGTATCCTTCAAGAGATGTCTTGGAGGCAAGAGAGCAGGATGTAAAAGAAATCCTCATGGATCCTCATGATCCTGAATCCATAGTCTTCATAGGATCAGGGATCCTTAGCAACATTGAGCAGGATATAGTATCCTTCCTTATGAGGAGGAAATCCACCTTTGCCTGGAGACATGAAGACATGCCAGGTATATCTAAGGATATAATTACTCATAAGCTTGGCGTTGACAGGTCATTCAAGCCTATACATCAAAAGAGGAGGAAGTTTGCACCTGAAAGGAATGCTATTATCCAGGAAGAGGTAGATAAACTACTTCGGGCAGGTATGATAAGAGAGGTTAAGTATCCAAGATGGTAAGCCAATGTGGTTGTTGTTCAGAAGAAAAATGGAAAGTGGAGGGTATGTGTCAATTTTACTGATTTAAACAAGGCATGTCCCAAGGATCCTTTCCCATTGCCCCACATTGACTCCATGGTGGATGCTACCGCGGGTCATGAGTTGTTGACTTTTATGGATGCTTCATCTGGATTTCAACAAATTCAGATGGAACCATCTGATCAAGAGGATACAGCCTTTATGACCCCAACTGGTATATATTGTTATATTGCTATGCCATTTGGACTAAGGAATGCAGGTGCTACTTATCAAAGGCTAGTCAATATGATGTTCAAGGAACAAATTGGACACACTATGGAAGTCTATATAGATGACATGGTGGTTAAATCCAAAAAAGCTGAGGATCACCTTAGAGACTTGGAGGAAGCATTCAATATCCTTGATAAATTTAATATGAAACTAAATCCTTCCAAGTGTCATTTTGGTGTTAAGGCAGGTAAATTCTTAGGCTATATGGTGACAAAGAGGGGCATTGAAGAAAGTCCAGAGCAAATCAAGGCTATTGTGAATATCAAATCTCCTGCCAATGCTAAGGATGTGCAAAGATTGACAGGCAGGATCGCAGCCTTGAACAGGTTCATATCCAAATCCTCAGAAAAGTGCAAGGAATTCTATGACATCCTGAGGAAGAACAAGAAATTTGAATGGACTGAGAAGCATGAAAGTGCCCTCAAAGGTCTTAAGGATTACCTATCCTCAGCCCCGGCCTTGATGAAACCAGAAAAAGGGGATATATTATCCTTATACTTAGCAGTATCCTCAAAAGCAGTAAGTGGGGTCCTTGTTAAGGATCACCAAGGTACACAACATCCTGTTTATTATGTAAGTAAGAGTTTACTTGATGCTGAATCCAGGTATTCACACTTAGAGAAACTTATCCTTGCATTAATTATGGCATCTACTAAATTAAGACATTATTTTGAGACTCATGCCATTATTGTTAAGACTAATTTTCCAATTAAGAATGTTCTCAGGAAACCTGAAATGTCAGGAAGGATGGCTAAGTGGGCAGTGAAGCTTAGTGCATATGATATAAGATATGAACCAAGGACTGCCATCAAATCCCAAGCCTTAGCTGACTTTGTGGCAGATTTTAGTAGTGATTTGCAAAAGGAAGCTGAGTTAGAAGTCCAACAGCTTGAAGAAACTAAGGATCCTTGGATACTCTTCACTGATGGAGCCTCTAATGTAAAAGGAACAGGGCTGGGAATACTACTAAAATCGCCACAGGGGGACATAATACCCCACTCCATAGCTTGTGAATTTCAAACTACCAACAATGAGGCTGAGTATGAAGCCTTGATAGCGGGTTTGCAAATTGCTAAGCATATGAGGATCAGGTATCTTGAGGTACATATAGATTCATTATTAATCACTAATCACTTTAATGGATCCTATGCTGTTAAAGGTGAAAAGCTAATCAAATATTTAGAGATAGTCAGAGAATCGCCACTCTCTTTTGTTTCCTTTAGTTTGACACAGGTACCAAGGGAAGAGAATGCAGAGGCTGATGCATTAGCCAATCTAGGATCATCCTTGAAGATCCCGGAGGACATCAAGATCCCTATTATTCATATCCTGACACCTGCTATCGAGGATCATGTAGTTATGGAGATAGGAGAGGATCCTGCAATCATCCCTAGTGATGATACTCAATCTCATTCAGGATCATGGATCCTCCTAATCATGAGATACATACAACATGGAGAGATTCCTACAGGAGAAAACCCCAGGGCTTTCAAAATCAAGGTATCTCAATTTACAATATTGAATAATATGTTGTATAAACGATCTTTTGCAGGTCCATATCTAAGATGCATTGAGGATCCTGAAATCCAAGAAGTCCTAAAGGATTTCCATGAAGGAGATTGTGGAAACCACACTGGGGCAGAGCATTGTTCTCAAGGATCCTTAGGACAGGATACTATTGGCCTACTATGAAGAAGGATGCTGTGGAATATGCCAAGAAGTGTGATCCTTGTCAGAGACACAGTAATATCCTTCACCAACCAGCAGAACTTTTGCATCCTATATCCTCTTCTTGGCCATTTATGAGATGGGGAATGGATATAGTTGGAAAGCTTCCTAAGGCACCTGGTGGAAAATTATTCATGCTTGCTATGACTGATTACTTCTCCAAGTGGATAGAGGCTGAAGCCTTTGCTCAAGTCAGAGAAAAAGAAGTGATATCCTTTATTAAGAGAAACATTATTACTAGATTTGGTATCCCTTCTGAAATTGTTTGTGATAATGGATCCCAATTTATTGGGAGTAGAACTACTAACTTTTATGACAGTTGGGGGATTAAGATGATAACATCAACACCAGTCCACCCACAAGCTAATGGTTAGACAGAATCATCCAACAAGATCATCATCAACAATTTGAAGAAAAAGCTTGGATCCAAGAAGGGAAAGTGGGCAGAAGAACTACCTTATGTACTATGGGCTGATAGGACAACTCCCAAAAATGCCACTGGCCAGACTCTATTTTCTTATGTACAGAGATGGTGGTTCCTACTGCAAGAACAAGCATCCGTGATCCTGAAGAAAATGCTGAAAACTTGGTTCAAGACTTGGATACTATAGAAGAACTCAGGGATTTGGCAAGGATAAGGATGGCTAGTTATCAACAAAGGATGGCTGGAGCCTACAACAAAAATGTCAGGATCAGGAAATTCCAAGTTGGTGATATGGTATTAAGGAAAGCATTTCAGAATACCACCAACCCTGCTGATGGGAAGTTAGCACCAAAGTGGGAAGGCCCTTACTTGATCGAAGCTGAGGCAGGAAAGGGGGCATATCGATTGCTAACAATGGAAGGTGACTTGCTACCAAGAGCTTGGAATGTTGTCCACTTGAAGAAATACTTCATGTAACAGGGACCCATGATCCCTAGCTAACGAGTATCCTTGAAGGATCCTCACAGGACAGATGATCCTCATTTTGGTAATATTCTAATCTCAAACTATTTCATTCTTTTATTATACTATATAAGGATAAGGATCCTGCATCCTTTATCCTCCTTTCACTTGATTCTGAGTTTTGAAGGTTCAGGTATCCTTAACAAGGGATTGAGTATCCACAGAAGTATCCAGTTATTTGGGCTTGACCCCAGTTATTTGGGCTTGACCCCAGTTATTTGGGCTTGACCCCAGTTATTTGGGCTTGACCCCAGTTATTTGGGCTTGACCCCAGATATTTGGGCTAGTCCCCAGTTTCGCCAGTAGCGCACGATGATCCTGGTATAGTTCATGGCAATGGGACCAGTACTCGCTTTAGGGGCTGACAATTTCATTGTACTGGCTATATTCAGGATCCTACGTATAATGGTAGACGTACCATACATCCGTTCCTAAGGTTTCTAACGTTTTCACGTTAGCTAAGTTTTTTGGTCAAAAATCAAGCAATGATAATGCAACCAAACTTTCTGTTGTGAGGTATGATGCTTGAATTAATGAACAACACTAAGGATCACTCAGAAATGAAATGAATAAGTGACACAAAGATTTATACGAGGAAAAAGCCCTTAATCAATGAATGATCTCCGGCATAAAAAACCTCGGGTGATGGAAACTACCGATCACCAACTCAAATTAAACAAGAAATGTATTACAACTTCGGATGATAGCGAGCTAATTACAAGGATCACTATAGTGTAATGTGCAAAAAAGTGTGTAATCGCCAAGTGAATTGTCGAGAGCTGGTGAGAGCAGTTGCAAGTGTGTGTGTTTAGCCAAAAATAGCCAAGTGTTTTCTATTTAGCTCCCTGTCCCTTTTAAAAATGGAAAATATCTAAGCTAACAAACATTCCGCATTTGGTGCAAGTCCTCCACGACCTCCATAACGTCCATTTCAGCCATGCACGTGCGGAATAAATATGGAATATTCTCCAGGAATATCGCCAAGACCAAGTCCAAGCTCGTACTCCTGCAAAACAACATCATATTCAAAGTAGACAATCGTTAGTATAAGGATCCTGACGATGATCCATGATCCTGATCCTGCAATACTTCTGAGGATCACTAATTCAAACAGAAGTGAGGATCACTAAGCCCAACAGTAATTGAGGATCACTGATCATTGGAAAATCCTCCCCTAACAATTGCCCCCAAAATATAAGGAGTAAAAGTGTAAATAACGAGTTATATTTTCTGTTCTTATCCGTAACGAATCAACGGATAACTAGCCGTTGTAGTCGGACTAGCCGTTAATATCCTGACGTCACTGAAGTGACTACCCTGCAAGATCATCATTATAAATTGAAGTTAGGGATAGGGATCAATTTGCATTTAAATTCAAGAGAGACTCCCTTTAAATCCACATTCGAATATCAAGCAGGTATTTCTCTTCCTCTTCTCCCTTTACGTTTTCTTTCTCTGTTCATCTTCTTCTCTACCATCATGACCAAGATGATGCTAAGATCCTCTCTGGCTAAGGATCACACAAAAGACAGTCCTCTTAAAAGCCAGGGGATCATCAAAGATTTGACGAAAGAAAGATGCTGCTTCAGTGATCCACAGATAGATAGGATCCGACATTGCTTTCCGGCGAACACTGATTTCAAACCATTTGATCCCACCGTTCTGAGCGATTTCACTTCCGAAACCTGGGTAGCTTTCCCGGTCACCCCATTCACAATTGGATACTCGTATCCTTTCCCTGAATTCACCCAGTCTTTCTTCTCCCTCACCGGCATCTCCTACATTCAAGCTATGCCAATGATCTGGAGGGTCTTATATACCCTTGAAAGGATCATTGAGCAAGAAGGCATTGATCTGGGAATGTCGGAGTTTGCAGAGATGTATGACCTCGTAAGCCATGGATCTCACCGATATCTATTCAATAATAAACCTGGTGAAGAACATCCCATCTTCAAAGCCACTAAGAATAACACCAACTGGAAACGGCGATTCTTCTTTGTAAGAAGGGATTCTCTCCCTGATGGAAAGGATTTGCCTAGAAAATGGACCACCCATGGTAGGATAGAGGATCCTGAGAAGGATCACGATATGACTTTGTTTCTGTTAAGGATCACTAACATCCTTTTGTTTCTATTTTGCAGCTATTACTGTCGCACACCTCATCACAACACCTGCAACACAGGAAAGGCTTGTCGCTTTCCGGAGACTTGATCCTGCAATAAGATCATTTAAAACAAACACCCAGGATTCTCAAGAAGTATCCTCAGGTTCTGTCACTACGTCAAGTAAGTATCCTGTTTTTTGCACAATTAAATGTTTAAATAAATAGTTAAATAGAAATGGGATAAGGATACTTATCTGTTTTGAATATATAGGTGCTGGAAAATCTTCAAGATCTACCTCCAAATTCAGTGTCACTGATCTCGACACCGTCCGATCCGGAAAGAAAAAGTCTGCTGCTAGCCCCTCCATCATAGTCCCCAAGGCAACCACTTCAAAGGGAAGAGGTGGAAAGAAAAGGAAGACCTCTGAAGCTGACAATCTAGAAGGCTTGCCTCTGATCCGCCATCAGTTCCTCGAGTACTTTGCTGAGGTAAGGATCACTGACTTAACTTTATTATCCTGCCCACTTGAGGATCACGTAATCCTGGACTTTGTACTGTCTTCTTTGCAGAAATTTGCTGAAATCGAGGACTATGTTGGGAACGTTGAAGAGATTGATGAGAAATACTCTGACCTTTAAAAAGTGGCCGTGCTCAAGGATCACAAGATTGCCTCCCTCGAAAAGGACCTCAATGATGCCAAAACTCAGGCGGTTGCAGCTCAGATCAATGCTGACTATGAGAAGCACGGGATCATGCAGGATGCTAAAGTCTCCGCTGCCATTGCCATGTACAAGACCAAGTTGCAGATGGCCCAAGAAGCTCAGGATCCTAATTTTGACAGGAGCAACTGGGACATGGAGGGCTGGAAGGCTAGGCTGGCTGAATTGGAGGACGAAGAAGAGGTTGATGAGGTTCTGACAATCGAGGCTGGTGGCAGTGGCAAGGATCATGCGAAGGATGCTTGAGCTGGAGGAGATGGTGATGCAGCGAAGGTGTAAGCTGCAGGAATGGGCGATGAAGGACATTTCTAGACGTAGCCGGAGCCCATTTTTTTTAAGTTTGGTTATGATGTTTTTGTTGAACAATGATGGGTTGTAATAACTTTAAACAATAGTTTCTAGGGTGAAGGATCATGGATCCTTGAACAATAGGCAAGATAATGGGTGGTGGATGGATCCTCTGTTTGGGGGATGAAGCCACTCGTTATCCTTCCGTCTTTTATTCCCTGCACTACAAAGACCCGTAAACAATGGACACCCTTTGCCAACCCATGTGGACGGGCCACGTTTTGCTGGTAGAAACGTGGTTTGGCAATTTTGACAACCTTAAAGGGTTTAATGTTTTGTGAATAAAATAACTTTAACTTTTTGGCTATCTCTCGTGTTGCTATCCTTGTTAGTACTTTACTTTCCAATTGTTGTGATATTCATTTTGTCTAAACTTATCAAGTAAAGGAAAAATTTAATAAATGTCCTCAAAAAGTTTAGGATATGATCAAGGATTACATACCCTATAGTCGACAAGTTTCGAAAAGCAGTATATTTTAAGGATCATAAGTTCAGTTGTCAAAGGATAAGGGTTACTCAAATGAATAATGAATAAAATCAAAATAGTTAAGGATCATACCTGAGAATCCAAGTTAGGATCCTAACCCTTAACACTTATAATCAGGATAACCCAAAAGACAAACCTTAGTAGAAGGTAAGGATCAAGGATCTTTGGTCGTTTATCTCCAAAAACCTGAAATAGGATACAACTTCGGACTAAGCCAATATAAGGTAAGAGTTAGCAACTGGGGACAAGCCCAACAATTCTGGGGACAAGCCCAATATACTGGGGACAAGCCCAAAGGATAACTGGGGACAAGCCCAAAGGATCGTATGTAAACTGGAGTATGGCCCTCACTGGCGACTATCCAAACTTAGTGACATGAAAATGCCAAAACCTTAGCTAACGTGAAAATGTTAGAAACCTTAGGAACGGATGTATGGTACGTCTACCATTATACGTAGGATCCTGAATATAGCCAGTACAATGAAATTGTCAGCCCCTAAAGTGAGTACTGGTCCCATTGCCATGAACTATACCAGGATCATCGTGCGCTACTGGCGAAACTGGGGACAGTCCCAAACTGGGGTCAAGCCCAAATAACTGGGGTCAAGCCCAAATAACTGGGGTCAAGCCCAAATAACTGGATACTTCTGTGGATAATCAGTCCTTTGTTAAGGATACCTGAACCTTCAAAACTCAGAATCAAGTGAAAGGAGGATAAAGGATACAGGATCCTTACCATTATATAGGATAATTAAAAAATAAAATAGTTTGGGATTAGATCATTACCAAAATGAGAATCATTTGTCTTGTGAGGATCCTTCAAGGATACTTGTCATATTAGGATCATGGATCCTTATCACATGAAGTATTTCTTCAAATGGACAGCATTCCAAGCTCTTGGCAGCAAATCACCTTCCATTGTTAGCAATCGATATGCCCCCTTTCCTGCCTCAGCTTCAATCAAGTAAGGGCCTTCCCACTTTGATGCCAATTTTCCATCAGCAGGATTGGTGGTATTCTGAAATGCTTTCCTTAACACCATATCTCCAACTTGGAATTTCCTAATCCTGACATTTTTGTTGTAGGCTCCAGCCATCCTTTGTTGATAACTGGCCATCCTTATCCTTGCCAAATCCCTGATTTCTTCTATAGTATCCAAGTCTTGAATCAAGTTTTCAGCATTTTCTTCAGGATCACGAATGCTTATTCTTGCAGTAGGAACCACCATCTCTGTAGGGATCACTGATTCTACCTCAAATACCAAAGAGAATGGAGTTTGGCCAGTGGCATTCTTGGGAGTCGTCCTATCAGCCCATAGTACATAAGGTAGTTCTTCTGCCCATTTTCCTTTCTTGGATCCAAGCTTCCTTTTCAAGTTGTTGATGATGATCTTGTTGGATGATTCTGCCTGACCATTAGCTTGTGGGTGGACTGGTGTTGATGTTATCATCTTAATCCCCCAGCTGTCACAAAAGTTAGTAGTTCTATTCCCAATAAATTGGGATCCATTATCACAAACAATTTCAGAAGGGATACCAAATCTAATAATAATGTTTCTTTTAATAAAGGATATAACTTCCTTTTCTCTAACTTGAGCAAAGGCTTCAGCCTCTATCCACTTGGAGAAGTAATCAGTCATAGCAAGCACGAATACTTTTCCACCAGGTGCCTTGGGGAGCTTACCAACTATATCCATTCCCCATCTCATAAATGGCCAAGAAGAGGATATAGGATGCAAAAGTTCTGCTGGTTGGTGAAGGATATTACTGTGTCTTTGACAAGGATCACATTTCTTGGCATACTCCACAGCATCCTTCTTCATAGTGGGCCAATAGTATCCAGTCCTCAGGATCCTTGAGAATAATGCCCTGCCCCCAGTGTGGTTTCCACAATCTCCTTCATGGAAATCCTTTAGGACTTCTGAGATTTTAGGATCCACAATGCATCTTAGATATGGACCTGCAAGAGATCGTTTATACAACATATTATTCAATATTGTAAATTGAGATACCTTGATTTTGAAAGCCATAGGGTTTTCTCCTGTAGGAATCTCTCCATGTTGTATGTATCTCATGATTTGGAGGATCCATGATCCTGAATGAGATTGAGTATCATCACTAGGGATGATTGCAGAATCCTCTCCTATCTCCATAGCTACATGATCCTCGATAGCAGGGGTCAGGATATGGATAATAGGGATCTTGATATCCTCCGGGATCTTCAAGGATGATCCTAAATTGGCTAATGCATCAGCCTCTGCATTCTCTTCCCTTGGTACCTGTGTCAAACTAAAGGAAACAAAAGACAGTGCCAATTCTTTGACTATCTCTAAATATTTGATTACTTTTTCACCTTTAACAGCATAGGATCCATTAAAGTGATTAGTGATTAATAATGAATCTACATGTACCTCAAGATACCTGATCCTCATATGCTTAGCAATTTGCAAACCAGCTATCAAGGCTTCATACTCAGCCTCATTGTTGGTAGTTTGAAATTCACAAGCTATGGAGTGGGGTATTATGTCCCCATGTGGCGATTTTAGTAGTATTCCAAGCCCTGTTCCTTTGACATTAGAAGCACCATCAGTGAAGAGTATCCAAGGATCCTTAGTTTCTTTAAGCTGTTGGACTTCTAACTCAACTTCCTTTTGCAAGTCACAACTGAAATCTGCCACAAAGTCAGCTAAGGCTTGGGATTTGATGGCAGTCCTTGATTCATATCTTATATCATAAGCACTAAGTTTCACTGCCCACTTAGCCATCCTTCCTGACATTTCAGGTTTCCTGAGAACATTCTTAATTGGAAAGTTAGTCTTAACAATAATGGCATGAGTCTCAAAATAATGTCTTAATTTAGTAGATGCCATAATTAATGCAAGGATAAGTTTTTCTAAGTGTGAATACCTGGATTCAGCATCAAGTAAACTCTTACTTACATAATAAACAGGATGTTGTGTACCTTGGTGATCCTTAACAAGGTCCGCACTTACTGATTTTGAGGATACTGCTAGGTATAAGGATAATACATCCCCCTTTTCTGGTTTCATCAAGGCAGGGGCTGAGGATAGGTAATCCTTAAGAGCTTTGAGGGCACTTTCATGCTTCTCAGTCCATTCAAATTTCTTGTTCTTCCTCAGGATGTCATAGAATTCCTTGCACTTTTCTGAGGATTTAGATATGAACCTGTTCAAGGCTGCGATCCTTCTTGTCAGTCTTTGCACATCCTTAGCATTGGCAGGAGATTTGATATTCACAATAGCCTTGATTTGCTCTGGACTTGCTTCAATGCCCCTCTTTGTCACCATATAGCCTAAGAATTTACCTGCCTTAACACCAAAATGACACTTGGAAGGATTTAGTTTCATGTTAAATTTATCAAGGATATTGAATGCTTCCTCCAAGTCTTTAAGGTGATCCTCAGCATTTTTGGACTTAACCACCTTGTCATCTATATAGACTTCCATAGTGTGTCCAATTTGTTCCTTGAACATCATATTGACTAGCCTTTGATAAGTAGCACCTGCATTCCTTAGTCCAAATGGCATACCAATATAACAATATATACCAGTTGGGGTCATAAAGGCTGTATCCTCTTGATCAGATGGCTCCATCTGAATTTGTTGAAATCCAGATGAAGCATCCATAAAAGTCAACAACTCCTGACGCGCGGTAGCATCCACCATGGAGTCAATGTGGGGTAATGGGAAAGGATCCTTGGGACATGCCTTGTTTAAATCAGTGAAATCGACACTTACCCTCCACTTTCCATTTTTCTTTTGAACAACAACCACATTGGCTAACCATCTTGGATACTTAACCTCTCTTATTATACCTGCCGCAGTTGTTTTTGCACAAAAGATTTGGCGACACTACCTATACGGAACAAAGTGCACGGTCTTCACCGACCACAAGAGCCTACAACATATCTTTGGGCAAAAAGAACTTAACATGCGCCAACGCCGATGGGTCGAACTTCTCAGTGACTACGACTTTGATATCCGCTATCATCCAGGCAAAGCAAACATCGTAGCTGACGCCTTGAGTCGACGAAGCTATTTGCATAGCGTTCGCAACATTCAAACCTAGCACCATCTCGAAGCACTGATACGTGACGCTCAGCACTCTGTTTTCAATGAGAACACCATGCGAGCGGAAATGAAAAAGTGTGGAGATGAATCTCAACTTGTCAACAAATCCAACGGCATCTTTCACTATCGCGACCGCATTTGGATCCCTAGTCGCAACAGCCTTAGGGATATTTTGATGAACGAAGCTCACAAATCCCGATATTCTATTCATCTAGGTGCCGAAAAGATGTACCAGGACCTTCGATCCGGGTATTGGTGGCCTGGGATGAGGAAAGATATTGTTGTGTACGTTTCTAAATGCCTAACCTACTCGAAGGTCAAGGCTGAACATCAAAGACCCTCTGGTCCACTTGAGCAACTGGAGATTCCTATGTGGAAGTGGGAAAGCATCGCCATGGATTTTAATACTAAACTTCCACGCACGCCATCAGGTCACGATAGCATCTGGGTTATCGTTGAGCATCTTACTAAATCTGCTCACTTTCTGCCTATACGGGAAGACTTTAAGGTGGAACGATTAGCACGAATCTACACCGATGAAGTTATTTGTCGCCATGGGACACCTCGTGACATCATTTCTGACCGCGATGGTCGATTCACTTCGCGCCTTTGGGAGACGTTCCAATCCGCTCTCGGTACTACTCGTAATCTAAATACCGCTTTCCATCCCCAAACTGACGGTCAGACTGAACGCACGATTCGAACCTTGGAAGACATGCTTCGGTCGTGTGTTATCGATTTCGGTGGTAATTGGTATACGCACTTACCTTTAGTCGAGTTCTCGTTTAATAACGGTTATCACTCTAGCATTCAAATGGCACCATTTGAGGCATTGTACGGAAGAAAATGCCGATCGCCTATTGTATGGCACGAGATCGGGGAATGCACAAATTATCGGTCCTGAGCTTTTGCAAGAAACGACTGACAAAATCCTTCAAATTCGAGACAACCTGTTGAAAGCGCGGAGTCGACAAAGGAGTTACGCCGATAGACGCCGCAAGCCCCTTGAATTTGACGTTGGTGATCACGTACTCCTAAAGGTTTCACCTTGGAGGGGTGTGGTCCGATTCGGAAAGAAAGGAAAGCTCGCACCTCGATACGTTGGACCCTTTAAAATCCTGGAAAGGATTGGCAAAGTGGCCTATCGCCTCGAACTACCGGAGGAGCTCAGCAACGTCCACCCGACTTTCCATGTTTCGAACCTCAAAAAGTGTCTGGCTGACGAGAATTTGCATGTTCCTCTTGAGGACTTGTAAGTGAATGATACATTGCAATCGTGGAAAAACCTGTCGAGATCATGGACCGAGAAACCAAGAAGCTCAGACGCTCACGCATTCCTATAGTGAAGGTTCGCTGGGAAGGTAAACGCGGCGTCGAGTTCACTTGGGAACTCGAAAGTGATATGGAGGCTAAGTATCCGCATCTATTTTTTACCCCTGCGCCTTAATATCGGGACGAAATTCCCTAAAGTAGGGAAGGCTGTAACACCCCGCGTTTTCAAAGTCAAAGTACAAGTCAAAGTCAAAGTCAAAGGAAGAAAAGATTGCTAAATTACGATCTGTCATTCCTTGCTTAATTATTGATTATACTTTTGACTTGTAATTGAGTCTTTTTAATTTTGAAACGTTAGTTGTATTATGTGGAGTATTTGCTAATAATCGCATGTTTATCGCTAATCGACTTATCGCTATCGCATCGCAATTCGAATCGCAGTAATCGCAGGTTATGGATATTGTTTTACGTGTGTGTGCTATTTATGTGTTACTTGTGCATGTTTATTTAGGTTTGTGGTGATTATTCGAAAACGCAATCGCAACTCTATTACATCGCAACCTCCATCACAACACTAAACGCAGAATGGTTATGTTTAGGTTTATGACTGTATGTTAGTTAGGGTATTTGTGTAACTATTAGGTAATACTATCGCATCGCTTACTCGCTACACGCTCGAACGCATCGCAACGTGCAACGCGTAAAACGAAACATCAAAATCTAACTCGCCGAGCCACCTTGATCGAATGACCATTCGATCGAATGGATGGCCATCCGATCGGATAGTCATCCGATTGGATAGTCATCCGATCCATCACCTGGTGCGCCCTTTCCTCTTTTGGAAACTCTATAAATACCCCTGTCACATCAACATTCACTGACCGGATGACCATTCGTCACTCTAGCACTTGCACCGTTTTACGCGCCGTTATTCAGTCTTACTCTAGCGCTCCCTTCAATCCAAGAGATTGTGCTTAATAGCTATCATCTCTGTGAGTATACTCGAACCCTTTTTCGCTTAACGCACTTTTGGGTGTTACATACGTTACTTATATCAAATCACATCAACACACAACGCAAACACTTTTAAACGCTAACCGCTCTCGCATGTTATGCGTGACTCGTTGAATGCTTGTTTGTTATGTTTACACATTGATTGCTGTCTACCTGCCTTAGCAACGATAGTACTATAGTTTGGACTCGGCACCTGTTTACTCAGAGGTTGTTAAGGATATTACTTCATGTGTTCGCAGTGGTGAACATGTGTTGCGCACTCTCATTCGAAGTCAACTCGAAGTCATTGGTATAGATAGAATGTTTGTCGATAACTTACGTGCTTCACCTTTAACGTACTACATGCTGGTTATGCGTAAAACGCTTTCGCTACTATTATGCTATTAAACTTGTATGCTCACCTTTACACTATGTGCATTGACTTTTACTACATATGTGACAGGTGCTTAGGATGCTTGCTTATTTGTTGATATGGAATCGAGTAGGATGAGTCTAGAAACAAACAAACAATCATTAATCTGAGTCGTCGGAACAGTTTTGTTTGTCTTTGAGATATTATGTCTGTAATAACTATTTTATTTGATATGTTATGGTATGGGACGTAACGTTAAGTATCCTGTAATGTTAATTGTTATGGGTTTCTCCTGGACAATCTATTTCGCTTAGTGGCTCACCCCGATATTTCCGCCATCGGTTGGGGTGCTTGAAACTGTTTTTACTAGCTCGGACTTATCTTCTCATAATGTGTCAATTACTTTTTTAAATTCCTTTTCATGATTTTTATGAAACACATTGGCCTCTGTGCATTTCAAAAGATCCACGATCAACTTTTAATTGTGGATAAACGTCACATCATACTTGCTTTGCAAATCATCATATTTGCTTTGCAAGTCAGACAATCAAGCACCTAAATCAACACAATTATCACATTTATCAGATTTTGGTTCATCGACACGTACCTGACTTGACGAACCGCCAACATTAGCCATAAAGGCTGAATGATGAGAAGAAGAAGAATAAGCAGCTTGATCCACCAGAATTGTTCTTCTGTCATTCCCTGCTTTAGCTTCACTCAAAAGCTTCTCAACATCTGCATCAATGGTCTCATGTGACACTTCATCCGTGCCGTCTTCACCTGAACTTGAGGTTTTCTCATCTGAGCTTCCACTATAACCTAAATTGTATTCATCTGAAGATTCTCCACCACACGCTTGTTTTAGATCCTTGACAACTTCTGCGAAACAAGCTGTTCCATCCTGATCACCACTACCCAGTTGAATCGACCAGTCACAACCTTCATCAACTTGAACTATAAGAGCTCGGTTGTTGTTTGTTGGACCTACTTGATGAGTATTGTTTGCAGGCATCAAGGCACGTTGATTATTCCTGGTCCAATTCTGATTCTGTTGATTGTCTTGATTAATGAACGTATTCTGGTTCCCATGCTGAACTGGCTTAGTACATTCACGTTTGAAATGGCCTCCTTCACCACAGTTGAAACACTTAACTGCTTCCTTATCGAACCCATACTTGGTGTCCTTCTTGCTTTCCAGGCTAGTTCTACCAGTTCTTTCCATGAAGTCTTTTGTACGTCTCACTGCACTAGCAAATGCCCACTTGATATCCATCAAATTCATTTCATCCTTATCAATTTGCTGATAATTTTCCCGAGTCAAATTGATGTTTCCAATTTGCCCTGCAACTAGCCCACAGTATGCGCTCACCAAAGTGTTTAGAAGCTCCATATGTTCCTTTGCCACCTCAACACTCACTTTCGAGAAACTTGAAGTGTCTAGCCGAACTGTGTTTGGATTAGTTGACTGACCAGCATTGGCTGTTGATAAAGTGTTTCCATAACAGGCTTGTTGTTGACCTTTGTAGTTTGGATCAAGAAAGGATGGTTTTGCTCTGAGGCAGCTGGTTGTGGTGTTCCATACATATCGGTGCTCGAGACAAAAGCCGTTTGTAGCTGAGCATGTTGAACAGGTCTTGCAACCGTGCTAGTACCTCCACAATTTCTGTAGTACATCTCAGGAATTTGTGGTACGGGCACTCTTTTTGCCTTCCTGATTTCCTCTTGATTTTTGTTCTCCAAGAGTAGAATAAAATCATGGATGTTGGTTGTAGCTAACGTGCCATTATACTTCAGAATCTCTAAGAAACCACTCCATTGAGCTGGCAATGTATCGGCAAACTTTGCGACCACCTCTTCCGGAGTTACCACGGCCCTAAAATTACCCATTTCACTCAGCAGATGATAATATCGACTTGTCATATCTCACAGTGACTCCCTTTCCATACACATGAAGCTGTCGAATTCCTTTTTGAGCAGATCATGTCTCTGCTTGCGCGACGATGCATTTCCTTGACCTCTCGCCTTTAATGCATCCCATAAAATTTTTGTCGTTTTGAATCCCACAAACTGATGATAAATATCTTTGTTTAAGGCTTGAGTTAGAATTGCAAATGCTTTCTTTTCTAAATCATATGACTTTTTATCATCGACAGAAAGATCCGTAAATGTCGCAGCATTGGAACCGGCTTCTTCAAGTGCTTGATCGAATTCCGTGATAAAAGACAACCACAACTCCGTGTTTTGCCCAAGAATATGCGTATGAAATCTCTCTTCCCAACCGGGATACTCGTTCATATACATGAGCTTTGGTGGGCGGTTGTTACTACCGGTTTCATTTTCGCTCAAAAGAAGACTTTGAATACTATGGTTTTGGTTTGTAACAAAAGCTCACTGATTTGCTGAACTCAATTGTGCTGATGACCAGTCAGAACTCATAGTGGAATGAAAATAAACAACTCAACAGGTAATGGTAAAGCTTATGTGAACCTTATGTGAAAGACAAGAGACCACGAAAAACTCAATTCCACGAAAGATAACAAGTCCACGAAAGACTTAAGATCAAAACAGATAAGATTCCCACGAAGAATTGTTGTATGCTTGAGTCTTTCGTGAAAACAAAGGCCCACTAACAAATGTAGGTTTTTCGTGAACAATGAAAAGTTTTCAAAATAGATTCCCATGAAGAATCTGTTGGACGAAGAATTGGCCACACAAAAAAAAATTTGTTGACTTCTTTGGCCACCAAATAAAATTCAATGGAAAATATAACAAACTTTCCCTGAATATGACAAAAAAAATTGGTTTTTTGTTGACCAAATGTAATATTTCATTGTCTTCAATTCTCACGAAGAATAATTTTGGACGAAATATGTATTTCGTTGACTTTGAGATATGTGAAAAGTTGGTTAGAATTGGTAAGCTTTATCCAAAATAGGTAAAGCTTATCTTCTTCAACAGAAAGAAAAATGGGTGAATAAACCTTTCAAAAACAGAATATACCGGTTACAAACAACCCACCGAAAAGTTTTCCGAACACTATTTTGCACAAAAATTTCAAGAAAACCCTTACACTAACATGTCTCCATGTACTCGAACAAGGTTTTAGTAAAAATTTTAAGCAAAACAACAAATTTTTCAAATTTTTAAACCATTTTTATTTTAAAACAAACAAGCTTTCAGAAAAACCTTAAAAAAAGGTTCGAAAACTTGATACACGGCTCGGTTTTAACAAGGACGAGAGCCAAAGCTCTGATACCACTTGTAGGTCCCTAGAGGAGGATCTAGTAACCTTATCCTTGTTACTGAACACACCGGCAAGTGCGGAATCCAAATGGGTATGCAAACCGAGCTAAAGAACACACAATACACAAAGATTCAACGTTTTAATGGTCAAATGTATTACTTTCAGAAAGTTTGTTACAAGAAGATGAAACCAGAAAAATGCCCTCAAACTCTCTGAATACCTAAGCAGTCAATACGGTGCTATAGCGGTTAGCGGACCTCAGGGTGTGTAGCGGTCCAAATAGCGGTGGCCTATAGCGGTTCCGCTATTAGCGAAGATAAATACCGCTATTTGGCCGCTATTTTGAAACATACATAGCGGTTATAGCTTCAACTCATTAAAAACTCAAGTCTAAGAGTCTACTTCTTGGTCCTTAGTTGCTAGGTAACAATAGAGAAGAGATGGTGGCTAATCGAAGTTGCTGAATCGAACCTTACATGCTGATCGAACCTTACCTTCCCTGCTGTAACCGGAACAGAGCATCCATCATCATCGTCTAAAGAATGTGTATCTGGGAACAGTGTGAATGTGGATGTGGATGCGACTGTTCCTCTTGCAGCAGTGAAGAAGAGATGGGGAGTGGAAAACGGCGTATGATGAAAGGGAGGATGTTCAGGGATATTTAAGTTTGGTATTTTAACATATAACCCCCTCCATCTTCATTAGTTTATATTTAGTCCTCATACTTGTGAATTTATATATATATTTTTTAGATATATATATATATATATATATATATATATATATATATATAGGTAGAGGATCCTGTAAAAAAGACTAAAAGTGTGAGAAGGATAAGAAAGAATACACACCATTAGATCTTTGATCTAATGGTTTAGATTAATAGGGACCAAAATGTAAAATTTATTTTATTTTTTGGACTGAATTGAAAATTATAGGGGTAATAAAGTCTTTTAAATCCATTCAAAAGAGGTAACTGTAATTAAAATCCCTACAATCTCTCTCTCTCTCTCCAATCGCACTACTACCAGAGATCTCTCTCTCTCTCCAATCGCAGAAAGAAATCGTTGATAACATGAAACGAAAATCGGATTTCAGCAGTTGTTCTTTGTGAATCGGCTTTATGTAGGTCATCGATTGGAGTTTTTTTTGTGGTTTTTGATCCGATTGATGAAGATCGCATGTTTTTTGTGGTGGTTCGAGCGGCGGCGGTGGTGGTTCGAGCGGCGGCGGCGGTGGTGGTGGTGTTGGATCGGCAGTGGTGGTGCCGGAAGTGGCAGTGGTGGTGGTGCCGGAAGTGAAGAAGATGATACAGAGGTGTTATATTTATTTTCTGAATGGTGTTTTTTTTTCTGAATGGTGTTTTTTTTATTTTCATTAATGGTGTTTTTTTTGTATTGAATGGTGTTATTTTTGTACTGAATGGTGTTATTTTTGTACTGAATGGTGTTATATTCTTTGTACTGAATGGTGTTTTTTTTTACTGCTGAATGGTGTTATTTTGTTTACTGAATGGTGTTATTTTGTTTGCTGAATGGTGATATTTTGTACTGAATGGTGTTATTTTGTTTGCTGAAATGGTGTTATTTTTTTCTGAATTGTGTTATATTTAAAACACCATGTATGAACATGCTATGAATGGTGTTATATTTATGGACGGTTATAAGTCCTAAAATCCAGGTTTTTCTCTCTCCAAATCCTTAAATCAAGGATTACCATATTTGAATTTACAATCTTACCCTTTTCAATTAATTTAGATCTAATGGTTGAGATTCTTTCTTACATTTCTCACACTTTAGGCCTTTTTTACAATAACTCCACCCTATATATATATATATATATATATATACTAGACGTATACCCGCGCGATGCGGCGGGACGACAATTTACAATGCGGTATTCGTTTACTGTGAGTTTATCAATTTTCTCGTGTACATTGTATAATATGTTTGTTTAGTTTCTTATTCGTAGCATCGGTGTGTGACGTATACCATGAGCCTTACAGGCCTTTAAAAGAATAACAAACATGCTATTAAGAAAATATCAGTCACAAACATAGTAAAAATTAAAAAAAAACGAACACACGAATGGGAAATTATCAATCATAAATATAGTAATAAAAAATTAAAATCCGCATGTCAACTACTTGCATCGTGATTAGGTGTTTTTTCGACATAAGCGTTACGCCTCTCAATTATTTCATCTAAAAGGAAAGCTGGTAGGAGTGGAGTCATGAAATGTAACCAACTGGCAGAGACACCTAAATGGGAAGTGGATACATGGCCGCGAGAATAGACACAAAACACAGAGGGGGTTGATAAGGAAAAAATGAACGATCTCTAATCGACCATGAATGTAGTGTTACACCAATTGATTGAGACTGCTCGTTTAAAAAAAAGCATCGACTTTGTTTTTCCCTAAAAAATGGGTTTTAGCTAAAATGGGCACGGAATATGAATTAAGCTATATCTATTTATAAGGTTGATATAGTTTTTTTTTAATTTAATAAAAACAACTCAATTAGTGGGGTTTCAAACAGGTGTGTGAGTTTACAATACGACACTCCATTTCTGTTTGTTTATCAATCATCTCGTGATATATCGTACAGTACTTAAGTTAGTTTTCTTATTTGTATAATATGTTACAACTCAATTTATTTAACTTATCAATCCTCACATATTACATCCAAGGTACGTATTTATTCCTATGTAAATTTGAAACAAACAAAAAAATAGATGTACTTTTTTATCAAGAAATATAAGAATTATCTCCTTTGTTTTTTTTATTAGATGTGTTTTATCTTAATTTGAGATCTCAGTTCAAATGACAATTAAAACACAGTCATGATAATACATTTACACAACTTAAAATGACTGGTAATTTATTTTTATTTTTTTGAACTGCCAGCTACACTTACAAACCAAACCAAATTAAGGCACACCATATCAACCAAACAGAAAACAAAACTAAGCAACAATAGAACTATCCAAAGCCATCAAAGCTTTTCCACTTTTCCATGGTGAGAGCTGGGTCCTTTGAGCGATTTTTTACCCATAGGAAACCCATAGCCTTTATCTACTCTACGACTTTTGCCACCACTGGGTATGCACCATTGAAAATTATCTTATTCTAACGGACCAAATGCTCCAAATTGCGACTTGAATAATAGCTTGAAAAGCCTTCTTTTTCTTTTACGAGCTCACCAAATGGGTGTGTACATCAAGAATGTCTTTAACTCCAAAAGATAAGATCGGTGGAACTTTACACCATTGAGATACCAAAGCCTAAATTATCTGAGCGAAATGACAAGATACGAACAGATGCTCACTTGTCTCAGCATACTCCCCGCAAAGAACACAATTAACCGAGTTTACTTGAATGTTTCTAGCCAATAGAGTTGCTCTCGTTGGAAGGCGATCTTTAACCGCTCTCCATGCCACGAACCCAACTTGGAACCCATTTACTCCAAACAAAGTTGTAATCTGGCAAGGATTTGTTAACTGGCCATACGTAGTTGGCAAAACTTTCTCGTCAAGTGAGACGTTTAGAAACTTGCAAGTTGCAACCACCTGTGTAAACCAAACCGACTATTTAGCCTTTTTTGAAGTTTGGAACATGAAATATCTTTATTAGATTAAAAAATCATGCATATTAACAAAAAGAAGTTAAAATCAAACGGTCAACCAGCCGACCACCCCAACCCAGCAGGTTTGATTTGTTGTTTACCCAAACCCAAAATTGGCCAAACTTCGTCAACACCCAACCGGTAACAATTAGTAAAAATCAAAACAGATCAGGGTGGTTCCAGCTTTCAAATGGTTTGACTTGTCTCCTTTTAAAATTTTGCTAATTTTACCAGGTGACTTCGAAAAACATAATTTGGTAAAATTACAATGTTGTCCATCCTCTATAAATTATATAGTAGTATAGATGATGCTATGGAACATCATCCCGAGCTGCTGAAGTGCTTGTTATTGCCTCAGCTGTTGATCCACAAACCGAAGCCTGGAAATCCCGACTCCTTTCTCATTTGCGGTAGAATCAGTCTCCCCGAGACTTCTATGAGTCTCTTTTATTTGACCACTTATCGCGTCTCTCAAACAACGGAAATGGCGTGAAATCATTTGCAGCGCGGGTGCTGGCAGCCCCACATCCCGCGATCACATCAAATGCCGATACAACAATCTGCATTTGAAGATAGTATATCTTGTACCTTCTGTCAACCTGTCCATGTAAAGTGTACATCAAGCAATGTACCTTCAACCGATAGCATAGCAGCTACAGTCAAAGCTTGGGTCAAACAATCATACATATTTGCTTCGATCAAAGTCCTTGCTAGTGAAGGTTCCACAGGAAGCTCTATCACAAAAAAAAAAAAAACATTAAACACGTCAGTAACGAAGGCATTTTATCATGTGATAGGTCTAAATGATGTTATTAGTTATAAAATGCAATACCTGCATAGTTTTTCCTATTCTCGTGATGGTGCCATTTTCATCTATAGCATCAATCAAAAACAATTGTTTAAGAGCATCTTGTAAAGACTCAACTGCAAAAAAGTAATCAACCACAAAAAAACTTGAACAACACGGATCTGCAAATTTGAAATGCGTTCCGGTCTCGTAATCGAAGCAGGTCAATAAACCTGAAGAAAAGGTCTCACGTTTTTTAATTTATCGCCAAAATAACCTGAAGCAGGTCAATATACGTTGTATCTAACCTTGGTGCAAAGCTTTTCAGCCTGTTTTTACTCTTTGAGTTTCAGTTGACATGCTGCATTATTAAGGTTGCAAGTATTCTTCAACGCTTTTGCTTGTTTCTTCTCCTCTTCTTCAAAATTAGTATCGTACTCGATGTACTTAGCAGCCTGCGATTCAAAAGGTAGATTTAGCCGACGGCATAAAAAAGATTTGCATGATTAAAACGATGTTTTAAGAGTGAAATGTACCGCTACATGCTTCCCCACCATCATCAAGCAGCTGATTCATTGCGGAAGAAAGACCAGCTGGATGAGTCATGCTGATGCCCAAACGTTTGAGCATGTACATGCCAGCTAGCATGCTTTCATACGCACACACCTAACAAAATAAAAACAATAGATAAAAAAATATAATTTCAAAATTAAAGGCATCTTCAAGAAGCCTATAGTTTACACACGCCCCATGGGACAAAATCAAAGAGAACCCATAGGCATATTAACATAAATATTAAGTACGGTTTCGGTTAAGGCTACTAACCGATCCGAACCAACGCATGCACTCCCATACTTTATACTTCGTATCCAGTTTCATTTATAACAAATGAGGCTAAAAACATGCCCAAATAGCATACAATGACAACATAGGAGTGTCTTTTTTGCATTGAATACTCATTGCTTAATGATAGCTTGATACAATGGTATTATAGTCTTTTAAAATGGGCAATTTAAAGAAATAGGCAATTTTAGCCCAGATTAAATATAAACGAAACCGGATAAATATTAGTTAGTGTTACCCAATTTTAGCTGAATCTCATCTTGTTCGGATCGGACAACCATTTTCTAAAGAAAAAAAAAACAATAGTTAAAAGAATAAGAAAAAAAATATCCATATGGTTAGTATCACAAACCATCTACATGGTCTGCGTCAAGTTACATTACATTTACTTACATTTAGTGATCATTTATGTGACATGTACACAGTGCACACATCTGCGTCTTTCGGACGTGTATAGCGAGGACCCTTATAGTTACCGTCACCAACTCGAAATCCCAATATTTCAGTTTTGCAGCAGATTCAGGCCCGGTATCCACTATCTGGTCACTACGAGCATCAACCAAGGGTATTTCAATGGGCGATTCATGCTCGCCTAAAAGACGCACCCCAGTGTAGACCGGCATGGCAATCTTGTTTCTGATCTGTAGCTTAAACCTTTTCGAAACTGAAGTAGTGGCCTTGTTTCCAGGGTTCCTGATAAGACCCAAACCTAAAAAATACAGAAAATGTATATAAAGTATGTAATTTTTATAAATGATTAATCAACAATTGAATATCGTGAATCGATAAAATAGCATCCGCTTACCAAAAGCAAGGACTCTCACATAGCTCACATCCCCGACCAATCAAACATGATTTCAGTTGACAAATAGGACTCGCTTTTAAAAACCAAATCTAATATTCAGATCAGTAATGCGATTTTAAGACAAAACTTTATACAAAATGAGGCATACCTGTTTGGTTCTCCATTATTGCCTCCTATAGTGGTTAATATGATGGGACCAGCTTCTGCTTCATTCCCATCAACAAACAAAAGCCGACATGCATAAATCAACATCAAAGTCATTGAAAACAAACTAAGTTTTGGGTAGAAGATTATATAGGTAACAGTAAATTAGTTAATTTAAGCATAATAAAAAACATGAAAGCAAGCCAAGGATAAGATTGGTTTAAGGTAAGATTGGTTTAAGATCTCAGAGGTGGATACGGACGCGTGCATAGGAGAATAGAATGATCGTCCAACCCCTCATCGAGTGGTTGTCTACGACCCAGATCAGAAGAATAGAATGATCGTCCCACGGGAGAGTACCTTCAAAAAATACAACCAATACTTAATAAGTAAATCACTACAACATATTCTTTGCATCCTGTAAAGTACAACCCATTTTAGCAGCCCAAGCCTGGCTATCTTTAATCTGCAAATTAAACCAGCGCTGGGCCTTGAACCTTAGTTTCAGCCATTGCTAGGCCAACTGCCACCTGTAGACCGCAAACAAGCATAACCCCAACTGACCTGGGCCTTCTACGAAGCTTAAACTGGCGGCCCAATACAGCAGCCATATGTCAATGCGATAGGATCCGTTTTTCACTCTACAAAATCAACATATTAAACTCGTTATCACCAGATATAAAACCGATTTCAGATAAAAACAAAAAGAAACCCTACGCATCTCACACATCAAATTTACGGATCTACAGGATACATCAATTGAATTCATTTTTTGTCAATAGAAACCCACATACATCAGATCTAAACAAAATTCACAAAAATCAGATCTATCAAACAATGTCTGTAGGATTCATTTCTCACTATAGAAAGTATATAAAGCATGACATGCTTCATTTCTTTTGTTATGAATCAGTTTCCCAGTTGATGAAAGAGGTACAATGAAGTCTGTGGTTGAATGATGAATCGTACATTAGTTCCCAGCTAGGTAACAACTTAATGAACATACCTTGGTCATAACATAAGCATTTGGATTCCAGCTATTGAAATCTCCAATAAGCGACGCAGACTATAATTTTTTTTTAATAAAAAGGATATCAGCTCCAGGTGCCCATTCCCTATAGGTGATACCTGTCACAATGCCAATAAACAGCAACATGAAAATTAATAAATAATATTAAGATACCTGAACTACACCGACAAATAAATATCAAATTAACGACAATGTAATCCAAATACATACCTATGTAAATATCAAATTAACTTAAAATCCTAGATTGTAATCCAGATCTACAAGAACCATAGCCGCCAAATAAATATCAAATTAACTTAAAATCCAAAGCCCTCAACAATTAAACAAACAAAAAAAGTGCAAAAAATTAAAGACAATGTAATCCAAACACATACCTATGTTGCGCTTTACCAAATTCTTGCTTTGAAACGGAAGCACCTATGGATACGGGTTACCGGTTTTGTTAAGTTTAGAGAAAGAAACAATGGAGATATTAGGGTTCCGTATGTGTGTTTGGGGTTACCTGGACTCGCGATTGAAGACCAGATCAAGATGGGGAAGACCAGAACCCGGCATTCGAAAACGACGATGGGTGACTGCATCTGGTGATTTTCTTTCGTCTACATCACCACCGTCTCTGCTCTCTCTTCCGACGATGGTTTCAGGCAGCTGGTAGACGAAGACGACACGGAATTCCCGATCAGTGTTTGAAGCTGCTCGTGAGGCTGATTTAGAGTTGGACAAAAATGAAAACCTAGATTGTAATCCAGATCTACAAGATGAAAGAGAACTCGGAGGAGAGAGAGAAAGAAATGAGAGCAGGAAGTGAATTTCAAAATTCAGAAGGACAAAAAAGTGAAATGCTTGATCCGTGTGAAGTCAAATGGACGGTCCAGATCGTGATCCGTGTGAAAAAAGTGAAAAAATGGACGGTTGATGATGAATCAGTTGAAGGGTAAAAAGGTTGTGTTTTCTTGTGCTTTAAGTGTTGTACATTGTGCATTAAGTGTTTTTTCAACACCTTGTTGAATTACCATTCTATCCTTCATATATCCTTATTAAAGTAGTATAGATATATATATAAATACATAAATTATGCATGGTATAAAAATTACCGCTATACCACCGCTATAAACTATATATAATATAGCGGACCTTGACCGCTATCCGTTATTTTACCGCATTAACTGCATAGCTGAATACTCTCACTCGTGAAT
The DNA here is from genome assembly GCA_030545235.1 of Helianthus tuberosus. Classification (NCBI taxonomy): domain Eukaryota; kingdom Viridiplantae; phylum Streptophyta; class Magnoliopsida; order Asterales; family Asteraceae; genus Helianthus; species Helianthus tuberosus. The sequence goes on along the minus strand of CM060352.1, from coordinate 34,547 downwards.
AATCTGTGTGCTTAAACTAAATTGTCTGCACGTGTCTTTTTATACTCAACCTTATCCACTGCTCACGAAGAACTAGCTGGGCCCAAAATGAAGCCCACGAAGAAGTGAATCTCACAAAGAACATGGGTTCTTCGTGGACCACTTTCAGCGAACAATATAACAATGAATTACTATGGTTCTTCGGCCAAGGTTCTTCAGCCAAGGTTCTTCAGAAGAAGCAGGCTGGTTCTTCGTGGTTATTCGTGGTCTGCAATGAATGGACAAAGTCTTTCGTGGAGGGCTGCAACATGCAGATACAAATACATGCAGACATGCAGAACTTGCAGACACAGCTGAGATCGCACCGAGACACGATGGAGGATATCGCTTCGGTCTTTACTAGGTAACGTATTCGAACCAGAATGAGACGCATCCACATAAAGTGCATCAACAAACTGTCATATGGGCAGGTATAAATAGGGCATTGTATCAGACATTTGATCTAATTCGAATGCAAGTGTGTGTTTTAGAGTGTAAAATATCTCTCAATCTTTAACTGTGTGTTTGTTAATTGCATACGAAGTGTGTGTATTCGAATTCAACAATGTTAGAGAATAGATATAGAAGCTAACGGTTCCAACATAATGATCATTTTCTTTGAAAGATGAACCCCAACTACGAAAAAAAAAGTTTAAAACGAGACCCTTCTACACCACCCAACAGACTTCAGAATAACAAAACCCTACATGTATGCTTAGACACTGGGCTTTTTTGGCCTAAAGGGGCCTGTCCAGTTCAAAACACTAGGCATAAAAATGTAAAAATTTAAGTTGCTTGGTTTCAAAACAGGGTCTCTATGGAAGAGGCAATGAATTTGTTACCACTAAAGTACAACACGGCTATCTTTATAAGCAATCAAATTATATATTAATATCCACATGAAATGTATAGTTTTTATGTTTTAAACGGGCCCCAAAATTCTGGTGCCACTTCAATTTTATTTGGCCCTTGGGCCAATTCATTAACATTCACCTAGTGTCACTTCCATTTTGAAAGTTCACTTACAAGTTATAACCTTTGACAACTATATTTTCGGTTAACGTTGAGGTGATTTGTAGTAACACCAGAAACTGGAGCCTCTGTACAGGTAGATGGATTGGTCGAAATGGTTGATTTTATTTCTGGATGAACGTGTTGTTCTTCTTGATTATTCTGATTACAAGCTTGCTTCTTATGGATTACTCGATAAGGTAATTAATTTGTTTTAGGTTGTATGTTGTTTTAGGGGTTTAGAAGAACTTTTGAGCATGGAAGTAATTTTGTTAATTGTTAAATATTTTAGCAGATAAAGTGGAGATGTCGAAATTTGGAATAAAGTCTTCTGTAACTACATGATACTAACATCGTATTTTGTCTATTGATTGTAGTTTGATATGCTTTTGGATGCATTATCTGGTCAATAACGCCCTATATATTTGCCGGTATCAAGGGTCTGCCCCCTTATTCACTTAAAATGGTGCGTCCTAACACCTTTTCCATTTTGTTTTATGATCCTATAGTTAATTCTTATTTCTTGATGATCAGTAGTTGTATTAGTAAATCATAATAGTGGATACATTCAGTATATACTCTTAATTTCATCACAATAAAGTCTTTTGTAACTACATGATACTAACATCGTCAAATTTACACAAAGGCAAGTGGAACGTATAGGATATAAGGACTTTAGTTGTCCTTAAAAAGCCTAATTTTATAAGAATATTAGTAGACTTGAGGTGTTTAATATCTGGTCAAAATGGGCTAGGTTGACTAACAAGCACTTTCGTGTCTATTATTATTTTTAATTCATAACACACATGGACGTGTTGATTTGGGTTATAATGCCTCTCAAATGGGTGAAATTAATAAAGTATGGGTTGGAAGTCTCAACCTCCTAAATTGTTTTATAAGGAGATTTTGCTCATTATTATAGTAATATCGTTTTTGTAATACTATTGCTATTAGCTATTTTTTAAAATATGGACAAAAAAGTGTCCGTGGGTCAACATAGTACTCATTTAACTGAATGGGTGGAAAAAAATCAGTTAAGAACAAAGTTGAAAAAGCCTTGATTACTGTGTGATCACTCCACCCGAGAAGTTGAATGTTGTGAAAACATACGCATATGATGATCATAGATTGGCCATGGCTTTCTATCTTGCCCTTTGTGTAGATGTTCCGGTCACCGTCATGGATTCTGCTTGCAATCGTAAGACATCTCCCAACTACTTTGAAGTTTTCAGAGATACACAAAGCATTGATGTTTTTGAGACGAGACGTTTATTGAAGTTGGGAAACAATGATTGTATTTTTTTCGAATTGCGTTTTGTTTCATTTATCGGATGTAATATGTGTAACTTTTTGTAATTGTTATAAAGTTTTGTTATTCTTTGGAAGTATGAATGGTAAGAATTACGTGTGCTGTTCCAGTTAGTAAGTTATTCAATCAATAATCACACAAATCTTAATCAAAAGTTAGATATATTCCATCAATAAGTTTTTCGAGCCCGGGGCGGGTGATAATCTATCTAGTAATATAATAATAATAATATTTCCATGATGTCAAGAACGTATAAGTTCCAAGAAGCAAGCAGACCGGAAATTTAAAGAATATCTTAAGAATGCTAGCTACTTAACAAATTAAAGCGAGTCCTCTCGTGTGGGGCAGTATGGTTTCCGGGCGAAGGTCAGTCAGAGCGGCAGCCGGGGCCCGATAGAACATCGCGTCTGCGAGCTGGGCTGACGGGTAACTGTCCTGGACGGGAACCCGGTGACCAATGGTCCGTTGTACGTATTGAAAGTCACCCTTAAAAAAAACTTAACAAATTAAGGAATATGATCGAAACACTACGTACGTACATTTCAGTAACACGGCAGGTGGAATTATTATCGAAAGAGCGGACACATCGAACAGAGAACTGCCACTCCCCCTGGCCACTGCACGGATCCTCGTCAAAATCCCATCGCCTCTTCTCTGTTAGCCCTAACTTTCCCCAAATTTGGGCCAGTGCCTTTACTGCAACAATCAAATTGATGTCAATAGATCCGGAAAACAAACTAATCAGTGAGTGAGAATAGAAGACCTTCTTGCTTATCGAGTTTTGCTGATTGTGTGAATGTGAAATTTGAGTACAGAATCAAGAAAAATGCGAGCTTCTTCATGATGCTATGCTGTTTGTTGGATGATTGTTCATCTTATAGCAGCAGCAGCAGCAGATAATTGTAGCCGTCCGTGAAGCACATCAAATGATCCTTCATACAGCAGCAGGTGTAAGGGTTACGGTTTGGGAACATCACATATGGGTACCATTTGACATTTTTCTTTTTCTGTCGTTGGGCATTGATATAGAATTCATTTCTTGGTATCGTTTATCAAAACCATAAGGGGTCGGTTTTTTATTTTTTATAGCTCCTCGAATTTTTATAATTGCTTATCTGGACCAACTACTGAAAACATTTATAAAGATAAGCACGAAAACGTATTATCATCTTAGACACTACTCAATTTCTAAAAAAAAATTACCTCAAAACGTAAACCAATTTAAATTTTTACCGACACGTGCATAAACATCAAAGCGTAGATCAACTGAAAACGTCCAAAATAATAAGCACAGAAACATGTTATATTTGACATGACTCATAAAACGTAAACTAGCTCGAATTTATATCGTCTAATGAAAACGTATTATATTTGACCCGACTTGTTTCCAAACAATTAAGTCAATACGTAGACAACTGAAAACATCCTTAAAAATAAGCACGACAACATATTATCTTTGACATGACTCGGTTTTTAAACAAAAAACATGTTGAAACGTAAACTCACTTGAATTTATACCGACACGTACATATAAATAAGCATCTAAAACTCGAGATGGTCAAAATGACATTTTACAAAGTTTTAAAAAATTGAGAGGGTGTAAGTATTAATTTTGAAAGTTGATGGACGAGTTTCACAAATAAACAAAAAATAATTATCAAGTTACTATATAGATAATCTTATGCTCTATGTGGAGGGTTCAAATCAGAAGATTTTTTTTGTAAGAATAAAAAGAACAAGTTTTAAATCAATAGAAATGCTTCATTTACTTTATTTAATATGTGTATTTAATGTTGTTGGAAAGGGCATATGGGTAAATTTATAATTGTAGCTAATTAGCTAACTAATTAAACTTGTAACTCACATTTAATTATCCTCTTTTCAAGATAAAATAATTTATGGTGAAGGACAATTTTCGACATGTGTAGGATAAATTTCAGTATGTGTAGGATAAATTTTGAAATTTGTATGAAAAATTTAGATATGCGTAGGGTAAATTTCGGTAAGTGTAAGATATATGTAAGATAATTTTTGAAATGTATAGGATTTATTTTTTTTTTTGCTTTATATAATAGAGATAACATAATTAACGGGAGGAGTTATAAACTATTTAATGTTTCACCATTATACCATTTCTTCTTTTTCTTCTCACATTAAATTTCTTCTCAAATGAACCTTCCCTATGCTCTATTATATATATATATATATAGGTAAAGAGTACTGTACAAATGCCCTTATCGTACATTACGTACGCGTCAATCTCAGCCGTCGGATCTTTTATCGCGCATTGAATTCGCATGTTTGTTTTTTTTGTAACAATTTCGCATGTGATAATTTTTTGATGAAATCGCATGTTGTTTTTTGTAACAATTTCGTATGTGATAATTTTGATGAAATAGCATGTTGTTTTTTTGTAACAATTTCGCATGTCGTAATTTTGATGAGATCGCATGTTAAAAAAAACATGTGAAATTGTTATAAAAAAACAACATGCGATTTCAATGCCGGAAGATGATCTGACGGCTGAGATTGTAGCGTACGTAATGTACGATAAGCGCATTTGTATGATAACCGGCCTCTATATATATATATTCTTTAATTACACTAATAAACTTTCGTTTCTTTGAAACTTGTATTTTTTCTTCTTGGGACACAACGTTACTCGATTTCATATGTTGCAATGTTCTTGATTTCAGATGCAATCGAATTTTGAAATTTTAATTTTTCATCGAGTATGCTTCAATCTTTTCTTTCACCTGCCTCACGTCCACTAACCCTAATACTATCTCTCTGGTGGTTGTATCTGTACCCACTTCAGAAATCTCAAATATACCAACTATCATCAAGGTATCTTTGTTTTCACCTATGTTTGATGATAATCCTTTGATTCCTTAGCTTCAATTTGTTTATCTCTTTTGTAACGTCAATTTTTTATGAAGTTCATGAAGGAGATAGTTTACGAATGAGTTGAAATATTTGGCAATGATAATGTAAGTTTAGTTATATTTTAATCTGTATATTAGAGAAATATGTACTTATATATCCAAACAAATGCTTAAATTCATATATTAGGATTAAATTATGAATTTTAAGATTTATTTTGTATAAAAAATATAAGATTTTTTTATTAAACTTTGTTAAAACTATGATTATATGTATAAAAATTTGTAAAAAAATAAACATAATGCAATACGACCCGTATTATAATGCGGTTATTATAACATATATAGTATGGTATATTAAACAGGCACCAAACCTATACAACATGATAAATTAAAAAAAAAGTATTTTGTTTAAAAAATAAAAAAAAATTCTTTTATTAAATTTTATTAAAACTATGATTAAATGTATATAAAAAAACAATACGATACAACCACTATAGACCTATACAACTCGTATAGGTCCAGCCGCCAGACAAGGACTGAGACATGCGGATTTGACTTTTGATTTTTGAACCTATATGATCCGTAAAATGTGTGAATAAATTGGCTTGTGTGCCAATAGAATTCTCCTTGCTATAAATCATATAGTGAAATGGTAATTACAAGGGAATGATTTTCCTTACATAGCAATGTTGCCTGACACGACCCATTCTGGCAAAGTTCCATTAAGTTTATTCTCCATCAGATAGCTATAAAATACGTGTCATTTTTTAGAGAATCCATCCAAGTTATTAAATAGAAGAAGAGAAAAGATAATTCACATACATGTCTATTCCCTCCGGTATGGAAAAAGATGATGGGATCTCACCGGTCAAATTGTTAAAACTAAGGTCACTACATAATAACATATATCAAATATAAGTTGCCAGACAGTGTAAATATGATAAATACCAAACACATTCGATACCACCGCGATAAATAATGAATGCACCATACAAAACAACAAATATCGATCTACTTTTTAAGTTGATATACCTATCCAGGATTTCTCTTTTAGCTAGGGATGTTGGGTTCTAAGTCCCAAAGTGCAACTAAATATATGTTAAAAAGTTATAATGAGAGGGTTAAATATTGTGAGAACTGAACGAACGAAAGCTTGGTTAAACTAGTGTATTTTATCATCAAATCCTGACCATTGATTTACACACACGTGTATGACCATTGATCCGTAGGTGGGCTAACAGAAGTTGAATATGTTATCTAAACACTAAAACTTAATTAATTATTGCTAAATGAAATCATAATAATCAATTTCAAAACACCCCAATTTTGATCACTATGAAATTAATTAATTGCATGCTACTATATATTAGTGGACGGATGCAAGGAACAGAACAAGGGGACGCGACTCTTGGACAAGGAGACATAACCATTCAAGTTCAATCTCATCCGCATATTCAAGAGACACACCCATTCACGAAGAGACGCGTCTATTGGATCGCACATTTTAGATTAGTATAAATAGGCCTTAGATTTCATTTGTAAAAACCTATTCCATTGTATTGTATTCAAATTCGCAGTTTATATATTCAAGTTATTCGATTGTCTATAGATCAAAGATCCATTGGGGCCAACAGAATACCCCAGTTTGGGTAATTAATATAAACATCCGGCTGGCCGGGGACTTTTGTTAAGTTTTTAATTTAATTACTAGCAAGGTGGTATTTCTAGCTGCTTGTTTGTGGGTTACTCCAGCCAGTTATCATAGTAAGTTGTAACTAATTTGAGTAATATTCGATTCTTAATTAAAATGAGACCCCAGCCAGCCAGCCAGCAGAAGCTAAAAAGGTAAAAACAAATAGTTAGTACGTACAGATGCTTCAATTGGGTCAATTTTGCAATTTCTTGTGGTATGGGTCCTGAGAAAGAATTTGACGATATCGTCCTACAAGTAATGAATGAATTGGCAATCAGATTTGAGTAAAGCAGCTAGCTGCATCATCATCATCATCATCATCATGTTTATATTTATATTCTAACAACAAATTAATTAAACAAGTGGTGAATATATATTTGATGTGGCTTACAACTTTTGAAGGGTGGTAATTCCAGTGAGAGGGATTGGAAATGGCCCGGATAACCGATTTCCAAAGAGTGAGCTGCATAAACACAACATATATGTTAATTGGATGGCAGGCAGGCAAAGACAGACAGACAGTGGTCCCTACATAAGACTCAGGCGCATGGTAGCCCATGCAGATGGTACAGCTCCACGGAAGCAATTAAGACTTATATCTCTGCAATGCAATATGGTTATCATTACACATAGAATTAAAAAAAAAAAAGTTTGATTAGTGTCCTACAGAAGAAGAGAGAGAGGGAGAGAGCTTACAAATACTGAAGGTGCCGAAACTTTACATATTCTAATGGTAGATTCGTTGTAATATTCAACGATGATAGTATCCTGGATTGTGAAAGAAAGAAAGAAACATCCATCAATTTTTTTGTTTTTTTTTATGGTTTGGTTTCCCCAAGCTAGGAACATCAAAATTCAGATGATCGGGAACACTCACAGGTGAGTGATGCGGCACACAGTTTCATTTACATAAGAGCAATTGCATATTACAGTGTAAGCAACCGGCTCGGCACTGCATAAATCGTCGTCCAATTTCACCCTCCCATCTAGCTGTAACTTTCCCCAAATTGTTTTCATTGTTGTGGCTGCAAAAAAAAAAAAAAAAAAAAAAAAAACAATCAGTTCGTTCCCTATGTAATTAATTAATGAAAGACCTCCTACCCTCTCCCGGATCGAGCTTTGGTGATTGTGTCAACACGAAACTGGAGTAGAAAAGAAAAGAAATTGCCATAGACAGCACCTTCTTCATCGACCTAGAGTTTGTTTGTTTGTTTGTTTTGTGTAGGGGGCGGGTGTTTCCAACTGAAAGTTAGTTGTGAGACTGATAAGGAGCGGACTTATTTTACATATATATATATATATATATATAAAGAGTTAGGTTTGGACGTTTGGTTTACCTACTTGTTGGTTTACCTAAACTACAAAGGTCATTTTTGTAAACTGCGTAATATATCAAGTGCCAAACATATTAAAATTAAAATTAAAAAGTTTTCTATCTTTCTTGAACACACCTCCCTGTAATCTCGATGGAAACAACAATATCTCAATTCAATTTCGTAAGCTTTACATCCGGTTTAATATTATCAATTGCAAATTTACTCCATAATATCTAGGAATTTCTCGTATCGAATTATTTTCGGTACCCACTTTTTAACATTTTAGTATCGGTATTTTACCGAATTTTACTTTCAAATACTGGTATCGTACCGATTCTAGTTCCGCCACTGTATATAACGTCCTTTAGAAAAGGTTAGTTTATTAATTCGTTGGGGCTAAAGGGCCTTTTTCGGCTTGTAAAAGGCATAAAGTATTACAATCGTGTTTTGTATGAGGTTTTTTTTTAACGATAGGTTACATACTTACCTTGTTCTTAGACCATGGGGTATGGAAATGGCCAGGATAACCGATTTCCAAAGAGTGAGCTGCATAAACACAACATATATGTTAATTTGAAGGCAGGCAACCAAAGACAGACATACAGTGGTCCCTATATAACACTCAGGCGCATTGTCACACCCCGACCACGTAAAACAACAAATCGTGGCGGAAACGTCGGGGAGTGTTGTAACAGAATTGTTGTTTCAAACCATGGATACAAGAGTTTCATTTTATTGAATATTAAACATTGTCTTAAAGTTAAACAAGCAATTCAAACATAGTTTATCATCATTATTAAATCACTAAGGCCTCGTCTGGTCCTAAGTGAGCATGCATCCTATTCGAAATCAACATTAAGCAACATCACTTGAAACATATGTGAAAACAAAGTCAGCAAAGAAATGCTGGCGAGTACATAGTTTTTGTATGAGTATCAGATTCATGGTTCGTTTGTATGTTGAAACAACTTGTACAACTTCGTTAATTGATATTAGAAAACCTTGTTTTGTAAAATGTTTGTATTGTAAATGAATAACCAAGTCAAAATAGATTGGTCATAATTTATAACCCTTGCCATGAATCTTAACCCAAAACATTTGTTTATGTAAACCAAATCATAAATCATTCTTATAATAAAACTCGAATGGTTTATATAGTTTCGTAAACATCGCTGTGTAATATTGTTTAACTCGTTCTCGTTATAGAACATCGTTCATTCGTTTAAATCGTTCCAAATCGTACAATTCATTCACTCGTTTAAATCGTTCTCGTTTTAATTGTGAAAACTACTTTTGGTCATCTTACTAATAACATTCAAACCTCTGTGACTCGTTCATCGTTCAACTCGTTCTCGCATTAACAAACCTCCAAAGGGTAAGTTAACAATCATCAGATTCAGTCGTTACCCACTTAACCCACACATAACCATGGGGTCTAGTTGATAACGGGATTTGTCGGATCCTATTGTACCATAACCTAATACTGGTCGGTTTAGCCGAAATTAATGAATGTAATTCGTTATGTAATTACCACCAACAAGTTCGTTCACATTATCGAAATCGTTATTAGTTTTGTATAAACCATCTCAATCATTTTGAAACCATCGTTGAAATATTGGAATCGTTTGATACATATGAATCACCCCAAAACAATCGAAAACACTAAAAATAGGGGATTTATGTACTCACATTTGGGTGTGTTTTTTATAAGTTAACACGATCCCTCAATTGTTTATCCGCCCTAAATTAAATAAGAATGATTTTAATAATCAAATACCCACACTTTGACATGCAAAATACTACTTATGTCAATTCTGTTTTAATATATATGAAACTGGACTGTTTTCTAGAAATTTAATAAAATAGTTAACCTTCTCCAAAAATTCCCAAATTTTTACAGAATGTCATATACCATCCAAATTTTATTGTGTAAAAATATCGGGGTCCAGTTCATTACCAATATTTTTTAGAAATTCATTTACCGGACTGCAAATCAGATTCGTCACTTTCTGACTGCAGTTCACAAAAAAATTCATTTAAAATTCATCATAAGTCCGATTGATGAAATTCCAGTGGGAGAATTACAAATACATCGGTGGTCATTTACAGTACAAATTTCATGAGTTAATTCTACACAGAACTCAAGTTATGACTAAACACAGTTCGCCCATTTACTGCAGTAAAAACTCAGCTTTAGTTGCTGTTACAAAAAGGGTCTTTAAAAATAGTAAACGATGTCCAAAAATTATGATTCCAGTACCATTAGAACCGTATTTCATAATACATAAATCTAGAGTTCAGAAAATACATTTTCTGCTTTATTAAGGTCCAGTTACAGCCAACTGAAGTTGGCTGAAAATGCTAATCAGCATGTTGTTTCTAGCTTAAATGTTACTAAAACGCACACATACGATCACCATAAATATAAAATAAAAGATGGTCAAAGAATCTTACTACTAGCTTTGAAGCTAGGGAAGAAACACTAGTGAAAACAGGTGGATAAAAGAAAACGAGAGCGGTCCTTGAGCTTCCGAGTGCACCAAGCTTACTTGTTGGACCTCTTGCACCTTTGAGTGTATGGAAAATGCTTGAATGGAAGGTTGAAGGTGATTGTATGGTGGAGAGTTGTGGCCGCCGAAAATAAGGAAGGAGGAGGAGAATGATTGAGGTTTGTTGATGTGAAGATGCTTATAACGAGTGTGATATAGTGGTTTTCATCATTAACTTCCAATCATGCATTACCCACTAGCCTTTTGTCCTCAAGATACTAAACATAATCTCAATTTAAAACATAGAAAATCAAGTGGGGAGTCCCACTACTCCATACTCGGTTGAGGGGGGAAGGGTCCATGTGTAGTTTTTTTTTTTTTTTTTTTTTATAAATATGCTATATGTAGGCTAAATTGGGTGTTTAACTGGATACCGGGTATTTTATCTAGCGTTTAAATCCCGGTTTATGGCGTTCTAAATTATTTTTATTATTCTATAAAAATAAACTTGCCAAAATATTACTGAAATAAATTTCAGTTGCCAAGACTGGCTGCGTTGTCCGCGTTTCGCAGTAGAAGCACTGTGTCGCGCAGAAACACGCGGTACGCGCTTAAACTTGAAAAATAACGTTTTTAGGCGTTTTAATTTATTTTTCAACATGGACCTGATTAAAATTAAATTTTTAATCATAACAGAATATTTTTGGCATTTAAATATTATCCAGGCGGTCACCAGCGTTCGTTTCGCAGTTTTATCGTAAATAGTCCTTTAGTTCAAATGAACATGTTTTTGCCATACCGAATCCTTCGAAATTTATTTCGAAGTTATGTAAAGGATATTTAGGGTATGTTTGACTTACTTCATACTTCCGGAGTGTACGTCGCGTTAAACAGATTGCGTTTATGCACTAGTTTGCGTATAACCTTCCAGAAAGTGATTTAAAGCTTGAAACCGGAATCGAATCGAATTGTAAAATTTATTAAACACTATTACACATATAATAACACTAAAGCACATTGTTTTATTGATAACTGACATTGTTTTACCTTACACGATGATTACAGAACACGGTTGTCACAGTCTCCCCTACTTTAGGAAATTTCGTCCCGAAATTTTATTTAGATGATTCTTGTGAAAACAAATGCGGATATTTCCTCTTCATCTGGTCCTTACGTTCCCAAGTAAACTCGGGGCCACGTTTGGATTCCCAGCGAACTTTGACCAAATGAATCCGTTTGTTCTTCAACTGTTTGTATGTACGTTCCACTATCTCCACAGGTTTCTCGACAAAGTGCATCGTTTCATCAATTTGAATCTCGTCGAGAGGAATGTGAAGATCAGCATCAGCTAAACACTTTTGCAAATTGGATACGTGAAAATTCGGATGAACATTTCCAAGCTCTGGAGGTAGTTCTAGTCGATAGGCAACCTTTCCAATTCTTTCAACAATCTTAAATGGTCCAACATATCGTGGTGCAAGTTTTCCTTTCTTTCCAAATCTCACCACTCCCTTCCAAGGTGAAACCTTGAGTAGGACACGGTCTCCGATTTGAAATTCCATGGGCTTGCGTCCCAAATCTGCATAACTCTTTTGACGGCTTCTAGCGGTCACAAGATTATCCCGGATTTTCTTGATTTTGTCCGTTGTTTCCAGAATGAGCTCAGGTCCAGTAAGCTGAGCTTCACCGATCTCATTCCAACAGACAGGTGAACGACATTTTCGACCGTAGAGAGCTTCGAATGGTGCCATCTTAATGCTAGCATGATAACTATTATTGTATGAGAACTCAATCAATGGAAGATGAGAATCCCAATTACCACCGAAGTCTATCACGCATGCTCTAAGCATATCCTCCAAAGTTTGAATCGTCCTCTCAGATTGACCATCTGTTTGGGGATGATAAGTAGTGCTTAGATTTAGTTGGGTCCCCAAAGCAGATTGCATGGTCTTCCAAAAATGAGACGAAAACCGAGCATCACGATCGGAAATGATATCTAAAGGAACACCATGTCATGATACGATCTCGTCTACATAGATCTTGGCAAGCTTTTCAGCAGAGAAATCCTCACGGATTGGTAAGAAGTGAGCAGATTTTGTCAAACGATCAACTACTACCCAAATGGCATCGTGACCTTTAGACGTACGCGGTAACTTAGTAATGAGATCCATTGCAATGTTCTCCCACTTCCAAACCGGTATCTCTGGTTGTACAAGCAAACCAGAAGGTCGTTGATGTTCAGCCTTGACTTTGAGACAAGTTAGGCATTTTGATACATACAAGGCAACATCCTTCTTCATACCAGGCCACCGGAACTTAGTACGAAGATCCTTATACATTTTATCAGCACCAGGATGGATAGAATATCGAGACTTGTGAGATTCGTGCATTACTAATGTGCGAAGATCGTCCTGATTCGGAATCCACAAACGATTCTCAAAATAGAGTAAACCATCGTCTTTCCTTTCAAGTTTAAGCTCAAGTTGAAGTGGTAGCTCATATTTCAATAAGTTATTGATCACACAAGATCGTTGAGTTTGAAGAACACGAGATTGAATATCAGATAGAGTTCGAACAGAATGAAGCTTGACTCGTTCCTTTCGACTAAGCGCATCTGCTACGACATTCGCCTTACCAGGATGGTAGCGGATATTGCAATCATAATCGTTTAAGAGTTCAACCCAATGTCGTTGCCTCATGTTCAGCTCCTTCTGATTGAGAATATGCTGGAGACTTTTGTGGTCTGTGAAAACCACACACTTCGTTCCATAGAGATAGTGTCTCCAGATTTTAAGTGCGAAAACCACAGCTCCTAATTCAAGATCGTGAGTCGTATAGTTCTTCTCATGAATTTTCAGCTGTCTAGACGCATAAGCTATGACTTTACCTCGTTGCATAAGAACGCAACCAAGTCCTAGATTCGACGCGTCACAATAGACAACAAAATCATCGTTTCCCTCAGGTAGAGATAAAACAGGAGCGCCACAGAGCTTCTGTTTCAGCGTTTGGAACGCTTCTTCTTGCTTAGGTCCCCACTCAAAAGGCTTATTCTTCTGAGTCAAAGCAGTAAGTGGAACCGCGATCTTTGAAAAGTTAGAAATAAACCGTCGATAATAACCAGCAAGACCAAGAAAAGAACGAACTTCTGTAGGTGTCGTCGGTGTATTCCAATCCTTAATTGCACCAATCTTGGATGGATCTACGTGAATACCATGCTCATTGACAATATGACCCAAGAACTGAACTTATTTAAGCCAGAATTCACACTTGGAGAATTTAGCAAAAAGTTGTTCCTTCTTTAGGAGTTCCAATGTCAAACGAAGGTGTTGCTCGTGATCGGCTTGAGACTTTGAATAAATGAGAATATCATCGATGAACACAATGATGAACTTATCTAAATAAGGTTTACAAACCCTATTCATTAAGTCCATGAAGATAGCTGGGGCATTTGTCAAACCAAAAGGCATGACAGTGAACTCATAATGCCCATATCTCGTACGGAAAGCAGTTTTGGGAATATCTTCTTCGAGAACACGAAGTTGATGATACCCCGATCGCAGATCGATCTTGGAAAATCATGAAGCACCTTGCAGCTGGTCGAAGAGATCATCAATTCTAGGTAGGGGATATCGATTCTTGATGGTAACCATATTAAGCTCACGATAATCGATACACATTCGAAAAGATCCATCTTTCTTCTTCACAAAGAGGACAGGTGCTCCCTAAGGCGAATAGCTCGGACGGATGAATCCTTTATCAGACAACTCTTGAAGCTGTTTCGATAACTCTTGCATCTCTGACGGTGCAAGACAATAAGGTGCTTTCGCAATCGGGTTGGCATTGGGTACAAGGTCAATATGAAACTTGACTTGACGAACTGGAGGCAAACCAGGCAGTTCATCGGGAAACACCTCTGGATAATCCCGAACAATCAGAATATCCTGAATACTCTTACTCTTGCCTTTCTCCTCGGTGACATGTGCCAGGAAAGCAACATATCCTTTTCGTAAATATCTTTGGGCCTTTGTACACGACATAAGCTTCAATCCACCAGATGGTTTTTCGCCAAGAACTTCCAGAACATCGCCAGACGGAAGAGGAATACGAACAATCTTATCAAAACAAACCACCTCAGCATGATGTTTGGTTAACCAATCCATCCCCACGATAATATCGAAACTCCCAAGTTGCATCGGTGTGAGGTCAATGGGAAAAGATGTTTATCTAGGTTTAACCGACAATCACGAATAACAGAATCGAGAACGAGAGGTTTACCAGTAGCAACTTCGACAGATAAGGGTTTCCTCAGTTTAGTTCTAGGTATCGCTGTCACACCCCCAAAATCCACCGTGCGGAGTATCACCGCTTGGAGGCGTGACATGACCAGGATCGAGCCACCAATCATATTGAACAACTCAATTAAGTAAATAAAACCAAACATAATACGATTGGTGACCAAAGCTAGTTAACCATGTTTAGTTTGAACAGCGGAAGCATAAACGTGAGTTCAAAAGCATAAGTCCATAGTTCATAAGTTAAAGTTTCAAAACGCACGTTTAGTAAGTTCATAAGGATTTAAATATTAAGCACGGAACATAACAGTCCGTACACCACAACGACTCCTTCCTCGTGCAAGCTCCAAGCATTTAGCGACCTGTAAGGCATGTAACAACGAGTCAACAACAAAGTTGAGTGAGTTCACGTTTGGTTGTTTAGTTTTAAGTTGTTCCTGAAAACGTGGTTTGACTTTCGTTGGCTTATTTGCCGTGGGGGTTACCCCGTAGTTGAAAGTATGTTTAACCATTTCTCTTTTTCTTTACCCAATCCATAACCATGATCAGTGGGGGTTTTCCCCGTTTGAACTACTAGACGGAATGATATCGACTGCTACGCAAATAAGTTGTGCCCTATATCAGTGTCTATCATCACTGACAGTCTGCCATAGTCCATTAGTACACGCCCGTCCGACTGGCACGGTGTGAGGTTTGTTAAACCTAATAGCGCTATTAACTAATGACCCGCTCGCCATTGGCCTCGGCGATTAAGTCGATATAAATTGAGGGACTTCATGATAGAGTTTTGTCTAGCTAGTTTAAAGGTTGTTGTCCTGCACCAGGAGGACGAACGTACGTATTCTGCACCAGGAGAATTCATAGGTTTAATAATGGCATCCACTCTACGGAGGATGGCCGTATAAATCCTACCCAAGGAGGATATGTAGATTTAGTTTTAATTCTTTAACCCATTCCCAAACCACCGGGAATCCCATGCCTTAGAAAGTGTGAACTCACCTCGGTTTGCTCGGTTAGATTCTCAATATAGCTAACAGTCAAGGTCGGTCAATCACGTCCTAGTATGATTTACCAGTTAGTCATTTAGTGGCTTTCAAATAGAACACAAAGTTCCTACACGTATCTATCACATAACATGCATCACTGTAACGGTTTATGCCCATCTAAGTTTCCCATCCATTCCCCACTCAAAATCAAACATACGATAATGCACATAACATATATAACATGTCAAATCATTCACAGATAGCATACTCGACATTTAGACACGCAAATCACTACTTATGTCGTTTCAGCTTTTATACTCGAAACTGGGCTGTTTTCGGGGATTTTAATAAAATAGTTAACATGTTCCAAAAATTCCCAAATTTTTACAGAATGTCTTAAACATTCCATATTTTATTGTGTAAAAATATCGGGGTCCGGTTCATCACCAATATTTTATAAAAATTCATATTCGGGACTGAACTCAGATTTATGTATTTCTGACCACAGTCCACGAAACAATTTATTAAAAATTCATCGTAAGTCCGATTTGCGAAATTCCAGTGGGGTAATTACAAATACTTCAGTTATCATCTACAGTAAAATTTTCATGGTCCGATTCATCACAAAACTCAGGTTACGACTGAAAGTAAGACACCCATTTATTGCTGTCAAAATTCAGCTTAAGTTGCTGTTACAAATTAATACTTTAAAAATAGTAAACGGAGTCCAAAAATTACGATTCCGGTGCCATTAGAACCGTATTTCATAATAACATATTTTAGATTCAAAATATCGATTTTTCGTTGAGTTTAAGACCTGTTTACAGCCACTGAAGTTGGCTGTAAAAGTGGGACAGATTCTGATTTTTAGTGTTTAACCTTCTAAATCATGTTCGATCGATTCCTTTAACAAGTTTAGTGACCACAACAACATCACATACTAATATTATTCAGCACAACATCAGATAATCAACTAATAATCATAATCACACAAGATCTACATGATTTACACACATATTCATCCATTAACCACCTTGTTCATTACTTTAGTAAACTTTTAGTTGGTGATCTTATATGTTAGTGATTTTCAACCGACGAAACTCTTATTAACCACTCTAGACAAGATCAAGAAGGCGTTTAGAGCAACTTACTACTAGCTCGAGGCTAGGGAAGATTCTAGTCGAAAATCGAGTGGATAAAAGCAATGTAGCGAGGTCCTTTGCAATCCGAGTGCACCGAGCCACCTTATGCGTGATCCTTCACACTTGTAGATGTATAGAATGGCTTGTATGAAATTGAAAGGTGGTGTGGTGAAGATGGTTGTGTTCGGCCGAAGCTTATGGCAAGGGGAGAGAGAGAGTGATTTCTTTCTAAGTGTGGGTTATGTGATGTGAATGTCATGTGGTTATATTTATTAACCATGTTGAGTCTTTATCCACTAAACAACATGCCCCCAAGATATTAAGCACCATGATTTAAATAATCCATCAAGGACAATGTGTGTTCCCTATGGGGGACCGAATTCGGTTACAAGGGAGGGGGTTTGGTTCGATTCCAACTAGCCGGTTAAGCATTAGTTAGTTAGTTGGGAGATTAATTTAGTTACTAGCATGTAGTACGTTGTAACGGGTGTTAGGGTATTCGGGGACCCTAACAGGCTCAGAAAAAGAAAAACAATGTTAATGACAATATTCTTGTGTTCCGGGTAAGGTCTGGTTGTTCGGTTCGATCCTGTTCCGTTAAACCGCTTAATTAATCCGAAAGGTGTCCTATTTATATATTTTTGTAACGTTTTTAATTTCTAACACTTAGGAAATTACACAGGACTGTTTAGTAACTTTTCTGTACACTATTGGCATATTAACAAATACGTGTAAGCATAACACATATATCAGAAAGCAGTTAAGTAATTCCACGCAGTCGTCAGACACTTTAATTATCATTAATAAATTGTACGGAATACATGGAATTTTGAGGGTTGTCACATTCTCCCCCTGTTAGGAGAATTTCGTCCCGAAATTTAGCGCGTGGTTACTGAGGAAGCTAGTTAAGTTGCGTTGTCTTCCAGATTTTCCTGGGGTGTCACATCATCCCCCCGTTGATTTGGAATTTCGTCCCGAAATTCTGCAGTAGCTTCAGCCTCAGTAGTGGTTGCGTTTTTCTTAAACAGCTGGGGGTACTTGAGTTTCATTTGGTCTTCGCGTTCCCAGGTATACTCTGGGCCACGACGAGCATTCCAACGAACTCGAACGAGAGGTATTCTTGTGTGCTTGAGAATCTTAACATCTCGATCAGTAATCTCTACTGGTTCCTCGACGAATCGCAGCTGGTCGTCGATTGTGAGTTCCTTGAGAGGAACTATGAAGGGCTCATCTGACAGACACTTCTTCAGATTTGATACGTGGAATACGTTGTGAACTCCGCTGAGTTCTTCAGGTAGATCCAACCTGTAGGCGACTTGGCCAATTTTCTCAATAACTTTGAATGGTCCGATATAACGCGGATTGAGTTTGCCTCGTTTGCCAAAGCGGACTACACCTTTCCAAGGTGAGACTTTGAGTAGCACTCGATCCCCAACCTGGAGCTCGAGTGGTTTTCTTCCCTCATCAGCATAGCGTTTCTGACGGTCACGAGCTGCCGCCATTCGCTGTCGTATCTGAGCAATTTTCTCGGTGGTATCTACCACATGTTCTGGGCCAGTGATTTGGCTGTCACCAACTTCTGCCCAACAGAGAGGCGATCGGCATTTGCGTCCGTACAATGCCTCAAACGGAGCGGCTTGGATGCTGGTGTGGTAGCTGTTGTTATATGAGAACTCCACTAGCGGGAGGTGCTTTTCCCAGCCGTTACCAAAATCGATTACACATGCCCTAAGCATGTCTTCAAGGGTTTGGATGGTGCGTTCAGATTGCCCATCCGTCTGCGGGTGATAAGCGGTGCTCATATCTAAACGTGAGCCAAAGGACTTGTGCATTGCTTGCCACAGTTCAGAAGTAAAACGTGCGTCACGATCAGATATAATAGAGATTGGCACTCCGTGCCTTGATACCACTTCCTTTAGGTAAATGTCTGCAAGAGTAGAGAACTTGTCCGTTTCTTTCATAGCCAGAAAATGTGCAGACTTGGTTAGTCGATCTACGATCACCCAAATGGTATCGTTTCCGCGTTGAGATCTGGGCAGGCCAGTAACAAAATCCATGGAGATTTGCTCCCATTTCCATTTCGGGATCTCCGGTTGTTGAAGTAGGCCTGATGGTTTCTGATATTCAGACTTGACTCTCGCACAAGTCAAGCACTTACTGACGTAGGTTGCTATGTGGGCTTTCATGCCAGGCCACCAATACGTAGTTTTGAGGTCGTGGTACATCTTGTCCGAACCAGGGTGTACAGAATAACGAGACTTATGTGCTTCATCCATCACAAGCTCGCGTAAGTTGCCATAAAATGGAACCCAGATGCGTCCGTTAACATAGTAGGCACCGTCTTCCTTTTGTTCTAGCCGCTGCCTCGATCCTCGTAGGGACTCAGCCCTGATGTTCTCTGCTTTCAATGCTTCGGCCTGGGCATCTCGAATCTGAGCAGGAAGGTTAGACTGGATGGTAAGCTGTAATGCTCGTACACGCTTAGGTAAAGTATCCTTTCGACTGAGGGCGTCAGCCACAACATTGGCTTTGCCCGGATGATACTTGATAGCGCATTCGTAATCATTCAAGAGTTCGACCCATCGGCGTTGTCGCATGTTTAACTCTTTTTGCTTGAAGATATGCTCGAGACTCCTGTGGTCGGTGTAAATGGTGCACTTGGTACCGTACAGGTAATGTCTCCATATCTTAAGCGCGAGTACAACTGCTCCCAGCTCCAGATCGTGAGTAGTGTAGTTTCTTTCGTGAACTTTAAGTTGGCGCGATGCGTAGGCAATGACCTTGTCACGTTGCATCAATACGCAACCAAGTCCTTGGATGGAAGCGTCGCAATAAACCACGAAATCATCGGTGCCTTCTGGCAATGAGAGGATAGGCGCGCTACAAAGTCTATCCTTTAGATGTTGAAATGCGGACTCCTGTGCATTACCCCAACGATAGATGACGCCCTTCTGAGTCAGTGAAGTGAGAGGTTGCGCAATCTTGGAGAAATCTTTTATAAACCTTCTGTAATATCCGGCCAAACCCAAGAATTGGCGGATTTCTGTTGGTGTGCGGGGTGCGGGCCAGTTCTTGATCGATTCAACCTTAGATGGATCCACATGAATTCCATCCTTGTTTACCACGTGGCCTAGAAAGTGGACTTCGCGAAGCCAGAAGTCACATTTCGAAAACTTGGCATACAACTGTTCTTTTCGAAGAAGTTCCAGCATAAGTCGTAGATGCTGCTCGTGTTCCTCCTGACTCTTGGAATAGATCAGGATGTCTTCGATGAACACAATAACGAACTTATCCAGGTAAGGCTTGCACACTCGGTTCATGAGATCCATGAAGACTGCCGGTGCATTCGTCAGCCCGAATGGCATAACCAGAAACTCGTAATGGCCGTAACGAGTTCTGAATGCTGTTTTGGAGACGTCCTCATCTCGGACTCTCAGCTGATGGTATCCCGATCTCAAATCAATCTTGGAGTAATAGCTCGACCCTTGCAACTGGTCAAACAAGTCGTCAATACGTGGAAGAGGATAACGGTTCTTCACAGTCACCTTGTTAAGTTCGCGATAGTCAATACACATCCTGAAGGTACCGTCTTTCTTCTTCACGAACAAGACTGGAGCTCCCCAGGGTGAAGAGCTAGGACGTATAAAACCCTTTTCCAAGAGTTCTTGTAGTTGTGTGGACAGTTCTTCGAGTTCTGATGGGGCTAGACGATATGGTGCTCGAGCTACTGGCGCTGCTCCAGGAGCTAGCTCGATTTGAAACTCAACTTGGCGATGAGGAGGAAGGCCAGGTAATTCCTCAGGAAATACCTCGGGAAAATCGCGCACAATAGGGATGTCTTCAATTCTCTTCTCTTCGTGGATGTGTCAGTAACGAGTGCTAAAATGGCAGTGTGGCCCTTTCGCAAACACTTCTGGGCCTTAAGGAAAGAGATGATGCCTTCGACAGCACCACTCTTGTCGCCACGAATCACGAGGGGTTCTTTATCAGAACGAGGAATGCGGACAATATTTTCGTTGCAAAGAATTTCTGCTTGCTGATGAGATGACCAATCCATCCTAATCGCAACGTCGTTCACTGATAAGAGTGTTACATCGATATGGTTGGCACAACCAGAACTAGCTGAAGGAGGATGACCGTCGTACAAGTTTGTAGTGTTAAGGTTCACTGAAATTCCATCAAAGTTGTCGGGCTCCCCACATGCGAAGGGGAAATAATTCACCTTGATCGATGAACTTAGATGAGTTTGCAGTTTATCGAGTCGGTAAGCAACCAAATTTAGAGGAGTTTCCTTAGGTCATGCGAATGAATCCAAAATACGTCTGCGTAGTCATAAGGTTCCAAAGATAAGACTAGAAAACGTGTTCAAGAGATTATGATCGTATCAACAATACATCACCATTCTCAAGGTTTCGAGGAGGGGTCACCAATGATCGGGAGTCGAGCCTTCCAACTTAAACCAGAGGGTGTTCGTTTCGGTGCCTCAGCATGGAGAAGCGAGGACGTAATGTTACTGTGGTAAGAGAGTGATGGTTTGGTCTAAACCAATGGTAGAAACTGGACATATCATTAATCAACAATCATGTGTCGGTGCAAAAGCTAGCGCAAGGATTCTGCCTGTTAAAGAAGAATATCATGGAATTTAAAATACGACTCTTATATTGTAGGAGGGGTAGGGTAGACGTATAGGTCATCGTGTTCACCTATAGGTTATGTGATCCGTAACGCCGTCCTCGAATGTCCTGAGGGCAATCCCATCAGTAAAGGCATCCATTCGTTAAGTGGGGTATACGAGGGAGCTAATCAAGTAGAATAAGAATAAACCATTCAACAGGGTAATAAGGCAGTCTTGTGATTGGTGAAAATCGTGGTATGGTTGTTGGTGTTTCATTAAATCGGTTGTCAATCGAAGAGATAGGGAATTAATGAGGTTCATGCGAAGAATCGAGTGAAGACAGGGGTCCAACAATGACCGAAGGATTTGACCAGCTAATCTGTTGTCTAGAAGTAACCTCTAGTAGTGGTGCGGGGCAGCATGGCACAAAAGGGAAGTTAGTTGCATCGCGGTCGCGCGAGTGTGTCACTCGTCCAAAACAGGGCAAGGTTTCGTGTTGCATAACGACAAACGCGTGTAACTGTGACTGCTTCACTTCTGGCGACGATGACAGGTGAAGGTGATAAAGTTCGTCAACCGGGATGCGTGGGTTTTGTTCTCCTAAGCCCGTGTTCGTGCAAGCCAAGTCTGGTCTTCGCGGATGTTGACGTACGAACCGGCTGTACGGAGGGTCAGATGGCGACGTCGTGTCGAATTAAGCGTGTAGATAGATAGAATGCATAAACAGTTGTCGTAGAGGGGTGACAAAAAATCAGGAAAGAATTTGACCACCTTAGTCAAATTTCAAGTAAACGATTGTGTGCCATAAAGAACACAATAGGGCTAATAGACAACACGCTGCTTTCCTATTTAAACATACCATAACATCACACCATGCAAAAGTAATCTAGCAAGTAGGTAATATAAACTCAAATCATACCACCTAGTGTGTTGAGTCTTGCACGTGGAGCGAAGCGTCGTTGTGGATCGTTGAGCGCTGTACAGGTTATAGTCTGGTTTTAACAAAAACTTTTTCCCTTATTAAAACCAAGTTCGCTATAACCAATGGCTCTGATACCAATCTGTCACACCCCCAAAATCCACCGTGCGGAGTATCACCGCTTGGAGGCGTGACATGACCAGGATCGAGCCACCAATCATATTGAACAACTCAATTAAGTAAATAAAACCAAACATAATACGATTGGTGACCAAAGCTAGTTAACCATGTTTAGTTTGAACAGCGGAAGCATAAACGTGAGTTCAAAAGCATAAGTCCATAGTTCATAAGTTAAAGTTTCAAAACGCACGTTTAGTAAGTTCATAAGGATTTAAATATTAAGCACGGAACATAACAGTCCGTACACCACAACGACTCCTTCCTCGTGCAAGCTCCAAGCATTTAGCGACCTGTAAGGCATGTAACAACGAGTCAACAACAAAGTTGAGTGAGTTCACGTTTGGTTGTTTAGTTTTAAGTTGTTCCTGAAAACGTGGTTTGACTTTCGTTGGCTTATTTGCCGTGGGGGTTACCCCGTAGTTGAAAGTATGTTTAACCATTTCTCTTTTTCTTTACCCAATCCATAACCATGATCAGTGGGGGTTTTCCCCGTTTGAACTACTAGACGGAATGATATCGACTGCTACGCAAATAAGTTGTGCCCTATATCAGTGTCTATCATCACTGACAGTCTGCCATAGTCCATTAGTACACGCCCGTCCGACTGGCACGGTGTGAGGTTTGTTAAACCTAATAGCGCTATTAACTAATGACCCGCTCGCCATTGGCCTCGGCGATTAAGTCGATATAAATTGAGGGACTTCATGATAGAGTTTTGTCTAGCTAGTTTAAAGGTTGTTGTCCTGCACCAGGAGGACGAACGTACGTATTCTGCACCAGGAGAATTCGTAGGTTTAATAATGGCATCCACTCTACGGAGGATGGCCGTATAAATCCTACCCAAGGAGGATATGTAGATTTAGTTTTAATTCTTTAACCCATTCCCAAACCACCGGGAATCCCATGCCTTAGAAAGTGTGAACTCACCTCGGTTTGCTCGGTTAGATTCTCAATATAGCTAACAGTCAAGGTCGGTCAATCACGTCCTAGTATGATTTACCAGTTAGTCATTTAGTAGCTTTCAAATAGAACACAAAGTTCCTACACGTATCTATCACATAACATGCATCACTGTAACGGTTTATGCCCATCTAAGTTTCCCGTCCATTCCCCACTCAAAATCAAACATACGATAATGCACATAACATATATAACATGTCAAATCATTCACAGATAGCATACTCGACATTTAGACACGCAAATCACTACTTATGTCGTTTCAGCTTTTATACTCGAAACTGGGCTGTTTTCGGGGATTTTAATAAAATAGTTAACATGTTCCAAAAATTCCCAAATTTTTACAGAATGTCTTAAACATTCCATATTTTATTGTGTAAAAATATCGGGGTCCGGTTCATCACCAATATTTTATAAAAATTCATATTCGGGACTGAACTCAGATTTATGTATTTCTGACCACAGTCCACGAAACAATTTATTAAAAATTCATCGTAAGTCCGATTTGCGAAATTCCAGTGGGGTAATTACAAATACTTCAGTTATCATCTACAGTAAAATTTTCATGGTCCGATTCATCACAAAACTCAGGTTACGACTGAATGTAAGACACCCATTTATTGCTGTCAAAATTCAGCTTAAGTTGCTGTTACAAATTAATACTTTAAAAATAGTAAACGGAGTCCAAAAATTACGATTCCGGTGCCATTAGAACCGTATTTCATAATAACATATTTTAGATTCAAAATATCGATTTTTCGTTGAGTTTAAGACCTGTTTACAGCCAACTGAAGTTGGCTGTAAAAGTGGGACAGATTCTGATTTTTAGTGTTTAACCTTCTAAATCATGTTCGATCGATTCCTTTAACAAGTTTAGTGACCACAACAACATCACATACTAATATTATTCAGCACAACATCAGATAATCAACTAATAATCATAATCACACAAGATCTACATGATTTACACACATATTCATCCATTAACCACCTTGTTCATTACTTTAGTAAACTTTTAGTTGGTGATCTTATATGTTAGTGATTTTCAACCGACGAAACTCTTATTAACCACTCTAGACAAGATCAAGAAGGCGTTTAGAGCAACTTACTACTAGCTCGAGGCTAGGGAAGATTCTAGTCGAAAATCGAGTGGATAAAAGCAATGTAGCGAGGTCCTTTGCAATCCGAGTGCACCGAGCCACCTTATGCGTGATCCTTCACACTTGTAGATGTATAGAATGGCTTGTATGAAATTGAAAGGTGGTGTGGTGAAGATGGTTGTGTTCGGCCGAAGCTTATGGCAAGGGGAGAGAGAGAGTGATTTCTTTCTAAGTGTGGGTTATGTGATGTGAATGTCATGTGGTTATATTTATTAACCATGTTGAGTCTTTATCCACTAAACAACATGCCCCCAAGATATTAAGCACCATGATTTAAATAATCCATCAAGGACAATGTGTGTTCCCTATGGGGGACCGAATTCGGTTACAAGGGAGGGGGTTTGGTTCGATTCCAACTAGCCGGTTAAGCATTAGTTAGTTAGTTGGGAGATTAATTTAGTTACTAGCATGTAGTACGTTGTAACGGGTGTTAGGGTATTCGGGGACCCTAACAGGCTCAGAAAAAGAAAAACAATGTTAATGACAATATTCTTGTGTTCCGGGTAAGGTCCGGTTGTTCGGTTCGATCCTGTTCCGTTAAACCGCTTAATTAATCCGAAAGGTGTCCTATTTATATATTTTTGTAACGTTTTTAATTTCTAACACTTAGGAAATTACACAGGACTGTTTAGTAACTTTTCTGTACACTATTGGCATATTAACAAATACGTGTAAGCATAACACATATATCAGAAAGCAGTTAAGTAATTCCACGCAGTCGTCAGACACTTTAATTATCATTAATAAATTGTACGGAATACATGGAATTTTGAGGGTTGTCACATTCTCCCCCTGTTAGGAGAATTTCGTCCCGAAATTTAGCGCGTGGTTACTGAGGAAGCTAGTTAAGTTGCGTTGTCTTCCAGATTTTCCTGGGGTGTCACATCATCCCCCCGTTGATTTGGAATTTCGTCCCGAAATTCTGCAGTAGCTTCAGCCTCAGTAGTGGTTGCGTTTTTCTTAAACAGCTGGGGGTACTTGAGTTTCATTTGGTCTTCGCGTTCCCAGGTATACTCTGGGCCACGACGAGCATTCCAACGAACTCGAACGAGAGGTATTCTTGTGTGCTTGAGAATCTTAACATCTCGATCAGTAATCTCTACTGGTTCCTCGACGAATCGCAGCTGGTCGTCGATTGTGAGTTCCTTGAGAGGAACTATGAAGGGCTCATCTGACAGACACTTCTTCAGATTTGATACGTGGAATACGTTGTGAACTCCGCTGAGTTCTTCAGGTAGATCCAACCTGTAGGCGACTTGGCCAATTTTCTCAATAACTTTGAATGGTCCGATATAACGCGGATTGAGTTTGCCTCGTTTGCCAAAGCGGACTACACCTTTCCAAGGTGAGACTTTGAGTAGCACTCGATCCCCAACCTGGAGCTCGAGTGGTTTTCTTCCCTCATCAGCATAGCGTTTCTGACGGTCACGAGCTGCCGCCATTCGCTGTCGTATCTGAGCAATTTTCTCGGTGGTATCTACCACATGTTCTGGGCCAGTGATTTGGCTGTCACCAACTTCTGCCCAACAGAGAGGCGATCGGCATTTGCGTCCGTACAATGCCTCAAACGGAGCGGCTTGGATGCTGGTGTGGTAGCTGTTGTTATATGAGAACTCCACTAGCGGGAGGTGCTTTTCCCAGCCGTTACCAAAATCGATTACACATGCCCTAAGCATGTCTTCAAGGGTTTGGATGGTGCGTTCAGATTGCCCATCCGTCTGCGGGTGATAAGCGGTGCTCATATCTAAACGTGAGCCAAAGGACTTGTGCATTGCTTGCCACAGTTCAGAAGTAAAACGTGCGTCACGATCAGATATAATAGAGATTGGCACTCCGTGCCTTGATACCACTTCCTTTAGGTAAATGTCTGCAAGAGTAGAGAACTTGTCCGTTTCTTTCATAGCCAGAAAATGTGCAGACTTGGTTAGTCGATCTACGATCACCCAAATGGTATCGTTTCCGCGTTGAGATCTGGGCAGGCCAGTAACAAAATCCATGGAGATTTGCTCCCATTTCCATTTCGGGATCTCCGGTTGTTGAAGTAGGCCTGATGGTTTCTGATATTCAGACTTGACTCTCGCACAAGTCAAGCACTTACTGACGTAGGTTGCTATGTGGGCTTTCATGCCAGGCCACCAATACGTAGTTTTGAGGTCGTGGTACATCTTGTCCGAACCAGGGTGTACAGAATAACGAGACTTATGTGCTTCATCCATCACAAGCTCGCGTAAGTTGCCATAAAATGGAACCCAGATGCGTCCGTTAACATAGTAGGCACCGTCTTCCTTTTGTTCTAGCCGCTGCCTCGATCCTCGTAGGGACTCAGCCCTGATGTTCTCTGCTTTCAATGCTTCGGCCTGGGCATCTCGAATCTGAGCAGGAAGGTTAGACTGGATGGTAAGCTGTAATGCTCGTACACGCTTAGGTAAAGTATCCTTTCGACTGAGGGCGTCAGCCACAACATTGGCTTTGCCCGGATGATACTTGATAGCGCATTCGTAATCATTCAAGAGTTCGACCCATCGGCGTTGTCGCATGTTTAACTCTTTTTGCTTGAAGATATGCTCGAGACTCCTGTGGTCGGTGTAAATGGTGCACTTGGTACCGTACAGGTAATGTCTCCATATCTTAAGCGCGAATACAACTGCTCCCAGCTCCAGATCGTGAGTAGTGTAGTTTCTTTCGTGAACTTTAAGTTGGCGCGATGCGTAGGCAATGACCTTGTCACGTTGCATCAATACGCAACCAAGTCCTTGGATGGAAGCGTCGCAATAAACCACGAAATCATCGGTGCCTTCTGGCAATGAGAGGATAGGCGCGCTACAAAGTCTATCCTTTAGATGTTGAAATGCGGACTCCTGTGCATTACCCCAACGATAGATGACGCCCTTCTGAGTCAGTGAAGTGAGAGGTTGCGCAATCTTGGAGAAATCTTTTATAAACCTTCTGTAATATCCGGCCAAACCCAAGAATTGGCGGATTTCTGTTGGTGTGCGGGGTGCGGGCCAGTTCTTGATCGATTCAACCTTAGATGGATCCACATGAATTCCATCCTTGTTTACCACGTGGCCTAGAAAGTGGACTTCGCGAAGCCAGAAGTCACATTTCGAAAACTTGGCATACAACTGTTCTTTTCGAAGAAGTTCCAGCATAAGTCGTAGATGCTGCTCGTGTTCCTCCTGACTCTTGGAATAGATCAGGATGTCGTCGATGAACACAATAACGAACTTATCCAGGTAAGGCTTGCACACTCGGTTCATGAGATCCATGAAGACTGCCGGTGCATTCGTCAGCCCGAATGGCATAACCAGAAACTCGTAATGGCCGTAACGAGTTCTGAATGCTGTTTTGGAGACGTCCTCATCTCGGACTCTCAGCTGATGGTATCCCGATCTCAAATCAATCTTGGAGTAATAGCTCGACCCTTGCAACTGGTCAAACAAGTCGTCAATACGTGGAAGAGGATAACGGTTCTTCACAGTCACCTTGTTAAGTTCGCGATAGTCAATACACATCCTGAAGGTACCGTCTTTCTTCTTCACGAACAAGACTGGAGCTCCCCAGGGTGAAGAGCTAGGACGTATAAAACCCTTTTCCAAGATTTCTTGTAGTTGTGTGGACAGCTCTTCGAGTTCTGATGGGGCTAGACGATATGGTGCTCGAGCTACTGGCGCTGCTCCAGGAGCTAGCTCGATTTGAAACTCAACTTGGCGATGAGGAGGAAGGCCAGGTAATTCCTCAGGAAATACCTCGGGAAAATCGCGCACAATAGGGATGTCTTCAATTCTCTTCTCTTCGTGGATGTGTCAGTAACGAGTGCTAAAATGGCAGTGTGGCCCTTTCGCAAACACTTCTGGGCCTTAAGGAAAGAGATGATGCCTTCGACAGCACCACTCTTGTCGCCACGAATCACGAGGGGTTCTTTATCAGAACGAGGAATGCGGACAATATTTTCGTTGCAAAGAATTTCTGCTTGCTGATGAGATGACCAATCCATCCTAATCGCAACGTCGTTCACTGATAAGAGTGTTACATCGATATGGTTGGCACAACCAGAACTAGCTGAAGGAGGATGACCGTCGTACAAGTTTGTAGTGTTAAGGTTCACTGAAATTCCATCAAAGTTGTCGGGCTCCCCACATGCGAAGGGGAAATAATTCACCTTGATCGATGAACTTAGATGAGTTTGCAGTTTATCGAGTCGGTAAGCAACAAATTTAGAGGAGTTTCCTTAGGTCATGCGAATGAATCCAAAATACGTCTGCGTAGTCATAAGGTTCCAAAGATAAGACTAGAAAACGTGTTCAAGAGATTATGATCGTATCAACAATACATCACCATTCTCAAGGTTTCGAGGAGGGTCACCAATGATCGGGAGTCGAGCCTTCCAACTTAAACCAGAGGGTGTTCGTTTCGGTGCCTCAGCATGGAGAAGCGAGGACGTAATGTTACTGTGGTAAGAGAGTGATGGTTTGGTCTAAACCAATGGTAGAAACTGGACATATCATTAATCAACAATCATGTGTCGGTGCAAAAGCTAGCGCAAGGATTCTGCCTGTTAAAGAAGAATATCATGGAATTTAAAATACGACTCTTATATTGTAGGAGGGGTAGGGTAGACGTATAGGTCATCGTGTTCACCTATAGGTTATGTGATCCGTACGCCGTCCTCGAATGTCCTGAGGGCAATCCCATCAGTAAAGGCATCCATTCGTTAAGTGGGGTATACGAGGGAGCTAATCAAGTAGAATAAGAATAAACCATTCAACAGGGTAATAAGGCAGTCTTGTGATTGGTGAAAATCGTGGTATGGTTGTGGTGTTTCATTAAATCGGTTGTCAATCGAAGAGATAGGGAATTAATGAGGTTCATGCGAAGAATCGAGTGAAGACAGGGGTCCAACAATGACCGAAGGATTTGACCAGCTAATCTGTTGTCTAGAAGTAACCTCTAGTAGTGGTGCGGGGCAGCATGGCACAAAAGGGAAGTTAGTTGCATCGCGGTCGCGCGAGTGTGTCACTCGTCCAAAACAGGGCAAGGTTTCGTGTTGCATAACGACAAACGCGTGTAACTGTGACTGCTTCACTTCTGGCGACGATGACAGGTGAAGGTGATAAAGTTCGTCAACCGGGATGCGTGGGTTTTGTTCTCCTAAGCCCGTGTTCGTGCAAGCCAAGTCTGGTCTTCGCGGATGTTGACGTACGAACCGGCTGTACGGAGGGTCAGATGGCGACGTCGTGTCGAATTAAGCGTGTAGATAGATAGAATGCATAAACAGTTGTCGTAGAGGGGTGACAAAAAATCAGGAAAGAATTTGACCACCTTAGTCAAATTTCAAGTAAACGATTGTGTGCCATAAAGAACACAATAGGGCTAATAGACAACACGCTGCTTTCCTATTTAAACATACCATAACATCACACCATGCAAAAGTAATCTAGCAAGTAGGTAATATAAACTCAAATCATACACCTAGTGTGTTGAGTCTTGCACGTGGAGCGAAGCGTCGTTGTGGATCGTTGAGCGCTGTACAGGTTATAGTCTGGTTTTAACAAAAACTTTTTCCCTTATTAAAACCAAGTTCGCTATAACCAATGGCTCTGATACCAATCTGTCACACCCCCAAAATCCACCGTGCGGAGTATCACCGCTTGGAGGCGTGACATGACCAGGATCGAGCCACCAATCATATTGAACAACTCAATTAAGTAAATAAAACCAAACATAATACGATTGGTGACCAAAGCTAGTTAACCATGTTTAGTTTGAACAGCGGAAGCATAAACGTGAGTTCAAAAGCATAAGTCCATAGTTCATAAGTTAAAGTTCAAAACGCACGTTTAGTAAGTTCATAAGGATTTAAATATTAAGCACGGAACATAACAGTCCGTACACCACAACGACTCCTTCCTCGTGCAAGCTCCAAGCATTTAGCGACCTGTAAGGCATGTAACAACGAGTCAACAACAAAGTTGAGTGAGTTCACGTTTGGTTGTTTAGTTTTAAGTTGTTCCTGAAAACGTGGTTTGACTTTCGTTGGCTTATTTGCCGTGGGGGTTACCCCGTAGTTGAAAGTATGTTTAACCATTTCTCTTTTTCTTTACCCAATCCATAACCATGATCAGTGGGGGTTTTCCCCGTTTGAACTACTAGACGGAATGATATCGACTGCTACGCAAATAAGTTGTGCCCTATATCAGTGTCTATCATCACTGACAGTCTGCCATAGTCCATTAGTACACGCCCGTCCGACTGGCACGGTGTGAGGTTTGTTAAACCTAATAGCGCTATTAACTAATGACCCGCTCGCCATTGGCCTCGGCGATTAAGTCGATATAAATTGAGGGACTTCATGATAGAGTTTTGTCTAGCTAGTTTAAAGGTTGTTGTCCTGCACCAGGAGGACGAACGTACGTATTCTGCACCAGGAGAATTCGTAGGTTTAATAATGGCATCCACTCTACGGAGGATGGCCGTATAAATCCTACCCAAGGAGGATATGTAGATTTAGTTTTAATTCTTTAACCCATTCCCAAACCACCGGGAATCCCATGCCTTAGAAAGTGTGAACTCACCTCGGTTTGCTCGGTTAGATTCTCAATATAGCTAACAGTCAAGGTCGGTCAATCACGTCCTAGTATGATTTACCAGTTAGTCATTTAGTGGCTTTCAAATAGAACACAAAGTTCCTACACGTATCTATCACATAACATGCATCACTGTAACGGTTTATGCCCATCTAAGTTTCCCGTCCATTCCCCACTCAAAATCAAACATACGATAATGCACATAACATATATAACATGTCAAATCATTCACAGATAGCATACTCGACATTTAGACACGCAAATCACTACTTATGTCGTTCAGCTTTTATACTCGAAACTGGGCTGTTTTCGGGATTTTAATAAAATAGTTAACATGTTCCAAAAATTCCCAAATTTTTACAGAATGTCTTAAACATTCCATATTTTATTGTGTAAAAATATCGGGGTCCGGTTCATCACCAATATTTTATAAAAATTCATATTCGGGACTGACTCAGATTTATGTATTTCTGACCACAGTCCACGAAACAATTTATTAAAAATTCATCGTAAGTCCGATTTGCGAAATTCCAGTGGGGTAATTACAAATACTTCAGTTATCATCTACAGTAAAATTTTTCATGGTCCGATTCATCACAAAACTCAGGTTACGACTGAATGTAAGACACCCATTTATTGCTGTCAAAATTCAGCTTAAGTTGCTGTTACAAATTAATACTTTAAAAATAGTAAACGGAGTCCAAAAATTACGATTCCGGTGCCATTAGAACCGTATTTCATAATAACATATTTTAGATTCAAAATATCGATTTTTCGTTGAGTTTAAGACCTGTTTACAGCCAACTGAAGTTGGCTGTAAAAGTGGGACAGATTCTGATTTTTAGTGTTTAACCTTCTAAATCATGTTCGATCGATTCCTTTAACAAGTTTAGTGACCACAACAACATCACATACTAATATTATTCAGCACAACATCAGATAATCAACTAATAATCATAATCACACAAGATCTACATGATTTACACACATATTCATCCATTAACCACCTTGTTCATTACTTTAGTAAACTTTTAGTTGGTGATCTTATATGTTAGTGATTTTCAACCGACGAAACTCTTATTAACCACTCTAGACAAGATCAAGAAGGCGTTTAGAGCAACTTACTACTAGCTCGAGGCTAGGGAAGATTCTAGTCGAAAATCGAGTGGATAAAAGCAATGTAGCGAGGTCCTTTGCAATCCGAGTGCACCGAGCCACCTTATGCGTGATCCTTCACACTTGTAGATGTATAGAATGGCTTGTATGAATTGAAAGGTGGTGTGGTGAAGATGGTTGTGTTCGGCCGAAGCTTATGGCAAGGGGAGAGAGAGAGTGATTTCTTTCTAAGTGTGGGTTATGTGATGTGAATGTCATGTGGTTATATTTATTAACCATGTTGAGTCTTTATCCACTAAACAACATGCCCCCAAGATATTAAGCACCATGATTTAAATAATCCATCAAGGACAATGTGTGTTCCCTATGGGGGACCGAATTCGGTTACAAGGGAGGGGGTTTGGTTCGATTCCAACTAGCCGGTTAAGCATTAGTTAGTTAGTTGGGAGATTAATTTAGTTACTAGCATGTAGTACGTTGTAACGGGTGTTAGGGTATTCGGGGACCCTAACAGGCTCAGAAAAAGAAAACAATGTTAATGACAATATTCTTGTGTTCGGGTAAGGTCCGGTTGTTCGGTTCGATCCTGTTCCGTTAAACCGCTTAATTAATCCGAAAGGTGTCCTATTTATATATTTTTGTAACGTTTTTAATTTCTAACACTTAGGAAATTACACAGGACTGTTTAGTAACTTTTCTGTACACTATTGGCATATTAACAAATACGTGTAAGCATAACACATATATCAGAAAGCAGTTAAGTAATTCCACGCAGTCGTCAGACACTTTAATTATCATTAATAAATTGTACGGAATACATGGAATTTTGAGGGTTGTCACATTCTCCCCCTGTTAGGAGAATTTCGTCCCGAAATTTAGCGCGTGGTTACTGAGGAAGCTAGTTAAGTTGCGTTGTCTTCCAGATTTTCCTGGGGTGTCACATCACCCCACCGTTGATTTGGAATTTCGTCCCGAAATTCTGCAGTAGCTTCAGCCTCAGTAGTGGTTGCGTTTTTCTTAAACAGCTGGGGGTACTTGAGTTTCATTTGGTCTTCGCGTTCCCAGGTATACTCTGGGCCACGACGAGCATTCCAACGAACTCGAACGAGAGGTATTCTTGTGTGCTTGAGAATCTTAACATCTCGATCAGTAATCTCTACTGGTTCCTCGACGAATCGCAGCTGGTCGTCGATTGTGAGTTCCTTGAGAGGAACTATGAAGGGCTCATCTGACAGACACTTCTTCAGATTTGATACGTGGAATACGTTGTGAACTCCGCTGAGTTCTTCAGGTAGATCCAACCTGTAGGCGACTTGGCCAATTTTCTCAATAACTTTGAATGGTCCGATATAACGCGGATTGAGTTTGCCTCGTTTGCCAAAGCGGACTACACCTTTCCAAGGTGAGACTTTGAGTAGCACTCGATCCCCAACCTGGAGCTCGAGTGGTTTTCTTCCCTCATCAGCATAGCGTTTCTGACGGTCACGAGCTGCCGCCATTCGCTGTCGTATCTGAGCAATTTTCTCGGTGGTATCTACCACATGTTCTGGGCCAGTGATTTGGCTGTCACCAACTTCTGCCCAACAGAGAGGCGATCGGCATTTGCGTCCGTACAATGCCTCAAACGGAGCGGCTTGGATGCTGGTGTGGTAGCTGTTGTTATATGAGAACTCCACTAGCGGGAGGTGCTTTTCCCAGCCGTTACCAAAAATCGATTACACATGCCCTATAGCATGTCTTCAAGGGTTTGGATGGTGCGTTCAGATTGCCCATCCGTCTGCGGGTGATAAGCGGTGCTCATATCTAAACGTGAGCCAAAGGACTTGTGCATTGCTTGCCACAGTTCAGAAGTAAAACGTGCGTCACGATCAG